>JBBCAQ010000003.1:10000000-10600000 GCA_038050395.1 Parthenolecanium corni | reverse complement strand
AAACGCAAATCCGAAACACGTGTGTCAAAGAAATTGCCTATATTCAACATTATTTTTCAAGTAGTCATCAACGTCGGTGTTGACGTTGTAGCAAAGGTAGACTACAGTTGAGAGTGATAGCATCTCAGAGTTGAACAAAAATGTGGTTCAATTTTTAATGTACTTTAATGAGTCTGATAGATTGCTTCCAGAATTAACCATTCCAACGACATCACAATAATTCATCCAATTAAATCATCAGCTATTTTGAATCGTGTGATTTTAGTCAAGACAAGTTGAATTGACCAGTGATAGCTGAATTTCTTTGTAGTCCAAATATTTAAAATGAACTATCTACTCGGCTGAATTAAAACTTATTAGAAAATAATTTCTCTTTGGTTTTAGTGGACTACGTGATATAAGATCCTACTCGGAATTCAATCAACTGTATTTTTCATTCTATCCGCGGCTGAGTCCATTTCTCTTAGGAATGATAACGAGTATTTTGGTGGAAAAGTGGCAAAAGAAGAATTATAAACCATCCCAGGTGAAGGAAAATTTCAAATCATTTTATAATGCCCTGAGAGAAATTTCAATATTATTTTTATTTTAGGATAGGAAAACTGGGACAATTCAAAATTGTAATAGATACTGCTTTAAAAAAGTAGAAAACATACTATCTTTGTAGTAAATGTTATTATCAAATAAAAATTTATTACTACAAAGTAATAATTTTTGTTATCTCGATGAGAAAAATAATTACTATACTACGTAGTAATCAGTACTACACTTTTCTCTCAGTGTGGTATATACGAGTAATTAGTATTTTCAAATTATTGCATTCTCTCATTATTAGTTTACTTTCATAGACATGTAATAGGTAAATGAGAAGAATAAGTTGGAGAGATAAAACTTGTAATCAAGGATCTGAAGCTGAAACCTTGAGGCAGATTTTCAATATTGAGCTACTTCTTTTAAGGAGTCGGAGCCGGAGCATATTTTTGGATGGAGGCCAATATGAAGCAGGAGCATTATATTTTCAAGCGTCCATGCAGAACAGGGGAGCATGATGTAAAGCATGGAGTGCTCCGGAGCACTCTGGAGATTGTATATCCAGAAGCTCTCCGGCTCTGTTGCATTTTAGTATTTTCATTTTTCTACAGTAATTAAAAACCGAAGAAAAAAACTTAGACCATCTACGACCCACTTCATTTTGAATGATTTTGGCTTCCATGGTACTTTGAAGCTGTTTTGAAAAAAAAAAAGCTCCTGGATTTCTTCAAGTATCCAATTTTTTCAACGTTTGATCTGTTATTATAATTCACTGCGTCGGCTACACAATACAAAACACATTAGAGCAAATGTAGAGCAAATGTAATTCAGATTTTGTATGAGAGATACACAATGACTATATTATGTGCTTAATAAATATTGTTTAATTTACTTACACTACAAGAATCTGCGATTTATAACTAACAAATAATACCTGAATGTTATATTTTTCAGACTTTTTCATTGTTTATATTTTTACTGAGTCTAGCAAGTGCAATTTTGGTCCAGTATCACGGGTTTATTTCTGTCTTTGATGGAGCATATTCTGGCCTATGGAAATCTATTTTCACAGGGTTGTACAGGCCACTTTACGTTTTACCATATGCTGTACTTCATCTCATTTATTTTACTTCTGGAATAGGTTCTTATAATTGATTTTATTTTTTAATTAGTAAAATCTTTTTTTCAATAATTACATTAGGGGCTTTGCCTCTGAAGCCCTATTTACACGTCCAAATTATTCTCTTTACTTTCTAAATCATTTTATTTCTAAAGTTTTATTTTTCTTTTCAGGATTTCTCGATTTCCTATTCACGCGCAAAATTTTCTTTGCGTTGGGCAGACTGAGTCTTTCATTTTTATTTTGCAGTTATGTATTTCAAATGTATCATGTAGCGATTCAAAGGAGTTTAATGCCTACTTCCAGTTCCCTAAATATTGTGAGTTGATAAAAGATATACTCGAAGACTTTCTGAAGTCCAAAAGAATGCATAGAGAAACTATTAGAAAGCCGATGGTATCAAAAAAAGCTCACTTCTGGGGCTTTATATTTACATTAACTGTACATGGGTTGGATCAATAGAAGGCAATAGCAAAAGACAGAAAGCAAAGCTGCATTGTGAATAGAGTTTAGGAATTAAAGAGAAAACTATGTAAAGAACTTTCTAAAAACTGTACCTATTTTACGATTATTAAAAAAATTCTTGGAACAAAAATTATTTTGCCTGTAAAAATTTTTCAAGACCTGCGTTCAAAAAACCTGGAAAATATGAATATTCGCATTACTGATGGGACCATTTTAATTATTATAAATATACAAATGATAAATATTATTATTATTTTATTGATTATTTATACTCGTATTTTATATATTTATTTTTTTCTTTCCCAGTACATGTGGTCTATAGCCGACATTGTTATTGGTCTACCTGCATCATTTTTCTACTATTTAATTGTCGATGGTCCGTTCTCCAATTTAATCAAATTGCTTAAAACTGAAATGTTGAAAACTGTTTATGTGAGGTGAGCATCTTGAGATACTTCTTATTTTTGCCAACAAACTCGCAAATTAACCGGCTAAAAAATTAATATAACTGATATTCAAATTTCATTTTTTTAGACGATGGACTGAGAGAAATTCAAAAATCAAGACTAAATGATGCTCAAATATTTTTTTAAATAATTATTATGGTCAAGTTTATTTATTTTTTTATGATTAATTAGTTCAAATTGTAACTATTATAAGTTTGTTATTTTTTAAATAAGTAATTAACTATAATATTGCATTCATCTATCATTATTAAAAATTTCTACATTATGTTTTTTTTTTTACATTGCTATATTTACGTCAAGGCTGGCGTTTATAATGTTTGAAAAAACTGGATTTAAATCAAAACGTTGGATTGATTTAAAAATGATGTAACAAAAAATGCATCCTCGCGTTTGAAATACGCTTTTGTTGCGTGTGTTTGCTTCAGTCACGCCTTCAAAATGCAACGCTCGCAACGAAAAGTGCAACACATCAATTTTGTTAAGTAATCAAGCGAATCGAAAATAGAAGCGTATAAAAAAGTGTGTAAAAGAAGACCTGGTTTTCAGCAAATACCTGCTAAAAATGGATTCTTTTTTAATTAAGGTATAATATGTTTAGTTGAAATCTATTCGAAAGTGAATATTAATATAGGTATTCCTCACAGTTGTTCTAGGTACTCTTAATCAGGGATGGAAATGGCCCAATCTATTTTGTTACGGTACCGTTATAATTTACTATTTCATTCGGTACCAGTACCATTATTAACATACAATGTTATGTTAACATTTTGTTATCACTTCGGTACCGTTGTAGACCTTTTTTTACTTTCTCACTAAAATTGGCGTGGCTTGCTGAGATGTTGATTGCTGAAGAAAGGCGACGAATATGAGAAAAGTAAAAAACTGAGTTCATCAGGGTAGCCACCCGGGTGAGTGAAAATGAAGATGTTAACCCTTTGAGTCCACCTGAATTTGAACTCCGTTATAGTCCACCTGGGGTCTACCAGACCCCATTTTTCAATTTTTTTTTAATTGACATAAAAACTCTGCAATTATGCTCTAAATGTCGTTCCAGATCAAAATAAATCACCCAGGCTGTATTTCATCATTGTAAATTATTTCAGTGCCATTCCAGGATGACTTTAATTTTCTCCACTACCATGGAAAAAAACTTATTACAAAACTTTGACTCTCCCTATATTAATGTTCATGCATCCTAAATTTTAACGGACAGGGTATCTCTCCCCAGGAATCATTTTGTTCAATTAAAAAAAAAAATTACTGTACATAAAAAGTGTAGATAATGATGGAAAAACTAATGTGATTACATCCAGTACCATGGAAAGTTTACTCTATTTGACTGCTCTCCTCAATTTTGTCGAGGTGAGGGAAAAAAATAAATTATTGTATATTTTGAAGGTCATCAGCTATCTAATAAAATAAAAAAATACTTAGTTTCAAAACCGTTATTTATGGAGCACAAACAGTGATTATTGCATTTTTTAAATTATTCTGAGAATCACCCAACTCTACTTAAGTGAGTATGGTACACCGCATCCTGATTCTGAAAAAGATGAATCATGCGCGACCCTGTCATATGCTGTTGCGCGACGCCGGCTGTGCGACACCAGCTGTAATGCTATAACTGTTTTTGATTTTCCAATTTTCAATTACTGTCTGTATCAGAGTAATTATTTTTACCTATTCTAAATATCACGATAGATGTTAACACATAATAATGTAACAGTAATTCACTGAAACTTTAATTTTATTTTCACAATTATCTGAAAGTATGCAAATTTTTTCCAACTTGATTAGCATTCGACAGTAGGTGAATGTTCGTGCTGGTGCATCCAAAAAATCATATATTAAGAGGTTTAACTAATTTTTCTAACCCATAAGGTAAATTTCGTAAAATGAATATGGTTTGATTTCCCACAGTAAAACTTGATGCCTTTGAGAGTCACAGTAAGAAGAAACTTTTATAAAAAAATTTATTTGTTCACCCATCACTAAATATTTCAGTTTTCATCTGATTCTGATCATTTATCTGTGTCACCAAATTGCTCAAAATTAGGTAATTTTGTACTTTTTCTCGATTCATCTGGTGAACGAAGCCAAGTTGAAACTAATTTTTATTTAAATTTAGGCAGACAAGAGTGAATATTTGCTGTTCAAGTGTGTTTTTTGAAATTTTGTGTTGAAAAATTTATTTAAATTAGTTTTTTTTTTTTTCAATTATTTGTCCAAGATCGAATAAATTCTAATGTATTTATCATTCGTCATTATTGGAATATGTATGAATTTGGTGTCGTGTACCTTCTCCCCTACGAATTCCTATGGACTATCCAGGAAATGGTTCAAAGAACTGTTCTCGGAAGCTGAACAAAATTTCCGTATGGATCATGCAGCTGTTAATTCGAAATGTAGATCTGATTTTCTGCTGTACATGTCGCATCTTCGAAATCAATCAGTTTGGTCAGTCAGGAGTAAGTGCTAAGTGCTGATTAATTTTTTTTTTTGAGACGTAATAAACAATGTTTTAAGAATGGGAGGAAGTTGCACCATTATGCATAATTTTTAATGAAACCAGTACCTAGTCCTAGAAGGTAAATAAACAGAAAATATCGCGAAAAAAGTTCAACCGGTTTTTAACCTCGCGATGGTACCTTTCATTCGGAAAAAAAAAATTTCTTTAGAATTACTACGAGTAGTACGAATTTTGATTTACAGTAATGGGGTACCAGTAAGCATAAAAAGATCTCTGTCAATAATAACAGTGCATTAATTTAGCTCAAACTCGCTAAATGCGCAGAAATGGTCGAAATGACAAAAAATCAGCAAATCGCCAAAGACGAGGCTTTTGCAAAAAAAAAAAAAGACAATTTTTCACGCTGAATCCGAATCTGCAGCCCGTTTTGCTCTACGTCGCGATTTAGACCCATTTTTGATCATTTTTCTTTTCAGCCATATCTTGCCGGGCGAGAGTCGCCGCCAAAAACAGCTTCCGGATTCGGATTCAGCGACCTCGAAAACCCCCATACCAGTGCTCAACTCACAAATTTATTGCCTCAGCAGAAATCAGGAAATGCAAAGTTTTTGAACATAATAATATATGTACTTATATTATATTAGGAGAAATGGTTCAATTAAAAATTGAAATATATTATTAGCAAAGTATCGAATTATCTGTCTCTCAGCTACTGAATGATGAAAAACATTTGGCTAAAAAAAGCAGTGTTCATTTGGACATTGCATTTTTCAAAATAATCTCCGGATAAAAGTCAGCATGAGGTACCAGTCCCATCAAATCGACCCGATACATGTGTAATTTATTCAAATTCTCCACCTATAATATGTATAGCAAACCTTCTGAGGAAATGAAAATAGATGCTACTTTTGTTTTTAATATTTTGTCCATATTCTTCAGTGAGGGAATCCTCTGAATGGCCTTCAGTTGGTGTATATTCTGGTATGGTCGATCATTTGGGCAACTTTGCCGAGTGCTTGAGGGCTGCCGGTCCCGAAGGTATCACGGGAAAATTTTGCATGGCCAGAATGCAAATAAAAAACTTTCCCATCAGCCCTCATGATCCGGCAATCTGTCTGTCCACCGAAGGATACGAATGTGAGCAGTGCTCTGCTTGGAGTATTTTACGAAAGGTAGGGCAATGTTTATACTTACTCCTTTTTGTTGGTGAATGACTGTTTTCATAAGAAAATAATTTTTTTTTTCTTCACATTCAGTGCACAGGTGACCCTGTTCGAGCTGAAAGACGGTTAATTCAGTGGGCTATATGTCTACCATCATCCTGTACTGCTGAGGATTTACAAATATCTTTGAACAATCTTATGGTTCCGATTTTTGAAAGCAGCGATATGGAGGTGGTTATTAAAACAGATTCATCTATGTGTTCGTCAAATACAGTTCAAGAGTACTCTAAAGGATATTATCTTGCTAGGTATATTATTAATATATTATAGCCGTAACTTTCTGCTAAAGGAACAAATTATCAGCAAGAATATATTGTCTGTACTTTTGCTTTTTTCGAGTGGTTCACCAATTTTTTCGTTGAGTTTTGCACCGAACTGGCTGTAGTGTAGATGTGTAACCTACTCTCAAATATATTCTCTATGCTAAGACAAAGTCAATTTGTTTGATTTTCAAAACTTTACGCCATTTTTTGAGGGTCTTAAAAAACTGCTTTTTAGGGGCTCTGAAAAAATGTAGAGAAAAAGTGAGATTGAAAAAAACAGCTTCGTCCGGGTATAGAAAACATGTTCAAGGATGTACTGTACATATCCATGTTCGAGTAAATTTGGTGCAAAACTGAAAACTCAGTGTAATGTGTCAACATCTTTCCTCACATACCTAATGCATAAAAAAAAACTACAAACAATACAGTAATGAAAATTAGAAAATTGAAAAAAATTAATCACGAGTTCGCGTTCGATGAAAACTGCGCGCGCATCAGTATGTTTTTGCTGTATGTTATCGATCTTTACTATCGATTTTTAACTTCGTGTTCAATTTCCGAATTTACTCTCGTGTAAGGAAAATAAGGAGGATTACATACGAGTATGGTAAATGGTAAGTGTAGGTACTTTCGAGTGAAAAATTCAGGAAAATTGTCATTTTGGCTACCAAAACGCAAATTAGCAACATGCGTGTCAATGAAATTGCCCATATTTTGACTATTTTCAACATTTTCATGCTTTAGTTAAAAATTGGCCCATTCATATGGGTATAGTTATTTCAATCATCTTATACTCGGCGCATTCATCAATAGATATGCTGACCGATCAAGTGATTTCTTTTGAATAACGAGAGCTCTATATTTTGCCTTTTTGAGTTTCTTAAAATAATTTATAGTTGGCTCATGTAACTACTTTGTTTTTTTTACAGTTCCGTTTTTTTGAGTATAGTTATTTTGGTAAGTGCTGCGACAGTACACGACTTATTTGTTCGGAAAAATGAAGGTAGGTCGTAAAAATATTAACATACTGTTTACAATATTTTTAACAAAGTCACGTTACAATAGACTTGACTAGTTTTGGATAATGTTAACTTTGGAATGCTGTGGCATGAATAAATGTAAATTACATAATTATCAAGTATCTTGTTGTCCAGGTATACGTTTTCTTTTCTTTACCCTTCATTAATTGGAAATGTGAAAATATAGGGGTCAGTCATAGGTACAAGATGTAGGCCACAGGGTTCGAAGAGGATTCTTAAATTATTATTATAATGTATAATAAAGTTTTGAATTTGGTAGTTTTTCTAATTTTTTTTTTTTTTGTAGAAACTGATGGACAACTGAAAATCATTTTGAAATGCTTTTCGTTGAGACAAAGCTTTCGAAGTTTGGTAGATACTTCTGAAGAATCACAGAATCCTGTTTATTTTTTGAAATTTATCATGATGCTCTTCGTTGTCGTGGGACATAGATGGCTTTTTTCATTATCTTTCCCATTGTTCCAGACAGAGGAGTTGGAAATGGTGAGTTTTGTGGTTTACGTTTGACCTTCTTTAAAAGAATTTGAATTTTTTTCAAATTTTATAATTAAGTAATATAATTCATCTCACGAAACCATGAAGCCTATTTTTAACTTACTAGAAGCTAGAACCTATATTTCTCACTATTGTAAATAAAGAATACTAAAAACACTGAATGAGGTTGAGTTAAATTGAGTTCTTTTGGAATTTTTTTCTCCCTGGTAGCATAGAACCTAGAAATGGTCCGAAATCAGTCAAGTCCTAAAAAAATTATCACGAGCTCATCCAATTGATATTTTGGGTACTCGTGCTAAATACTAAATCAATGTGTTTTAGACCAGGAATATGTCCATATAAAGTGAAAAAAAAAAATCTAAATGTCTGTACTTATCAGAAGCACAATATATCTAGCAAAAATACAGCTGATTTGTTCATTTTATTTTTCAGGATTATCATACCGGCGGAATGTTCCTCTTGTCTCAACTAAATGCTGTCGATGTATTTTTATTGGTCAGTGGGTTTTTACTCTATCGTTTCAGCGTTGATCCCATGAGAGGTTTAGGCTTTCCATATGTTGGCATTTATTTAGTTTTCAGAATTATGAAGTGAGTTATTGCATTTATTAAACCGTCCATTCTAAAATGTTGAGTAATTCGTTACCCAATAAATCATCATTTTATTTGAGATAAAACCAAAAGTTAATTTGACCTACAATATTTTCCACATCTAAAAAATGCTGCTTTCGAAAGGCTAGAAAAAAAAAGGCGAAGTCGCAATAAAATCATAAATTAATAGAAGTACCGTATGAAATTAGCAGACTCGGAAAGGTATTTATTGGGATTTGGGAACCATAAAACCATTTTTATTTCTTGATTTTTTCCCCCCAGTTTTTTGACCAGGTACTTAACGATTATCTAAATAGACCTAATAATAATTACTTCATGGTAAATTGTAAAATACGCATATTTCACTAAAATTTAAAAAAAAATATCATTTTTTTTGTAAAATGTCGGTAATTTGTACCCCCAAAATTTTTATTCCATAAAATGTTTTTGGCCGATATTACCCAAAAGTTTGATGACGTCATCAATACTCCTCGATTGCTTCGCAACGAAAAAGTCCCTAATTGTTATTTTTATTGTATAGAGAGATAATAATTAATCATTCATCCATTCATTCAAATAGAACAGCTCCAGTTCAAGGGATCATGATTTTGTTCGTAGCTAACATTTTGCCACATTTAGGGGACGGGCCTTTATGGAAATCGACAATGAGCTGGATTTCTGAACCGTGTAAATCTAACTGGCTAGCTAATTTCCTGGCAGTGAATAATTTGGCAACAGCAGATAAGCTGGTTGGTATGATTATTAAATATGTGATGATTTTTCAATGCTATACAGCTAAATTCATCGTCTCTTATAAGCGAAAAAGTACGAGTATTTACAAGACAAGCAATAGAAGGTTATTCATTCGGGGTAATCATTTATTTTTCCAACATTAGGTACCTATATCCTAACCTGAACTTTACGAGTTTCACGGCAGACTTACTGACAATTCGGTTTGGTTTTCGATCGTTAGGATATTTCGTAAGGGAGATTTCTTGGGGGCTTATCATGGGCGCAAGGGTTATTTGGTCGAAAAAAAAAACACTAAACATCTATTGAAAAATTTCTCAAAAAGACCTACCAAAAAATACCAAGACAAAACCAGACAAAATTTAGCCGGAAATACAAATTATTAATGAGTCAGGCACCAGACGCATCAACATTTTATTGTAGTTTTTTGCTATTTTTTGTGATTTTATTTATAAAAATTTTTTATATTTGATTTTTTTGTCAATTTTATAAAACAACACTAGAAGAACGTTAAAGGAAATCACTCAGAAAAGAACTGAAACAGGTCAAAAGGTGGCTCAACCTCCTATAGACTCTCTGGCTACGAGCCTGATACTTGACATCATTTCTACCTTGATATTAAGTCTTGTGTATCCATTTAATGAAGTCTGTTTTATTTATTTGTTTTTTTTTTTTAAATTATTGCAAAAAGGACCGAGTAGGATATGATGATCATTCTCCCTCTGTAAAGGGACAATATTTTGAAACATATAACTCAAACGATTATTATATTTACCTGTGAATCATATGTACAATTCAGAGTGGTCAGCTCCTCATTTTGGTACTTCTCTAAAATCAGTTCAACTTTGAAACTTTAAAATTCTTAGATAAATTTTTCAAGTTAGAAACTGAAGCAATAGGTAGTGCTGAAATTGTTTTATCTCTTAATTTGTTTTAGTGTTTAATTCCAACGTGGTATCTTGCAGTTGACTTCCAAAATTCATTAGTTGGAATTTGCATCCTGTTTGTTTTAGTAAAGAATAAAAGGATAGGAATTTACTTAATGAGTGGCGTGTTTTTGTTATCAGCAATTACAACTAGTCTGGCAGCATATTCCCTGGGACTAAGCGGATTTTACGTGATGGGAATCGCGTAAGGATAACTTTACTTATTATTGCGATGTTGTTAGTAAAATCGCCGGTCTGAGTCCAAAACCTACTAAGTCGCAAAAAAATTATCACTTAATATTACTAGACGCAAAAAAATATGTGTAAAATAGTGAAATTTTCTCTACAATTTAAGAAGCGAATTCTGAACATTTTCAACATCGAGCTCAAAATATTTTTTACATACCGTCGAACGGGGTGACTTTACATTCAAGGGGCGACTTTACCCACTTCGTTTTAGCCCAATAAATAAATTGCCAGGCAAAAATTAAAACCAAAATACGATTTGGATCGAAGCAGGTAGAAGAAGGAAAAGAAAAAAAAGATCGCCGCCCCTACCTCACTTCACCCAGTAACAGAACAAGAAAATAAAGCGGCGATATGGTTTCTTCCTTCTTTCTTATTCATCTTTTTTTTTTAACCACAGACACTAGGGATGTTAAGGTTCAGTTTTTTTTTAAAACCAGTACGGTTTTTAACCTTTTGAAAAGGAGCAGAGTTTTTTTCACCGGTTTTTTGCTCCGTTTTTTTTTTTTTTTTCAGGTTAACCGGAGTTTAACCGGTTAACTGTCCAATTTAAAATCCAAAAAACCTATATTTGTGTACCTAGTGGAGCATTTATGCGTATTAACTGCTCAAGGCAACAACCAACTACAATGTTCAAAATTTTGCTGCAAACCCCGCTAGAAAGGCAGGTTTTCAACTGACAATACAGGGGTGTCATGAACCACAACAAAACCATTGATTTTGACTAAATTTTTGCTAATATCTCCTTAACCGCATAACCGATATACTTGAAACTTTATTCAGTCATCTATTCTCGCGTTACAAAGAAATATAGCCCCTAAAAATCACAATTTCGAACTACATTTTTGCTAATATCTCCTTAACTGCTGGACCGATTGACTTGAAATTTCTATCAAACCCGGATCTGGCTGAGATTGAGCCCGAGGCAATCCGAGGCAACCCGAGGCAATCCGAGGCAACCCGAGGCAATCCGAGGCAACCTGAGGCAACCCGAGGCAATCCGAGGCAACCCGAGGCAATCCGAGGCAACCCGAGGCAATCCGAGGCAACCCGAGGCAATCCGAGGCAACCCGAGGCAATCCGAGGCAACCCGAGGCAACCCGAGGCAATCCGAGGCAACCCGAGGCAACCCGAGGCAATCCGAGGCAACCCGAGGCAATCCGAGGCAACCCGAGGCAATCCGAGGCAACCCGAGGCAATCCGAGGCAACTCAAGGCAATCCGAGGCAGCCCAAGGCAATCCAAGGCACTCCGAGGCACTGGTGCAAATTTCAACCCTGTACTGGACTAGTTTCTTTTCAATCGTATGTCTGAGTACAAACATCCTCAAATTTTGCCTCCCCACCCATCAATAACCCGTCAATTACAAATTGATGGGTAAAGTCGCCCCATTGAGGGGTGACGTTACACAAATTTTTTTTAAAATCATAAAAAATAGAAGGAAGGCTGCAAACTCAAACTTTTTTTTACAATTGTGTTGAGAAATGTTGGACCTAAATTTTAAAACCAAATTCACTTCAATAGCTTCAAAATTGGAAGAGTTATTAAAGTACAAAGTTGAAAAACATAAAAAAAGTGAGTAAAGTCGCCCCATTCGACGGTACTGTTCTCTTTTTTTTTGTTTACACTTTTTAACACATCGTGCATAACGAACAGAGCTAATTATGCAATATTATAAACCTCACAAACGTAAGCCATTATGAAGTTTCGAGATCTCTTTGGTTTCGAGCTATAACTTCAATTTTGCAGACTATAGTCACATTGTGTCACTTAAATAGAATTATGACACTTATAAGAGTTTTTTCATATCTTCATAGGAGGACACGATATCCGATGTTAAATCCAGAATTCAATCATCTTTACTTTTCGTCATATCCACGACTAAGTTCATTTTTGTTGGGAATGGTTCTTGGATTAGTTATAGAGCATTTAAAGCAAATAAAATATAAATTACCACCGGTAAAACTTTCATTAAATTCTGATGTCGACTGTTATAGTCGTTATTTTTTAGGCTTTTTAGAAAATAGGTAGGTAAATTAATATAAAACACATTTTTCAGGTTCTTTCTTTCATTGCGTTCGTATTCAGTTTGGTAGTAGCCATATTTGTGCAATACCATGGATTTATATTGATTTACGATACCCAATATTCAGATATTTGGAAAGCTTTATTTGCAGGATTTTACAGACCTTTTTATGTCCTCCCGTATGCCACTTTGTTTTGCATATACTTCGTCTCAGGTCTAGGTAAGTAGGTATATTTTATTTTTGGCATTTTTCTTCTATCACCTACCCCACCCCCATACCCCTTCACTTATTCTCATTTTCAGTGCTATTTGTATATTTGGGTAAATGTTTTTTTGATGTTTTGTTATATTTAGTACATTTTCTCAACTATATAAATATAGACTTATAGTGCTCATGTTCTATGGATTCTCTATAAATATGGCAATTACTGGATCATTAAGTCTTGGAAAACGTGGTATAGGCAATCTCAAATCAAATAGCACTGGACCACCAGCAGCTTGACTTCTTTCATTAAGCAGCAACAGTGCTATAGTATCGTACAAAATCAAATGCGATATCAATATTTTCGCAGAGAGAGGGAGGGTGTTACTGAAAACTCAGCCACAAAAGCCACACAGCTACTATCACTGTTATGACCATCAGCTTATAGAACGTTCACACTAGCCAAGTGCACCACGTATGTACCCTCCCAACCTCTTGAGATCAAGTAAAGAAGAAACGAAAGCGAACTAAAATCTCCATAGCCATTGGCACGGGAAATACATTTTGAAAAATAAAGCTATAACCATTTTTTAGACACGTTTATTATTTTTAGCAGGTTTTCGATAGAACATCTCGGATTAATTTTGGTCAGACTTTAACAAATAGATACTAGACTATCATAGTTATTCGTTTCATGATCTGCAGATTCCAAAAATACCCATCTCACATTTTGGTATTTCTTTATTTATTTTATTCAGTTCCTCCCCACATTTCTTTGTAATGCGAGAACAGACGAAGGGCCAAACCAATAGGGCTGAAATTTGCACCAAAGATCAATCTGGACCAGATTTAGGTCTGATCAAAATTTCAAGTCGATCGGTTCAGCGGTTCCGGAAATATTAGCGAAAATGTAGCCAAGAATCGATGCTTTTCTTAGGGTTCATGACACCCTGTATACTACCAATCGAAAATCCACTTTTCTAGCGGGGCTTGCTGCGCTAGAATTTTAATTTTTACAACCGCTTCTTAATTTGTTGATGTTATTACATTTACAATTTTTAGGATTTAGTTCATCAAGAACACACCAGAAATGGCAGTTCATAAGCAAGTGTGCACAGTTTTTTCTTAGTACATACCTAGGTATTTACCTGCTTCTAATTTCTTGAAAATTTTCACAAATTCATTTCTTTATTTCTATTTTGATTACTCTTCCCGAACTCATAATTTGTTCAGTATGCATAGGCTGAGGGGTTGGGTCTGGAGTTTTTCGCAGGGACAGAGAAACTCATTGCGTCTCTCAATTGCTTTCAGCAATAGAATTTTCATGTTCCTGCACACAGAAGAGGGATTGGAACTCTAATTAAATTCAAGGTGGATTAATTGCGGAGTAGACAAACATCATAAATGAATATATAGCTCATGTTGCTCCATCTATAGTTGCTTGGCGGTGAACCCAAGGTGGAACACCCTGTATATTCATACAAAAAAAAAAGGAAGAAAGAGAAGCTTATACTTTATACTAAAAAAAATATAGGTATATAAGGCTGGGTGCAGTTTTCCTCCCGGAACTCTCTACTGACAAAGGGCCATGCCTTGAGAACGAAGCACTTTACTTCATTAAAATATAATCCAACGCATTGCATTCAATATCTTATACAATCTCAAAATCATTTGCTAAGATAAATACATGAAGAGAAATTTGGGTAACCTAATATCTATTGTATTGACTGCATGGACTAAGATTCTTACATGAGCCACGTGATCCACTTCAATGGAGTTTTATCTCGCTCTGAAAATGTTTTCTTTTGCTATAATGACATCAGTCTGTAAGATAGGGATAGCTTGCTGGCTGTCCAGTGCTATGGATAGTTCAAGGAAATGACACCACCCTGTAGTACATCTTTATCTAATGAAGGTTCATTTTCAGCACTTCTGATGCAGGAATTAATCTTCAACAAAATCAAAATAAAATAAGGTCAATATTACCAATCTTTCTAGCGTGATAGTTTCCTTTCTCCCATTATTATTTTCGTTTAAAGTAATTTATGTCATTTTTGGAATCTAACATTCTTCAATCTTCTGTAAAACTGAAAGAAAATTAAAAAAGTATTTTTTCACTTCCAGGTATTTTGGATTTCCTCTTTACTCATAGAATTTTCTTCGCTTTGGGCAAAATGGGTATTTCCATTTTATTGTGCAGTTTCGTATTTCAAATGTATCATATGTCCATTCAGAGGAGTACAATGCCAACCTCCAATAAACTAAACATAGTAAGTTGAAAGTATTTATTTATTTCTAGCATTTTTTGGTATCTTTTAATTATGAAAATGTAGTGAGCAATTCGAATGCTCATCTTAATTACTCTCATTGTGTTATTTTTACAGTACATGTGGTCTATAGCTGACATTATCATTTCTTTGGTCGTCGCTTTTTTCTTCTATTTATTCGTCGATGCTCCCTTTACTAATTTACTCAAGTTGGTTCGAGGATATATCATGAGGTTAGTTACATAAAATAGTAACTCGTCATGATAAGTTCGGAACAATATTATAACTTCTGATTGTGATTATTTTACAGAAAACTATTCACAAAGAAAGCCGATAAAATTGAATAGTCCTGAATCTTGACAGCAGCATTTTCTGTAGAATGCCTTTGAGGAAATTGAAAACCTTAATTTCCTAGGCGAAAAATATTTTCATCGCGGATGTTATTTTTTAATTTTTTACATTTTTAATAACTTTGATAATTGAATTCAATATTAATTTCTAAATATTTATTCAATACGCATAATTTATTGTTCTCCCCCAGCCTGAATTGAATTACAGGTGAGGGTGCATAGTTGTAAAACACAAAATGTACCAACGAAAAGAGATGTTTGAATAATGACTTTGTTGAGATATTTATTGAGATTTTATGACTTGGTCAGCTACCCAATTTAAAGAAAAAAATTTAATGATAAAAATAAATTGGAAAAAAAAAGTAGAAATATTGATACAAGAATTCGAGAATATTCAACAGTAAAAATATGGCAAACTTCTGATCATTTTTTGAAGAAATATTTGGGATGAAAAAATTTTGCTACAAAAATGTAGGAAAATTTTGCACTAAAAATCTGGGTCTCTGCTGAGTCGACGATTTATACTTATTTATCCTGGAAGAGTAAATAAAGACAAGAAATATTAAAAAATGTCAGGAAGAAACTAACACGGAGTAGACCTACCTAATGCGTTGCTGTTGCTGAGATGAACTTGAATTTTTCTAAAAATGCATCAACACTGGATAACGTTAGGAAATAGAAAAATCTCGTTTTAAATTTATGTACTTACATAGTTTTTCTGACGACGACCCATCATGGAATAACAACTCGATTCACAACAATGGATTTATATTTTTAAAGAAAAGAAAAAATTAATAATAATACCGGTACTTTATCAATACGGAAAATTCAGAACGAATGAAAAATAAGTAAATATGTAATTCAGAATTTGATCTTTACAAATACTCAAAAAACAAATACACAGACAAAAAAAATGATCGGTCACCTCGATCAACGAATAAAGACAAAAAAAGAAAAAAAGGGCATAAAAAGAAAAGGTAAATAATTCAGAGTTGGGCAAATTTCAATCTGATTGATGATGGACGATTGATTGATGATTGAACAGTATTTTCAATCATGACTGACATTAATCATCAATCATCAGGGATGATTGATCGTATAAAATGTGATTTATCGACGTCTACGAATTTCGGGGCGCCAAATTTGAATTTCTCTGTATTTATACCTTACAATGAGCAAAAATAATTTTTTCAAGTCGAAAAAGTTTCGTATCCAGCTGAAGGTTCAGACTACCGAGCGATTTAATCAGGATTTGAATTAATCATTTCATTATGGGAACTAACTATGATTAATAATCATCAATCATCAATCAAGATTATTTTTCGTCAACCATAATCATTATTGAAAATTTTACCCCACTCTGGCTAAATATGAAGTACTAAATAGATAAAAATCCAGAGCCGAATGAGCGAATAAAATTGTACGCCAATAAAATTAGTAAAAGTGGGAAAAATTAACTAATTGTAAGTACGATGAAAAAAAAAAAAGGCTGGAAACAATTAAAATAAATGAAACAAGAATTTCTAATACGATCAAAATACGCAGTCCAACCGTTTACAATGGGACCAACTCGGAAACATTTTTTCCAATACTGGTGAAATAAATTTGAAATATTCGAATAAATTAATATGAATACGAAAAAAATTCGAAAATATTCTAATTATTCTAGGTTACGAAGAAAATGAAGGAAAACTACAAAATTCAATAGAACATCGAATTTAGAAAGAAATAGAAAATAAGAATCAATGCAGAATTGCGTCTGTAACAGATCCAGAAAGGTCTCAAAATAGCTTCTCGTTTGAGAATCATGAACTCGATCTCAGCAGGCCTGCCACACACCTTACCCTTTACTGTCAAACAACGGCTACATCTAAATAAAGCGTTAGTTACGGGTTAAGGACAGGAGTTTCTTATTTGAGACAATGTAAATACGAATCACGAATTTTTCTTTCAATTTTTCTGTATGCGAGGTGAACTATGAAAATGTATCTCAAGTCGGAAATTTAATTTTCGAGCTGATGATTGCTTTTGATGAATGAGAGTTTTGCATTCTTCTAAACTGGTTGAAAATTGACTGAGCGAAGACATTTTGAATTTTTGAATTAAAAATTCTACTGTTGAAAAAATCAAGTACAAAGTTTAAACGATAATTTTCAAAAATAAAATGTTTTTCTCAATGACTGCTATATCAATTTAAATGAAAATTTCATATGATATGTGTCAAATTTGAGTTTTCCGTTATTTTTGATTATTCATTATTTTCTCTTCAAAATTATGTTATAATTTGTCATTGATTTCTTTTTCTAGTGTCTGAAAATTGTGATTTTGTTGGGAAAGAAATTCTTAAAAATCCATGTATTTGAAAAAAAAACAATACTCAACTATTCAAAACGAAGCTAAATTCATATCAATGCTATTTAGGAACTGGAAATTTGAAAAATATGGAGATTAATCGGATTATAAGGCTAGTTATAATTAATTGTGCTATATTTTCAACAATAAGGGAAAATATATCGTATAATTTAAGGGTTGTTTTTTTAGAACATGCTTTTTCTACACTCGTGTTCCTTTTTCTGATGATTGACAGCTCCGATTGGGTTGATTTTTTTTTTCCACAGTTGTACTCCACAAACAGACACAGGCTTTATTACTTAGCACGATTACAAGGCGCTGTATGTTTTTTTATGTCCAAAAAAATGTACTTTTTTAAGGGAGTACTCGAAAAGTGGCTATAATTTTTCAAGTTCAAACTGAATTTCAATATCCCTGCGTAGAAATTCACTCCAAGGTTGGGTAATGAAGCCTTTAAAATTTCAGCTCTCTAGCTATAATAGGCTCTGAGAAAAAAGAATATGAAAAGGGCCAAAAAAGCATGATAAAAACCGATTGTGCATCCTCCCTTAATTGGATCTGTTACAGGTCAATCTCTTGCGAATTTGTCTCATCGGGACACGAATGCCAGCCAACCAATGGAGAAAATTTACTTAAATGCATCGATGAATGCGCTGAATTAAAAAATATAATCCATTTATATATCCGTACGATATTGAGCCATGGTGCACTTCAAGTAAACATCTAAATCTTGGATGATGAAAAAATGTAAAATACGAAAAATACTTTTTAAAAAGTTAGCAATGTCAACATTTAAAATAAAGCGGACTGAAAATAAATTGAAAAACGAAAAAAAGTTTCAAAAGAAATACACGTTTTTTCCTCACGAGTATGAAAATTCAAAAGAAAAATAATAATTCACTCGAGATGATCGACGATTTCTTGGCGCATGTTTAGAACAGTATAATAATACATACCTACCTAAAGTAATAAATGATGCCCGTTTATTAAATTGAAAGCGTAAACTTAACCTTAACTTGTAATTACTCGAACATAGAACCACTGATTGTCATCAAACGGTCACCGTCCATCAGATAAAAACATTTTGCAGCACTTACCCAAATCGAGGAAGTCATTATTGTTTTCTTTTTCAGAAATTTACTATTCGTCAAATAGTGCAATTTCCAAAATGCTACAAGTAATTTACGAATGAGATACGCACATTACTTTAATGGTGAACAACTGTTCACACAGTAAATAAAATGATTAAAAAGAAAAAGTTAAATGCAATAAAAAATCGGCGAAAAACAAATTACTTCTTAACCCCTGCACAACTCATCGGTCACAGATAAAATGTCCACGATAATTGATTTTCGTGATCGTTATAGTACCAATAATCAAAATACGCACATCCTTATCTGTACAAAAATCATTGGAACTACTGATAATTTTTTTCTTTCAACTGCGACAGAAATAAACTAGAATAATGTAATCTAACGCCGCGCCGCAGGAGGCTACTAATGAAATTTTCGAATGAAAAAGTGACGATTAAGT
Organism: Parthenolecanium corni; assembly: GCA_038050395.1. Lineage (NCBI taxonomy): Eukaryota > Metazoa > Arthropoda > Insecta > Hemiptera > Coccidae > Parthenolecanium > Parthenolecanium corni. The sequence continues at coordinate 10,580,685 of JBBCAQ010000003.1, read as the reverse complement.
CAAGGGTTAACGTTACCACTTTTTATACACTTTCAGTACTCAACTCTTAGCTAGATTTATAAGCCTTCAGACCACAACACGGTGACAAATTTTCAATATTTACGTAACAATACCTTTTGTCGTTGACGAATAAAAAAAAAAATTAAAAAGTGCACTAATTTTTGAGAGATCCATTACAGCTGTTTTCCCAGTTACATATTTCTTCTTCTCTTATCAGGCTGATTTGGATAAAAAAAGAAATTTTGATTTACTTAAAGCATGACTGCAGAGCTTGGCATTAACCCTGTAAAACAAGAAGCCAAAACTTGATAAATTCGTACTCCGATCAGGAATTGGGTACGTCTATAATTAAACTACCACGTAATTATTGTCTAATTACTCAGTAAGTGAGAATTACATATTTTATAATAATTATGAGAATTCACTCACTTATATTTTACGAAGCATTATAGTAATGGAAAAAGCGACTTCATAAGCATTCATTTACATTACCCAGCACATATACAATGAGTATATAACGGAAGACATTCATAAATATTCATTTTAAAACATGCCTTCTACACTCAAGCGACTCCTCTATGCATTTCATCATTTTATAAGAAATTTGTAATAAATTGAAGAAGTACCTCGATCGTAAGACCAAAAAAGTACAAGTTCCTACAAGTAATATTCTATTTATCTCAGTCACCGAAGTGTTCTTTGTAAATGAAGCGGCTGATTGTCAGTTCAAATTAAACCTATCGAGAAGCAGAAATTTTTTTCAATACTAATGGTTAGTGTGTGAGGCACAAAACTACAGGAAATACCTGCCGAATTTAATAACCCCTGTAGTTTAATTGAATTTTCGACTCAATTTTGTCAGATTACCGGACCGAATTTTGTTAAATGTTTTGATAAATAGTAGAGTAGTAAATATTATTTTCAACTGAAACTCACCATTTCGTTCAACACGTTATCAGCTCTGCTCCTAAATGCTTCAGTTTCTTCAAAAATATATTGTTTTAACGTTTCTTTTGGTAAATCATCCAACTCCATGGAAAATCGGAAAGGTTCTGAAGCCACGGGCTTAACAAAAGATATTAAGACGAACAAAAATAAAAATGGAAGTGAAAAAAATATAGATAAGTAATGGTAGTATCATAGTAAGCAAATATACCTCATCTGCAGGGTCATAATATTGCATTAAATATGGATGAGCTAACGCATCCTCGACGATAATTCGTTTGTGAGGATTAAAAGTCAACATTTTGTCCAACAAATCTAACGCTTTCGGATCGGCCATTGGATATAACTTATTCCAAGGAACTTTCGGTTTGAAGGCGAGTGACTGCAAGTAGCTGCGAGCCTACGAAAACGTAAAAAAATTCATTAAAAAGAAAAATAAGATGGAATGTGCAGTACCACAGACATAAAATAAAAATTACTTTGTCATTTATGATACATTCGAGATCTTCGGCAGAGGGAGAACCTAAAATACTAAGGATGTGATTCAACTGATCCAAATAATGTTTTCCCGGAAATAGAGGACGGTTGGATATCATTTCAGCCAGAATACATCCAACAGACCAAATATCTATGGATTTAGTGTAACCCTAAGCGAACATTACAAGTAATTAGAGATGCAAATGAATGCAAGGTGCTGGTAAGGTGATGAAATTATTCAAGATTCTTACTTTGGAATTTAACATAATTTCTGGAGCTCGGTACCATCTCGTGGCTACGTATTCTGTCAAGAAACCAGTGTGATCGTGCTCAGGGTCTGCCACTCGAGCTAATCCAAAGTCGCAAATCTATAAATTAAAAGTCATTAAAAAATTCATCATTTTAAATTTGAAATAAAAAAATATTTCAAAGATTTGATCACAAAATTAAGTTGACTAAAGCAAACAATATGAGGAATATGATCAAAATCAATGACTTTGTAGAGTTTGGGTCATTTTTGACAGCAATGACTATTTCAAAGAACGTTTGTAGTAAATTTTTTCCCTGTTTGTAAGATTATCGAAATATTTTCTTATTATTATATCGATTTTGCTGGACAGCTAGGCAACATCATAATATTATACTGGAATTGTAAGAAGTAAAAAATAAAGTCCACTGACTAGTGAATCACACTGTAAAAAAATACACTAATAAATGCATTTTTGGCACTCCAGTCTTCTTTCTAATACATTGACAACTTTTTGATATTATAATACACATGAGAATATTTTTCAGATATAATGACTAAGAAGATTCAATTTTACCACAAAAAATGTTGTAGCATCAGTGCATCATCCCAATTCGAATCCACGACCCAGGCTTTTCACCAAGTAACAACCTAACTACTCTCAAATGAGTCAAGAATTTCATCTTTGTCGTATAAAGCATTCAAAATATTTAGATATTCATTTTTTATTAATGAATTCTTTCTAAGGCTTTTTAATTCAACTAAAATTTTAGAAGCGATAGAATTCAACATTCACACAACAAAAAACCAATAATTCTCATAGGTCAGAAGAAAATATGAAACAAACCTTCAGGTCGCAAGTGGTATTCAACAACAAATTACTGGGTTTAAGATCACGGTGTAAAACATTCGCCGAATGAATATACTTCAATCCACGAAGTATTTGATATAGGAAGTAACAAATATGATCGTTACTCAATTTCTGCAAATGAACCAAAAAAAGTATAAGCAATACGTCATAAAAATCAATTCAAATAATGGAACTGATGGTGAAACAATCAAAATCTTACTTGAGTTTTTAATAATTTATACAAGTCTGTGTCCATCAAACATTGCACTATGTATACGTCTTTCATTTGATCTATACTAGTAGCTCGTAGGATATCTCGAATATCTATAACCTGAAATGCATGCACTTTCATAAATATCTTATTTATAATAACACATGAGTATCTTATGAACCACAAATGTATCCTAGATGTTCAAATTTCACTGGCCATTTCATATTTTTTGGACTACAACTTTTTCAATGATCAAATTAAATAGGTACTCGAATTTATAGGTCAAATGACTTCTCTGATTTCAAATACAGATTATACAACGAGTTGAACTGTTTTTTTAGTACACTGGAGACTTTCATTCAAAACCACACAACTCTCTTTTTTTTTTGTTCTAAAAATATTTCACCAATCACCTTATAATGTTTCATATTATTATGAATCGTTCATTTACAAGTAACATTTATCCACAATTATGAGTTGCACTGATTAAAAGTACTAAAAAACTCATACAGATTTCATCATTCGTTTTCTAAAGAGCTGCATTAAAAAGAAAAACAGAGAATCTCACTCATGCACCCAATGGAAGGTCAACAGAAATAAAAACGAATCTTCAGAAGATGATCTCAATATGAAGAACCCAACAACGAGAAAAAACTTAGGCTGAATAAGGACTTACGTTTTCATGTCTGAATCTAGTTAGTATTTTAATTTCTCGAAGGGTTCTTTGACAGTACGTTTGATGTTCAAACGGAGAGATTTTCTTGATTGCTACGTTTATCCCAGTTTGACGATCTTTGGCTGACCTGAAAGCAGAAGAATTCAATGAATATCGTAGAATATCAAATTTATGACATTAATCATAAACAGATCAAAAAGTCCAAGATAAAACAATATTATTTCAGTTTAGTTCAAAGGATAACAAATCTCTGATAGTCTGATAAACAAGATGCTACCAAGGAATAACACTACAGAGCATGATTGTAATTTGAGATACAAATTCAACTTACACAACCATTCCATAAGCACCTTCGCCGATATAAGCCAAGTCGTAGTATCGAGGACCCACTTCAAACAGTTGTCCTTTGACAAAGAATGCAACTTGTTGGGGATTTTCTTCGGGTTCGGGATTCGCCATTTCAAGTTCTCGCAAACGCTTGTAGGTTCCCGTTTTGGAAAAATTGATTAATTCACAAGCGTAAATGAATAACAAGCATACTTATTTATGCGTTGACAAAGATACGTGAGACAATACTGTAGAGCCGTTGTGGTATTTTACTAATCAGATGTCAGCTTCGATCCCAGTTTCACAAAATGGAGTTCTGAAGTTGTACCGAAATTGTCTTCACACCGGACATCATCAACGAAATACTAACAATGTACGAAATCAAGCATTCGTGATTCGTTGTAAGAGATAATTATAAGAAAAATTAGAGCATTTTTCTTAAAAAATTGGAACAAAATAACTGATATCACGCCTTCCTTCGTAAAAAAATTACAACTTACAAGCGAAGTACGAAACAATTTTGTCGAAAAGACGAAAAACCTGATGAAAACTCACAGATAATCATGAAGAAATATCGATAGGTTTCATTATAGACTATCGATGGCTTCCAAAATATCGAGAGATGGATGAGAGAGCGAAAAAATAAAGAAAATATATGGGAGAAAAATGAGCTGGGCAGTTAGAAAAAAGGCAAAAAATCCTACTAGCACGTAAATATGTCTAAAATATCGCGAAATATTGCGCAAACATGTCAAATATTTTGAAAATTACAAAAAAATGATTGCGACATTATTTTGTCTGAAATATTTTCACATTTCAAAAATATTTCTGTCTAACAAAAAATATAATTAATTCTCAAAGTACAATTCCCAAAGTAACTTCGCAGATATAGGTATTTGAATTATAATATTACAATCGTATGTTCTTGAAAAAATATTTTTGTACGATGCAGTAATATAGGAATATTTACTACTAAATTGGGCATGCTAGTTGACTAGTTGCAAACTTTCGAATGAGTAAAAAAACCTTTTTGGCTCAAAAATATTTTTTTAAATACAGCGAAATATTGCGTATCTACGCCTAAATATATTAAAATATTTCTAAATTTCATTAAAAAAATATTGTCATAGAACCGTTTTATAAATTGTATCAATATCTGATTTGAAATATTTTGGAGCATACAACTAAAATAAAACATTTTAAGAATTAATCTTTCTTTTATAACATTACTCAAGTTTAAGCAACTCAAATTTTCTATGTGGCTGCAAGAATATTCACAGAATACAGGGTTTGAGGCGAGAATTTCAAGATTCGTTCTTCCATTAAATAAAAATACTGTTAGTCTTTCATGATTATTTCAAAGTTAATTTATTTCTTTTTGATACGCACACGCACTCTTTTGATGATTACCATTAAACTTGCCTATAATGCAGTCTTTTGCAACCCCCTACAATTTTCCAACTAGGAAGCTTATTTTTATGGTATTCAAGATTTATTCGGCTTCTTCTTATAACAGTCAGTTGGCAATAGATGATAATTTCCTCAGCCAAGCTTTTTATTGCCAGGGGTCTGTGAAATGAACACAGCTTCGGGTACTTCTCAACACTAAATATTCCCATTGAAAATCATTCGTATTTGTAAAAGACAATAATGCTTCAAAACAAGCTGAAAAAATTGACTTTCAAATTGGTTTCTATTTTGATACCCATATAATTTTTAATCGGTTTTTCTAAAAACTTTACTAGAGTAACATAAATCACCACAATTAATATATGAGCAGCATAATAGGAACTTTATCCTCAATAATTCAATTTTGATGGTTAAAAATCCGCCAATTAGTGAAGTGTCTTCCGAAGCATGTGTTTACGAATTGAACCTTAATTTAATTAAATTACTTTAAGGTTTAGAAGGAAGTAGGTAGCTATTAGGTAGGAGTAGGTACATAGATATATATTTTTAATTCACTGATGGTGATCGTGTTTTTCTAAATTTACAATCATACCTATGTGACTGCGCAACTGCTTGGTTTCAATTATCTTATGACTGCAGTTATTATATTCATGTATGTAATTAGTATAAAACATACACTTCACTGCCACTGAAATTCCTCAAAAACATTACCCTTAGTCGCCTGGCTCATCCTCAAAACAGTCCGGTGGCGATGGCGGCCACTCCTCAATCTGCCGAGAAGCCCGTTCTTGGCCCTGCTGACGGCGCAGGTATGACGAGGCTGTATCATCTTCCTCAAAGTCCGGTTCATCTTGCCACTTGATATCGTCCCGGTACACCTCGACTGTACTACCGTCATCCGACAGTTTGCGCCGACTCACATTACACTGGCGCCGGCGATTCTCAATCCATCTCAGCTGGCTGCTGCGATTGCTGAACATGGAGGTATCGAGAGCAACTGGCGTCAGCTCATAGTCTTCCATGTCAGATTCACGTCTTGCAAAAATAATCTGCTTGACTGGACTCCTTTTAGCCTTACTTGTCTTTCGGCCGCCGCGACTAACTTTCCGGACAGGACTACGCTTTGGCGAAGCGCTCTTTTTTGATGAGGGACTTTTCTTTGGACTCTTCTTAGGCGATTGATTCCGTTTGGGACTTCTCTTCCGAGGACTTCTGGGACTCTTGCGAGGACTCTTTTTAGGGCTTCTCTTTGGTGATCCACTTTTGGAACGCTTGCCAGTGCTTGGCTTGCGCAATGGACTTCGGCGACCACGGCTCGCCTTGCGGCCAAGTTTGCCCGGTGGTGAGACTGGTATACCTCTTCTAGTGCCCGGTGAGGCGAAGATGGAGGTAGGCGTAACTAAGTCCACTGGAGCAGAGGTTGGCGGTCGAGTAGCAAACTTACGTCGATCCTTTGGTAAGTTGATGATTACTTCGCGACGACAGCGAAATGGGTAGCGTGGACATTCTGGCGGGCACGTGGGCATGGATGGGCAGCTAGCCACGGGTTGACAGCTAGCCACGGGTTGACAGCTAGTCATAGGCTGTGGCTGCGCACAGGGCATGCTTATCGCAAAATTGTGGCTAGCAGGTAGCTGGCTGCAACTGCCATTGGAAGGACGGGTGGCGAAGTGGCAACTGGTGTTCCACTGGCGGACCACATTTCCAGCCACGTCATTGCCTTCGTTGTAGTAAGAAGTGTTGTCCCAGCGGCATGGAATGGCGCTGCATCCATTGAGGTAGCACTCGGTGGTGGTATGAGAATAGTCGCTGCAGGCTGGCTTTGCAATGTTGGGCGGACATGGTAAGCAAGGGCGGCAAGGTGGTGGGCAGGGTGGGCATGGGCGACAAGGTTGCAAGCAAGGGGGACACATGCGACAAGGGGGCACGCACGGTGGCTTGGGGGCGCACGGTGGTACCGGTGGAGGACCAGATACGCCGACGATGGGTGGACCGCCGCACTGACTGGAAGAGGGTGGTGGATAAGGGTTGGGGTTGCAGGTTGCTTCCATAAGACGTTCTTGGCACTGTAGCCGACACCTATCAGCTCGTGTTTTGGGGCACGAGCTCAGACGATTGCAGATGAGGCCATATCGATATATGGATATCGATTTAGCTGCTGGATCACCATTTGCTTGGGCAGGAGGTAGATTTAGCGGCGATGTAACACAGGCCTTATGGAACAACCATTTCAAGAGTTTGGAAATTTTACTGGGTCCGTCATTTTTCGGACGACCTTTTAACAGAACGTCACTGTTTCGAAGTTGGCTGATCCAACCACTGCAATCATTTTTCTCCATAAGTAAGATGGACGGAATTGGTATTCGTGAATAACAGAAAGAGACCTTATTGCTAGGCAAATTGAGTAATTAACTTAAGAGTGTCATTTCGGATTTTGCACAATCACAAAGTCGGGAGAGTGAAAAAACGAAAAAGAAATTCCGAAAAAGAATCAGATAATTTTTTTTTATTTCTTAAAGCGAGCAGGTAGCTTACATATAATAGGTAATATTTCTTGATTTTTTATAAGGTAATAAAAAATTAATGTATTTATGCCATTGGGCCTGCTCTTCAATTACCCTAGGGAATTATATCCTCTTATATGTGTCGAAATCTGACCGATTTTTCGACAATTTCTACAGACTATTTGAATAACAAACCCAACAGTCCAAGATTCAACTCTGTCACCCTACAATTCACTAAGATATGCCCCATCAAAGTTGAAAAATTAAAAAAATGCAATTTTGAGAAAAATGCATTTGAAGTTTGAGAAGCTTTTTTTCCTATTTGCGATATACGTGTTTCAGGTATTTTCCTTCGGTATTTTTTGTTAGACCAACACTTTAATGAGTAATGAAAAGATACTCGTGCAAATGAAATGTTACTTGAGCTTAATTTTTTGTAATTTTGATAAAAGGCCATTTCTAACTGCAGCCCCTTCTCAGAGGCACCAGACAAACATTCCGACTTTCATTTAATCAAATGAAACTCGTATTGTTATATCTGATTTATGTAATGTAAGTCTAGTATTTTTATTAGTTTCAATTTTTAAATACAATTATAAAAATCTTCAATAAACATTTGACAAAGAAAATCAAACAGACGAATCAGAAATTTAAAATGACGTTCTCCTCAGTGTTACCGCATTAACACTTTTTCAACCAATTCTTATTTCTGCTACATTTTAATGATCAGTGATGATACTCGATGTGCCTCGATTTCATTCATTTAAAAATTAATAGAAGTTGGTATTGTGATACTGATCAATTACTTTGGCAACGCTCGTAATTAATCTCAAGTTCAAAGTTCATTTTAAAAAAGAAAAATTTATCATTGTTTCTCTAGCTCTTTTTTATTACACTTTTTCTTGTTTAGTTTAGTACGTAACACTTGTTATTTTATACATTTATTATGCATTTTTGCAATAATTTGACGAATTTAAAATTTCATTCTCGGATATTTTCGATGAACCAGTTCCTCAACACTTGAGTTCGTATTTTGTGCCATCGACCTCTTTTCAGAACAGTTCAATATGTTTCGATTAGTTTTATTTTTTATCAGTATTCTATCAATTTCTGGTGGATCAGAAACAAATGAAGGTAGGTATCGGTAGTTATTATTATTTCCTTATTTTTAAATTAAAGACTTTACAATATTATTAGGAAGCATTGTAATAAGTTGACAATTTTAGATTTAAGTAAATAGGTAACTGAATTCAACTCAAATTTTCAATTTATGCGTTTCGGCGATTTGGTTTTTAAAAATATCTTATAAATCTGATAGAAAACTATTTTTCCTATTTCAGATCAAAACTTGGGTGCAAATGTTGCAAGTGTCGACAAATTTACGATTACCAGCGACTTAGTGAGAAACTTTTTGGAGCATTTCAAAAATCCTGATGCGAACAATTTACCCTTACCCATTCCGGACCCATTTATTATGCCGGACAGGATTTACCCAGTGCTTGGGGTAAAAGTATCCACCACAAATATGACTGCGCACGGAATATCGAGAGTGAAAATTGAGAATTTTTTCATTGACATTGTTGGCATGAAGGTAGCTAAACTTTTTAGTAAATTATTTTTCAACGTGCTCAAATTTTTAGCAAGTTTTCTACAGAAAACCAGCCATTAATTTTGGTCTGACTCCAGAAAATAGGGATGGAAGACCCATAATTTCACTTTTCATAATCTCAGGACTCCAAAAATACCCATTCATTTGTTTATTTCTTTAAGGAGGGAAGGAGTGTATGTATTATACATGGATCGTAAATTTCGACTAATAAATGAAAATGTTGCTGAAATCATGGTTATAACTTATGAAAGTTGCGACATCCAGTGTATATTTTGGATTGACCCCAGCTATAAGACATGTCTATGTCAAAATGCTGATTTTTTTTCACCATGTACAATCTTTTGGAGAACTGAGAAAATTTAAAGGTATTGTCTGTCTACCTTTACTTTTTTTGAGTAGTTCACGATGTATAGTATTTTCATTCCTGAGTTTTGCTCAGAAATGGCAGAAATTTGGATTTGTTGCGCTTTTTTAAATTTTCAAAATTTCAGAGCTCTTTTTAAAGGTCTCAGAAAACTCTTTTGGAGCTCAAAAATGGTAGGAAAAACTGAATTTAAAAAAAAGGCCTCGTGCGAGCATGGAAAATATGTTTAAGGGTAACGTCCTTGATCCTTTGATCAAATCAGTGCAAAAGTCAGCGATAAAAAATTGTAAATTGTAAAGGGTACTCAAAACTCGCGAAATGCAAATCCGTTACTCACGTGTTAAAGAAATTGCCTATATTTTGCCTGTATTCAACATTTTCAAGCAGTTTCTTAGACGTCGATGCTGACCTATTGTTATGGTTTTTGAGCGGATAGTTTTTAGTAACCATTGTAGCCCAACATAATTTTAGCTCTTTTCCTCCTAAACATGAAACTATGGATGATTTTAGAAAAAATAATAAAATTAAGCTTATCTACTTGAAAAAACAACCAACATGACTGAAAGTTTTTACGAATATGGCCTGTGAAAAAAATTTTGCACGCCTCTCTAAAATCAAGTTGGACCAAAATCATGCCAATAATAGACCTGTCTTACAATAATTAATTGAGCTTAAAGAAGAAATCAGAACAGTTATAGATTCTGCTTTACTTTTTGTTAGACTAACAGTTATTCACATTAATCTTTATTATCCCTCTAAGCTAGGGTTAATCCAGTTTATTTTTACTCAGGTGCATTTCGGATTACGATTGGAAAAACTCGAGCTTATAGGAAATTATTCGTACCACGACTGGGTGATGAATTATTACCATGGCGGATTTAATGTAATGATTTGGAATGGATTCACCAAGTGTTCTGCTGAACTGAAGATTACTACAGATGGGGAATTATCTGCTGATAAAATAAATATGGACTTGGCATCTAACGATAAAATGAATATTAAAATTGAAAATGCTGGTCTCGTTGGATTATTTGTGAACAGCATGGGAGAATCTTTATTTTACGCCATTAAGCCATACTTTTTCAACTTAATGAGCAACAATATTCGAGACATGTTGAATAACGGTTTGAAAAGGATCAATATCACATTCCCAAATTCAATAAAACCCTTGGACTTGGGCGTTGCCGAATTCAGGAAGTTCCTAAAAAATAATGGATTCGACCCTCATTACATGGCTGACTATCAGTATGCCAGTAATATCTACAGTGTTGATGTTACTCACATCGCTTTCACTGGTCTCTCATCAATTTACAGATTTGGCGATGTAAAAATGCAAATGGAGAATTATACGGTCAACACGGTGGTGACGGCTGAAACCGAAGTGCTGGAAGGGACCTGTGAGTGGGAAGCTGGTATTGCTGGCATTCTAACAAAATCTGGTCAAAGCTCGTTTACCATCGAATACGTGAATATTATGATGAGCGTCAATCAGTCCCTGGACATACGTAAAAAACCGAAAATTGTAGATCTGAAAGTGACTTTGGGCAATATTCAGCTACGTATGGACGGCGCTGGAACACTGGATTACTTGGCAGAGGCTGTCGTGAATGTGCTACCAAATGTGCTTCGATATCAGATTCTACAAGCTGCTGAGACGCCTATGCGCAGGAAAATACAGGAAGCACTCGATAATACGGATATAGAAAAGTTTGTTTTAGACAATTTGCATATGATGGACGATCAGCTATACCATCGAAATGATCCTAAAATAAAAGAAGATTTCGTACAAGAAAACCAGATTGGAAAGGCAAATAATTTCGATGAGGAAGCTGATTTATAAATATATGTGTAGATCTAATGGTGGGGGAGAGATAGATAATGGGGGTCAAAAAAATACCAAACCAAGATCTTAGTAGAAGGGGAAAAGAAGATTCGAAATAGGCTCAAAACTATAGCGAGAAAAGAGAGACTGCTGAGACATATAAGATTAGAAAATAAAAAATAGTCCAAATCGTATTTCTTATTAATAAATCTTCTACACTAACTGCAAGGGAAACAAAATTCGGCATTTTCCTAAGCAAATTGAGCTAAATACATCGGCCACTATTCCATAGTGAGGCTAAGTGCATAAACTTAGATTCCAAAACGTGCAAAGTAAACAACATTTTTTTTCTAAGTCCACATTCATTCAGATTAAAGAATATTTTTACAGAAACCTGTGGGAAATGGTGCTAAAATCAACTTCTTTAAGAATAATAGCTTTGGAGGGGTACCATTTTTCTCATTTTTTGAAATTTTATATTTTTCATTGACGCACTTTGGAACTTTACCCTCCAAATTTTTCAAGTTCTCAAGCGGTGCTAAAGACCATTGATCCCCATTACCCTTTCCCCATACTACTTATAAGATCTCTGATAGTTTGAAAGAAACAACGGCTAAAAGATATTATTCACTATGTTTTTGTTACTTAAGACAGTATTTTATAGTTTTACGTGTTCATATTAAAATATTAAAAATTGTTTTGCAGAGGTTAAAAATTAATTTCACCTGATTGGCTGAACTGATTTCAAGTTTTGGAACCTAGAAGTGTTAAAAAAAGTATACCTTAACTTATCTTCATACCGAGAAGTATTTCTGCTGAAGATATTTAAATCTCGTCTTTTTCGATTTCCTACATGGTATAAACTTTTTTTTCTTCAAATTGAACGTATAGGCACTCTTTTCAAGTACTTATTTAAAACTGCTGTTACAATGTTTTCTTGGGACATGTTATAAAAGCTTTGATTCAATATTTAACACTTGTCAATATTTCTTTTAAATCAGCTTTCTACTTTTTTTTTCAAGGAACAAAATAAGCCACTCTATGTACATTTCACACATTCTTTTTGTCAAATCACCTGTTTGGTCTCTTCTGAAAATTTCACTTCTTATGAGTTAAATCTGCAATTTTAAGCTTCATTTAAGAAACTACAATCTCGGATAACTTCTTATTCATAGGTAATTAGAGGTGATATGAGAAACAAGTTCACCAGTAATACAACAAAATTTTTCAAAACATATAGAATGTATATTTTAGTATCAACGACTTCATTAGTAGAGGAGGGGGGAAGCAGACAACACTATATTATCATTTCTACTTTTTCACGAAAATTAGCATTTAATTGGGAAATTCCTGAATGAGGAGTATTAGTGTAATATTTCTATGGTCTTTCGCGTTCAAAGATCGTTATTTTATCATCTCAATGAGAAATTATTTAATTATACCTTTACGAAAAGCATGTACAGTGAAGCATGAATGTTGTGTGTTTTTTTTACAACAATTATAATTTTTTGCAGTTGATTAAAATTTGTTTATCGAATTCTTAAAAAATACTTTTTTTTTATTGATAACTCGCTGTTGTACCAAGAATCACAGTCACAATGAAACAAATTACACTCCAAATATTCAGTAAGTTCCTCTCATAAATGAGGCATTTAATATTTACCCTACAAACACTTTTCTCTTTTAGTTTTAGCAGCAATAATTTTCACTAATGAGGCCACATCCTACATCAACCAAAGAGTGACTTTTACGAACAGACCATATAAACGAGAAAGATTTAATCCTGACGTAACACGTCCACGGCGTCAAACTTCTGGCGACAGCGGATTCAGTAATGTATTTGGAGAACCAGCTCAACTGAATGGTGGGCAAAGCAGACCCAATGGTCAAAACAGTAGACCTACCTCCAAGCCTCAAACAAGCAGCACAACCAGTTCTTCCGCTTCTGAGGCTCAAATTGCGCAGTGCATACGGAATTGTCGTTTTGTCAATTTTGCAGATTATGTCTGCGCTAGTGATGGCGTCACTTATATGAATGAACCGCATTTTAATTGTGCTGTCAAGTGTGGCAGGAGTAAGTATATATTTAGTAGTGTATTGCTGGTATAAGGAGCACACGTGCAAAACATTATGAGTAACATTGCACAGTTGAGAGCCTATACTTATCTGGTAGGTTACAGTTTTTAAAATCAATTCAATTTCAAGCAATAGGGTCAAAATCAAGTTTCTGCAATTGAAGCAACAGCACTTTCAAAAACGGATTAACTGTAATTTGAGGAAGGTTTTGACAATGTTTACATTCGAAAATATAGTATAAAAAACCAAAACGCCCAGAATGATTAGATATGAAATTCGCAAGGCTTCATTTACTTATCTGCATCATATCAGACTACCCCAGCTGCATGCAAGTCACTTCAGAACCCTCGTTTTGGGGTAGGATAATAATTTTCAATGAATTTTTCAACAGTTTATAGTCCTATTTATTGAGATACAATCTTGAAAAGTCTGACTGGCGGGTCAGCATCATTTTATCAGACCCACTACATGTATATGCGGAGTAGAAAATATTATATTATGCAACAAGGGAAGCAACTGTAAATAAATTTAAAATATTATCAACACTTTCCATAGGAATTACAATTCAATATCGTGCAATCTGTGCCTCATCAAACAGCGAACAAGGAACAAATGCAGATCAAAATATGAGTACCACCAGTGCTAGGCCTACCTCACAACCTCAACCTAGTAGCTCAACTAATTCTACAGCCTCTGATGCTCAAATTGCTCAGTGCATACGGAATTGTCGTTTTGTCAATTTTGCAGATTATGTCTGCGCTAGTGATGGAGTCACTTACATGAATGAACCCCATTTTAACTGCGCTGTCAAGTGCGGACGGAGTTAGTAGATTTTGATGGTTATTTTAAAAATAGAAAAAAAAATTATTTGTTTGATATGAAAATTGAAAAAATGGTACGGAAGTCAAAAATGAGAAAAAGGTCTTTAATACATGGGAAAACTGAAATTAAATACTGAAAAATGAATCTGAAAAAAGCTCAAAAAATAAAAGTTACTTGAATATTTTTGGTTAATAAGGCACTCGAATAATAAATTTTAAATAATTGAAAAACAAAACCCCCCTAACATTGGATTTAATATTTTTTCTTACTTATTATTCCAGAAATTACCATTCAATATCGTGCAGTTTGTGCCTAAGAAGAAAAGATAACTGGAAACTTCGAAGCTCGTCTCACATTTAGAGTTCATAAGAGGAACCAGTTTCCAAACTGTCTTTAGTTCAAAATTACGAAAATCGAGATAGTGGCGCCATTTTTTAAGGAAAGTCAAGTACTACGTGTTAGAGTTGTTGGCCAAGTCATGTCATGATTTTTCCTCTCCATTTTTGGTGTTCGAAGCATCAAAATAATATATCGAATAAAATAGTGAATAATATAACAGCCTTTCTATTTTTTTATTTTGTCAATAAGTCCAAAAGATTTTTTTATATTATTCAATAAATTTCAAAAATTACAAAAAATGTCAAACTGCCCTCAGACTATAAGTTTGGCAAACGTTTGTGTTTCCACAAGCAGTACCACTGATGGCATGAATGGGTTTATGGGGAGAGTCGTTTCAGAATGGTTGAAAAGTGCCGTTCGCATCAAAATGCAAGTATTTTATCGTCACTGGGTCAAGTGTGGCAATGTTTTTCTCGATTTCACAAATTTTCACTTTTTGAACTACGGGTAGATTGGAAATCGGTTCCTCATTTTTATAAATTATTCTACATAATTATTATTCATTTATCTTTATTTTTTTCAAAATAAAGAATAATCAGTTGGTGCTCTTTTCATCATAATTTCATAACTCGGGCTAAAATCAATAATTTGGATAGAATAATGTTCTTATAACAATAGATTTTCTTTTCAAGTGTACTAAGTATTATATTCATCCTTCACCATACAGTGGCGGAACTAACTTTTTCTTAGAGGGGCCAGTGGCGGCCAAGAAAAATCATTCGAAAATTTCAAAATCCAAAAAATTGATGCTCTAGCTGATTTTTTATTCTTTTCAATAATTTCTTATTTTATTGGTTTTTAGTTCATTTCTAAAATGTTTTGGGAATTGCCATGAACACCAGTGAACCACAGTGGGAAATGGATAAGGAACTTTTTTATTTGATTACCATACTTTTTTTCAAAATTTCATAGTGAAAACAAAAAACGTATAACACCCATCATTGTGTCATAAAATTTCAAACGGATTTTCCTATCATGAACTACGTTTGCATATTTACAAAAAATTTAACAAGATGAGAACACCTAATAATTAGTAGACCAACTGAAATGTGCGGGTAAAAAAGCATTAACTAAAGAAAGAGTAAGCATAAAATATAATTAGGCAAAAAGTAAAAATAACCACGCAAATTATTGTTGGCAGATGAGTCAACTAAAACAAAATTGAGGTTTTTTCACTTTTCCTAGCCACGCAACCCTTTTGAAATTTCTACACTCTTACGTTTATGTAATAGTAGTCGTGAATTTAAGATGGTTTTCATGTCTCTAACTTTAAATTTTGAACGTCGAGCAATAGAAAGACTGTGCTCATTTTAGAATTACTCGTTTCTTCAATTAAATTTCTCTTTGATCATTCGTTCTTCGTCGAAGGAACAACTCAGAATTTTCTATAGGAAATTGGTCACATCTATACATCTATCATCACTAAAATGAATTTAATTGACTGCATTCGAATCAGTCAGCTGCTGGTTACCACATTGTGGAAAACCTCGAGTGACAAATAGATTCAAGCCTAAACCACAAAATACTGATGATGACTTGAGTTGGAAGAAGGTATATTCTTACACAAAATTCGATTTACATCATTATAAATGTTTATGTTCATAAATTCTTCCAGTTTACATTTTGCATACGAAGCAATTTCATCTACTTACTTGTATTTTTTTCTGACTATAAATATAGGTATCTGAAGAAATAAAAAAAGTAAAACATACGTCCAATGGTAAGATAAGCTATAAGCTGTAAAGTTTGAAAAATCTAAGGACTTTGGTTACTCATAAATTTGAGTATATTATCGAAAAAATTAAGTAAGTATATTACAAAAAAAAATAAAATTCATTCATTGGAAATGAGTAAGTTCAAACTAAAAGATGAAATGAAAATTGAATTTTGAAAAAAAATTCATCAATTATCTACTCTATGAAAATTTATTCACCAAATTTCATGCCACCAAAACAAATGAAAAGGCTTCAAGAAAACAGTGATTTATCCAAAACAAAAAGAAAAAAAAGTGATGTGTGAGAGTAAAATATTTTTAATAAAAATTTAGGCAGGTGTTTTCACCTACCTAAAGCTTTGCAGACTCTACATGCAAACTGTATGTTGCACACTAAGTACTGCAGTCACATTGTGTAATATACACATTTTCCTGCATGACATCATCCTTTCTACTTTATGGTTGTCAACACAATGAACAGTAAGCTGACATCTAATCCACATTTTATGTAGATGAGATCATCATTGTTGTTCATGAAGACTTCTGTATTCTCAAAAAGAATGATGGAACCATTATATCTTTAATATTTTCCATCTAACCTGAGGTGAGATCATGTCTCCTTCTACATTCATGACTTGTCCACTGCCTATAAATACTAATGTTTGTTTGTTACACTGTTCAGTTGAAGTTAATCTCAGTCAATGTCAGTTACTTTCTTTTAGCTTCAGTTAGTTAGTTGAAGTTGCCTTATGCTCTGTTTATGTAGTTATTGTAGTTGAAGTGTTAATACATTCATGGTACACAATCAATAGTATCTTTTTAGTGTCAATTCACTTAACCCTGGTTGGACAACGCCAATCACATACAACTGGATTATTCATTTCGACATGTACAGGTGTCTGTGAAACATAGTCCAGACAATACATTTGTCATGTTATAGTGAGATTTTTGAAAAATTAATATTTTAAAGAAAAACATTATTTAAACTTATTATAGTTTTTAAAAGTATATAATGTAGTAAAAAAGAATCATTTTTACCAGAAATAATGCAAATTCAAACTCCAGGTACCTCCCACTTTCTCTTTATTTATTTTTTCAATGGGTGCTAAAGAAGGAAAAAAAAAAGTTGCTGCATTTTTAATATAGAATATTTATTGAATTTTAAATATTTTTTGATTGTTTCTTGTGTAATAGTCAATAAAAGGGAGCTCTCAGGGTTTACCACTTACCAGTAAAAACTTTGAAAATATATTTCTTTCTTTTTTTTTTCAAATAAATTTTCTTTTAAACGCTTTTCTTCAGCCTGGTATTCAAATATTACAAGCAATACCCAGGAATAGTAAGAAATACGAATAATAAGAAAATGAATTTTATTTCTTTGAAATAACGAAACCAAACCCTAATGAAGTATTCCAATAAATAATAATTACCTATTTTCTTGTACCTAAAGTATATTATGTTTCGGAAAGCAAACCAGCTAGTTAAGCCTAACCCCTGAAAGCGTCTTAATTTTCATCATTCAATCATTCATCTTTGGAAAATTCACTCGTATAGACTACTTTTAATAGGTAAAAACCGGATTTTATCGTCATTTCACGTACGGTAATTTTTACATCATCAGATCTACAGATAATTTGCTTATCATCAATATACACACACGTTTTTTCCAGGTTATTTACAAGCTCATTCTATTTCATCGTCTCCTTAAAACACCTTCGATTAACCGATTCTTCTTCAAATAATTAAGATCGTTTCATTATAATATGCACAACAATATCACTAGTAGTATTTTAAAGCAATTTAATATTGTGAAGTAATGCGTTTTAGTGCCAATTTGAATTTAATTGCGGTTGCAACAATGTGTCTCTTTCATACGTTTTTCGGTGAGTACTATACTAAACAATTTAATTTATTCATTACCTTCCATAAAATATTCAGTTTCGAACTTCAAAAAAAAAAAAAAAAAAAAAAAAAACTCGTCCATATAAAAAATTCAGAATTTTGTAAATAACAAAATACTGCATATCAATGTCAACAAAAACATTTTAAAATCTCTCAATTATAAATCATTAAGTCATTATTTATTCTAAACTCAATGGAATATCAATCTGAAAGAAAATTCAAGACAAAATATAATGGCCTAATAACAAGGACGAGGTGTCTTTAAAATGTTTTGAATTTGAGGAGGATTTAAGATGTATAAGTATGGGATACTTATAGCATTTTTGTAAAACTCGTGTTCAGCATATTAATTAGATTAACGTCCAAAGGTCATTAAAAAAATTTATTCAATGGATTTCCAAGAAACAGTCCTTCATCCAAGTTTCATACATTTATAATAATTGGATATTTGCTCCTTAATTATAATATATTATGTTACACTTATATTCACTCAAAAGTAGTTTTTTGAATGAATAATATGACGAGTTGGAAAATTTCAGTTCCCATTAAGGTTGTATGGTGTAACTCGTACTTTTCCTTATTTTTGCTGATATTAGCTATTTATGCATTTATTTAGATCAGTAGTGGAAAAACATTTTTATTTCTTTAAAACTGTGGGAAGTATAAAAAAAATTTACTTTTGAAAATCAGGATCTACCTATTTGACCAGCCCAAATCGAAAATCTGTCATATCCAGAATAATTAATCACTCAAAGTTATGAAAGATATAACATATCGAAGTGCTTTTTCACCAATAACATAAATTATGGTGTCTGCTGCCAAGTACATACTTCGATGGCATAGTGCAAAAAAGTCATGTCTCCATTTCATTTAATTTTTCAGGAAAGCAAAAAGAAAGTTGACGTTCACTAAGGTGTTAGGCATATACAATCGATCTGCTGCCAAGTACATACTTCGATGGCATAGTGCAAAAAAGTCATGTCTCCATTTCATTTAATTTTTCAGGAAAGCAAAAAGAAAGTTGACGTTCACTAAGGTGTTAGGCATATACAATCGATTAATGTATTTTTGAATTTTCTTTTTGCTGTTGAAAATTAGTGGTATATTTTGCAAATCAGATGATAGAGCTTGAAATTTCCTTTCCAATAATACCAAAAGGTCAAAATAGTCGGAAAATGGAGATACGACATTTTTGTACTATACCATCGATTTTCTTTAGTCTGACTTGATAATTCGAAAAATTTGTTAACGAATTACCCATTTTATGAATAAGGTACGTGTCACTATCTGACTTTATCAAGTTCGAAGTCCTCGACCTTACTATATTCAGTATATAATTCACAGAATCATAAAGAATGTTTCTCCAACTCTCCCTTTCAGTCTGGTAGTAATCCTTATCTTATATCATTAAGTTTTAAATTAGATGTCTGAAGTCGAATATCCACAACAAAAGATTTTTACATGAGCAACATTTTTGTAAGACACGTCTAAGATAATATTGAAGAGTTTTGACAGTGAATTTATAGCTTTTAAAAAGATATCTTTACAGCAAACGTGGTAAGCTAGTTGCTGTACAAAAAAAAAACTGAAGGCAGAACAATTGAGTAAAATATTAGGTATTTATAGTTATTAGGCTTAGAGAATTGAGCTTGGGGTATCTTTTAGAAGAAAAATTCGACCGGTAAAGAGTAACCTCAACAAATTTAAAATTTCTATAACTCACCTAATGGGTAGTTGAAATAACCAAATGAGAATGAAAGTCTACTTTAATAATAAACCTACACGCTGAGAAATGTTTGTAAAATACGAGGGGTGGTCAAAAAGTAAGTTTCCCTATGCCTGCAAACACCATGAACGCAACTGAATAGACCCGCACCACCAATATTTTTTAGAGGGGGTCTGTAGGGTAGTCCATGCCAATTTTCAAGTCAATCGACCTCGTTTTTGCCCCGTGGCATTTGAAAGATGATGAAATTATTGCTGGTTAGGGCCGCTAAATGCAAAATTCTCAACAATTTGTTAGTGGTGCAGAGCAGTTCAGTTGTGTTTTTAGCATTAGCAGGCACGGGGAAACTTCCTTTCTCACCACCACTCATATAAAAATTTACCCCAAAGATGAAAAATTGGTTCAGACGAACGGCTGCGAACGTGCGTTTGTTCGCGCAGTTTGATGTGAAATGTTGAAAAGGAGCGGGATTTGTCTTGTGTCTCCTCTCGCCCCTCTAGAAATATTTATGCACACTTCCACACTCTCAGCATGCTCATAACATTTGATCACATCACACTGCTAATGGTGGGTGTCCGTCCGCCCCCCTTTCCACTGTACGAGTGAAAAATAAATCACCCCGCACACTTTGCATTTGGTGGCCCTACTGTGCACTTCATTTTTCATTTTTCGATTGCCATGCAGTGAAAAATAACCCGATCAACTTGAAACGTGGACCATGCTTCCCCACATACCCCCCATTCAATATGCTGCCGGCGTAAGTCAGTTGGGTTGCGTATTTGTTTCGTTTGCTTGCAAAGGGAAACTTACTTTTTGACCGCCCCTCGTAGATGGAACACTTTATTTTCTAACTTTTCCTTCGTATTGTGCAATATTTTACTGTAATATACATTCAGCAATCTTTTATTAAAATATTCCTCTGTCCTGATTTCTTTGATGCAGGTACTTTTGTATTGGCGCACTACTACTATCCTTGGGTGTTAGCAACACATGGACATAACCAACCACCTCTCTTCATGCCTGAACTTGATCAAATATCTGAGGCTGAGCCACCAATGTGGGACTGGCCTCCCTCACCTCACAGAGATCCACGCCATTACCATTCGCTGCGGCCAATACTAGTAGGTCCAGCTAATTATGAGCCTGAATTACCAAATTTAGAACCACCCTTACCAAACAGACCACCGTTTATACCAAATGAAACACCGCCGAATAGATTTGACCGAAGGAATACAGAGCCAACCCCCTTCAGTGACGTAACCCCGGAAAGATTTGGCTTTGTTGTGCAAACTAGTGCCAGGCCCGTTTTGAAAAAAAGTTCGCCCCCAGCTGATGCCCCGGAAGGATTTGGCTTTATCGTACAAACTAGTGCCAGACCCGTTTTGAAAGGAAGTTCGCCCCC
This sequence comes from Parthenolecanium corni, assembly GCA_038050395.1. Lineage (NCBI taxonomy): Eukaryota > Metazoa > Arthropoda > Insecta > Hemiptera > Coccidae > Parthenolecanium > Parthenolecanium corni. The sequence continues at coordinate 10,559,202 of JBBCAQ010000003.1, read as the reverse complement.
AACTGACGCACCGGAAAGGTTTGGCTTTGTCGTACAATCTAGTGCCAGGCCCGTTTTGAAAGGAAGTTCGCCCCCAACTGACGCACCGGAAAGGTTTGGCTTTGTCGTACAATCTAGTGCCAGGCCCGTTTTGAAAGGAAGTTCGCCCCCAACTGATGCCCCGGAAGGATTTGGCTTTATCGTACAATCTAGTGCCAGGCCCGTTTTGAAAGGAAGTTCGCCCCCAACTGACGCACCGGAAAGGTTTGGCTTTGTCGTAAAATCTAGTGCCAGGCCCGTTTTGAAAGGAAGTTCGACCACAGCTGATGGAGAATCTGTAACAAGCAGTGATATTGATTCGACTCCACGTCCATCCAGAACCAACACTGACCAAACAGCTAGCTCTGAACCTGTTACCGAATCCAGTTCCACAACCACCACTGATGCATGGACATTCCCACCGACTACCCAAAATGCAGCGCAGGCTAAAGTCCAGTTGTCCATGTGTATAAACAACTGTGTCACTGACAAGAGTATCAAGTCTGTTTGTGGGTCTGACAACAAGACATATCAAAATCGTCAGTTCCTAGACTGCGCTCAGCAATGTGGTCAAAGTAAGTGCAGTTGAAGTGTAAATATTTATGAAATTCAGTTGGACATAGTACAATTAAGCCCTTCTGTTCAAGAAATAGTTATCTCTAAAAAAATCAGTTTAAAGAAAAACACAAATGAAAAAAATATCCTCATTGTAGTATCAAAACCTCGTAAATAAATTTTTTTAAATTAAGTTACACAAAAAGGTTTTAAAAAAAATCAAATTCTCACTTGTGAACAAATAAAAATCAGTTTATAAAATTTTAAACTCGCCCAATCTTCACTGTTTAGTGTACTTGAATTATACATATTCAAACTATTAGTTCACTTTTTCAATAAAAGAATCAGGTTTCTTTTAAAATACATTTTTTGATTGTATCCCATCGTGCAAAACAATAGTCTGTAAGGTAATTATTTTCGTCACAATGAGTGAATTTTAAAGAACTAAGTAAACCACATCGTGTCAAAATTAACTGTTGTGACAATTATATGGATGAAATGCAAAATTATGGTAAATATTTTTCGTGGATTTTGGCAAAAATAATGTCACGATGTAAGAATTTTTTTGACTCATAAAATATCTCACATTGATAGAATATTCTATCATAATGAGGCAGAAAAAGTACTTCAATTGAGACAAAAATATTTGCCACAATAATGCCATTTTGAGGCAAACATTTTTAACATAATGAGGTAAAAGAAGTCGTATTTCAATGAAACAAATATATTAACACAATTGTATTTAATTTCTTTGACTGCAGATATCAGACTGGACTACACAGGACGTTGTATACCAAATCCACCGTCAAGATAAAAAATAGTATATGGTGTCCGCATCCTGAGTAAGCAGCTTCACGACTAGTCAATGGAAAGCTACACCAAATCAGATTCTCAAAAAAAGGCAGAAGATAATTCCTTTTATTATTATTTACCTACTTACTTATTCATTTATTTCAACTATTAATTAATTTTTTTTTTATGTGTTCGTACTTCATATACTTACTCATTTATTATTTTTGAAAATTGAAATATGTAAATGAATCCATCAGATCTGACCAGCACTGCTGAAATTTTTGAATAAAATTTGATTATCGAAAGAAGTAAAAAATTTCGTGGTATTTCCAGGTTCATACGTTATGCTTACCTACCAACTAATACAGTCGAATCTGCTCATAACGGACCCTCCTCAAAAATGAATCCTCACTATAACAGAGAAATCTCAGGGTCCCAAATTCATCTTATTGGAAATACTTGTAAAACGTACCTTACTAAACGGGATTAACCTGTCCAACGCAAAAATAAAAAGGTAAAACAGGTTTCGTATGAGACAATCACCTGTCTTATACGGAAATCTTTTCAGGTTAAAATTTGAAATTATCTGTCGACTCTATGAAAAGAGAAAAAAAGAGCTTGAATTATCAGTTTAGGTACCGATTTACTTTGTTTTTGTTATGCGTTCTCTACATGTATTGACTCGTAAGAAGATATTACTTCAATCCCATCAGAGAAAAATCACTGATTTTTTCGAATTATAAATCTGACTTAATTTCTGTTCTGTAAAGTACCTACGAAATAACCTTTTTTTTTTTATGGTACCTGAACTCGACGGAAACCTGTTCTTTGCGGAAAAATTGTTGGGTTTCCTGACCATCCGGTTTCCACAGGTTCGAATGTAATAAAATTTCTAATTTTTTTGTTTAAATCGACATTCTAAAATTATAACTTGAATAGTAATTTTGAAATTTCAGGCACATATTTGCCAATTTTATTGAACATCTTAAATTCTGGTCCACTAGAGAAAAGGGAAATAAATTATTGAATTATTAAAAACTGACCACTGATTGTATGTTAGACTGAAATGAATAAATGATTTTTTGTGGCTGAGAACTAAAGTAATTGAAAAATTATAATTTTGGGGAAAATGAGTAAAAAGTTTTCTTATATACCTACACCCATTTCCCTTGGTTTGGGGTCCTTTGTTTTTGGTACTTATCTGGTTTCCATTTCAAGGATGACGAGTGTTAACTTGAAAAACAAAGTTCACTTAATGTTTATTCATGTAATGAGTAGGTAATAAAAATTTCAGGAAGGTATTGTAGGCGAGTAATTTTTCTTTGGTCATTATAGTTGTTTTTTGAATTTTTCTTCAGGTAAGTGTAAAAGGCCGTAAGCCTAATTTGGAACGTTACGTCGGTGTTTTAATATTTCCTCTAATCGGTGAAAAAGAGTCAAAATACCCTAATATTCGAGAAAAAGAGCCAATATCTCTATTATAAATCAGAAAATTTTTCTTTCAATAAGTTTGAATTGAGTGAAATTATTGCATTAATTATGTGGTCATTCGCACAATATAAAATGGAAAATGTATTTGGTTGCATTTCCATTGCAACTTTATTATTAGGATTTTTGTATATAATCAACGTATTGAGACGAGATCCGAACCTCGTGAAATTCGCCAATCAATTACCAGGACCGAAAGGAATCCCACTGATTGGCAATGGCTTGGAGGTACTCAAGTTTAAAGGCAATGGTAAGTAAAAAGCTATCAAATAGTAGATCCTAAAAAGTTTGAAATATTAATTCTGCTTCTTTTACTAATAAAAAAAAAAATCAACAAATAGCCTAACTATAACCATAAATTATCTACATTAGTTTATCACTATACTATAAAAATTTGATATGTACTGAAAGTCTTGACAGACTTTGACAGAAAAATCAAAAAATGTATTTACATAGGTACCTGTGCAGGTTTTCTCAGAGGGTGAGTAAAAGCCTAGCACATTGGTGAGAAGCTTTCTAGGGCTTCTCCCAGGGTGTGAGATAAGAACAAATTCGAACTTTTTATATCATTGATTTTAATGAATATTTCTAAGTGTTAAAAATTACACACAAGATTGATGAATTTACATGAGCTGTTAATTGCTCCAATTTCCTAACAGGACTAACTGTCCGAATTATATTTATGTTTTATAATAAACGAATTTAGGTGGGAATGCTTCTAGAAGCTTCCATGGCTGTTGCTTGTTCAGCATATCTCAGCCATGGAAGCTTCTTCACCTTTTTTTGTTAAATTAACAATAATCAATTGTCAGTCACTTTTGTGGCTGACGAAATATTGATGATGTAGGTAAAATTGCATGATTGCATTTTTGTAAGCATTTATAGTTACATGGCTGGCACCTTTCTGGTCACATAGGCTTTCTAAATCACGCCACCAGCTCGTGGCGGCGAATTTGCATAAGGGTGTGTGTGTGTGTGAATTTTACCTTGCCTAAATGTTCACGGAACAGTACCGAAGAAAAATACATTTTTTCCTTTTTAAATGAAAAAAGTTAGCTACACTCATTCAAGATATAAAGTAGATACATAATGTAAATTTTGCTGCCCAAATAGAGAATGGTAATTTTTTGACCGTGGATAATATCTACCTATACTCGTAGTTGGAAAACAATTTTTACGTCATGTCTAAACACAATCTTTTGCAGTTGGCATTGGTTCATTCATTACAAATTGTACGCAAAAATATGGATCTCTATACAGACTATGGTTGGGAAATATATTAATAGTGGTTCTCTCCGATCCAGCAGATTTGGAGGTAATTTATTCGGCCACAGTTTTCGAAAATTAACCCGCCTTGTCACATTTGATTGCTAAATAAAATTATTTTCCCATATGAAGGTCGTACTTTTCAGTAAGAAGACAATTAGGCGTCCACCAACTCTTGCAGATTATTCAGCAGAAAATCAAATAACAACCAACACTAGTAAGTAAGAAACTCTAATAGATTTAAGCATAATTATTTTCCTACTAAATAGTCCAACTATATTGTATCTTACAATAAGTTGTTGCAATCCAAACATACAACTTAAATTTCCCAGAATAGATGTACCTAAAACCTATACGAACAAATTATTTTCGTTCAATCTACTGAGATGGAACTTTAAATTTCAGAATGGAAAGAACAACGAAAACTTCAGGCGCCATATTACTCCAACGCACGTACTAAGTTATTAATGCCTCAAATAGATGATCATATTCGAAAGTATTTATCTGACTTGTATGCCCTAAGTGGAAAAGGCGAATTCGATATTTTCGACTACATACAATATTGGAGTTTCAATTATCATTTAAGTAAGAAAACATAATTACCCACATTTTTTTGGGGTTGGGGGTCGCGGGGGTGCGGCAAGAACAAACATATCAACAATGACTTATAAATCTTTATCTTTCAGATATTCATATGGACATTAACCAGGAATTTTCTTTTGGTGATGTGAAAAAATTATTTGACGAATCTCGGTAAGTAGAGTAGGAGGAAAAAATTCTAACTGCAAGAAATGCAAATGAAAGATATAGGTAGCAATTTAGGCGTTTTGACGCCAAACGTCATTAAAAATAGGGTATGATTTTATCGCCCGACAAAATGGGTGATTTAAACGACAAAAATTGACCAAATAATAGTAAATAAATTTTTTTAATGAACAACTTTATAGGTATAAACTCAACGACAAAAAAGAATGATGAACAGGAAAAAAAAAAGTAATACGATAAAAAAATATAATGAACAAGATTTCAAATAATTCACAGCGAAAAATGATTTTCAACTGCATAATAAATTAATAAACTCACAATTATGTCCAACAAACGACAACATGTTGGATTTGAGAAGATTTAAAGAAATTTTTTTTGAATATGTTCAACTGACATACCTAATTATAGAATTATTGTAAAATTAAGGCTCTTTTAATTGACTTCACTTTAGATGGAATATTTATTAATCTAAGTCTACGCTGACATTAACAGTTTTAGGAAGAGTGGACATGTACTAACAGAAGCATCTCAATTATCAAATCTTATAATAATTACTTATTCAAACATAGCAGATAATTATACATTTTAAATTCCTCAAAAGTACTCCGATAGCGGATTCAAAAATAAACTGTTTCAACCAAATACAATTAGTCCAACGTCTTCTATTATGTTTTTGCTCCTCCATACCATAAATATCATTTCCTTTTTCAATCATAGAAATTTTCAAAAAAACTAAACATTCTCATTTCCAACATGAAAAATATTTTTAGGTAAACTGTTGTTACATGATGGAAACACTTAAAATATTATTCAATAATTAGTTCTGCCGGGCAGTATAAATTGTTTCATTATTGTTGTGCCTTGTCATATTCAGGCGTGCATATATAAGTTGTAATAATGTGCTAACTAATTAAAGGGGGATATACAAAAAGGGCCTAAGTCAACTTAGGCCCTTTTTGGAAATCCACTATATTCATTATCTATGAACTTTCCTCATTCTAAAAAGCAGTCACTCAGCACTCTCTCGTGAAAATTTGTGAAGTTACAGCGTTTTTTAATTGGCAAGGTCGGTTCTAATCGTTACATATTTATGATGGTATGCAACGCCAATAACAAATACCATGGGTTTTCGGTATTCGTTGGTGTTTTAATATGGCTAGTGTGGTTATAGTTGTCCAAATTAAATTAATAAAGTCTTCCTCCATTTCATATACACTGTTTTTCATGAAACCCATCAAAATTTATCGTAAATTATTTTAAGTTGATTAATTCACTTGAATATGAAAAAAGAGCTTAAATAGGGTTTTAGCCAAATCGCTATAAACCAATTTCTGGTAATAGTTAATGATTTTTCATCATGGGAAACTCAAAATTATGCTTCAGATCCTTTAAAAAGTGTTCAAAAGGGATTATTTTGGATGGATATGCAAAAAGGGCCTACATAGGATTTTAGCTAAATAGCTATAAATCCATTTCTATGGATTTTAAAACGGCGAAACATGGCTCATTGTCTAGCCCATAGATTAAACAAACATGCTCTTACCCTCTTTGGACTCCATCTCACACGTACATCATTTTTACAACTAAATGAAAACTTTAAACGTTAATATCTCAAAACGCTGTTTTGCCACTTAGGCCCTTTTTGGATATCCCCCTTCAATTAAATTCACGGTTCAGGTTTGTCGTGTCTTTCTTTTATTTTACTATTACAACAAATTATTTTTGTGAAAAAAAAAAGCTGTCGTTAAAATAACCCAAATAACCTATTTTGACGGGCTAAATATTTTCCCCCACTAATATTTCATCATAGTTCCCCGCTCCTTAGTCATTTGTAGAAATTAGAACTACTGCGCCAAAATTCCGCAATTATTTATAATACTTAATAGGTTTGTTTATTGCAAGCACTGTACGGTACATTTTTTCTTTTTAATTTGAACAGTTAATGAGGTTGACATTCAAGCTATTATATAATATATGCAAGGAAATTCGAAAAAAAAACTTTCCACCATAACAACATTTTCCCCCATAATAACCCAAAATAACTTTCAAGGTTAGAAAAATTTTCCACTTTTCATGCAAATAAGTTTTACAAAGTCTAAAGAATATTTCCACTCGGAAGCCTTTTATTTTATTGTTCGCACCTAATCCTAGAAAAGTAAAATAAAATTAATGTTATTCTTAAACTACTATTCTCAAAATAACTACAATTAATGAGAGACTTATTGAATCAGTCGGGGAAATTCAAATTTTACGGAATTAATATTAAAAAAAAATCAATACCTACCTAATTGGTAAATTAAAATTTTCTGATTTTCAATTTTCAACTTCAAAAACATCAATCATATCTAATTTTTCATACAGTTGGACCATTGGATTTTTTACAGAGATATTAAAAAATTACTCTTAATTCCCTTTACTTTCTGCAAACACGGGCAGGCACTAAGAAATTCCGCTGGTTCAATCGTATTTGGGTTACTTCGGAATTCGGGGCAGACATTTATCATTTTTTCCACAATCAATTTTTTGAAGTCATGTTATAAGGGCAAATATATAACTACCTAATAAAAAATACATATTTAAAAGGTATTACTAAGAATCATTCTGCAGACTCAAGATTTCTTCGAAGATTTCATTTCACGTTGAAATTTTTATCCTAAAAAGGAAAATTTAGGGTCTAGACTTGAGCAATGATGTAGAGGAAAAGGATAAGTCTACTTTTGAAAATTTTACAGCAGAGCAAAGAAACACTTAATTATGTTACAAAGTCTTCTCATGTAGCATGCTAACTTTAAAGTCTATTTTTTCAGCAATGGTTGCATTTTGGGACATTTTATTTTTACAGTAAGTAGGGCTTGCTTGGTGTATATCATTATTGAACCTTATAAAAGGAACTCAATTCTTTAAAAAAAATGAACTAATGCCCTTCTTGCACTGTTGCACATCTCTATTCTCTTTTTTGATAAAAACTCTCAATTATAATATGAATATATACTGAACTGAATTGATGACTTTCAGTCCTTTAGATAACTTTTCCTCTAAATTTTATGCTATATCAAATATACTGAGGATCGTCTTCACCATTCTGAACAGAACAAAGGAACGAGAAACTACTGTCCATGAACTAGTAGAAAAAGTATGGAACTTGATTCGTCATACAGTTTTGATATTTTACAGCGTTTCAAAACTACCTAATTTTCTTTTGACAAATTTGTAAATTTTTAGCTTATTAAAAACAACCTTCCAGATGAACCAACAGAAAAGGAATTTTCTGATCAAATCAATAAATTTGGTTTGCCACTTCTGTCAGCGATTCGAAAATTTGAAACCGAAGAAAAAGTAAAAAATTGTTTACTTTACAACATGGAAGAAATACTAAAATTAGTAAGTGATTTGAGACTTTCATGGGCTATGCTCTTTCCCGCATCCATACAAGGCGGACTTTGTTCAGTGTATTGGAGGAGGGAAATTTAACTTTTTCACCTGTCACAAAATTTAAAAAATTTAAAAAACCGTTCAAGATGTGTAAAAAGAAAAAAAATTAAATAAATCATTTTAGTTCTCCCAATTTTGGAACTGAACATATTTTATAGATTTAATGATTCTTGTATCTTGATTTTTTTTTAGGCTCTCACGTATTCCCTGCCAATACTGGATTGATAATCGACTTCTACAACTTGCATCATAACCCAAAATATTATCCAAATCCTGAAAAAATTGATCCTGACAGATTTCTTCCGGAAAATATAAATGCGCGACCGAAATGTTCATTTTTACCATTCAGTGAAGGACCCCGAGGTTGCCTGGGTGAGAAAAAATAGAATAAGATCAATCCAGTATCTATAGTACGTCTTAATATTGAATGAACACCAAAAAGAATGGACTTTACTTTTTGAAGAAAATTAACATTACATGAAGAAAAAAAATACGTTTACAAAATCATCTAAGTAATGTTGATGCACCAATTTACTAAAACTATTTATATTTTTGTTGCCCTCTGTGACTGGGTATTTTTATTTTTTTCATTTCCTCTGGTCAGCTCAACCTTCCTTTTTTTTTCAACTAGATACTTTACATAAATAGGGTTTTTTATTTTTTTACAAAGGACTAATTAGAACTTACCCCTCGTTAAGTGAAGTAAGTATTGCCCAAGTATAGAGTTGAAATAATAAAGTCCAAACTGAACTATCGACCCACCTAGACTTACCTTGTAGCATTCGTCTAAAAAATGTTGAGATTAAAATACTTGAACTCTCTCTTCTTTTCATTTCCAGGTAAAAATTTCGCTTTAACATCAATGAAGTTGATGGCTATAGCACTTCTACAAAATTTCTCCTTCAACACCAACGAAAAATGTGAGAATATTCAATTTAGTGGTGGTTTCATACGTCAGAGCGTCAATGGTTACAAAGTCAGCCTTAAATTGCGACAATCATGATTAGTCTATAGAAACAAAATATCGACTTTTGAAGAGAAATTGCATTTCACTTTTATGGGCAAGGAAGGGAAATTTTACGATTGATTTATTACCTTTCATTTTATAATATATTTCTATTGATTAGTTAATAATTTTATGTACTGATGAATAAATCGTTTTCTCATTAAGTAAAAAAAAGTGAAAACTAATCCGCAAACTGTACGTACTGCAGACAAATTTTATAAGGATTTAACTATGAGTTTGGACTTCAAGTCCATCGCATAAATAATTCACATGATTATTTTTCAACTTCTAAAAAAATTGAAACAAATGAATAAAAACAATTTTGAAGAAAAACGGAATAATTCACATAGAAAACTATTTTTTTTAAAGAACAAAATGAAAATACCTGGCAGAATTTTAGTGAGTAATTCTTAAATCAATCGAAAAAAAATTTTGAGGAAGAAAAACTGTCATGCTTTAAAGATAGACAACAATGGGAAGATTTTCAGTACCATACATCTAGACGTTCTCTCTCTTCTTGAACAAAAATAATGTGATGAAAATTATTACTCAAGTTTCAAAAAAAAAAAAAGAATAATATGTAAGTTAGTTACTCATTGAAAAAAAAACTATCACGATCAAATTTGAAGTAGGCAACTCGAACATTTTAATGTAGGTATACCTAATGCTAATTTTGTCTAAAAACAATTTCTATTTTGAAAAATATTCAGAAATTTCAAAATTAGAAAGAAAACGGGAGATGAATAAAATGAATAGTGATGCTATAGGTAAGTATATTTTTAACTAGAAACAAAATAAAAATTTTTCAACAAAGAGCTAAAATAAAAAACGATTAAGTTTCAGATCACAAATAAAAATGAGACGTCAATATCATTGATTCAGCAACATAGGAATGCCGAAGCTCATTAAAATGAGTAAAAATGTGATGAAATAGGTAAGTTATGGTATGAGCAAGAACTATAGTATCACAGTAACGAGATTCAATAACGTGCAACAATCATGAACTGCACAACTTGGACAAAAATCACTAGGAAAGCAAGAGCTTTATTTTGAGAACCATCATTTCCTACAAACGGTAGAGAAAGAAAGAGAAACATAAAATTTATAAATTCATAAAACATGATTTGAATTCGATTAAAGAAATCTAAGCTTACCCGAAATTTTTTTTTTGGACTCGTTTTCTCTAGTGGGACAAGCTTGAAAGCTCAGTGTTCTCTTCTGATTAGACGGAGGATTATAACCTGGGTTGTAAATAGTGGGCTTTGATAAACGACCAGTTCTCAGTAAATGACTGAAGTCCAATTCTAATTGACTGGCACTAGGACCTGTGAAGCGAAAATTTTTTTTCAATGCCTTACAATAGTTCTTATGGAGAACTTTCTCGAACACTAAATGATTTCGTCGGAAAATCTCAAAAATACAATTGAATGTTCTTAAAAATATGGCAAAAAAGTAAAGAACGTCCAAGTAGCGAAGAAAACAACTGTGAATGAGAAATGGAGATAAGCCTCTCATAAAATTTTGTGCATTCAAAACAAACCGGAGGAAATAAAATATTTGAAAAATCATCAATATTTAAAACACTTTTTAGAAGTTGAAATGAAAAGAGAAAAAAAAGGGAATTAAAAATCACCGTTAAATTCATAATGAAAAAAATGCAAAATATTGCGATTTGATTTTTCCATAAAAAAACCTTTTTATCGTAAAATACGAGTATAGTTCTACGAGGACACTCATAATATTTCTGCAATTAGGTACTTTTTAAAGTTTCTATAAAATAATTTAATAATTATTTTTTGAAGTTTTATTAAATTAATATTAGTTCAAAATATTCAAAATTAATAAATACTAAAAAATTGAACTTAATATTAGAATTCAAAATATTTTGGCAAAAATGGCAAGGTTAAGCCCTTGGTTTTTTCAAATTTTTTTCGAGTATAGCACTGATATTGGGGTTTTCGAGGTCGCTGAACACGAATCTGAAAGCCTTTTTTGGCGGCGGCTCTCGCCAAGTGGAATATGGCCGAAAAAAAGTAAAATATGCTCCTAAATGGGTTTAAATCGCGACGTAGAGCAAAACGGGCTGTAGATTCGGATTTAGCGTGAAAAATTTAATAAATTTCACGTGTCTTCGGCTCAATTTGACGACTCGTTAATTTTGGTAAAAATATCAAGGTTCATGGACCCTCCTATTTCCTATTTCTATTACTATTTCGAGGAATGAACGTGGGGTAGACCACATGTACCAATTTCCTATTTCTATTACCAGTGGCGCCCACCTAAGGTATTAAGTGTTGCTCTAGCACCGAGCCTCACAATTTAGAGACCCCAACAGATGGGAATTTTGATCTCCCCTTACTACTGAAGAGGTTGAAAAAAATCTAAGTAAAATTGGGAGGGGCCTCTTTACCGAAAAGGGCCCCACAGGTGATCTTACACCATCTATTGCAAAACACGTGTGCGCCACTAGAAAACCTAAATATTGAAAATTTCTACATCGAGAAAAATACATGGTCGAAGAATACGGAGAGAAAATTCAATTCAGAAAATTAAAAAGAAAGAATAATATACATTAATCCAACTGAATTTGCATTAGCTTACCCTTAAAATGAAACAACAATTGGACACAAGCTCCATTATGAAGAACTTTGGTCTTACGATTATCCACAGTTAACATCCATTCGGGAGCACCAAGAATTTCTCGCAATTCCGAAAGAAATTGATCTCTGTTTGAATCCACGATGTGGTTAGAATTTGTTGTTTACAGTAATAGGTTGCTGGTGGTATTTAAAAAAAAAAAAAAAGGCAACTCACTGAACAAATTTTGGCGGCTTACGAATATTCGCGTATTTTATGATGTCTTTGTCGGGTTCTATATTGGCGCAAGAAAATTTATCATTGCTACGATTCTTATCGAAAATAACGATAGATCGACCCATCGCTGATACATCTCCCTCTAAAGGCAATTGGAATCAGATATTGATAATTGAGCACGGTGGCAGGAAATATTATCAGGAAAAATTATACGAACCCAATGGTAAATTTGAATCAGCGAACACTTGGCGCTCAGCGCCAATGGAAATTGTACCAAGACGACCAGATAGATCACCAGAATAGCAACGAAATGGTTGGTCAGGTCCACATTCGCTCATATATAAGTCCTCCTACACAATATGAAGTAAAATATCATAATAACTCGCAGAAGACTATTTCAAATCATCTAGAGGAAAATCTCTTCATAAATATTTTCCCCAAAAATGACAATGGTAATCTAAACAATAATGTTTTACACAGAAACTCATTTATGCACATGCAATTGTACGAACATTTAGAGGTGCTGCTAGCTGAATGTAGTTCGGATTCCATATGTAGCCAGCCGCCGTGCATCTCGTAATTTTTGGGGCTACAGTAGCATCAACTCCTACTGGATTAACATACAGGAACCATAGATGATCATGTGTCTGTAACAGTTCGCAAATTATAGTGATAGAATATCATATAATTTTTAATACGAATAAATAAAACCCATCAATAGGCAAAATAAATGCCTTATAAGATATTCAAAATGAAAAATATAATTAATAGAGATACTAACTGAGGAAAGATAAACAAATTATAAACTTGAAATTTTTTTTTTCTCAAATTCAAAAATATGTTCGAAAAACGAACTTCGTATTTTCGTATGATTTCAGATACAGCATCTCTGACAGAAAAAAAAAAAATATGGACGCACAAAAAATGAAGAAATCTTACCACATTACGATTCTGTTTTCCAGCATGACGTAAATTTACTTCAATTACTGTATCACTTTTTGAGCCATCAACATGTACCAGTTGGGTCTGCAATGGAAAAAAAAACAAAAACATAAAATGCTAATTCAGAACAACTTTGGATTAATAATTAAAACTGAAATTACTGGGTACCATTTTAACATATCCGTACACGAACCCCAAAGGATGGTGGAATGAAGCAATTGCTCGAAGCTCACGAGCCTCAGATGGCGAATAACCTCGTTCTATGGTACCACAAGCCCATCTAAAACAAATGATAAATTTAAAAAATATTCTTTCAAAAGTCAAGTTAGAAACGAATACCATATCTCGGTCACCAATTGAAACCTAATTTGTAAAAATAAAGAATAAGTTTTGAAAAAAAAAAAAAAAATTACAAAAAATGATTTGAAACGGTTTTGAAAAATGGTGAATGAATATCATAACAATATTCTGTAGAAACTATATTTTAAGAATGAATTACGAGTTAAAATACGAAAAACAGCGACTAACTAGGTATCATTTTCACAAACAAAGTTTTAATAATAATTACTGACCTATACGTAGAACCTAAAAATTACAGGATCCGAAGCAAACCACCACCGAGTGAAAATACGCTACCATATTTTATCGAATGAAAAAGCATTTAGCAGCTAGATTATAATAAATACAAAATTTATATTATTATATGGCATATATGGCAGTATTAATCATTTAATCATCATAGCAATGTAGCATCAAACCTTCTTGGTGGATGTTTCTTTTGCACAACTAAAGACCGTCCTAATAACGAGTAATGGCTAAAAATTTGAAGATTCGAATCATTGTGCACAGCGGTAATGGTATTCATGTCACTCCAATCGCCATATTTACCACTCAGGTCACCCATTCTGTACTGGTCGATGGTTTTATTACCAACAGTTACAGTATTATTCAATTTTAATGGATCCCATACATCGTATAATGTCGTATTTTCACAAGGAAATTGCAGTTCCTCGAGAACAGGAACCTACGCACATACAAATTGGTATTCAGCTAATTATTTTATTATTTAAAAAATAAAAATATATATCGAACTGAGCTGTCGATATTAATCATCGTCATTACAAATTTCATTGATAATCATTTGAAAACTTCTGGGTTTCACCCTCCTATTATCTCTATTTTCCATGGAACATTGGTCTATAGAATGATTACTATTAAAAAACAACAATTTTTCGAGCAGACTATTTTTTGTGCACTGACTTTTTTCCTTCAACAAAAGCTGGCATCCAGTATCTACTCTATTATCTAAGGTGGTTTATCTGAATAATTATTTTTTGCTTTTTTGCCAAGTCCGCAGAAAAGAAGTTCAAAGAAGATATAATTATTCATATTGAACAATCTAACTAGAAATATTGAATGCAAAAAAATAATTTCAACTTACCATATGGATATGATAGTCACTAACATCGTGTAAACCTTGCACTTTAATTTCTACATCTACATTATCGTATTCAGACATTTGATACATTTCGATCTCACCCATTATAGATGCTGGCTCGCCGTTGCTAAACCATTCACGTATTACAGCTTTTCGACGATTAACTGGTAGGATTCTGAGTCACAAGATGGTTTTATTAATTAATTTAAATGAAGGAAGCAAACCAAGATAAAACTAATTTAGCTTAATTATTACGCACCGACTACAAGCTAAACGATTTCCTCTAGCTTCAGGTCCATTTTCGTCGTATATAACCAGCGATTTTCCAATAATCGAATGGAATCCAGAGAGAGGTAAATTCGGGTGTACGAATAAACTTCGAGTAACTTCTACTGTACGTTGTTTTCTCGCCGCAATTGATAATGTACTCAAAGCAGAAGCTAATTGGGCGTAATTAAAATAATTCAAGAATTCCGAATTTTGTATTCCTAAAATCTTCGAATAAATCATTAGTGAATGGTTTAGGTAATAAAAAAATTATTAAATATAAGAAACAATAAATTCTTCATGTATTTACAATTCAGTTTTTTTATTTGTTCCTTAAAATCATTCCCCGATGCTACAAAAATATGAAGACAGGAAATATCTCGAGTTTTGACATTTAAAAATACATGTGGAAAATTTACACGAAGAAATCACTTTAAAATTCTTGAAAAATAATATTTGGCTTAATGACATTCTCATCTACCTTCCTCCAGTAATTTCAATGATATTCCCTTGTTTTTGTAGTTTTTTCCCTAGTTTACAAACCATTATGACGATTTTTCATCTAAAAATTGAAAATATTGATCCTCATCAAATTTCACCTCGAAAAATTGGGTTTATCAATTTCGAAAATTATTACTCAATATTTTTTTAGAAAAATGTTTCAAATCGTTGATGGCGAAATTATACAGAAAATATTTTTATCTTATAAAATAATCTACCGATAATTCGAAACTAGAAGAGACATATTCGAAATTCTATATTATACTCACTTTAAATGGATTAAAAACAGTATCTGCACTCAAACATCTATTCTGCCAGCTGTAAAAATCATTTCCTGGTGGATTTATATTTATAGTCCAATTATGGTGCGAAGTGTCTGAGTCAATAGATCCATCGGAATATATGAGTGACTCGACAATTATCGCAGTGTCTGAATATTCGTAATCGGTGAGTTGTTTGAAAATAATTCTGCCAGAAATTGGATACTGAAATAGTACTTCCGCTGTCGTGATTGGTAACCGAATATTAGAACTGACACCAGCAAATGGAGAAAGTAATCCACATAACCAGGGAACTTCTTCAGTCTCTGAATTCCTAAACAAATTAAGGACGATATTAATGGCCCAGAAACTCACAGGAAAAATACATCCGTACGAGTGTAGTTTAATTTGGGTACCAATTAACATAAAATACGATCCAGCATAAAAAATTTCAAAATTACGGTGAAAACATTTTATAATGAAAAGTTTTGGTCAGCCCACTCTCCATCCACTCTATTATTCACCTCTATAATATAGACATGAACTATGTCATTCAGCGATGAAATCCTCTCATTTTTGTTAATTACAAAATTTGTGCTTACATAAATTAATGAATAGTGGCAAATGCTATCGGTTTCATTTTTGATTTCATACCTGTAAATGGCGATAGATCTGTGAAAAATACTTTGCGTTCCAGACAGCGGCAAGAAAATATCCCAACCAGTCGTTTCTTTGTATCCTAATTTTCCCGAAAGGTCTCCAACAGCATAAAAATCTTGTGATTTACTTCCTAAATAACATTGAATTTCAAATTAATAATATATTTTCGAATTTTATCTATATTAATCGCACAGAAGCAATCTTAGGATAATAGTATTTCCAAAATACTGACCTGAAATGGGTGCATCTGCTCCAATACCTTTACTTGTTGGGTTGAAAACTTCTTTGATACCATAACAGCGATTTTTTTTGAATTCAAAGTACTGAGGAATAACAGGTAAGCTATGAATTCGTATACCACCTAAGTGTGATGAAAGTGGATTCAAATTGTAAGTTATAAACGTAGGATCAAAAAGAGATCTTTGACTGAACGTAAAATTAGCCTTGTGTGATTCAGCTTCAATTTGAGACCTAAAAACAAATTTTCAGTGAATTGATTAGCAAACAAATTAAACATAGAGATAATTTACGAAGAAAAATCAAGTAGAATAAAAAAAAATGTTGAATGAAAAAATAAAATTGGAAATCGAAAAAGTAAAAATGAAATAAAACAATAAAAAATGAACAAAAAACAGGTACCAGATTGGATAAATTCGTAAAAAGCAATAAACCAGGTAAAATCATACTTCAAAATAGTTTCCGGAACAAATCTAATTGCTGCGCACGTTAGAAAACTGTCTTTGTGAACGTCATCGTAAATTGCAACAAAATATGTGTGCTCAGTTTGATACAAATCAAATGGGGCCAATGTTGGATAACGATGAATATTTTTTCGGCCAGCAATAAGTTCACCAATTTTGGGACTCAGATCATTGAGACCATTATGAGACAATTGCAAAGCATTACAGTCAAGTTTTGTTTTATCTATAAATTGAAAAATTCATGAGAAAGATGAATTCAGATTTTAAAAATTTATATACCCAATATATTGAAACTACCATAAGTGCTCTCCAGAATATCAGTCACAAATATACCCCACTTGTGTTTACTATTGAAAACTTTCTGTTTGTGGACTCGCTGAAGATCGGAAATAATAATGGCATCTGTTTCTGATCCAGTTATTCCGAGCCATAAAAAGTACACGTTACCATAAATAGGACCGTAGAATTTTGCTTTTCCTATCTTCACATCACTATCTAATGGTGCCTAAAAATCAAAGCAAAGATATACATAACATAAAGCAGTTGACACTAGAAAAACCAGGTTTTACTCGATTACTCAAAGGACCAGGTGGCGTCGCATGGCACAAGTCGGGGTTTCTTAAAATATTGTTCCTTTGAGTAGTCCATCTCAAAATTTTGAGAGGCCACCTGGTACTTCTAGTGTTGAAAAAATTTCGTATACGTTGGTTTTAATATTAACTTACCACTAGAGTAGAGCAGGCTCTCGATCCATCTGGCAATTCTAATACAATAGAACTTTGCCAAACACCTTGAAGTCCAGTAAGTGACAGAATATTGGTAGAGACAGAAAATTCGACAGGTTTATTGATTGTTAGATGTCCAAACATCACGTCCAAATTGTGTCGGCTAAAAAAAATTAAAATCCAATCAAATAAAAAAGATCCATGGATAGGATCGTGATATTGTTTCCACTCATTTCTTGGGTCGGAAATAATTTTGCCCAAAGCCTCATATTTTTGAGCTTGAGAAATTTGAAGAAAAATGTATTTTCAATAAAAGCCTCGAAATATTCAGTTACAGTGGATGAAGTTGGGTTATGCTGCATAAAAATATCATTGAAAGGCATGTTCGTCATAATATCGATTTTATGTTCACAAATCATGGGAAAACCGATGAATTATGGTCGTCCTTGTAATCATGCCTTCAGTTGATTCACAGTTTGAGAAATGAGAATAATATGTATAGCCCAATGATGATATAAGCTAATGTGATGACCACTTACATAGGACCCAATGCATTATTAGTACACCTTTGATATAAAATGGTATAATCAACAGGTAGCTGTCTAATATTCCAGGATACATTTTCTTCATTTTCTGAGGAGAGAGATTTTATATAGGCAGTAACTATGACGATATCTTCTTCAGCATTATGTCGAAAATAAATTTCTCCGTGAAGATTATTCTCAGAAATGTAAGCAGTGAGAGAATTATTAGCTGAAACAAAATTTAATAATTAATTTTAAATGAAGAAAATGGGTAAGTAAGAGAATGACACATTTTTTTAATCAGTTATACTTACTTGTATGAGATTCTTCACCTATTATACCGTGAACTATTAACTCAGTCAACAGAGAAATGAACAAATACTTTTTCACAAAAAATTTCATTGCACTTGTGTAGACTGCCAACCAAAATGTATAATCGTACTGTCACTGGTCACATTTGGATTTCATTGGTGAAATATTTCTTAACATTTATTACTTACAATATGGTGAAAAAGGAAAATTTAAGGCTATTTTTAAAAACTAACGGAAACATACTGAAAACTGGAGAAAATGAATCCATGATGCACTTTATTATTATTATTATGCATTTTTTTTTCAAACAGATTTTGTCTTATAAGTGAAACGTGAAAGTTGAAGTGGCAAAATAGAAGACTCAAGAATCTTGCAAGAATCGAAGAGAAAGTAATTTAGATAAAAATGATAAGAAAATGAAAACAAAGCAAAAATACAACTTGCAACAACCAGTCAACAGCTGTCAACTTGTAACAACCTTCCAGCTTCCACGATCCACGCTCGCATGCCACATGAGTTGAGTAAAACTATAAAAATAATACATAATTTAGGAAAAACAGCTTTTACAGTTTTTTAGTTATTTATTTTTTTTAATCCAATTTCCATTTGACTAGGGATGTTCTTTAATTACAAGGCTACAGCCGCTACATGTAAAATCATTAATCTGAAGTTGGTTCGTTGATGAGCAGAGATTGTGATGGTTTAACAAATGAATTTGATCAGAAAAATTGTAATTACTTATGAATAATAACAATAAAACTCCAAAATTCAAACTAATCATTTTCTAAAAATTATGAATTTTGGTCACAAAACTCTCATCTTCATACTTCAATCTATTTCAGGATATCAGGATATTTTCTTCTTTTTTTTTCTGTCAAAAATGTATCATCATTTTTTAATTTTTGCACTTTTGCTTTTTACTTTCTTTACTTTTCATGCTTCAAAAAAATTTACGCCACTTGCCAGGGAAAATTAAGATTTCTCATTTTATAGTTCTGAAAGAGAGTTCTTAAACGTTAGAAAGTTCCCTAAAGTCTTTTTAACAAGTTAGTGAACATTTTGTCAGAAATATTTTCAAATCATCTACAAAATATTCTCTTTTCAATCAGAAAAAATTTTGCTAAAATAATTTTCAATATTTTTTGAAATATTAATTATCAAGAAATATAAAAGGTACAGATATTTTAAAAATGAAAATGACAGAATTCTTTTGTTCAGAATATTCTGTAAAAATTATCACATCCTTATAATATTTTAAAACCTGGTACGCTTGGAAGCTTTCTTTACGCTGTATGGGATAAGATATAAAAAAAACCGGTACGTCAGTAGAAACTTAAAGAGGAAAAAAAGAAAATAAAAAAATGTATTCAATTACATGAAAATTACACACACACACACGAAGCTATATACAAAAAAATTTTCTAAGAGCTAGGTCAACAAAAATAATAATAATAACAATACTATAAAAATAATTGAATTCAAGCTTTTTTCGTATTCCGTCGTTTTCGAATCACTTTTTTAGTAGAATTGGTGCAACTTTTAGCCTTTTTTACCTTGATGGGCTTGGAAGTTTTTACGAACTCGACAGTTTTTACGTGCCCTCCGTAGTTGAGTAACATATCGACATTGACATTGACATCGTTGACTAGAGCGTGAATTCGTTTTAAATTATTTTCATCGTTTATATTGGCCAATTTCTTACTAATATCGTCTAATATACGCAGCGTTTTAACTTTTAACGAACGAGATTCGCAAGTATTTTCCAGGCCTTCGTCCATCTCAGCGTGTAATTCATTGCTGACATCAATACTGCACAGCATCTGGTCGTTGGTACAATTCTCAGTCACATTACTAGTCGCTGCACTAGTCTTCAGCATAGTGCCGACGAGATGAACGTGTGCGCAGGTTTTGGTGTCCACGTAGGCGTCACATTCGCATCGAAATGCATGGATACACATGTCACACAGAGTACAGACCAGCACACAGTCTTCAAAATCACATGAGTCAGCGACAACGTGGTGAAAATCCTCACTCACTCGCTTCGATTTCACTTTCCATGAGCTATTAGTGAGCGGGAAAACACATTCGGTACCACTTTCAACAGCAACTGCATGCGCACTCTTGATCTCCGAAATACTCTCGGCTATTCTACGGTTACGTGTCGCTTGACACTCCAGTACCTGCTTGATCAGGCCTTTGGTTATGTACCCGATTGGCTTGTTGTACTTGCAACACAGTTCACCTAGACTGGCAACTTTACTGTACGATATTTCAAAATCTATGGACTGACGTAGCTCGCACTTGTGCTGAAGATAATGGGTAGACCATAATTGAATATTCGGTAAGAAGTTTCTCTCCAGATACGTGGCAAACGCAGAAGACATGCAGGATGAACGCAACTCGGCGATTAATGACTGGAACATTTGTTCGGTGCCCTCCGCACTTTCGATGAATTCGTAGAGCTTATCGTAAATATCGCCTTGTAGAGCTTCATCTTTCACGAGGGTTAGATTATTCCGCCATTCGGCGTCCACGTATCGATTAGCGATGATCAAATTACGCGACGCAGGTCCCATTATCTCGCACCACGCCTCGAATATGGACGGCTCGTTATCCGTAGCGAATGCTCGTAACACAACTGGTCCGGCAATATTTAGGATTTCGTTGAAACACACTTTGATAACATCTTTTCGCCGGTCATTGGTCACCATAAAACAGACTGGTAACATTTCGTAGAAGTCATCCAAGACGAAAATAACGACTAAGAAAAGCGGTAATGTAGTTGACAGCTTCAACGTACTGGCGTACAACACACCGTTACTGCAAAATTTTATGAACAAATCACGTTGACCTTTTGTCATCAGGATTAAGCATTTGTCTTCGAGTCGCAGATTCGGTGCTTCCACATGGGCCTCTTTATAGAACAGAACTGGCGATTCATCACCCACATCAATTTCATTCGTCCACGATTCGCGAAATATATTCCACGGATTTGATAGAGCTTCGCTGCCAGCTTTACGAGGTTCTGGCGACTGCTTGGGTATATTGAACGATTTCTGTATATTGTTGAGATCTTTTTTAGATAGTTCGTGGATACGATCGAGTTTATTCACGAAACTCGAACGTACCGAGTCCAACACCAGTTCTCGAGATACTCCAGATTTCATCTTCTCGGCAATATATCGCTTCTGTATTTTGGTGAGTCGTAAGAAACGATGATCGCGATCGTGACCGTAGTGCGTTGAGCAAACGGTTGCCTTCACTCTTCCATTGCGTTCTTCAAAATATTTGATGAGCGCGGTGCAGTGAGCACTTATTTTTGAGGAGCCTAGCTTTTTGATACGTGTACCTTTACTTTGACTGATGAATGAACCACTTCGGCTGCAATAGAGGTACACAGATTTGCCAGTGTGGCCGACCCTGGCACCACTTTTTTTAACGAATCGACAAACCTCGCCGGTTTCAAAATTATGTTTCCATTTCTCGAATTCTGAAACGACCATAACAAGATATTAAAGACACAGTTGATGATAGACTTTTAGGTTCAAAATTTAGGTGCTGTATGGTATGAGTGTGAAAGTCTTTCACAAAAAAATGATAAAATGCCTTTTTTCATCAATTTAAACTTTTAACCACAAGGGTAGATCGAATGCGCCATAAAGAAAGTAAAAAAAAAAGCTTTGTAACTGAATACCAAATCAACAGTAATGAAAAACTTGAGAAAAACTTTTTTAGGTGGCTTTAAACTAAAATTGGGAGGTCCTAAGGCGAAAGGCACCTTACGTTGAAGAAAATAAACTTTTTTTAGCACCAACTTCTATGGACTCGATCGAGGTGATTTTTTTATGATGTTCTTGTTGGATGATCCCTTACAATGCATCATTTGAAAAAATCGAAGAACAATTTTTTTTTCTCGAATTTTCGACTTCGCTCGCCCCTGAAAAATCATATTTTGACAGGTAGCACGACTAACCGCACTGAATGACGTTTTTGAGCTGAGAGCTATCGAATGACGTGACGGGAGTAAAAAATTGCCAAAGATGAGAACTGTCATAAAGTTCATATCAATCGTAATAAACTACATTCTCAAGGCTTTTCTTTCGATTATCACTCATTTTGATACCTTCGGTATTCTACTTCTCCAAAAAACTAGAATACAAAACAAAGAAAAACAATTTTTAGAAAACAAAAGTTTCTCTTGAAAAAAAAAAATAATAATAATACCACAAAAATTCAATCAAACGGCGCAAAAATTGATTGAAATTTCCTAATTTTTCAATTAAGAAAAGGCGTAATTTATGTACATCGACAGATGAAGAAATTACTCCAAGTTTAAAAAATTGGCACAAAAACAGGACTACAAATAAAGAAGGACAAAGAAAATAGAAATTTACAAACCTTCGTAATTCTCAAATTCCAAATTCAAGTATTTCATTGGAATATTATGAGCTTCTGTTAAATGTTGTTGCAAAACGGTCGTATACGTACACGAAAATAGGCATCCTGCCTCTAAGCAATGAACTTTTCCAAATTCAAGTTTAAGTTTATGCTGTAATCTAATGTGGTTATACCGGCCAGATTTATTTCGAAACTCTTTCTTGCATAATGGGCAGGAATACTTTTGTCTAAATGAAAATCAAAAAAAAAAAAGTTTTTAAACTCAGTTGAACTTGAATAATAACAAAATACTAAAAAAAATGCTAAAAATATTTTAAAACTTCGCAATTTATTCTCGAATTTCTTGCAAGGAAAACCCTGGTTGAAAAAGAGGAAAATTGAAAAAAACTGAATAATAATGTCGAGGAGAAAAACAAAATTATCTATCAGTTGAACCAGAGTAGGCAAATGGGACTTGTTATTTTGATTAAGTTAGTTTTAAATTTGGTGCTTATGAATATAGTTGTTTCTACGAGAAAAAATAAGGCATTATGCATTTTGGGGGAAATTATATGACTTTTTTCAACATTAGAAACCATGGACAGTAAGTTTTTCAGTTCTTCAAAGAAACCAAGTTACAACATTCACAACATTACTTTGTTAGCTCATTTTTGAAAATAGTAATTGGTTTTCATAACTGAAAAATGCTCGCAAGAGCTCAAAAAATTCATCTCACTGTTCGGAAGATGAAGATCCATTTTCATCAGTAGCTGTTTGGATAACTTCTTTTTCAGCTTCGTCGTCTTCTGCCATTTCAACCGACGATGTTTGTTCAGTTACGATTGCTGATGTGGTTGAATCAAGTTTTTTGCAGTCGGTATCCTTTGTTTTACGCAATTTCATACCAGCATCGGTCTTAACCTCAGTCATTTTGAAATTTGAATGATTATATTTGGCTGAGCAAACGAAAAAATAAGCGGATATCTGTTAGAAGGAATTACTAGGCCGTGTTTTCTTTGATTATATCGCTATCAAAATTTTCATGAAGATGATAAATCAAACTGTTCATTGGGAAGTGAAAGTTGAAAATTCTGCACCCTCATTTCAACCTGGCAAACACTGATTTCATAAAACAATATGAAGAGTCCGATTCCAAAAAGTGCTAAATGTATGGTATACGCTTAGCTGGTTTTTTATCATAGTTTCAAGTTGCATTTAGTACCTTTTGGAATCACTCAGTATTTTTACAGGTTTCTGTTTGTTGTTTGCCTGTTTTCAAATTCACACTTGACACTTTTTAGAATCGGACTTTTCAATTCTGTTGAGGGAAATGATTAGTGCTTACCAGTTTGTGAGACTGAAGAAAAAACCTCAAATTTTGAGACAGAAGTCTCAGAGCATTTCTGTGAATCGAGCCATAATTTCCAAAAGAAATGAATCCGGAATATACTAGGAAAATATCATGTTACCGTTAGTCTAGTCAACAGGAAACTTGAAATAATTCGCATTAAGATAGCGATTTTAGAGGAAAAAATTACTTACTCAACTTCAGCATTTAGCATTTAAATAGAGATTTTGAGTTGAACCAGCGAATGATTGATGTTCGACATTATTTCCAAATTTGAATACCAGTCAAACACAGCTGATGAGCTGAAAGCTCTGATTCTCTGAAAAACACAAGGACTAGAGGAGCCTTCTGCCGTTGAATTGAAAATAATATTAAAAAATTGAAAATGCTTGGGACTCGGGGGTCTTTGGGAAAATCACAAGTCACAACAACGGACAACCAACAACAGGGAAGTAGGCAAAAAAAATAGCTGCACCCTGCAACCCTGCAGATAAAACAACCTCCCCCTCGCACAACATGAAAAATTTTGTTGACACGTTCAGAATCAACAATTGAACCACTCGAAACGTTTGGAATGACTCGGTTGATCACATCTTCCATTTCGGTTATTATCAGTTGCAGTATAAGCCGTTCCGAATGATCACTCCAATTTTCATTTATTACAGTTTCATCAACTGCATTCGTTTTCATACAAGTATCATGATTACATGTAGCGAAATAAAATAATATTTCCATTTCCAACCCGGCGTTTTATTGAAATTTATCGCAATTGATACTTACTTCCTCTAATCTATTGTGTCAAGTTACCAGATTTGCTGAGTTTCCATTATTTTAGTGCATTGCTCGTGTTGAATTCCAGTTATATACCCTGGGCAACTAGTGTACCTCGATCGATTGCCATTTCTATTCCATCAAAGAACGAAATTTGTTTGTATCAAACGCTTGAGAGCATAGAAATATTGCACAATGTTCAATGCTCATTCACCAGGACGAGATGGAGCAATTTCTCCTGTTTTGCAGCTTCCAAGTCCTATTATTACCCGTCGTACTAGAACACTTTCTACGTAAGTACAGATATTCCTTCTTATTCCAGACATATCCAACGGTACTCCCATCTGTTACTTTCCATAGCAAATTTATAATGTTTACTCTTCATTTGTTATTCGTTCATTAGTTCAGCGAAGGCGATGAGCAATCCCGAAGAGGTTGGCATAGTAAAGTATTTCTGCAGAGCTCGTGGACACGGTTTCATTACACCCGAAAATGGATCCGAAGATGTATTCGTTCACATTTCCGAGTGGGTACTTCTCAGTTTTTTTTCGTATTTCTTTGACTTTTTTTCAACAGTTGATTACCGATAATCGTTTTTTGAAAACTTCAATATTCACTGACGATATTCTACTCGCAGCAAAAATAGTTGATAGAATTTGTAAGAATCATGAACGCGAATCTTTTGAAATATGTATTCGAGCGATATCAGAATTACCAGTTATTGCCATAGAAAAGGTCTTATTCCGAAAATAAGCGACTCTTTTTTAGGTGAAGGAACAAAGTACTACTTAGAATAAGATCTCATTTATACCAGTAACTAGTCATTCTAGTAGCGTCTGAATACGCCCAATAGCAGTACTTATATCGATTGAAAAATCGGTATCTAATGTAAAACAAAATCCGACCAACATTTGCTGTGTCTGAATGTCATTTTTGGGTACCGTTCACAATGTACTGCTTTTCCTCCCAATCAATCAGGATGAAAAAAAAGTTATCAAAAATAAAATTTCTTTGTATGATTAGTTCAAGTAAAAGCTTAAGTACATTGTGAATGGTCCCTTAATCCCGTATTGCGATCGAGTCTTCCCAAGAGATTGAATTTTAGCTGAACAAACCCAAGACGCGTAGATACCCTGCTAATATGGGAAATACGTCTAATTCTGAAATATTCTTGAAGAACTTTAGAACAATACCCTTTTTTAAATCACATTATCCTACCTTCATGTTCATCCTTAGTCAAAATCTTTTTCTTTTTTTTTAAATATAATTTTTAAGAGTTAAAATTTGTATAATCCGAGTTATGTACTATTTTTATAGTCGGAAGCCGTCTGTGGTAATCGAGTTCTATTATTATTTTTTTTTTTTGCAGTATCGAAGGTGAATACGTTCCTTTGCCAGGCGATGAAGTTAATTACAGATTATGTCCCATTCCTCCTAAATTCGAGAAAAACCAAGCCGTTCACGTTAAAATAGTTAATCTAACTCCTCAGGTGCATCTCAAGTGGAGTACTCCGGATCCTGAAACTTCCACCTCGCCCAACAAATAATCAAAAGTATTTTACAGGAAGTTACCAAGATGTTACACCAATGGCGTAAATACCAAACTGCGTTTTCATTTCATTCATCTGTGTTTTATAATGTTATTCGAGAGTTCAACGAAGATTGGTAATCTACGATATTTCGTGTCAAAAATCGGGAATTTGCTCATGCTATATTGCAACGAATCTTGAGAATTTTTTGTCTTCATAAATACTTACTACGAGTACTACTTACGACGAAATTTTGTGTTTGGTGTTTTCATTCATTTCGTACGCAAGTTATGTACTTTATAATTACTAAATTATTATTGTTGTGGTATTGTGAAACGAAACTACACGTACAAAGTTAATACCAAATGCTGTTTTTTTTTTCTTTTCAATTTCATTCCATTTTTTTGTCAGTAGTTGAAAACTTTTAATCGTAAATAGAATACGGGAATTACAATTAAATTATTTTTTTAGTTGCCCGAGTACATATTTTGTAATATTTCTTTTTATCCAGAAAATGAAAGGAAAAAGTCAAATAAAATATTGGGATCTCATTGTTGAAATTTTTTTTTTAAAACGTGTGAGTATTGAATTACTTGACAACAAACTCATTAAATGGCCACGCTGCATTCGTTCGATTCAATTGGGTACGATCACGCGTTACGTTATGCTTCTTGTGTAACAAGGAATTTTCTTACATTCCCACTCGGAGTAAAATAAAAACCAATCTTTGAAAAAAAAAGTCAAGTGTAAAAATGATTTTGATTTATTGAAAAAACAACAAATCAGGTTTCAATATCAGAATAACTTAATAAATGACTACACATTCTACAGATTTCAAAACAAATGTACAAAAATTATGCTAATACATTCAGTTTCAATTATTTTTAAAAGCATTTTTCAGTATAAATTTTATACTTATTTAGTTGAGCAGTCTGGAACTTGATAAATGGTAAATGCATTAAGTTTAACTCTAACGAAAACTTGAATACACTCTGAAGTTGAACAACAATATTTATGAGATTCCCTAAAATGGTGTTCTGCCAATTGCCCATTCGCGTTTCTCAAATAATATTTAATACCTCATGTTGTCAATAAGGTTTTGAGTCTATAGTCATCAAAGCTTCCCGACTAAATATTTTCATCAATTTTTTTTTAAATTTTCTGATGAATAAAACAGCAATAATAAAAATTAATAGATATCAAAATTTGAAGAAAAAAAAAAGAATTACAAATCATCAACAACTACAATTTTTTCGATATTTAATTTAAGTAGGTAACTGGGGTACCTCTCCATTTGTCAAAAAACTTTCACTTGAAGTCTGAACTAAGTCTTTAAAACTAGGGAGCTATGAAAGACTTTTTTCTCTTCTCTATTTATTCGAGTTACAGTTTCATATTTTTCTGATTTTGAAGCCTCAACAAAAATTTATGCAATAGGGATAGTGATGGACAACGAATTCATGATTCAAATTAAAACTTTTCAAGTACTCACCGTAAAATTTGTGGGAGAAAATCAACGAAAACCAATCCTGTTCAAATGTCTCAGCTTCAGTTGAACATCTTCAGAGGGTATAACATTGCCTTCATGTTTTGTTTTCGATCAGAATTGCCCAGTATAATCTCCACTATTACAACAGTAATGCGATTCAAACTGTAAATAGATTAAAAACTGCCAGCACGAATATTACATGTCAGTCGAGTTACTATCCTTTCTCCTGGATCGCATCACATATTTATCCGTAAGGTACTAAACATAATCGCTTCGATGAATTTCTACTCACCGAATTTTTTACGATAAAATTCCAACCCATCAAAATCGTATCAAACATCAATATAAAGTCACCTTTTCATCAACAAATTTCAATAAGTCCATGAAGATGCAGAGTACATTTCAAGTCCGTCTATGTAATTAGCCTATTTGAAAATGTGGGGTTCACATAATTTTGTCGCACTTGCTACTTTTTTCAAATATAATTTTTATGATTCACATAAAATGAGTATTATTATACCGATGAGAAAGACAATTTCACGTATTTACGTTCAATTCAGTAAAATATTTACATTAAAAAAATTTATCTATGTTTCTACTTAATAATAAAAACGACACGATACGAATTAATTATTAGTTCAATAACACAGCCTTTCATTATTTCAAAAAAAAAAAAAAGTTATGTAAAAACAAAATATTACAAACGAAGATAACGAAACGAAAATACATTTTAATAATCAGGTACACTTCCAAAAAAACAAAGAAAAAATAAATAAATAAAAATAAGAATGAAAAAAATAAATATAGTCACTGACTCGTATTAAAAATGGAATTAAAAAATATTAAAATTAAAAAGGAGGCCATAAAAAAGAGAATAGATTTGACAAGATTTGATCAGCATTCCAGGTTCTCGGAAAAGCAGGCTTTTCCATTAGTACGAGTATTCAATTCACAACTATCCAGAATATCTCCCATCGTATTCACTAGCTCTACTACTATGAGTATCAAGTATGGTGTAGATAGTCGACAATATTAGATTATCAAAATTCTGATTTTTTTTCTATTTTCAACCTACTCGTGGTGTGTATCGGTGTATCGAATGTCGACTAAGTCCCCCCCGATTTTTGAAACTGAAGAGCTCTACAGTTTTTCTTCTCTCATAAGCTCCATATAATCAACAACTAAATTCGTTTTTGATATAGGTACACGCGCAGAACCTGAAACGCAGTCACTATGAATGCATTCTATAAAACACAAAAAATCTCTCTTAGGTAATTAGTACGGAAGTTTAGAGGTCCTGCTATTGCAAATATTGCATACAAGGACAACGACGACCGCGGAAGACTCTGCCCATGTAGTACCCAGGAATGACCAATTAAAAAGAAAAACAACAAAAAACAACGAACAAAACGACCTTATCGTGCCCTACCGTACAACGTATCACGCAAAATAAGACTACCTAACAAAGGAACTGTTTACCTGAAAGCAGCAATGAGCAATCAACATGAATAATAGCGAGAGAGAGTAATTTTCGAATCAAATCAATTTAAAAAACGAGAATTATTCATCAATGTCAACATGTACACCTTTACAGCGAATCTACTTTTGTAATATTACTGGTAAAAATTTCGAAACTACGTACTCGTTAGTATAATATTATGATTGTAATATTTGAAAAATCATTTTTTTTTAATGAAATTATTTTCAAACATTTGTAACTATTTTTGATAAAATGGTCAAAACATGAGTCAATATTTTGAAATACATCTCTCAGATAATTTCGCATTCGTCTTAAAATATTGTAAGATTATTTTACGAATTCAACTTGATTTTGCTTTTTCTTTCAATTCAAAATCGAATAACATTAAAACGGGCTGAAATTATTCAGTAAAAATATTTTCAACCCGAGGCTCTTTGAAAAGTAATAACATTGAAAAAAGGCGAAGACCACCAAATATTATGGATTATGGGCTACTAGGACAGTTACATAAACGTAAAATGTTTTGTTTTCGAATAGTAATTCAAATTTGGATGCTCCGATTGATGTAGTCTGTATCAGATGAACATCAGACATATGATCGAAACAGGTAGGTACTCGAATGAGCTAACATCGAACAGTAAATTCAAAATTCACAAATCGGAAATAACAAGTTTCAAGCTTCTCTTTTGAAAAGAGTATAAGAGGTTGTACTTGGCAATTCAAATTACTCACACGAGTCGAAAAAGTACAAGACTGATTCATGATTCGAATTCATGCCCATTGCTGCCTCAAACGAAAAATACTTGATAAAATGCTGCTCACCTATCGCTCACTTATTCGTTCATTTGCTCTTGTTCGCCTTGTGCGAGGAGGCAACTGGCGAAAGCGACCTCGAATGAGAGCACGGAGATAGAGACCGTGGACTGTGAATCGGTGACGGGTCAGGACTCGGATGCAAGATGGCGTACATGGTGTTGTTTTCATCCTCCTGGTGGACACTGTTCTCAGCTGCTGATGGAATTGTTGATAGAAAGCGCACTGTTAGCCTTGCCGGTGACACCAGTAAGTCCTCGTCAACAACTGCGGTCTGCCTGGTCAACCTTGGCTTAGCGGCTGCCGCAGCCGTCGATTTGTTCTCGCTAGATGCGCTCGATCTGGATACGCGTGATAAGCTGGTACTGGCCGTGTTACCCGAACCAGAGCTGTCATTGCGCGAGCTCGACAGATTCGAGTCCTGCGACGTCTTCCTGGTGACTACCCAAGACAGGGCCCGGCGTTTTGGGTCGAGCAGTCGCATTGGAATGCCGCAGTGGTGGTGCTGGCGCCACGAGTCTGACCTGGAAGAGCTGTAGTTTTCGCTGGATGACATGGAGGAGGCGCGCTTGTGCTGCTTCTGCTGGATCTCAGCAATTTGGTAGGCGTACTGGTCAGAACGCATGATGTGCCGCGGATCCGACTCGACCGTCTCGCAGAGAATTAGCGCGCGGAACTTACGATTCAGCCACTGGCGCCAATTCTTCGGCTCTGGCATCGATTTCTCACCCAACAACTTGGTGTTGCAGGTGCACGGCTGGCCATGCACGTAGTTCTCGCGCGATGAACGGTCAACCAAGCTGTTTGTGTTGCCCGGTGTCTGTCGGTTGCTGAAGTTGGAGCTGTGACGACAGCGGCCGATGCCACGCGTCACTCGTGACTCCTCGATCGCCTTGCAGATGAGTACGCAGTCCTTCTTGAACTGTTTGGTAAGTATGGCGTAGAGAAAGGGATTAGCGCACGAGTTGAACGGTAGCACAAATACGGTCAGCACTTTGGTCATCTCGAGCGAGACCAGCTGGTAGCCAGCCAACGCAGTCAGCGAAAAAAAGGCAACTGGGAAGATGCAGACGAAGTTGGTCACCACCAGTAGTGCCATCCGTTTGGCGATGCGCGAGTCATTCGAATTCCACGCCTGCGATCCACGTATTGCGCAGTACATCTTCAAGTAGCAGCCCATGAGGATGAGAAAGGCAACGCTATTGAAGAAGTTGAGGAAGATGACGTAGCCGATGCTCCACGGCCCAGTTGTCGTCTCGAATGGAAGACAGGTGGCGTACTTGCGGTAGTCGGAGACGCCGAAAAATGGTAGCAGAGCCAGCATCAGTGAAACTGTCCAGCCAGACACCATAATGTAGACGGAGTGACGTAACGAAAGCCGTTTATTGAGGTGCATCGCGTGCGTGATGGCATAATTGCGCTCCAACGTGATCACAGCCAGCGTGTACACCGAGAACTCGGTGCTGAGAACGGCCAGCAGCCCAGTCAACTGGCAGACGCCGGATCTTTGCCACTTGATTGCGTACATGCGGAATTCGCCGAGAGTGTACGCATCGACAACGGCCAGCACACCTAAGAAATAAGAATGAAAATCTGAAAATTACTGCGAGACAACTCTTCTAAATGCTGAATACACCAACTCGATTCTTCTTTAAATGTCATTAATTCACTGTTCAGAATTGAATAGTGAAAGACAATTCGGCCATAATAGTTACAGGCTTCTCACGTCATAGTTGAATAAAAGTAACAAGAGTGCAAATTCTCCTCATAAATTTCCATATAATTACTAAAAAAATTCCCCAAAAAATTCATTTCGACACCTCATGAGTCTAATGACCAAATTTACTAAACACTCTCCTTGCTTTAAAATGTATGGACTTTTTTCCAAAGGAAAATGACGCACACCCAATCATAGGGCATGATATCGATAATTATTTTGAAAAAATCTCAAAAATCACTTTTAAAAAATACCAAAAATGTCCCATAATTTCTTCGTTCTCCATAAGCAAAGAATTTATCAACCAATACCTAGATAGACGCCCATGAGAAAGTCGGCAGCTGCTAGATTGCACACCAAAAAACGAGGAACATCACATTTGCTTCGCGAACAGATGGATACGAAAACTACGGTTCCATTTCCTAAAATAGCCAACAAGAAAATAACCCAAACGCCACATCTAAGTGTCCACCAGTCGAACAGGTCCTGACATGGTAGAAATGGACCTGAAAAATGAAAAATAAGTCAATTGAATCACCGCGGTTTCCACATAATTAATTTGTCACTAAGTCAGTAAAATAAGTAGATCCAAAATTTCAATCATTTTCATCATTTATTGAAAAATCATTGAAACAAAACCACAAAATTCTAGCAAAAAGAAATTCAGCAAAAATACTGCCAGTAGAAGATTCAAGATAAAACTGCTCTTTTCATGAAAATATTCAGTAAAAATGAACAAAAGTCAAAAATCATCAAGACAAACTGTAAAAAAAAACAAAAAAATTTCACGTGTTTCCTTCGAGTCATGTCTCAGTGGCACAGTCGGAAATTTGCCAATGGAGGGGCTCAATTTTGAATTGATGGCCAAAATATAATAATTAGGCACATTAAAAATTTTCGTAAAACGCAGAAAATTTATCGAATCCAGTTTCTTTTTTTTTCTTAATGAAATCAAATATGTAAGGAAGTCTTCAACCCTTTAGCCCGCTTAGCTGCGCCACTGATGTCTGTAATTCGAAAAATAAATTAAGTACCAACGTATAATTTGAATATACTTTACCAGGTAATGGAAGACATCGTATTCGACCTACTGGTCCACCAAACAAATCCATTCTTGTATCTTGTTGCTCTTCGAAATATTCCTCAACGTATGAAGGCAAATTTACAGGATAGGCGAAATCGGAACCAAATGAGTCGAGGATATCGTTCACTTGAGAACCGAATTTTCTGCTTAGATTCTCTGCAATAAATCAAAACCAAGATGAAATCAACCGCAGAGCACACTTCTAAGCCGCGAATATTAGAACAACAAATGTGAGATAATATTAAAAAATGTACTCACGCGACTGAGGCCACACATCTATGAGACTAGAATTCCACAAAGTCATATCAAATTCCTTATCTTTAGGAAATATAATAGAGTCTTGCAGCGGGGGAACAGGACCCTGCTCCAAAACCAAGGATACAAATGCACAGCAGTGGTAAGCGTACGATAAGACTAGAGTTTGAATTCGAGGAAAGTTTTCAGGTGCAGGAAATTCTCGTAAATTCGGATTATTAAACGTTTTTAAATGCAATAGCTTCTTCAGTCCGGCAACTGGCAACGTCGAGAAAACGTTGTTACCTAAATTTCTGAAATTTTGAAAATCCAAACAATTATCCGTCATTACAGAGCTTCCAAGTTCAATTATTCGGGCGAAAATAATATAATAAAAATGTAATTACAAATAAACACGCTCGAATACAATGTACTTTTCTGCGGAAAAGAGATAAGATTCATGCGTCGCACATTTTATAAAAATGCAAAAAAAAGCTTTATTAGTGAAATATATAATCACATTTTCTGAAATTAGTCGAAAAATGTAACTTTCATTCATTTTTTTCAACAAAAAACTTTCTTTCTTCAGATCACTTGTTATGCAAACAATTCAGCGTGAATGACACTGTTTCAATTTACATCTGACAGGTTCTGTCAATAGGACCCAAACTGGCATCATAGTATTACATGTGAAAAATTATAATTTTCGAAAGAGATTTTCCAAAATAATAGTCCCAAAATAACGAGCAGTAGATAAGTATAAGATATACTTTTATTCATTTTAAAATTGTAATTATTGACTCATATTATTTTCTGGCACGCTAAATATGTCACTTACAATTTTTAGCTCAAGTCTATCGACTAATTTTGGCCAGATGTCGTCATCAAACATTACTGGCCAAAATGGCAACATAAAACAGAGGACGAAAAAACAAGATACTTACAAATCTTCTAATTGAGGAATGTTGAGAAATGCATCCGGATGTATAAAATTAATGATGTTTCCTTCCAGATCTCTGAAAATTAGAACATACAGATTTTATGATAATGGCAGAAATTATATCAGTAGATTGTGAGTTCCGAATTCATGAAAATGTTGAATGAGAAAGAAAAAAAAAAATCAAAATTCTTAAGCGTACAGCAAACCTCCAATTGTAATTTTCGATACAGAATATGGCAAAATTTTCATTTTCACCGACTCAATTCCGAACCAAATTCCAGTCCAGTTTGTATACATGTTACCTTAGAATAACATAAAATAGTCAACTGACAGCGAATAGTACTTACAGAACCTGTAGCATTGTCAGCCCACGAAACGTATCCTTCGGAATACGCGAAATCAAATTATGTGGTAACATTAGGTCTTGTAATTTACTCAATCCGCTGAATAGTCCACCATCAAGCGAAGTAATATAATTGCTGCCCATATCCCTGCAATCAAACACGCCAACACAAATTTATAAAGTCATCAAAGGTAGGTAGCTACATTTTGGCGAAATATATACGTAGTTGCCACTTGCGACTATGTAATTAACTTACAGCAATCTCAGATCTTTACATTCTGATAGATCTGGTATACGCCCCAATTTGTTCGATTTAACATCCCTGCCGAATAAAAGCAAAAACAACATTAGTACTTGGAAGCACACACAGAAAAACCAAAA
This sequence comes from Parthenolecanium corni, assembly GCA_038050395.1. NCBI lineage: Eukaryota > Metazoa > Arthropoda > Insecta > Hemiptera > Coccidae > Parthenolecanium > Parthenolecanium corni. The sequence goes on along the minus strand of JBBCAQ010000003.1, from coordinate 10,524,230 downwards.
CCTAAATAACGTTATTACCAAAATATTCTGCTTAAATCTAAAAATCTCGAGTGTGCCATGCACACTGTACAACAAAAAAACCGCCATTAGAGCTGCAATAAATTGCGACAGCATACGTATAAAAATTACGCCAAGGAAATCTAGCGAACGCCCGTTCCCCGCCAATTCTTTACAACACTTTATACGAAAGTTAAATATTTGATATAAGACTTGCACTACGATTACAATGGCTTTTTGCGTGTGTATGTGTGTATATGCTACACTCGAGAAAACTTCGATATTAAAAATTTACTACCGAAAAAAGTTTTTACGCGATATGAATCAAAATGATAGAAACTTGAAAATAAAAAAAATAAATAAAAACAAAACAAAACAAAACAAAACAAAAAAAAGTAAAAAAAAAAAAAATAGAAGGTTGTAAACTATTGTGTAACTAACAAGCTTTTTAATCTGGGACAGGTTCTGCACAAATTCGATGGTACAGAGAATAAACTAGCTCTATCCAGCCGTAAAATTTCCAAAGCGGAAGTTCCATTTAAACTTGGAAATTCTCGAAGTTCTCGTGCTTCGGATAAAATTCTAGAAAACAGACAATTAAAAACAGTTTTAGATTTTGAGTCTTTTGTGTTTTCTTACTTTCTATTTATGTTCTTTTTTTTTTTTTTTTTTTCACACATATATTTTTTCTTCTCCTTCATTCTAGCGCCAGAATACCAGCGGAAAACTAAATAATTGGCAGACGCTTCTTCCCTACAGAGGCTGAGGAGTGTAGGAAATGATGTCTAAATAACGAACTGAGAATCTCACCTCAATCTTCGCGAAAATAATACAACTCTTTTTCTTGCTACCTACTCGCCCTTCAATCCTGGATGTTACATTTTATTACTTTGCAATTTTTATACGCGGCGAGTTTTTCGACTTTCCTTTATGTTTTTCATAAACAATAATTGGTGACCGTTTTCTTTCAAATTAAACGAAATTCAAGTCTCTCAACAGTATAGTAGAACCTGAAATGTAAGAATTTTCTCAAAAATGGTTCCCATTGTTCGACCCTCGCCTATATGTTGTCGAGGACGTAGGAAATTTGTTCACTGCATATATTGCACAGTCTAAAAAAAGCAATAATAAAATAATAAAAAATACGTCGGATTGACCAAAGAAAATAAATCTCAAGGAAAAGAGGGAAAAAATTCAGCGCAAGTCGATAATCAAATTGTACGAGAAAATTGTACTTTTTCTTTCTCAAGTCTACTCGCACTTCTCTGCTACTAACCCGAACACGACACTTTCTTATTTTTAATACTACCACCAATAGGAGTTCCTTGACCTGAACAACACCCCTCCTGTCGTTTTCATTTTCAAATTTCTTTTTTTTATATCCTTATTTATAAGTTTGAGAGAATGCGTACGATAGAAGGAGGTTGTCAGTAAAATTTTTCCTTTAAATAGCCTCAATAAATTGTGGGTGCTGAAATTATTGTCGCCAGAAGGCGATTGCGAAACTTGAGAATGAAATTACTCAGAACATCGAAGAAAAAAATAAAAGAAATACTACTCGAGTATTTTGTTCGTAAATAAAAATTTAACGCGGACCAAAATAGACAAAATTTTTTCAATTTAAATCCGCTGTAGTTTTGGGGGATATATGTGCTAAAAATTTTCATCAAATTTTCGTACGATCCAAAATGAAACGAGGAAAAATATTGTGAGAAGTACATATCTTGAAGGTTGCATGTCATGCTGCTGACTTTGTAAGTTTCATCATCAGAGATACATTAAATATTAATATTATGTATTAGACAACCTTTCAACGTGTGACTCATTAAACTATCCTCATGACGAGACCTCTGGTGAACTACTTGAAGGATATGAGGGGCACTCTCCGGATAATGGAGAAAAAAATATCCTCAGTGTCATTCTTGAATAAACAAAACCTCATCAATCACAAAAAGATAATGTATCTGAGTGAAAGAAAGTTGATATATTTTAATAGCTCTCCTGCAAAAACTAAGCTATTGTGACAAGTTAAATACACCATCGATATGTATGTCTACTAGCACGATGATCGTTTGATGGCAGAAAAATATGTCTTTTCATAATATTATTTCACCGACAGATTTTTTCATCGAATCTGTTTTTATCTAGCATCATATTTTTTCTATCAACTTTTGCACCAATTTGCTCAAATGTGGATATGTTATCCTTGAACGTCATCAATGAAACTTTGAGTCAATTTTGTACGTCTCCTTGCGTGTGTGTTCAGACGTCTGTCCAGACGAAGTTTTTTTTTGTCCCAAATTGAGCTTATAACCAGAGCTTACAAATAGAGCTTCCAAATTGAGCCTACAAATTACCACGAACCAATAACAACGTAGAAGCCTGGTACCGTGGCTTTGACTCATTAACCTATGGTCACCATGAGAATATTTGGCGCATCATAAATAATTTCCGAACATCACAAGCACTAATAGAAGTGACTGTTGAACAGTCTCGCTGACCAGCCACCAGCAGAGCAGCCAAAAAAAAAATTAACGACTGGTACCTAATTATAATTCCGTTTCACTGACCGATTATATTTGACAGCCATTGCCCATAGTTTGAATTAAAAACAAAATTTTTCAATATTTTTGACTGCCAGATGTCACCTATGTGGCCAAATAAATGTATGTGATATAAATAAATAAATAAACAAATGAATAAAATATAAGGTCGATACCCGCAGAAAAAGTAGCAAGTTGTGATAACAGGGGGTCCTCCCTACCTGTATTCCGCAAAGATTGTCTTTTGTTAGTCATTCCACTGGTATAATGCAATTTTCATTTACAAACCCCAAGATTTTCAAAACAGGGTCTGGATGCAGCTCGCGTGCAAGTATAATGTTATAATAAATGGAGAAGTAAATATACATGGTCATTTTTTTTTATACTTACAGCCGTCTTAGTTTAGGTAAATTGGAGAACGCGTACGGATCCACCCCTTTCAACGGATTTCCTTTCAACTCCAATAATGTTAGCTCTTGCGTTTTCTGCAAAATTCCAGCACTAATGTAACGAATTTTATTTCCAGAAACCGACCTGTTCAGAATCAAAAGTTAAACAAAATTATTCCTGCAGTAATAAAAGTAATTCAATCGCACCAAAGAAGACAAAAAAAAATTCCTGAGATTACAGATTTAAATCGGCTGGTTATATTTTGTATTTTTCAGTTACTCAGCAATAACCTATATCGTCCCTGTTCTTGTAAAACCGTGTAAGTCGGATTCTGACAATTTTCATGTTTTTGTTGATTCCCAAGTAGAAAAAATCGAGAAATCGGCCCAGACTATTATCAGCAGCCAAAAGAAAAAAAAAGGCCCCAAAAACCCATAAATAAAAACACGTAAATCGGTCTTTCAAAAATTAATGGGTATTTTAATACCACGTATGTCGGGCCTGCGTGGTATTAAGAATAAAGCTCAATTTAACTGATCGTGAGCTTTGAAAACCCCCAAGTGGGGTTTTTTGGGAAATTATTGGCTCCTCAAATGTACAGTCAATTAAAATAATAGTGGTGTTAAGGTTTGGTTCACTGATCCGGTTCTACCGGTTTTCAACTGGAAACAGTTCGGTTTTTTTTTGCTCCGGATTTTGCTCCTCCGTTTTAGTTTGCTCCGGTTTTTATTTTCAGGTTAACCGGACTTAACCGGTTAACCTGCAGTCGAAAATCCTATCGAGCTTCAAATACTTAACTCAATCAGTTCAGTGGCTTCGAAGGAAGCTCGATAGAATTTTTGACGAACTTTAAATACTTAATAACAAAATTATAATTCTTCCAGTGGAGGCAATCCGAGGCAACCCGAAGCAACCTCGAGGCAATCCGAGGTAACCCAAGGCAACCAGAGGCAACCCGAGGCAATCCGAGGCAACCCGAGGCAACCAGAGGCAATCCGAGGCAACCCGAGGCAACCCGAGGCAACCCGAGGCAACCCGAGGCAACCCAAGGCAACCCGAGGCAACCAGAGGCAATCCGAGGCAACCAGAGGCAACCAGAGGCAACCAGAGGCAACCAGAGGCAACCCGAGGCAACCAGAGGCAACCCGAGGCAACCAGAGGCAACCCGAGGCAACCCGAGGCAACCCGAGGCAACCCGAGGCAACCAGAGGCAATCCGAGGCAACCAGAGGCAACCAGAGGCAACCAGAGGCAACCAGAGGCAACCCGAGGCAACCAGAGGCAACCAGAGGCAATCCGAGGCAATCCGAGGCAACTCGAGGCAATCCGAGGCAACCCGAGGCAATCCGAGGCAAGCCTTGGATTGCTTGGGATTGCCTCATAGTGCCTCGGATTGCCTCGGGCTCAATCTCAGCCAGATCTGGGTCTGATAGAAATTTCAAGTCAATTGGTCCAGCAGTTAAGGAGATATTAGCGAAAATGTAGTTCGAAATTGTGATTTTTTAGGAACTATATTTCTTTGTAACGCGAGAATAGATGAACGGCCGAACCAATGGGGCTGAAATTTGCACCAGAAGTAAATTTTGACAAGTTCCAGGTCTGAATAAAGTTTCAAGTATATCGGTTATGCGGTTAAGGAGATATTAGCAAAAATTTAGTCAAAAGTCAATGCCTTTATTGTGGTTCATGGCACCCCTGTATTGTCAGTTGAAAACCTGCCTTTCTAGCGGGGTTTGCAGCGAAATTTTGAACATTGTATACTCTGTTCAACTTAAGAATGCCTAAAACGGGTTGCAGTTTGCAGGGCTCCGGGGAGAGAAAAAGGTACTCGTTCACATTCAGTAACAATATTTGGCTACGCTTCCGATTTTAATTTCTTGTTTCTTATCACACATCCGATTTTTATATTGTTGATAAATGTGAATTTGACGTTCCGTTTTAGGTATTCTTAAGTTGAACAGAGTATAGTTGGTTGTTGCCTTGAGCAGTGAATACACATAAATGCTCCACCAGGTACAAATATAGCTTTTTTGGATTTTAAATGGGACAGTTAACCGGTTAAACTCCGGTTAACCTGAAAAAAAAAACCGGAGCAAAAAAAACCGGTGAAAAAAACTCTGCTTCTTTTCAAAAGGTTAAAAACTGTACCGGTTTTCAAAAAAAACTGAACCTTAACATCACTATAAAATAATAATATTATTAATAATCATTTCCTTGGTACCGTCCAACGGGGTGACTTTACATTCAAGGGGCGACTTTACCCACTTCGTTTTAGCTCAATAAATAAATTGCCAGGCAAAAATTAAAACCGAAATACGATTTGGATCGAAGCAGGTAGAAGGAGGAAAATAAAAAAAAAGATCGCCGCCCCTACCTCACTTCAGTGCTTCACCCAGTAACAGAACAAGAAAATAAAGCTGCGATATGGTTTTTTCCTTTTTCTTATTGTCTTTTTTTTTTAACCACAGACACTCAAAATAATCAGTTCGGTTTCACACGGTTCAAGTTTGTACTTGACTAGTTTCTTTTCAATCGTATGTCTGAGTACAAACATCCTCAAATTTTGCCTCCCCACCCATCAATAACCCGTCAATAACAAATTGATGGGTAAAGTCGCCCCATTGAGGGGTGACTTTACACAAATTTTTTTTTAAATCATAAAAAATAGAAGGAAGGCTGCAAACTCAAACTTTTTTTTACAATTGTGTTGAGAAATGTTAGACCTAAATTATAAAACCAAATTCACTTCAATAGCTTAGAAATTGGAAGAGTTATTAACGGACAAAGTTGAAAAACATAAAAAAAGTGTGTAAAGTCGCCCCATTCGACGGTATGTGAAAAATTCTTTGAATGTCTAGAAAAATTATAATAATATAATATGTATATTGGACTGTGGTTTTAATTTAAGTGAATTGTGAATTTAATTTACAATGGATTTGGAGCCAGAGCAATTCTATTCAGGTTTGTTTAGTGAAATTATTTGCTTTTTCGACTTGACCCCTGTTGAACTCGTTTTCAATAATGGTATTCTGAATTATGACATCCCTAATGAAGGACCAGCAATGGACCCCATTCTACAAAACGAGTGGAATCAGTTTGTTATCGATTCTGAAGAAATGACAGCTGCCAGTAATAAACTGACTGTTCCGGGAGGCGGTTCTTCTTTCCGAGGAAAACAACGAAATTATTACTACTAATGAGAACATAGGTACCAATGACAAAATAATTAGTAGCATTACATAGAATGAAGGCCCAATTGTTCGATCACAGTTTTTGAAGTAGGCTTAGCTACAACTTGAGGAATAAAGGTAAAATTAAAATTATTAGGCTTTACTTATAAAATAATCCTACGAAAATTTAAAGACCTGCAAGAAATGAAAGGCGTACTTCCAGCAGATACCCATGTCTTCTATGATAAAATTCCACATTCAGATTAATTAAACTAAATTAAATTTATTTTAATGCGGAATTTGAAATTTCATTTCTTCTATACTTACTGTATGTTCATAGAACAATAATACATTGAGGGAACCGAAGAGAGGGGGTTCTACTAAATTTAAATTTTTTTTAAATTTTTTTAATTTCTATTGCCAATCTCGAAATAATTTTAATACTCGCTCCTTTTATTTTCTATTTTTTTTTCGTAGCTTGCCTAAACGTTTTGTAATTAGGGAATTTCGAAATTATTAATGGTAAGTTTTATTTCGGTAAGTCTACTCACTCTGGCAAGCTGAGCGCGCATGTGAGTGGGGTGCAAATAACGTTCTAAGAAATCGGTTGAGGAAGATGTTTAGCCTCCTGAGTTGTATTCGGTTGAGAGCTTGAATCCTTGACTTTTGATTTTCCTCGTTAAAGGAATCGGTTGTCGTTTTGAATTTTGTTCTAATGATTGATTTTTTTCGGTATCGTTTCTGAACTTAGAATATTTTTGAAGTTTGATATTTTTTGTTGGAGTTTGAAATCGTTATTTTCATCTTCATCGTTTTGCCGTGTCTTTTATTTTTGAAGCAGAATCTTCTTTTTCGTTTATTTGGAAATCCGTGATTTTTATTTACAATTCATATTATTTCTCATTTTTCGTGGAGAACTTGTATTTTTTGTGCCGTTCCCAAATAACCTGGTTAATAAATCGTTCAATTATTGGTGGTATGTACTCTTACTCTTATTTCTTGTTTTACTCTTGTGAGGTAGGAGGTAAGATGTTTTAGTTTCACCCCCCAATATGGGGAATAACAAATATAAACTAGGTATGGTATCGTAATCAACGTTGTATATCCCTCTCGTCATGTAAAACGGATTGATCCCTTCTCTTCTCTCTTTTTAATCCCATCTTCTAAATTTTTCTTTTCAATGTAGCTTAGGTTTTCTTTTGCTTAGGATTTTCAGAATTTAATCGTTTTTGGAGTATCTAAACTAACTCTGCTGTCTTGTGCTTTATTAGATCGTGGTAGTAATAATCTGAGATTTTTGTTTGTGGTGGCTTCGGACACCTCAGATTAATCGATGAGGCCACTCCCTTCGGTCTAATAATTCTAATTATATGGCGACCGTGACAGGATCGAGGGGTTAGTTTCTCTCTGTCCTGTGATGCGAACCAAACCGTTTATCCGTTACTAATAAATTTCGTAAATCCTAAAATTCAATCTTCTATTCCTGTAGGGTTATCCTTTTACGACCATTCGTTAACTTCTAAATAGATTGGTTCTGAGATCTGATGCAATATGTCTTCCTTAGGTTTTCCTACCAGGACTGTCAGATCCTAACCGGAACCGCTGTGACTCCTAGAAGTCTCCTTCTTATTGGATACCGACTTAGCCCGTCGAATTATTCCTAACTGTGAAATTCTGTCCCCCCTTTAAATTTCCCTTTGGTTTTGTCCATTTTCTTTCCTGAAAAATGTGACTGGCGACTGTGTCATTTCCCTACCTGGCTTACTCATAGTGTTGACTCCCTGAGTATCCGTTCCAGACGCTGCTGTTTGCTAAGCAGCAACCTTTTAGGCTACTTCCCCCTGTCTAATCCTATTTTTATCCTTCAATCCAAACACAGATTGGCGTTTGTGGATGTTGACTATATCTGCCTAGTGGAAATTGTTATTCCCCTGATTTGAAATTCTTTGAAATAAATATTTGATTTTTGCCATTTTCGGAATTTTTGTTGTTTCGACAACCTTTAGATTTTTTTATTATTTTTTTGAATTAACGTAATTTTTTGAGTGTAAACGATTTTCCTAGAATTTAACTTTAAAAGTTGAAATTTTTTTTGTTTTTTTTAGAAGGTTTACACCTATTCCCATTTTTTTTACACCTATAGATTTGGACTCTCTATAGAGTGACTACTATAATATTAGTCCCACACTTTTGAATATATCCCATAGAAGTATATGAACCGATTACCTTCTTACCAAAATTAGCAGTTGTAATATTCTTGCCAATTTTAATTTCGTATATTTTCTACTTGTGTCACCAGGTATATTGCTCTCCTATATTTTTGTGCATATATTCTCATAAATCCATAGAACTTATCTATCGGAAAACGTTTTTCTTTACCCACGGATATTTCCTTTTTAACCGAATTAAGACAATATAGATCAGACGTTTGTCTCGATAAACGTTTCAGAACAATCTGCTTATATGTCGTTCAGGCCTAGACACTACGACGGTCGATTTCGGAAGGCCGACGAAACTCCTCAACATAGAGGTAGGAAGAAAAAACCTACTTACTATAGCGATTACGATTCCGAAGATGATAGAAAAACCTCACACCATGATCGAAGAGATGATATTGGGGCTACTTGTCAACATTACTTCGAGCCACATCTATTTGCGCTATCCCCAAAGGAGAAGGCTGAACTTTTCACTGTAGATATCGAAAAGAGTCGTGAAATTGTCGAAAAATACAAGAAGAAGCAGGTTGAAATTCCTGAGATTGTAGAGATCGAAGACATCGACAATCTTGAAGTCGACGATTTAAAAAAGAAGCTCAAAGAAACCTTTGAAGTACAGAAAGAATACCGTACTATTCTAAACGATTATCTCACCGATGATCAAAGCAGTCGTGAAAACGATCTGAAGAAGATGGAAGAAGTCGTTCGTAAACTAAACAAATATGAGTTAGAGGTGAAAAACGAGACACCTACTCATCCAAGATATTATTCTGAAAGTATGAATAAATATCGCGAAGGTTTACCCAGAGGAAACAAACCGATCATCCGAGATAGCCTAGAGAGTTTTACAGGCAATCCCAAAATCGCAGCCTCAACAAGCCTACACAAACACGACGAAGTCGGAGACACCGGAACCGATGTCAAAGACGATAAACACGTTGATGGTGTCCGTGAAGAAATACCTGAAAGAAGAAATAGCCGAGGTAAACGTTACTCACCACCAGCTAAGCGAGAGGAAGCTGAAAAACGCAGAAACGAGCGGCGAGGTGAACGTTATGAAGAATACCGCAGACGGTCTAGAGACAGAGATGAAGATCGAAATCGTTATCGAGATAATAGAGATAGATATCGAGATGAGAGAGACCGAGATCGCGAACCGGATAGAAGACCGGGCGGACGAGAAGGCCATCGTGATCACCGAGACTCCGATCCAGATGACGAAGATAAAAGGAAACCCGATCGAGGTAGAAGAAATTCGCGCGACAACTGTAACGATAGAAGTAGACGTTACTATGATGACGATAGAGACAAATCTCGTAGAGATAAGGACGATTCGCGTCGTTCAAGAAGAGACAGATATTCGTCAGATGACGACTATGAACCGGACAAAGACGAGCTGTGGAGCGACTATATCAAAGAAGAAGAATCCGAAACTTCCGAATCGGAAAGGGAATATTCCAAACGAGGTATAAAACCGAACCGATCTAGGAGAAGCGGTAGTGGAAGCCGATATAATATCCAATTACCCTGCCTAGATCCAACCAAAATGGATCCCTACAAGGAAAATGATACTCGTTCACCACCTATGTTCGTCGAAGAATTCGAAGGTCTGACTGACCATATTAAAGGCGATGAAAAACTGAGAGGGGTACTGTTCCGACAGTTATTCAAGGAAATGTTGTACAGTAGATGTACTACTATGCCAAGGAAAGTACCATACCCAATCATGAAGAGCTGGTTTCTCCAGGTAGCATGGTCTAAGAGTGCTAAGAGAGCCAGATGTAACCAAATCTTGAGCTGGACCAGAGAATCAGTCGGTGTACAAAACATAGCAGCGTTCCTGCAAATCATCAATACCAAGCTAATCGAGTGTGAAGTAAATGCGGCAGATCGATTCGTTTTTGTGACACAGAAAGCACCCATGAGTTACGTGGTCTCGTTACAAGAGAAAGATTTTAAGAGTCCTAAAGCTCTTAATGTTGCTTTGAGCCGAATCGAACGAAAGAAGGCTAATCACAAAATAGTGAACGAATTCTCGTATGCTTATCGTGAAAACGAGAAAAGCGAGAAAGAAAAGCCAAAACGTCCATTCACCCGCACGAAAGCCGTAGCAGCAATAGGTGTCGGAAATGAAACGGATGCTTATACAACCGACAATGCTATCCAATCAGATGACGAAGACAGCTCGGGAAACGAGTAATGGCAGCTGTAGGCGACCATACAGCTGGCCTGAAGAATAAACCCAGGTCGCGAGTGACATTCCAAACTAGAAACAAGACTAGTACACTCATCGACAAGACTCAAGCAAAAGAGAAGAAAGATCGATCGAAAAATAAAATTGTAACCGAAAACCCGGTTGAGAAATCGACTGCGGTAAACGTTTCCGAAAACGGTGAGCTCGAAAAGACTATAGAGCAACCTAAATTGTTAGAGACCGAAAGTAGCGAAAATTGTTATTTCGTGAAATCTGGGGCTACTAAAACGTTTGCGAGAAACGATAATATCGGTAAGTTCGACTCTAGAAAAGAGACATTTAATGTTAGTAAGACAGAGGATGTTAAACCAATTTCTAAACCTATAGAAATTATGCCTCACGTCTTATCTTTAGAAGAAAACCCAGCTACCCCGCGGTGGCTTAATTATCGTGTATTCGGGGATCCTTCCTTTTTGAGTTGGCTGACTAAGTCGAAAAACTCAAATTTGTACGGGAAAGTTGATCCAAAAGTAAAATCGTTCCCTAAAATCCTTAGACCTTATTCGCTTTTAAATGCAGCGAAAGACTGTAGTCGAAAAGATGACGAAATCATAATCGGGATGACCGAATATATGATTGACGATAGGGATTTCGATTTAGACGATTTTACCGCGAAATTAAAACAATTGTTACAGTATCTCTTCGATGAGATTAAAATTAAGACCGCGATCGTTGCGACTATACCGATTCGTCCAGAAAGACAACGAGACGGAGCATATCGAGGTCGAATTAAACAAGTAAACAGTAAGCTGTGGGAGCTGAAAAATAACCTGAATCGTATGTTCATTTTCGATGTTCAGAAGAAATTGACACCCTCACCTACTATCGGTGAAGAGGGGAAAATCGATGCTAGAAATAGTTATTACGAAATCCCCACAGAAGGTGGAAAAGATCATATGCGCTACACTTTCGAAGGCGCTATGAAAATGGATCTAGAGTTAGCCGATACGATCCGAAAATTTATACCTTCTAGCACTGAACCACCTATGTGCGCTGTCTATATGATCGGCAGTCGAGGTAAAATGGAGGGGCTAACCTTCACAGGATCCGAATTCACCTTACCACCTTTGACAAATACCAATGAAGTACAGCAACAAGAAGAAGAAACTGTACCTGAAAAGAAAAAAGAAGAATCACCATCTGCGGAAAACGAATCTGAAATCGAATCAGAAGATTTCACACCTTACGAAGATGAAGATGTCTTTACAGCACCTTCAGATCTCGATAGTGAAGGTTCGCAAAACGTTTACGAGAACGATTCCAATTTTATCGTATCCTGTTTAGGAGAAGATGAGTTACACTCTAGCTCTGAAGATAAAAATTGTTCAGCAATCGATAGAGAACGTAAAGAACATATGTACATGCCTGTATATATCGGTGAGAAGACCTACTCTATCATGTTAGATAGTGGTTCTAGAGACTCATATATTACTAGAGAACAGTTAGAAGTAATCGAAGCAAATCACCCTGGAATAAACGTATACAAGGTGAAACACATAGACAATAGTATTAAGGTTGCAGCGGGAACAACGACTCTAAAAACTATCTATATGTGTAGAATCGATATGTTCATCATAGATCTAGACGGATTAAAACATCAAGTTAGTATTCCACTAAAAGTTGTGAAAGAACTTCACATCTCGATCATAGTCGGTCAAGAGCTCCTCGGAACTCTATATGGTTTAGTAGTAGATCATAAATACCGAATAGCTGAGTGGAGGTTAAATCCTGAAAATGATGACAGAACACCATTCAAGCTATACACTTATCACGAGATGCGAGGTATGGATGCTATCTTATTAACCATACCAGAAGATTTAAAAATCAATCCTCAAGTGAAAAAAGATATCGAAAGTTTGAAACTTGAAGAAAGCGACAGCGTTCGAGATCGATTTTTGAAAACGTTAATCGACGTGAACCCGATGTTCGAAGATAAAATCAGAGGTTGTACAGCTGGTTTCCATGAATTTCGAATGGATCCGAGCATCCCGCATATGGACCCGAAAGAAAGATTGGTGCCGAAAAGTATGCAAGGTGAAGCTGATGCTCTGATGGAAAATTGGCTCAAAAATGAAATCGTGAAGCAAGGGAGTAGCGATTACTATTCACCTCTACTAGCTGTAAGAAAACCAAACGGCGAACTAAGACTCTGTTTAGACTGCAGAGAAATCAACAAATACATGAGAGCACACGGAGAAACCGTACCGAAAATAGACGAAATAAAAACTCGTTTTCATAGTTCTAGATATTTCTCGAAAATCGATTTCAGATCGGGATTTTTGCAAATTCAACTTGCCGAAGAATCGAAGAAATATACCGGTTTCCGATATAAAGGAACGCCTTACCTTCACAATCGAGTACCTTTCGGTACAAAAGACTCTATGCCCGCTTTCATCCGGATAATGAAAATCGTTTTGGCGGATTGTGACCAATTTGCATGCGCATATGTAGATGATATCCTGATACACTCTGCGACAGCAGAAGATCATCTTAAGCACCTAGATATCGTGCTGAAAAAAGCAAACGCAGCGAACATGGCCATACGACTCGATAAGTGTTCATTTTTCGAATCATCCGCTAAATACTTAGGATACGTCATCGATAGGCAAGGAATCAGTCCTGACCCAGCAAGAGCTGAAGCTATAACCCAATACGCCCGGCCAACAGACAAGAAGAGCGCTCGATCCTTTCTCGGAGTAGTCGGATACTATAGGAATCACATCCACAGATGTTCGGATTTAGAAGTACCACTCCGAGATTTGACCCGGATCGATACACCTTTTGTCTGGGAGGGGAAACACCAGATCGCATTTGATCTCTTAAAGAGACAGATCGCTAAACGTTTACTAAATGTTCACCCCGATTGGTCAAAACCGTTTTTCATCGCAACCGATGCATCGAATTATGCAGTTGCAGGTATGATAATTCAGGTACGAGACGACGGTCAACAGGACGTAGTAGCAATGTGTAGTCGAATGCTGAATAAAGCCGAGAGAAATTACCAAACTTTCGAAAAAGAACTTTTGGCGATGGTTTACACTCTCCAAAAAAACCGATATATGCTACTGGGCTACGAGATACACTGGAAGACTGATCACCATGCACTGACATATTTCCTCAAAACAGCCGAATCTACATCGCAGAGAGTAAACCGATGGAGGCTGTACATAAACAACTACGACATTAAGGCTATCGAACATATACCGGGCAAAGATAATGTAGCACCCGATGCTCTATCCCGGTATTTCGAAGTCATAAACGGTCCAAAGGATATGACGTATCCACCCGTCATGTTCATCGGAGACAACGGACAAGGTGGTAATTCGCTGGAAACAATTATGGCGAATATGAACGGTTTACAAAAACGTTGCCCTGAGGTCAGAAAAGCGGTACGAGAGAAAATAAGAAATGTAGAAATTTTAAACGGTATTGCTTACTACATAAATCGTGATGGACAATCGCGAATATATGCTCCAGTTTGTGTTAGAGCAGATTTCATCCGATTTTACCATGATAAGTACTCTCATCCGGGTGTTAAGAAGACACTACAGGTGATCCGGCGTCATTTCGATTGGCCCAAATGTAAGGATCAAGTAGTAGACTTCTGCCGGAACTGCATGACCTGCAGGAAAAATAAAGCCATTAATTATTCCCCAGTAGGTCAATTTAAGTCGATCGAAGCAAAAGAACCGCTCGAGATGATATCGGTAGATGTGTTCGGACCGGTTACGAAAACGGATCGTGGAAACACGAAACTAATTGTAATTATGGACGTATTCACAAAGTTCACCCGGTTATACCCGGTAGCTAAAACAGCTATGAACGATTGTTGTGAAGCCATAAATAGTTTTATGTCAGAATATGGTAAGGTTAAGATAATTTTAACCGATCGAGCCTTAACGTTTACGTCACCGAAATGGAAACGATATTGGCACGAAAAGGGGGTGAGAATTAGACTCACATCAGTTTATACTCCCCAGAGTAATCCGGTTGAAACACGGATGAAAGTGATCGGTGACTGTCTGCGAATTTATTGCCCATCAGAACACCATAAATGGGATGAGCACCTCGAGAAAATTGAGCGCAGATTAAACGAAACTGAACATGTAGTCACTGGAACCGCTCCAATCACCCTGTTTCAGCAGAAAACGTTCGATGCTTCAGGCGATTTAATCGACATACCCGACCCAGAATTCACTGAAATCAAAAATAGAGCATTAGAAAATACGAAGAAAATGCTTGAACAACGAAAAAAGTTCTATTCCAAACTGAACAACCGCTTCGTGAAATTGTCTGTAGGTGATAAGGTTTTAGCCAAATTCGTACAACTTTCAAATGCCGCCAAAAGACAAACCGGAAAATTGTTTCACAAGTGGAAAGGTCCTTATACGATATCGAAAGTATTAGGACAAAACGCTTATCAGTTCGTAGATGATGCTGGAAATCAGTATGAAAGACATATTCGTCATCTACAGAAAGTATAAGAAATCAAATTATATTCATCGAAATAAATTCCTAATTATATTGTAATTAGCGAGAAACGTTTACTTTTGAACGATATTGTACTTACGTGAAATTCGTAGAATTCATACGACGAGTAAATAATTCGAAGTTGAGAAAAAGAAAATATTTTATTCCAAAATATTCTCCTTCAATTATCCTCCAAAATTTAAAAATCCTTAAAAACGACAGAAAAACTAGTTTCATCTGAAACCGAACCGATAACAAATCGAACCCCATTGTTCTGTTATCTGGAACTCGTGAGCCGAATACAATGTATTCTGTGAAACATGTGATCACCAGCAACGAGTATAGGAAGAAGCGGTTAAGCCCAAACACACTCGACGCAATACGCGCGAACGATACACAGATAAAACGAAAACTCGAACACAGACAAAATACGTTCCATTGTCACAGACGAAAGCCAAAAACGCAAACCGTTTTTAGTGTGACTGGTCTCGCCACTTTTCACTCCAAACGAGAAAATGCGTAGTACAAATGACTAATATGGCTGAAAGGAAGGCGTCTGAATGAATTTGTGGTGTTCATAAGTATTTTTGAAGTGTTTATAATATATTTATAATCTAAAACGATATTGAAGTGGTCGAAATTGCGATCGGTAACTCGAAAACGTTTTGAAAGATATTTTTGTGCGAAATCGTTCGAAATGGCGGCAAGAAGAGGAGGCGTCATTGATCAGCAAAATCTAGACCAGATGATCCGAAACATGTATTATTCTCGTGATGGAAAGAGTAAGAATTATAGTTTCTTCCTATGGTGTTTGTTGTTATATTAGAAATATGAAAAAGATGTGCTTCTGTTTAAACAGACGGCTATGCTACGTATTACTCCTTCGACATGGAAGTAACGTTTCCGGAATTTTCAAACCGGAACACAAACGTTTTAGTCGATTGTAGCGACGATGTTCTGGCGCAAAGAGTCTCGGCTATAGATGAGGATGAGCTCCGCGCAAGTGCCGAAATCGTTAGACTCGAAGAAGATGTCGTTGAAGAAGCGATCGTTTCTGTAGGGCGAAAGAAGGAACTGTTAGAAAATTTGGAAGAGGAACTAATCGCTTACAAAGCTCGATGTAATCGTCTCCGTGTTAGGATCGACGACCGTATCATAATTGTAAGTAGGATAGCTCGTATAGCTTCATCTAGATCAATCAATTTCCATGTATGTTGATTCGATAAACGTTTCGTTATATTAGGTTGAAGCACGAAAAGCGATCGAATTAGCCCGTAGAAATGAACAAGTAGAACCGATGGATCTTAGTCGTAATAATCAACAGGTATAATATTGATACAAAATATATGTTCTTGTCGGAATAATTTGTATGTTCTCGTAAACGTTTCTGTGATCGATTCTGGTATTGCTAGCGATATGTTGGTAAATATTGTGATTACCACATCGTTGATATCCACCTGTTTTATATAGGAAGTATCGCGGGAAGAAATTGGGAGACAGTTGGACCAACCCATCGTGAGACTACAACGCTTCGACCAGTTGAGACCAGAAATCGTGATCCAACGGTGCGACGCTCGAGTACCACAACCGCAGCGGGAACTACAACCACCGGTAATATTGCCACCGCAAAACGTTATGGCTAACGAACAGGAGGCAAACGACGGAGTTGAGGTTGTCGTACCAGACGAGATCGTTATGGATGTTGAAGAGTTCAGTATTCATAGCAGTGAAACGACGAGTGGTACCGAAAACGGTAAAGGAATTAATTTAATTAATTTAGTTACATTGGTCGATTCGGAAATTGTTAAGAATCCCAAACGTAAACGTAAACGTAAAAATATCCTGGGCAAATCTAATGGTTTCGCTAAACGTTTTGTGAATAAAGCTAAGGTTATCCCTAATGTTCGCGAATCTACTCTCTCGAAAATCGCTCAAAGTAAAAAAGTCGTATTGCGTTCAAAAAGTAAACAAGATGAAATTTATACTCGAATTTTCGAAAATAAGGAACAAAAATCTACCCTTTCGAAATTTAAAATCGGGAAAAAGGGAGATTTGGGTAAAAATGAAATTAATAACGATGTTGGAAATCAAAGCGTGAATCGAACGGGTGCATTGAAAGTCGTTAAAACGATAGATGTTAATTCAATTAAACCCGGTCATTGTAAGATAACCTTTGAAAACAAATTACGGGAAAATTTTCGAAAACGGTTTCAGGAATCGGTAGGTAACTGTAAGTTTATTGATTCTACAGGTGACGAAAATGAAATTGAAAACGCTATTTACGATCGAGCAATCGACGAGATGGAAAACGTTCCGAATGAGGGGCAAGATGCGCATAATTGGGCGGAACAAGTCCTTGCGGATGAAATCGCTCAAAACGCTCAGCCACCGCCATTGAGAATAAATCCGCCAATAATCGATCTGGAAAACGTCGAAGCTGTAGAAGTACCGATACCCGTACCGCAACCGTTTCCTGATAATATGCGATTCGGAGAAGAGGCCCTACAAGTGTTAAGAGAGTACGGTAGAGATGTAATCGTTCGGATGCGATTAAACGAAAACCGTCCGCAAAAGGCAATGATCCATCTCTCTATGGATCTACGAGAAAACGTTTTCGGGGAACGGGTTGAAACGGAATGGTTCGGGGAATCTTCATACCTCGTTGCTACTAGAGTTCACCCAATCCCTGATATTCGTTGTCGTCTCGATGGTGCGCCTTTTATCTTCTCTGGCATTAAGAGAAGATATCGTGTGGCTATCTTCCCGTTTATTGGTAACAACGTGGACCAATTTGTCGCGACCGCATATAGAGTACCGCCGATGGGACATACGCCGGATTACGCGTTGGAGAGGATAACTCTGGGAGAGGATTTCCTAACCCAGCATATCCACAGCGTCCACCCAGGTCTTATGGAGATCACCCTTCGTACAGCAACCGGTCAGCTAGTACGAAAACGTTATCAGCTTCGTAACCGCATGAGAAGCTAAATCGTTCATGTTTTTTTTTATCCGTCGAAATCGTTCCTGCCACGAATAAGACTTTTTTCTAGCCAATCTCCTAAGGTTGCGCAAACGCTTTTTTATTTTACCTGTATATAATTTTTTGTATTGTTCTAATCGAAGTGTTCATTATTGTGTTCAAGTTTCTTTTTTATTATTTTTTGTGTTCAGATGTATTTAGGCCGTGAAGGTCGAAATATAAGTCGTTTTATTTGAAAATCGACAAACGTTTTATTATTTAGTAAGTCTAAATATCCTAAAATCTTCATGTTAGAAATTGTATGAAGACGGTGTATGTATCGTATGATGGAGACATGATCGGAGAAATAAGCGATAAGAGTATGAGTTTAATTGTTCTTTATTAGGAATAACTCGTGTAAGATCGTGAAAATAGTGTAAATTCGTTGCTACAATTGTAGATATCAGCGAAACAGAAACGGTATAACAATGGTAAGTCGATGTAAACGGTCATACTTTTCGTAGTAAGATAACAGATATTCATGTTCGTTCTGGAATTGTTATCTTGGTTGTTCGGCGATGCTGTCGAGATGGACATCTCGACACGCTAAACGTTTCATTTTAGTTTGTTCGCCGATTGGAGTAACATCTTTCTTGAAGAATATCTCGTTTAACGTTTGAACTTAGAAAATTTTTTGTAGTTTTTGACCGTGAGTATACCGAGGTCGTTTCTTCAATTTCACATTGAATCTGAAACAAAACGGATTGGTATTTTATTTTCGTAGAATTACTGTTGTCGCTGAAATCAGGTAATAATTTTGAACTTGTTCTTATTTTTCTCCATTGATCGAAATTTTCTCCATCATCGTATTCGTACTTCGAAATTTTTTTTTTGAATTCTTTGAAATTTTTTTGTCACGTCTCAGTTGAGATGTTCGGAAATCTGAAATCATAAGAAGCAAACGGTGTTTCTTTTTAGAAATTTTGCTGTTGCAATTCGGAATATTATTAATGAAATTCGTGTACTAATCTGATAGATTTTCTTTTGGAAGCTGAAACTTTAGATTGGTCTCCGAGACCCCAACTTGTGAAGCGCGCCTTTGGCCCCCTTGGGTTCATCTTGTGTTCGCTTGGCCTCCGAGGCTCATCGTGTGTCGCGAAATCAGAAGATCGTCAGTAGTCGGATACCTGCAACAGAAAGAAGAAAACAGAAATTAATCTTCGGGTATTGAGAAATCAACGGAAGCTGCAACAAAGGATATTTAAGTATATCTCGTGCACATATATACCTTTTTGGACCACTTTTCCCCATATCTTGTAAAACTGTTCAAAATCGATTGTCCCTTTTTGTGGCTCCGTAAAATTTTATTCGGTAAAAATGGATCCGGCCAAACGAGCGGATTTTCTTGAAGAATCGGAAAACACGGTCGATGAACGAACTCGTAGACACTGGGAAAATGGTTTACGCGCGTACGCCTATGAGCTAGGTGTTATGTCCACGGACAATCATCCAATAGTCGTTCAAGAAGCTGATAGTCCGAGCGTAGAATGGAGACCAGAGATGGCAAACACCCCCATCATACGTAGAGGCTTCCGTTCAACACGCGGCAGATGGTATAGAAGTGTATACACCCAAACACCCGGATCGCTTGAAAAAATTCTACGTGACTATCTAGAAGATGGCGTAGTGAGAGAGAGCAGTTCGGAGTATTCACCGGTAAAAACGGTACGTGGGGCGGATGAGACGTTCAGATTGACCTTGCAAAACGAAACACCGACCGAAAACATCGATGCGGAATTTGACTTTACCGATTTTGGTGACAGTCAACCACGGTCACCGAGCCCAGAACCGGAACGAGACGACCATAACGATCGTAACATACGCTGCCCGACTATAGAAGAAGTAGATGAGATCTCGGAATCAAACTATAGCGAGGATGAGAGCGTTATCACCAACCCCGAACGTGTATCTCGTAGACAACCGTCTGCTGAGATAGAATCAATCGAAAACGATTTATTGGATGGAGAAAGTCCAATATTGGATTATGGACGGTACCGGGTAGAAAACCGTTTGGCTGAAGCAGAAGATGAACGTGAAAAAATTAAAAATGGGTATCGTCACCTTACCCTGGGGGAGCTAAAAGCGAAAATGGCTTCAAAGGGAAGGAGAGCAAGGCGTGTATGCGAGCATATACATGAGCTCGAAGAAGCTGTCCTCTTTCTCCGTGCGTCGAGACAACATCTCAAAAAGATTGAGATGAAGGAGACAGTACTAGAAGAACTGATAGTATCGCATGAGAGAATGCGAAGACGCCAGATTGGGCTTAGCGACTATCATCTAGCTAGCAGTTCGGGTAGTTTAGGCCCCTATACCGCCAATAATGTGTACGGCGCGTAAAACGTTTTCGGTATGAAACGTTTGTTGGTTTTGGTCTCATGTATATACTTTTTTTTTGGAGATATTTTTTCTTTTTTATGACAAATTTCTTTTCGTGACCATAGATTTTTTATTCGGACGTAGTAGTATTTATAGTGATTTTTTTATTATATTTTTCATTTTTTATTTCGAGTCCTTAAATTCGTAGAAGTTAAGATTTTTTTTTCGGAACCGGTTGCTGCGATCGTAGTTCCAATAATCGGTATAGATTGGCATTTTCGGCATCCTCTCAATTTTTTGGACATTTTCTTCTTAACCTTTGTATCTAAAATTCATTTCAAAATTGGGAGAGGGGAATCTGAGGGAACCGAAGAGAGGGGGTTCTACTAAATTTAAATTTTTTTTAAATTTTTTTAATTTCTATTGCCAATCTCGAAATAATTTTAATACTCGCTCCTTTTATTTTCTATTTTTTTTTCGTAGCTTGCCTAAACGTTTTGTAATTAGGGAATTTCGAAATTATTAATGGTAAGTTTTATTTCGGTAAGTCTACTCACTCTGGCAAGCTGAGCGCGCATGTGAGTGGGGTGCAAATAACGTTCTAAGAAATCGGTTGAGGAAGATGTTTAGCCTCCTGAGTTGTATTCGGTTGAGAGCTTGAATCCTTGACTTTTGATTTTCCTCGTTAAAGGAATCGGTTGTCGTTTTGAATTTTGTTCTAATGATTGATTTTTTTCGGTATCGTTTCTGAACTTAGAATATTTTTGAAGTTTGATATTTTTTGTTGGAGTTTGAAATCGTTATTTTCATCTTCATCGTTTTGCCGTGTCTTTTATTTTTGAAGCAGAATCTTCTTTTTCGTTTATTTGGAAATCCGTGATTTTTATTTACAATTCATATTATTTCTCATTTTTCGTGGAGAACTTGTATTTTTTGTGCCGTTCCCAAATAACCTGGTTAATAAATCGTTCAATTATTGGTGGTATGTACTCTTACTCTTATTTCTTGTTTTACTCTTGTGAGGTAGGAGGTAAGATGTTTTAGTTTCACCCCCCAATATGGGGAATAACAAATATAAACTAGGTATGGTATCGTAATCAACGTTGTATATCCCTCTCGTCATGTAAAACGGATTGATCCCTTCTCTTCTCTCTTTTTAATCCCATCTTCTAAATTTTTCTTTTCAATGTAGCTTAGGTTTTCTTTTGCTTAGGATTTTCAGAATTTAATCGTTTTTGGAGTATCTAAACTAACTCTGCTGTCTTGTGCTTTATTAGATCGTGGTAGTAATAATCTGAGATTTTTGTTTGTGGTGGCTTCGGACACCTCAACATAATACTATGTATATCAGGAACCATTAATGTTAAATTCAGGTTAATTAAATCATTAAAAAATAATACTCAATAACTCGTAGTTGTAATTTGAAAACCACGTAAGTCGTTTGATAAGAACAGAAAATGAAAAAACGGACCATGTAAGTCGGAATATTCCCTTTAAAATATAGTGGAGGGGGTAAAAAAATTTTGAATTAATAAGACTCGATCTCTATACACCTACTGATAGTTAAAAATCCTCAAGTTTGCTCAAATACCGCGTACTGAATTTTTAAAACGTTTTTTTCAGTTTCCGAACAATTCACTTCTTCGACTTACGCGGTTTTACAAGAACAGGGACGATATTCATTTCAAATACCTCGGTTACCTAATAAGAGAAAAACACATGACGTCTAAAACGCAGGAACGTCAAAATTTATGTTCTCTTTCCACATTGTGTACTTTGGAATTCACCCACGACTTAAACTATAATATCGGTACATTTATCCTTTCAAAATACCACAAAATTCAAAAAGTAAAGTTTTCCATTCGCAAATTCCTGGTCATCTCCGAGGACCGCGGATACCCTTCCAGCTGACTAATTGAATCACAAAATGCGAAATTATTCGACGAACGAAACGCAAAACGTGTAAAATAATACTCAACAGTTCTTGCAGAGACGTCAACTTGGTAACCGCAATCGGAATTTCCACCAGCGAGTTATCGTCCAGCTCCCTGCAAAATTTGCAACAAAGAAAAACAAAATATTTTGAATGAACGTGGGTGTATAGGAGGACTATATATATGTATATCTTCACAAGCAAAACAAAACAATTCTACGCGGTCCAAGAACAGGAGCTTTTTTTTTTTTTTTTTTCAGCAGGCCAAATTATTATTTAGTATACGAGAGTCGTCGTCAGAATGCTCGATGTTGCTAGCAGATAGCGATTCACGTACCCTCTACATCAAAATTTCAAATCCCCCAACAGCGAATTCTCTTATAGAAGGCCACATTAACTGGTCGACGACTCCGAACTATTTAGGCAACAGTTTTTCGCCTACGAGTTTTAAGACGAACTTTTCGGCAGCGAGGGTGGGTGTCAGCGAAGGCAGGAAAAATTCAAAAGAAATTTTTCACAATTTCCTTCGGGGTATAACAGGGCAAGAAAAAAAAAAAAAAAAACTAACGACGACTCTATTAAACTGAAAATGTTTTGCAACTTTGACATTCGTCGCAGCATCGAATTTAGCTCGACGGGTCAATTTTCTTTCATTCTTCTTTTTCTCGCTTCTCTTCCTTTTATTTTTCAAAATGGATTTTCAGTTTATCGTACTTTTTTTTTTCACCCTCCCTGTGTCTGTCTGTCTATCTCTCTCTCACTCCTCTTCATACACACTCTCCTATTCGCCTTTCCAAATTCGAGTAAATTTTCGGGTAGCCATTTTCATCCCTTATAAATGGGCGAAAAGAATAAAGATGAGCGTGTTTACTATGTGGCATACTTACAATACTCTCAGCGACGTTAGATTTAGGAATGCATCGTCATCGACTCTCATGATGTGATTGCGTTTAAGTAATCTGTAAGTGAAAAAGGGGAAAAAAAAAAAAAAGAAAGAATAAGAAATCGGATTTAGAAAATGCAACCGTTGAGTTCGTCGACACTATTATAGATTCTATACAAATTTTACAAGTTTCGATAGGGCCGGGGGCGAGGGAGGAGGACGGATATCGAAGAGGTAAAAAGTTCGAGTATAACAAGTATGTGCTTGACAGCGATGAAATTAATTGTGATATTTCGAGCTCGCTGAATGGAAAATAAACGAGTACGTACTCCCCTTTTTTCACGATATACTGACCAAAATATTTGAAGCGCAAAATTGTACCATGGGCTGTATAGGAGTACCGAAAATAAATATTCTACACGAAAGCAAAAAAAAAAAAAAAAAAGTTTCATCATTCATTATCTACTTGAATTACAATGAAATACAATAAGTTGAGGATGAATGAGAGTGTATCCAATTTCCAAATAATTTGCGATATGCCAAAAGAAGAAATGGCTTACAAGGGAACCTCAACATATGGTACCTTTCACACCCAGGGACGAGATACACACCATTGAAAAGCCACTCATTAAGTAACATCAACGTACCTATATATTTGGGTCACCTATTTATAGAAGCCACCTATTTATAGAAAATCGACACTAAGTAATAATAAAAAACATATGCTCGACGTCACATATGGGCATTTTGAGGATTGGAAACTGAAGAAGCGCTAACTGAAGGAACTGGATTGGAAATTGAAGGGGTGTTTCCGTCACTGATGACATCATAGGAAGCAATAATTTACGGGAGTGTAAGAGAAATTTCTATTTTGAAATGAAATAAGAAACTAAAAAAGGTTTTTGGAATTTGGGATTTTATGATATCGATAAAATTGGGCTTGCAAGGTACCGCGCAATAGGAGCGCGAAATAGCAATAGATAAACTGATAACACAATGATCTTGATGCGAGTCACGAAAATTTAAAATTTTCAACTTCAAATTACTCGTATGTTCGTTGTAGGAAATTTGAAAAAAAAAGAAAAAAAAAAGAATCATGAATTAGGATGTTGAGTGTGACGATGCAGGACCTTGTTAAATATTTTGATGGAGCAAAAAGTTGTTCTCCGATTCGCAGGGAACCTTTTAGATTACTACGGACCAAAAAATCAAGTTGACGGAATTCAGCAAAGATATCACAGACACAATACTATCTATACCTGCGCTTTCTCTCAGAACTGTTTTCCTTGAGAATAGAGGCCAAATGATTCAGTTTAGCTTAACAACAACAAAAAAACCAATACACACCGGAATAAAATTCTTCTTCGTTAATCTTAGCAGGTTATATAAATCATTGTTTTTGCATTATTTGAAAACAGTAAGTTAGTTAGTTGGCATGCGACATAGTTATTTCTACAATCATTGTCTACTGATTTGTTATTTTTACCCATGTGAAAAGTGGTAAAATTCAAGATTTGTTGTAGAAATCACGATAAAGTATTACGAAAATAGTAGAATATATATGTACCATCTGAGAGTAAAAAATTCAACAAAAACTGAGAATATCTATAATAAATCTTGAATTATCTTTGCCCAACCCCACCCAAAAAAAAAGTACCATAATAAGGTGTTAATTATACTTAAAAAAATTTAGCCCAAATCAACAATATATTAGGAATTGATATATCCAATAATTCCTCAACCAACCAAGTTACTCGTATTATTTTTCTTGCGCACTTGCCTATTACAAAATCTCTCCTCTAATACAATAATCAAGAAGACAAAAAATGTGTCGCTCAATACCCATCGATACATCTTGCAAACAAAACAAAACAAAAAAAAAAAGTTAGAATTTCGAATTTTGACCAGGGATCCTACAGGAAATAATATAAAACTGGTTCATCGACGTGCTGGTCATTTTTGCCTACCTCTCTTTCACAGGCATTTTCAAAAACAGGTTGTTCAGTTCGGTGGTCTGGTAAAGCATACCCTTAAGGGAAAGTAAATACTGCAGGCAAATCACTTTTCGGATTTGAAACAGGAAACAAGTACTTGATTTTTCCTCATTTATTGAAAATGGATAAATACTCGTATTACAATACTTTTAGCACTATCATTATATTCAATTAATTTCACAATACAAACAGTAAATGAAGGGAAGATAACCGTCAAATACCTTCAATCTTCTTCCATTTTTGGAAAACCGCATGAATTGAAAATCACAGTGACTTATGGAAACTTTGAAGAAAATATAATAATCAATGGATGGTGTTCGTATAAAGGTGGTAGGGAAGGAAAATGTAAGCATAATATGTGTGCTGTACTGATGTTCATGGAAAGGTGACTTTCTGCTTTAATACGAGTACGTAAGTACTGTACACCCATAAATTATACTAGAACCGATTTGGCCCAGAAGGTAATTTGAACGGTCCATATTTTGATCTGTTTATAGTTACATACAGAATAGACAAAAATATTATGATTTCTGACTATATTTTAATAACAAATGAATTAAATGGTTAAGGCTATGCTTTACCTGTCCGATTTTTCAGTCAAAAAGGTACTCTTGCTCAGTAGGCCGTTTCTCACTCAATTTTCAACCAAATTAAATGATTTTCATTTATTTTTTTTGTAGATTACAGAAAAAGGATGACCTGCGGGCGCTATAGAATTATAATTTTGAATTTCAGTTTAGTTAGGCTGAAATTTTGGCCCAAAGTTGTCCATTTTCACAAGACAATAATTATGACTGGCGAATGAAATCTAAAATTCCAATTCTATGGCACCAGCAGATCAACCCTCATTTCTTACACATCCAAAAATCACGAAATTTGAAATAGGTTTAGAGAGAAAAAAACCACCAAAATGTAGTAATATGTTTTCATAATATGTACGAGTATTAACAAGTTTTGAGCAGCAGAAGAAAAAAGTAATTTCTGAGTAATATACTGTGTATTATCAATGATATTACGAAGATTATACTGCCAAAAATAATTTTTTCTTGAAGCATTTTTATTTCAAGATAATGATGCGAAGATGACCTTGCTTCATAACTAATGAACGAAAGTACATAGATTATTTTTAATTAGGTTCATCTACACGTTATTCACTGTTCCCTTTAGTTCATGTATTCGAGGCTGGTTGTGAATTATTTTCTCAAATAAATTGATGAAAAAAATTGTAAGATGCAAACCAATAAGCCTACAATAAAAATTGCGTTACAATGGAAACGTCCATCGACAGTTCCATTTCCGAAAGTATGGCGTCGATTCGAGTCCAAGTTACCAAATGGTGAAGTGCGAAAATTTAAAATTCAAGATTTAACACCTGAGAGGCACGAAGAAGCTTGGGAATTTTCTCTGAAAAACATATGGAGTGAGGAACCAGTAGCTAAGTAAGTATCTCGGTGACATTTCTTGATAAAAATAATTCGGTTGATATCGTGGAAAGGACAAAATGAGCTGATTTATGTGATCGATTAGGACTTGGCAGTTAATACACCAAAAATTTAATATGAATATTTAGGATTTATATTTGTATTTATGTGTGGGTTTACAATGTTGAAAACAGATGGTCACAAAAACTTCCAATAGATGAGCTGATAGTACTTTTCAACCAGACTTCGAATAATACATAAGACGTAATGGAATAATTTTGAAATCTCAGATTCTTGTGGTGCAATGAAATTTTATATACTATCACATCATGAACATTAGAATAGATGTACAACAATTAGTCTCAATAACAACTTGAAAAAACGTCTAATACGATAGGCATTACTTTTCAGGGCCTTGAAAATGAATGAAGACGCCCGCCTAGTAGCAGATATTAAGACAATTTTTCTGAAGATTATGCAGCAAAATGTTACACTTATGGCGTTACCTGATGAACCTGATGATGAACAACCAATCGCTGCTCTGTCAGTTCTGGGTGCTCACTCAAGAAATGACGAGATGAAAATACAGGTAAGTTGAATGAACTTATTTCATTTTCGAAGGTATTTTCCCCTAAAGTTTTTTTCCATAATCTACAGATGGAATTGACAAGAAAATTCTTTAGGAAGAGATCTACAGTTGACTGGCATCATAATTAGCACAATAATAAAAAATCATTCCCTCGAGAATCAGGTGATTTGCTTCATTTCGGAAATATATCAACAATTGATTTGCTGCATGCATACTAACTTGGGACAACTCGGGTTTTATGTGAAAAATCAAAATGAAATGAGTTCACAAAATTGGGGGAAAACTATCATCATACTACAAAAAAAGGAATTCAAAATATATTCCAGTAGTTTTTGTGATCCGGCCTTTAATAGAAAGAACAACTCTACCGTCATGATGCTTCATGAAGGCTACAGCTATACTTATAAACAGAATCCTTCTCACACGTACCTATTTCTTGAAGATTTCTTGTTACTTTTTTTAATCAGGATTTATAATATTAGAAACAGTATGCAAATACAATTTCCATTGAATGTTTGAAACTTCTTTCAGTTATGTGGACCCATAGCACAGAAATATGAAGCGTTACTGGATGCTCTGCGAGAAAACCTGAATGTTTTTGATAAACTAGGTACAGACGTTTACTTAGAAGACTACGGAACAGCTGTGGGACCAGAATTTCGGGGTCTAGGTTTAGCCCTCAATATAATTTTATCCGTTGAAGATTTGGCCAAAGAATTAGGAATTTGTGCAAAAACTGTTACACTTTCAAATTTAAATTTATCATCTGTAGCTAAACGAGACAAACTGGAAATACTTCGCGAAATTATTTACAATGACTTTCGAGATGCGGATGGTAATATTATTATTCCTGTAAAACAATTCAAGTCCATCGCGTATTGCGTAAGAAAGTTTTTGTAATAATTAATAAAGTAAGTATAAGAAAGCTGAAGAATTATGGCAACAACAGTAATGCGTATACTTAGTTTTTTCCTGCATGTAGCACTACAAGGTTCAAAAATTGCTGCGAGGCGAGCAACCACTTCTTAGATCAAAAAACTAAAAGTCTATTCAACAAAACTTGTCTGTTGAAAAATTTCCTGTACCTACTCCAATTTGTTGCCACCAATAGAGGGTATGACCTGCGAAATGTGTGGCGCACGCAGAAAATGCATCACACAAATTACAATTTGGGTTGAAAAAGGGGAGAAAAAGTAGTCGGAAAATTTTTTAAAAATTAAGGAACGAAGAGTGTACTCTCAGACAATGCCAATTTTATATTTTGTACAATGAAATAGGTAATGGAATCCAGTGGGAGCGATGATTATTTTGAGGACGGCAGCGACTCGAATCAGGAACATTCAGGTACTAAGAATTATTTACGACAAAAATGCAAAAGGCACTATTGAAACTATGCATTGCACCCTTGCTAAAAAGGATACTAACAGACACTTATTTTAATTCTTCTTTGGGTAAGTTTTTTAACGTGAATTTGTAAAAAAAAATCGACCATGAGACGATTTCTAAGGCGGAGATAAGATCTGACGTATGGCCCTGAGGCGGGGTTATAGCACTTGAGCTCGCTAGCTGCCCACTATGACGGACTTCCAAGTATGAATAGAGAAGCGATTAGATACTTAAGACTGACATCAGCTCATCCATCTCTCTTCCCTCTTTGATTAGTTTTTCATATTTCGAGTTACTTCCCTCGAATATTTAAAAATTCTGCACAGTAGTAGGCTTGGCAGCTGTTTCAGGCCTACATCAAAGAAACCCGGAGACATTTAGCGGAATTACATTTATGTTTTTCATGGGTTAAATATGCTATGTGGACTGAAAATCTGCGAAAAGTAAAAGAAAACTTCATGTGCTTAGTACATACAGGGTCTTTCACAATAAACGCTCACGAGAAATATGTGGTTAGCAAGGGTTTAAAACTATCATTTTCTTTTGTGATCGCCACCAATGCATTCTCCCAACCATGACAATTACTCTGACGATTTCATAATGGGGTATCCATACCAACAAGGGACCTTGAGGTGAAAAATAATTTTTTCAAATTTTTATGATTTAAAGAAAGAAAATTTTTTTTATCACCCTAAGATCCTATTTCCGTAGTGGAACCCCCGTGTATTTATGATTGGTATGTTTGTGCGGATACAGTGGTATCATTTTTTTAGGAAAAAATTCTTCCACGTAATCATAAAATTCGTTTTTTATTGTTTAGAGCATAAAAAAATGAAAAAGAAATTTTTTTTCACCCTAAGATCCCATTTCCGTAGTTGAACCCCCGTGTATTTATGATTGCATTGATTGGTATGTTTGTGCGGATACAGTGGTATCATTTTTTTAGTAAAAAATTCATCCACGTAATCATAAAATTTGTTTTTCTGATGAGCCCTATTTAAAAAAATACTCCGTATTTTATATTATAAAAAAATACTTTTTCGGAAAAATACATATTTTATCCTCGATAAATCAAACCGAATTAAGTCATTCCATAGCACGTGAGAATTGTCATGGTTGGGAGAAAGCAGTGGTGGCGATAACAAAAGAAAAAAATAATTTTAGACCCTTGCTAACCACATATTTCTCGTGAGCGTTTATTGTGAAAGACCCTGTACATTATTCAGATCGTAAAATTGTTGTAGTTGAAATTGACAAGTTATTAATATTAGCTTATCATTGCCATTCAAGTTGTTTATATTACCAAGTAGAAGCATTTTATCTTTAAAATAATATAGCCTACAAAACTAAGTTTTTTTTATTAGCAAGTTATCAACAAAAAACCCTTTAAAAGGCAAATTTTGGTCCAACTTTCAAAAAGCGGTACAGTATGTAGGTACATATTATAGTTATTCGTTTCATGATCTTAGAGGATTCTAAAATATTTATCACGCATTTCCTCTTTTACCTTCTTATTTATTTATTCATTTATTTATTCACGAGGGGGAAGGGGATGTATGTAAATAACAAATTTTGACTTTGAAAGTTAATAATGGAAAACTACCGATCAGATCGAGCTGAAATTTTAACCATGTATTAATAATAATTGAAATAGATATTCAGAGTTTACCATCCAGATTTCAAGTCAATTCGTTCGTTGTTCTAGTAGGAAAGTCATATTAAAGGTTTAAAAACGTGGACTTTTCCTTTCCACGCGCTCCAGAACAAACCACTGAACCAATGGAGCTGAAATTTGCATCAGAAGTCAATCTCGATTGAAATGGAAATCTGATCGAATTTTACGATTCTCTAAACATAAGCAAAAATTTAGCCAAAAACTATGATTTTTTATGGGTTTTTGAAGAAATGGATTCCATCGAATTTTTATGATCCTTTCCAGCTTTAAATGGCTTCTACTTGTAGAGGCTTGTTATTCATTCCAAAAAGAAACAGGTTCGTCAACAATTAGAAGGCGATTATTGTAGGTCAAAGAAAGTAGCATATCGAAATAGACCCTTTATTGTATTTCGTTGATACTTTATTACTTGGAACGATAAAGGGAGCCATGATTCTTTCTAATACATAAGAGTTCTTTCTTCTTCAAGCGATTAAAAACTCAAAAAAAAAAAATTATAAAAACTGACCAAGCCTCATAGCTGATATACGAGTTATTTGTAATAAAAATCCAGGAAGTAGAACAAAAAAATACAAGTTCACGGATATAAAACAAAGTTACTAGTTTGTTTCTAGATAAAACATTTTCTCATCGTATTATGAAAATTAATATCAGTAACTATAGCTGAATGCCTTTTGCATTTCAATACCTAAAAGGGGAAAGGTGGTATGATTAGTACGGGTTCAAATAAATAGTTCTTGAAAAAGATTCAAAAGCTTTCATATCCTATAAGTAGTCGCTATATTATGTAAAATCTACTTTTCTATGGTCGGTCAGTACTGTTGCGGATTTTTAACGAATTGCGGATTTTGGATGAATTACGATAAAAAATGAATCATAATTTCTTAAAAATCAAAAATTTAATAAGAATACCACATTTCCCCTTCAAGATGACGATTTATTCACCTTTAATTTAAAAACAGGTAAAATTGAGAAGTCTTGTAAATTTTTTTAAATTTTTTGTGTTTATATTGTTGCATTTAGAGACCAGACAGAACCGTAAAAGAAAGGCAAACGCGTGTTATTATTGCGTCCCTTTGAAAAAATTTATGAAAATATCGCAGCATCTTCGGTGGACTCACAGAAATGAGAAAGAAATTATCGAAATCTTAAAGGAAAAAAATCCCCGTACTCGTAGAAGACTATTTGCCAAGATTGTAGGTTTGGCTAACAAAAAGTTCAATGAATCATTAAAGCGCCGAAAAGGTCACGTGCCAAAGCAATTGTATTGAAGTACAGAAAATCAGCTGAAAAATTCACGCCGGAACTAAGCGATAAAGAGATAGTGCCTTGTTGTAAATGTGGGAATTTGTACCGGTATGTGTTTCAGTTTTACATTAATTCAGTCAAAAGATTTACAGGTTTGACCATTTAACGAAAATCCTCATTGTGGTATCAAAATTTGTTAAATACAAAAGACAAAATGTTTTAGGTAAGACAAAGAATTAATTTTAAAAAACGAAGTCTTAAAATATTGAAAAATGAACCGAAGTTTGAATAATTCCAGGACACTAAGGACTGATTTCTTGGAAGCTTTTTGTGTCACTGATAAAATTTTATCTTTTGCTTTAACTCGATAACAACGTGGTGATACAGAAAATACTTCAATACGCCAATAGAGTTTTAGAAATCAGGTCCCCTCTGAACATGAGTTAATTGGTTAAAAATGTTCAAAAATGAGCTATTTAATTATTTTTTAAATACCCATACAATCATAAAACAATATTGCTTTTTGTCATCGCTGGTCTAAAAGTATGGATCAACAGCGCACGGTCAAAACTAGAGTGAAATACTTGGAAAAGGCATATCAAATTCTTAGCTTTTTACCATTTCCAGAGGAAACGTGTTCTTGACAGGCAACTAACATTTTTTGGGATAAACTTGTAGTGAAACAAATTTCTAAACCAAAATAATAAACATACATTTTGACTCATTAGAATTATTTTTTACCATAACCATCACTTAAAATAACAGAAGAATAAATACATCAAATTCTGTTTCGTTTACTGAGATGATATTACACTTATTTCAAATTAAAAACCAATAGATATGCACCAGTTCATTTTATCGGTCCATTTGAATATAGACATAAATGTGTTATGAAAGATTCAAAAAACTGTGACAAATATACACCCATAAAAAGTACGAGCTACTATCTTTGGAATAAAGCAACCGAACGATGAAGCGCGGCCATACAAATTTATACAATGATATTCTATTTTTATAATTATTAATAGATTCTCAAGTTATTTTTTGGATGAAGCAACAATTAGTTCGAATTGAAACTGTGATTATTCTGATTAATAATATTTATTTTTATGATTCTTTTCTGAAACATTTATTGGATTAACAAATAATCAGTTAGGTAGGTATATGCAATTAAAATGATGATCAAGTTGTTATATTTTCAAAAACTGAAGAATGAAAGTTTGGAAAAGATATTTTGCTTTTTTTTCAGCCACTTAAGAGTGAAATACCAGGTCCAGATATACTGGAGGGGAAAATAAGAAAATCAAAGACGGGGTCGTCGTGATGGAGGTGACTAAAATAACAGTGCATACGAATATAAATACAAAATTTTCATTCGTCGGTACCATTTGCACGAAAAATATCCCCATTGGTACCTATAGTATGAAAAAACGATGTATTTATATTCAGCTTAATGAAGCACTTTATTCGATGCGGAAAAAACTATAAAAAACAAAATAATGTCTCCTAATGATAATAGAGCTGCATCGTAACAATATACGAATGCACAAGTTCTGCACTCGCACTATTTGAGTTTCTTAATCCGCGAATAGCATCGATTTTAGATGGTGCTTCACGGACTATTAAATTTAATAGCTTAGCTCATTTGCATACTGCACTTATCCAGGTTAAAAATCAGCTATCAACGAACTCCGATGGAAATTTTGGGAAACGGACAATTCGCCTATCAAGCAGTTGTTTAGGAAATTGGCCACAGAAGCAGAGAAAATCTTCGCTCCACGTCTTCAGTTAATTGAATTAGGTATATTCCTCAATCCGTTGTAAGTTTCAGTTTCATATTGATCTTTTTACTGATTTTGATAATATGTTCAATGGTATTTATGATTTTTGATGTTTAAATATCACCTGTTAGCATATTTTTCCAAGTCCTTTCGTTTGTAATCTTATATTTCAAAATATACGTCTGCTTATAATTAATAAATTGCTCACCATGGCAGGGTGGTGCCTATGAACGTTTGATTGCTTTGGTCAAAAATTTATTTTAAGAAAACTTATGGAAATCTTTTATTACATTATGTCGAAATGTCCCCTGTAATTTGTCGAATAATGGATACTATCAACAGTCGTCCATTAACTTATGTTTCTTCAGATGAAAATTCAACGAACTGATGCTTCAGCTAGAAAAGTGATGAGATTGTGGGAAAATGTAAATTCGACAGTAGAAAAATTTTTGGCAAGTGTTTAAAAGCATATATTCACAATCTTTGAGAGAAACTCGACGATTTCGTCCTATTTCTCACAGGTATTTATCAATTCATAACGGTGCATCATCGTGGGCGGACTTTGCTCAATACATGGGGGGGGGGAGAGGGTGAACAAACTATTTACTTCGTCATTCAAAACCAATAAAAAGGAGAAAGACAGAAAAGAAAAATACAGATCTGCTACAACCAAAGCCCTTGAAAATAATATGAGGAGAGAAGTAAAAAAACAAAATCAAATAATAGAGCTCCGAACAAAAAACCTGCAAGTCATTCAGAATTGTATTAATTTTCATTGGAGTGAGGTGGTGAATTTCAGCTCTGGGAGGCATAGTCCCTTTTCCCTCAAGGTCCGCCTATGACCATTTACTGATTTATTCGTTAGAAATTTTTAATTGTAGCCTATAAATAGCATTATCATCAAATATTCACTGAGAGAAATCGATAATAATTTATACTATTGTGAATGGGAAAACATGAATAGTTCATGATTTATTGAAGATCTTCTTAATATTTTCAGCATTGTTGGCTATATTCTATGATAATATATCATTTTCTCATTTTTCCAAATAGTTTTTAGAAGTTATAGATCTTGATTTATGCTGATTTTCTTATCCACAATAGGTAGAGAAAATTATATGCCAAAAGCTATAAATACGAGTAAATAAGTATTCAACTATTAAAAAATAACGTATATTCAAGGTGGTAGGTGATGAAGGCGTGTTTTGGGTGAAAATAGTAAGAAAATACAAAATACTCGGTACCTATTTTTTTTCTAAAACAATTCTTAGTGCATCGTTGAAATAATCTTGCATTGTGTGTCACCTAGCAATGTTTTTTCTTACAGGAAAATATCAGCTTAAGCAAGCAATTTTATATCTTGGCGAATTGTTACAAGATAGGGATCGGGATGATCTTTCGGACATCCCATTGCAAATACTAAGAGAAGAGGCTGGCGGCACAAAAACCATAAAAGTAGACATCCGATCTAGAAATATGAATTCACAACTTTACAAATATTTCGTTCCCTACGAACCAAATAATAATTCAGTTGATGAACTACTGGGCTATTCCTGCCAATGTGCAAAATGGAAATAGAACTGTCAGGGCGTAGCCCCTACACATTCATGAACGAAGAATCTATTTCTTTTAATTAATAAAGGAGCAGATCCTAGTGAAATAAGCAGAGTGGCTGCTGCCAAAATTAGGGTACGAGTGTTAGGAAAACGTCCAGCTACAGTAGTCGAGAATGCTCATACGATCTTGAAATTCATAGATCCTAGCATGCAAGGAATCTCCGCCTGGTCAATTATAAGAGTTATTTGAGGTTTCAATACTCCGATTATTATAGGCAGAGAATTTTTGGATGTACATAGCGCTAAGGTAGGCTTTGGAATTAGGAAAGGACTTACCTTCCTAAAGCCAGGAACGATCAAAAAAATAAGGTTGAAGATATATAACTGTAATGAAATTAAGGAATTAGTCTCTAAAAAATCACTAGAAGACCCTCATAATTTTTTAAAGAATTGTAAAATTTCTACGGTCCAATCACAATCACCAGCAGTCAATGAGGTTACCCTTAAGATGGTTGAAATAAATCCTAATGAGAAAGAAATTGAATTACTTAGCTATGATAATGATCTATGGTCTGTCAATACCCAGCGTGAACTACTAGCATCATGTCCTGACCTTAATAAAATGAACAAACACATAAAGGAAAGATATGAATGGAGCAACACAGGAATCTCAGTTATGAGAAAACGAGGTTTAGTCTTTCCAGATGCACCAGATTTAAAAAAGAATGAGAATTATTATAAACCACAGCCCCTACCAGGTTGAAGATACTTACTAAAAATAGATGAGGAAAATAAACCCATTTTTCACAAAATAAACAAACATAATAAGACCCTATAATTATCATGATCTAGAAGACGAGAATAATATATGCAATATTTTTGTTAGTAATAAAAAAGTATATTTGTCATACCCCGCCCATATGCAAGTTCAATCCAGGAATTTGCATCTGTGTGCTCAGGGAGTAAGGGGTTAAGTAAACAATATACCCACCACCTAGGAGTAAAAAGTGATTATCACCCGAACCTTTGCAAGTATTACGATCTACCACTAAAAGTCAGAACAGAAGCGAGGAAAATAATATAGAAGAATGGTTGAGGCTAGGGGCGATTAGGCTCTCTAATTCACCATATAGGAATCCTCTAGTTGCGGCGAGAAAATCCGACAAGAGTAGAGAACATTGACCTCAATGAAGAAATTATTTTATTCAGAACCGAAAAAGCTTTGAATACAGCACTAATGATTCGTGAAATACCGTTTGAAAACGAAAATATTTTAATAATAACAAAACTGGAGCTCGTCGACTTAATTAGATCTCGTAAGTCACAATTTGGATACCAAATATCATACAAACGATATCTAATAATTTCATTTGTTCTTATGTTTCAGAACCTGCAATGGATGTTGAAGAAGAAGGTATAGAGGCAAAATTTGCTGGTGCGACTGTCTTCAGCTGTTTGGATTTTATTGATTCTTTTCATCAGCCTCCCTTAGACGAGAAGTCAAAATATATATACAGCTTTCTGCTTCGAGGGAGTGCCCTATGAATTTAACTTTCTGCCCTTCGATACGGCGGACTCGATGCAAGGTTTTCTTGCAGCAGCCCGTCGTGCTCTATCCGGAACAGATGAATTCGTAGCAGCATATGAAGACGATATATTAGTTTATTCCAAGAATGAGGAAGAACATCGGGAGCACTTGAAAATAGTTTTTAGGAAAATACAAGAGGTGAATATGATGCTCAAACTGAAAAAATTTAAATTCTTCCAATCCGAGGTTAAATTTCTAGGAATTATTATTAATAAGGACGGTATTAGGCCCAATCCTGAAAAAGCTAAAGCTATAAATGATTTTCCTAGGCCCTTAAAAACGAGAGATGTCCAATCTTCTATGGGCATAGTAAACTATTATCGATCCCATATTCCACATTGCGCGGAAATTGCACATCCTCTTCACCGTCTCACAAGTGATGTTAAATTTGAGTGGGGAGAAAAGGAGGAAATGGCTTTTATAAAACTAAAATAGGAAATGTCCAGGCAGATATTAGAAGTCCATCCTAGGTCTGACCGACCTTTTTATTTGATGTCGGACGCATCTAACTTTGGGCTAGGAGGCTTCGTCTATCAGATGGATGACGAAGATAATCCCGTGATAATTTCTATTGTCAGTAGACTGCTAAAGCCCGCCGAATTAAATTACTCTACCTATGAAAGAGAGTTGCTAGGTCTTATAAATACACTTAAGAAATGTCGATATTTTCTGGATGGCTTCAAAGTGTTTTGCTACACAGATCATCAAGCTTTAACGATGATTAGGAACGATGAAGACGACGCAGCGGTGAAAATTATTAAGTGGCTTATTCTGCTAGATAAGTTCAATATTAAGGCCATAAATTATGTCGAAGGCGACCAAAATCAGTTAGCTATGATACACTCTCAAAATATTTTAAGAACTATATCTGTCCAAACTCGGAATATACAGTCCCTATGAGCTCGATTCCAGCCCCTGAAATTACAGTATCTGATGGTCTAGGAAATAAGAAAACTATCAACAAGGTTTCTGCAGAACAAGAGGATAAAAAATTAGACATAGGAAGAAAATTAAAACCACCAGGAAATTTTACTAGATGGTTCAATAAAATACCGCCAATTGGTTTAGGGGCCGAAATGAGTATTTTATCCTGACAGACCTTTTGGAATAAATTGAAATAATGAAATAAAGAGTTCATTTTGAAAGTAAATGTGATGTGATGAGATGTGATGTGATTTATACAGAGGTAGCGCAAGTCAGCCCGCAAGTTTTTGATTTTTGAATAATAGGAAAAACATACTTTCCTTTGCCCAGTACAACTCGAAAGCACACCGGAAAAGAGGGGCATAAGCATCAAGAATCTTATGAATTTTGAAAACAGTAATACAATTCGAAGAAAATAAGTCGAAAAAGTTGTTTCTGTGAGTTAAAGAGCAGCCTTCTGCAAATTTATCGTTCAGGATTTACATCTCCCCACAGACATCTCCATTCTAA
This sequence comes from Parthenolecanium corni, assembly GCA_038050395.1. NCBI lineage: Eukaryota > Metazoa > Arthropoda > Insecta > Hemiptera > Coccidae > Parthenolecanium > Parthenolecanium corni. Next base: position 10,486,368 of record JBBCAQ010000003.1, on the reverse strand, counting down.
TTACGAGACTTTGTAGAACTTGGAAAATTACACAACTTTAGGGTTGAAGAGCCTACTACGCTGACGTCGTTTACAAAATGTCAACTCAATTTTTTGAACCTTATTCTGCCAAGTTGCTCACATTACCTACCTCACGTCTTCTCTAAAGGTTTCCATTCGAACGCTATTAGATACCTGCGTTATTTCGAACAAATTTTCAGACACAATTTCACAATCGTTTTCTATGTTTATGTAGCGCGAACACAGCTTAATCGACGACCTCAAGATAATATGCAAATTTTACGAAACCTAAAGCTAAAATTGGCGGATTAAGCTCGAAGAAAAGTTGAAAATGTCGCATTCCAACTCGAGCGAATTGTTTGTTTTTGTTTGAGAAAATTTAAACAGCGCTGTCGCAGCGTTAGGATTAGGGGATAGTTACTATGGAAGGTGGCTGGGAAATTAGTGGCAAGTGTGGGCTATTGTGCACAGCTGTAAATGAAACCATCTTATACAAGCGGTGAAATTTTGATCTAATTGATTTTAGTCGTTTTCACAAAATTGATGATACTAATTTCATTTCAAGAAATACACGAATAATGGCAGAATCACACCAGTTACAGCGAACACCTGGATCTGTTGTACAAGAAGAATGAAGCATTTCAAAGCAAGCTCCTTCTCCGCCACTGTAAGTTGCAAATTAAATTGCAAAGCGTCTTGTATCTTATTAGAGGAAAAAAAAAAAAAAAAAAAAAAAAAAAAAAAACTTCGGTCAATTAATATTTAGCACCTATTTCAGGGCTCAAGGCGGGGAGTATGTTCATAAATTACCCATTTTTTGTCACCCGACGCGACGGACGAAAAGAGAACTTGAGAAATTACTTCTCGACCTAGCAGAGATGCTACAAAATAGCGGTACCTGTTGTACAGCAATCGTTGATGACAGAACTTTCCACGACATTCTTCATCGTCGATTATTTGTAATTTGATATTATTTTATTTAAATTAAAAAAAAAAAAAGCTATTACAGCAAAATCAATACTTTGGGATGACCTGCATAGCAATTAGACACCCTAAATTGATGAAAATTTCCATGATCTTTTCCAATTTAGTTTACGTTTCCAACTTTACAACAACCTCCTTGTATTTACATAGCCACCGAAAAGCTCAATTTCCAACAGTATCAATATAAATTGTTAATACGTATAGGAGAAATAATTGGGGTCACCTGTACGAAGATTTTCACGACTGACCTAGAAATCTCTAGTCTAGCGTATCCAAAAGTTATTACATTAATATAAAGATAGTAGGTACCAGGTATCACCTATATATATATACATATATGTAAGTCGAACCGAATATACTGGAACGCATGCTGACTTCACAAGTGTAATGCTTGTTCTACATTCAGCACGTTCTTGATCGTTGCCCTTATAATGAAGTGAGAACTTTAATGCCACCCACCAGTATATTTTCGTTTAAACGTTCACCTTCAACGAGCCCAGAATATATAGAGCACCGGTTAAATGGTCGTTAAAATGCATGCAAAGTTTTCAACTTTTACTGAAACCATCAGCAGGTGGTATTTCGACTAAGACATGCAATATTTGAAGCGTTGACATGGAAAACAGTGTAAGTTACAAAAACCAAATTTTTCTGGAAACGAAAAAAACGGATCCTCTCCTATCTCAACATACACTAAGCGCTATCTTGCAGGCTCGTTTGAACCCCTTACACAAATTTCCGATCGAAATGCTTATTGCCAATGGATTGGTAAAAGCAACTTCTATAGGACAAGCCAATAAAACGAGGTATGAAAATTTGTAACATACACTGTTTTCCATGTCAACGCTTCATTTGTCACCTCGTACATTAATAATGAAATAAATATGCTAAGTAATTTCCAAATTGATATCGAATCTTATTTAGTTCAAAGAAGATTTCTAATTAATTTGTTCATTAGTTTTACCTATTAATACTTCCAATTCAATAAAATATACTTAAAAATATGTGTACGTTTATCTAATTAGAAGATCCAAAAACGGATTCTGGTTGGCGATCATATTAAAGCGCTTTTCAATCCATATTTGCATTATTGTTAGTTTTTGTTTTTTCAGTGACAAATGCTTTGCCAGCTGTAAGCTCACTTTATAAATATAGGTACTTGAACAAATTTTTGTAACCATTTTAAGCAATTCAAATTTTTTGCCCAAAAATATCACCATGGAATCATCTGCGTAAGCGGTAACAAAAATAAAAATGTATATCAAAATGCAGATACTGTGGTAAGGCTTGTAACTCACGTAGTAGAAAATATTCCCATGAAAAAATATGTAATTAATCCACTAATGTGTAAGTATATCTTTAAAAAACTAAAATTTATCTCACCTTGCCCCTGTGTAGGCACATGGCGGGTAAGCATATTCTAAGTGTACCTTTATTAATAATCATAATAATAATAATAATAATAATATAATAATGTTGGGGTACTTACAGCACAAATAAATTCATTAGTTTGGGAAATGCATTTACTGGTATTGTTGATAATTCGTTTGATCCCAAATTCCTAAAACATTGAATAAACTTATCAAGACTTCAATCAATAAATTAGTGAAAATTTCTCAAAACCGACAGGAACTACGAATTCCTACAAATGATTAAATTACTAACATGAACAAAATTTTTCATCTCATCAATCCTGTCATTTTTATTCATTTCAGTAGGAATAAACAAAATTTATGAAGTACGAGCACATTCGAAGTATGGCGTCAGTTCTTTTAAAATTAATTTTTTTAATTTTCCGATCAATTTTTTGGAATAAATCACAAAAATTAGCTCTATAAATGCTTAGAATGATGAGGTAAAAAGTATTATTGCATACATGTTCATACAGACAAGTTTTCTGGTAAAATAGAATTTCTCTGCAGGAACTCATTTTGTCCTTCTATCTCTACCTTCTTTTAGACTTGAAAAAAATATTTTCATTATCTTCTAAAATTGAAAATAGCTGTAAATACTACTAGATACAGCTACACTGAGAAGAATGAAACTTGAAATCTGCAGTGGGACAGGATGTGACCAAATCTGTTTACCTGGATCAATGAAATCGCACTCTGCTCTTGTTCCTGATCATTTATGAAGGTCATATTTTGTATGACTGGTTCCACCATTTACAAATTTCAATTCCTGTACCATTGCAGAACACTAGAATGATATATTCAAGATGGAAACTTACAGAAATTCGAGTGAGGTGAGTGGTTGCAATGCTTCAGTCGGTATGGCAGGTAGTCGATTTCCATCCAGTCTCAGATTACGAATTTGAGGCGTCCGTTCGAATGCCGTCGCTTCAAGATGGTCTAATTTATTTTGATTCAGCTGCCTGTAAAGATAATGATAGGTACACTCGATATTTTTTCCCCCAATTTCTTATTTTTCGTAGCAGAGGTCATGATCATTGGTTATCATGCAGAGTACTCACAATGATGTCAATTCTTTCAAAGGTTGAAACGGTATTACAGGAATTCTAATAAGGCCACAATTTTGCAACGATCTGAAGAAGTAAAAAGGAGAGAGAAAAAAAAAGAAGAAAAAGCCATTACTAAACCAACATCCGGACATCTAAGGCTAAGCACAAGGAAAGTCTAATTAATTTAGATCAGACGTAATGGTAAAACAAGTTAATACTCGTAATGTAATTCAAAAAGAAATGTTCGAAAGTTCGGAAGAGAATTATTTATTCAAATGGTCCTATTCTCAACAAATACGTTTTTAAAACATTTTTTTCAACTGAATACATAATTTCTACAAAATGATCCTTTTCAAAAACTTTCAATACTCGTGTTACAAAAGAAAAATTCCATGATCTAAAATTGAATCGTTCATTTTTAAAAGGGAACATGGGAACATTGCCCATCTCTTTTTGACTATTTAAGCCACCAAATGCAGCAGAAATTGAACCAAAGAGTAGGGATAATATACGGACTTATTTTAGAATAAACATTATTGGTACTTACAAACGTTTCAGTCTCGTGTTATTTGTAAATGCATTCTCATGTATTCTCACCAGCACATTTTCATTCAGTATTCTGGGGGAAAAAAATTAAATATTTTTAGACAAACAAGGTGGAATCGGTGAGAATAATTTGTAAGTCAACTTGATGATAAATGATACGATTATAAATTCAATAATTGAAAGCGAAAACATTTCTTTGGCTTGAAGGATTCAGATTCTTCAACATATTCTTTCTAACTCTCGGAGTCTCACTTCCTTATTCGGAATTCGACTCAGACGATGCTACCTCCTCTCATAATGATTGACTGATGAGAGATGAAGAGAATCCCATATCGCCAATAAGAAGAAAATTGGACCCTCCAAATAATGATGAGATAAAAGAATATCAAAAAGCTTCCTAAGGTGTTTTAAGAAAATCAATCACAACCTTCTCTCCTCACTCCACTATTACACCATAAGCACAATAAGTGAATCCTGTCTACAACTGTTGTATAATCATAGATCGGCATAAATCATGTACGTCCAATATTAGAAGAAGTCAACAACAGTTATGGAATTGGGCTGCATTAGGAAAGCGCATAATGTAGGCATTTTTGTCGAATTTCTTTATCAAGGAAAGCGCACCAATTGAGAGAGGGAGAAAGATAAGGAAAGCGCACAAAAATCAACACGCTCATTCATGCCTAAAATTACAAGATAATTGCTCCTATCCGCCTGAGTTATGGGCTGAGAGGCCAACCTTCGTACGACTAATGGACCCGAAAGTTTCCGTAAGCATTTAAAACAGAAACTATACTCAGCAAAACCAAACATTCATATGATAATGGAAATTTTGCGAAAATTTCAATCGGAAATTTATTTGAAAATTGAATCAATCCATGCCAAAACGTAAAACAAAAGCTGATGAGAACCTCCGAGCCATTATGGCAGCCGCAGAGAAAAAAAAAAGATGTTATTTTATATTTGAAGGATATCAGATTTAGATGCCAATCTGTAACTTTGTAAATAATTCAAATATTTCAAATTATTTTTAACTTGACTATGATTCCTTGACACTCAAAAATCATCCATTTGCCTTCGATCATAAATTTAGAACATTTAGATTAAACCATTTAATAATAAATGAACTGCGCGCTTTCCTTGACAAATTTTTAGTGTTTTCTTGTGCGCATTCTTTTTGTTTTTTTGTGCACTTTCCTTTTAAAGTTTCCCCCAAGGTGCGCTTTCCTTGTTCACCGATGGAATTGGCCCTTTCCCCATCTAGTAAGGACCCCTGCAAAACGCCTGCTGATCCGTTCCCAGGTGAAGAACCCGCTGAAGGCTCCCGTGGCTGGCAAAGCAAGCGGTCCCCGTGGTAGAGGGAAGGGGGTCAACTGTATCCAAATTGCGAAAAATATATTATTAAATATTATATATTACTCGTATATTATTGTGTTATTTCTGATGGCTTGCACATACCATGGTACGAGTCAGTTTTAAAATTTATACAACACACTTTTTCATCTGGGGAAGAATAATAATAATCTATATCGGACCCATTCTGTCCGGATTATACTCATAAATCATAATTTTCGATATAAGGTGCAAAATTTCACGTACAAGCTAATTTCAACCGCCTCAAATTATAACCAGTGGTTAGAGGTGAGAAAAAAGGTACAAAAAGTTGAATTCTATTCATTGCAATGCATTCGACTGCGCATGCTCAGATTGAATTATCACATAATCCACACAGCTGGTAAAAATCTACAAACCATAAATTCTCAGAAATTAACTGGAAATTCAAGCCCGAAGATGCAGACTGGCTCGATTGGTTGTAAAGTTAAGCTGTGTATATAAATGCATAAAAAGTGAAAATGCAACAATCAAACACAACCTTTGAAACAGTTAACAATTATTTATGATAATTGGCTGCGATTTCAACTCCAAAATTCTTCTCATCCTCACAAAAACTTCAGGTTTCTTCGAATGTAATTCACGAGTGTCTTGGCATTAGAAAAAACACATTTTGTTTTCTTTTTCGACACTTCAATTTCATCTCCCCTATTGCTGTAGAACGCAATTACAGCAACGTTCAACTCTTTGTCGATTTTGTCGGATTCGTTTAATTTTCATTCTATGGAATTCTAATTTCAACTTTTCATTCCTTTGGCTATAAACGATGGCGCGACAGAAAGAGATGGTAAGTGCTTCGCACTGGAAAAAAATTTTCCTCATCGTCAATCTGGGCGGTGTAATCCGTAAATTTTATTTCTGAAGAATTTATCGTGCTGTCAGAAATCGAAAAATGCGATGCGAGTTTCAAAAGGGAAGGGGTGGTGAGGACATGAAGTGAGGATAGCAAGAATTTGAGAAAGAAATATTGTTTCGAAGAAAATTTACCAAATTATAAGGAACCGTATTCGGAGGTTCACGCTAAAATATCAAGAAAATATGACGAGTAAGGGGTTAGGGTCACGGCTTCAGCTTTGGATACAGAATTTAATATTTTCTTCCCCGAATAAGCAGGGAAGAAGGAATATTCTCGAATGCAAGTTCCCGTAAATTTTTTTTCTTTTTCATTAAAAATTAAAAAGGGGGAAAAGTCGAAAATTTTCCAGCTACGTACTAAAGCTGAGACTAATAGGATCAGCAGCGTAACCGAGTACCTAGAATCTTGATGGAAACAAGGACCCAGGAATTTTTCTGCACATAAGTAAACTAAAAAAAAGAGAGAAATATAATATACCCACTAAGGGATCTCAATCGATCCAGACATTTGTACGTGAAAGATAATAATTGCTAGAAAATTCAAGAAATAATTTCCTGTGATAATGGGACTCGGTTCTAATAAAAGTGGTCACCTACTTCGAACTTCTATTATTTTCACTTATTTTTTGATTCAACATGACACACGAAATTTCCGAATTTCTGGAAAATGGTCAGTTTTTCCGTTACCAATGTTTCAATTTTGCATTAGTGTATCCGGATTTCCTGAAAATCTGCCATATTTTTGTTAGCGGTGTTTCAAAATTGACTATTTTTTCCTGCTTTCCTGATTTTGTCCCCCTTTTTTTGTTGTTTTTCACTAAAATGAGTTTAAATATCGTTTTTCTGGAATATGGCCAGTATTGAATTATTCTCCAACTTCTTGAATTTACTTTTTCTCTAGATTTCCTTAAAATTCAGCGTTTTTTCGTTTATAAATATTCAAAATTGAACTATTGTTTCTCATTTTCAGAGGAGTATAGTAAAAAAAATCATAAACAAGTATAATAACAGTCAAAACCATAAAATAAATAATTTCTATATATTCAATTAAAACCAAAACAAGAAAAAATAAAGAACCATATTCAACATTAAAACCAGAAACTAATTCAGATTCACCTTCATAAAAATCAAAAGGTAAACGAATTAATTCAACTATATATCGTATTCGCGTACTACGTATACCGCAGTTTTCCAGCTGTCCTTGACTAATAACGTAAATATTTTCCATTTGCCTGTATTGGTGGTATTCTATGTATTTGTCACAATTTGTAGGTTAGCCACTAGTTTGTCATAGAAATTTGGAATTAAATTGCCATGTTTCTCAAAACTAATACGATCTGTCACTTATCTATAAATACTACTTTTAAATTGACAAATTTTTTGACTGATTTCCTGAAAATCCACCATTTTTTTTTTTGGTAAATGAGTTGTGACCACCACAACATGGTTGCAGAGCTGCAAGGCGGAAATTACCCCCTCGAATAAAATTCGGTGATTTTCACTAAATTTCCTTCCCCTCTACGGATTTGAAAAAATTCTGTACATAAATAATTTTTTCACGTGCTTTCACAAGCAGACGTCATGTCATAGAGAATACTGTAAAATACAATTTTCTCTAAATAATTCTTTTACTTATGATTAACCATCATTAGTAAATCTTCATAAAAAAGGCCTCCTTCAAAATTGGCTGCCTCAACTTCATTATATATTTCTAGAAATTATTTGTCTCTTCATATTGTACCAAATGGTGATTTATTTTCAAGTAATTAATACGAAGAATATCATTATAATATGCTCAGGTTGTGCCAAACAAACTAAAATTGATGATTTTATGAAAGATAAATAACTTTTGGACAGCCTTATAAGGGGCACAATGAGTGATTAAAATTACAGAAAATACTATTTTGAAAGGAAATTATTGTCAATATCTGCCTCAGATGTGTCATATTATTAAAAAAATCATTCCGATGTTATATTCGAAACAAATCCCCTCTCCCCTGGAAAAAAAATACTCATTTAAATAGTCAGTTCCACGGAGAATTACCAATTACTTATACTTTAAAAGTTGTGATTGCATCCCAGTTCGTGATGAAAGAGAGTGAATGTAAAAATGTCACATTCCTCCATATCGAATTATTTCAATCCGCAAAATATGTATGTGTTATTTGCAAGAAAATAAATTTCAATGATTCCAATAACTCGTTCAACTCTTTTATTTTACCCATAGGCACACAACTTTCAGCAAATATAGTCTATAACTAAGGAAATAAATCAAAATTAATAGCACCACGAGGAAGCTAAGCCGACAATGGAACTATATACAGTATAAACTTCCAGGACGAGGCCATTTCCACCAAATATGCTTCATAAAGTACTTTATTACAAGTCGACGATTCCTACGTCTTAAAAATAATTTTGATCCCCATAAAAGTGGATCCAAAAAATATACTTTTCAAGAAGAGCTTACCATGTAGCACAGAAATAAATCCATAACTTTCTTCTTTTCTTCTCCACAATATTTTATTAGTATCATCATAATCTTCATTGTAGCTTCATAAATCGCTAAAAATAGTCTCAATAAGTCTGTACGTTACCAGGATGGAGAATCACTTGGAGCTAGGCGTCGACCATAAAAATTTGTTTCATGAAGCCACCAACGATGGTCTATGTGAAGAATTACAGGAGCCAAAATTTTCATTTTTATAACTTTGGTCGACGCCCGACATAACTTGTCCTTATAAATTTATCGAATATAAAATGATTTATACCGAATCAAGGCAGAATTTTTTCCAAAGTTTTTTTTTTCCCCTCCTCCCTCTCGACCAGCACAGCACAGTCATTCTACAGCTCGTAACAGAGGCGCCTAACTGTCACCCAAATTTCATTGCATGCGTCGAAAGCTACACACGTTATTTTTTGCAAGTACACGTACGAAAAGTTTCCATTCAAAGGAAATCGGAAGAGATTTTCTTCCCTTCGACATTTCTGCAACGACATATACTCGAGCTATACAGCTCTAAGTAGCTTTATACACGTATAATGTCGAACCATTAAGGAGGCTGAATTACACGAGAAAACGGGATATAGAACGGGAATGGCGAGAATGTAATGGCTGAATATATGGTACTTATAGCATCATTCTACAAGAATAGAAACGCGAAGCTTCTAAAGCGTACAATATTAAATTGTTTGTGTCAGTTTATACAGGAGAAAAGTTTTCATATTAGGCCTCACAAATGTACCTATAACCGAATATAAATTTTGCAAAAGAGAGAGAGAGAGAGTGATTTTCTCGAATACAATCGAAAATCTACTTCTAACTGATGCATACCATCGAGGAAGGGCTTTACATTGAAAATTTGGATCTGCCGAATTTCAGATAGGTAATAAATAAAGTACCAACCGATACGGTAATGATAAAAACAGCCCTGAAAGTTCGACGTACTGGCAATCTGGGAAATGGGTCTAGGACGTTTCGTCGACTGTCTTTTCACCGACGGACACTCCACCGCAGACATTTCACCAACCGGCCAATTCACCGATAAGCATTTCACCGACTGGTTGTTTCACCGCGTGATTATTTCACTTCATCGAATCTGTTTTCATCTCACATCAGTTATCGATTGCCTGGTGTATGAAAGGCAACTTAGTGATCGTGATCGTGTGTTTATTTTATTCTTGGCAAAAATGTTGAAGTATAATACAACAAAAAGAGGATTTAACATCTGACCGCCACAAGAATATTTGGCGCACCATAAATAATTCGCGAAGATCGCAAGCCGTAACAGAAGTGACAGTCGAACAAAGTCTCACTGGCCAGCCACCACCGGCCAAAAATAAATAAAAATATTAACACTTAGATAGTAGGCTGAAACGCGTAGTATCAAATTATGCTTCCTCTTCCCTAATTGACTATTTAACCGCCACTGCGCACAATTTGACTTTAAAAAAATATTTTTCAATTCCCCATATTTTCAAGTATTTTGACTGCCAGATGTTATGTGGCCCCAAGAATGTGATATCTCATGCATAAATAAATAAATAAGTAAAATATAAGGTTTTTTTGGTACTTCGATGAAAAGACCACTCTGTGAAACTGGCTATCGGTGAATTACCCCCTCGGTGAACGGTACCATCGGTGAAATTTTTCGGTGAAATTTTTCAGTGAAAAATCAGTCGGTGTATCCTTATAACCTTATTTATCATGTTATATGTTTGTATAAATGGTCGTAGACTTAGTCACCTTAGATTTGCAGGTGATATAGTCCTGAAAAACTATAGCAAATGAACTCTTTAACAAAAGTAAAAAGGTAGGACTTACAATAAGCTTCTCCAAAACAAAAATTATGTCCAACGTCGAGGTAATAGGCTTTTCAATAGACAACCAACAAATAGAGACAGTTTCGGAGTATAAATATCATGGCCAAATTGTGTCTTTTGAAAAGCGGCAGGGTAAGGAACTGAGCGCGGGTATTGCCAGCGGTAGGAGGAACTTCTGGACCCATAAGCACATTTTTAAAAGCAACTTGAACGTCAGCCTGAAATCAAAAGTCTTCAGGCCGTGCATTGAGCCAACGTTGACCTACTGAGCATAAACGTGGTCGTTGACGAGGTCACACACTAATAGGCTGAGGGTGACGCATAACAGAATGCTTCGTAGCTTGCTGGCGGTCAAGCTTAAGGACAAAATTATCGTCCAAAAAATAAGGGAGTCAACTGGCAAGAGGGATATAGGCTGGACTGTTGAAAAACTCAAACTGGGCTACGCAGGGCACCTGGCTAGAAGCCCAGCTGGCAAATGGAATAAAGAAATAGCAGGGTGGTATCCAAGGCGTTTAAAAAGGAGGGTAGGGAGGCCCCCAACTAACTGGCGCGAGAAAATTCACAGGTGATTCAGACTCCTTTGGCAGCGGACTGCCCAGAACAGACAGTCGAGGAGGCAGGCGGTAAAAGCCTATACCCGCGATTGGGTGGATCCGACGGCCTGACGACCGTCACCGGGGGGGGGGCTGCTAAGGGCTCTATTGTGTAATATATAATTATTTATGTTAATTTGAGTCGGAGCATGGCTTCAAATAAATAAAATAAAATAAAATAAATAAATAAATAAAATTTACGGCTTGATTACATCAGCCTGCGGCCAAGTTGGTCGAACCCCATACAAACACCATAATGGCAGCGCTATTCGAGCCAGACATTGCCACCAAGTATAATTGGTTTGGCAGAAAGGGCAAATTGTCATTTTAGGATACTTTTCCAGAGGGCGGATGCTGGCATGATAAAATTCAATCAAATAAAATAATTGATAAGAAATGGACCCGAATCAGCCATTCAGTAATTGAAGTAATAAAATTAAATTCACATTTCATAATTCTATTCACCAATCGAATTGAGCTTAAAATTTTCTATTTTAGTTGAAAAATAACAATGACGAGTGAAAAGTTAAATAATTATGAACAATAAGAAGTTGAGATTGAGGAAATACAGAATTAAGTTATTGAAGAAGCGAAAAATTCCAAAAAGCATGAGACAAACTCCAAAGGGTGTTTAGGCTGAAAAAAAAATTCAAAGTACTATTATACTTACACCAAATAGTAGCAGTAGCGAAAGTATAGTACGAGTACTTAACACACGCACACACAAACTACTGTTGAACTATTCATTTACAATCCCAATAACATGGGAGAAAGTTAATAACCCAGCTTAACCAAGAGCTAAGAACACCGTTTCCAAAAATATTTAAAAACGAATTTTTCTCCAACAATGAAAATCCGTAAATGCGATAAAATATCAAAAACAATATTTACGAGGGCGAAAATAAAGCTACGCATCTTCTGCATGAGGAAATAAAACGAGGAAAAAGTCAATAACCTCATTCCCAGCAAAAGGAAATGGTAAATTCAACTGCTCGCTCTAATATAAGATAAAAAATAAATATAAAATGAGTTGGGGGAAAAATGAATCGCAATCAACAAATAAACCTTACACGAGCTCGCGGAGAAAAAATTGACAACAAACCCGAGCAAAAAAGTCTTCCACATATTTTTGAATTTTCAAAAGTTTACCAAAAGCATTTGCCCATAAGAAAACGACATATTTCAACGTCAAAAAGAAAAGGGGAAAAAAAAAGATGTCTAAAAGGAAGAAACTCTTTAGGCAAAAAAAAAAAAGTTTCTAACAGAAACTCGAAAAAAATTTTCTCATTCAATTTTTGATTTCCGAGCCATTTCACGAATTTTAGATTATAATAGAAAAAGAAACAAATAAAGGCAGTCGGCTCTAAGTTAATGTCATTCTGAATAATCAGGCAGGCATCTCACTTTCCAAGAAACAGTATTTAGGAAGAAATGTGTTCATAGGGCTAAAAAAAAATATTCAAGACTTGCAGAAAGACTTGAGCAAAATTTCCTGGAAATGGCTAAAAATTTTCCAATTACAACAATAAGTAACGATAGCGTGCTAACAATGACCTCTGGGTTACTCGTAGTTTTTATATCGAAGTAAAAAAAATATATGAGCATCAGTCGTAAACATTTCCGTTCACACTTCCTCCACACCGCACAAAAAAAAAAATCACTTCAACGAAAAAACAATCCTACTGTTGAAAAAGTGGTCATTGACCCATCTTTTCGTCTTAATTTGCAAGGGGAAAATTCGAAAAAATCAAGTAGGTAGATTATTGGCAAATAATTCTTTTCCTTTCACAAAGGCTCGTCGTTTAATTCTAAAACGAGGAAACTCCTTCGAAAAAAATTTCCACATTAACGATTTTAATATGGGCTACGGCAACCTTTTTTATCTCTCTCTCTCGCAGGATCGCATCCTTTTTAATTGAATTTTACGTTTGCGCTTCAGTGCAAGTAAATATTTATAAAATGCCTCTTTCGGTGTTTTCGCTCAACTACGTTTAATAGCTTCGTAAATTTTTGATTTCTCGCGGGGGGGGGGGAGACGAATTCCTCTGTTTTCTTTTTCACTCAATCGGTCTTCATTTACGAGATGAAGGATTCAAAGAGGAAAATTTTATTCTTTGCTTCGAGTGATTTCAGTAAATACTGCTCGAATTTTGGCGGGTTTTGGCTTACGCATTTCGATGTTCTATAAAATGAAAGAGGTATACCCAACATTATTCCGAATAATAGGTATGATAATAACATTGAAGAAATCTACAAACTGCCTTCTTATCAACTAAGTATTCTTTGAGAACTTTCAAATATTATCAACAATTCGCACTCAGCAGAGGATCAAGTTGCTGAAAAAATCCCTCCGGTGCAAGTAATACAATTTTAATTTAAGCACCACGGAAACAAACATTCATGATGATTGAACAGTCTCCATTCATGGGTACTTCTTTACGTGGTTTTAGATTTTTACATTGAATTTTCAATTTTTTTCTTTCTTTCAATGCGCTTCCTTCTTTCATCCAACATTTTCCATGTTCTTTAATTTTTTCAACATTTCTCAATGTTTTTGCACCTTTTCCCAGCATAATAATAGAATGAAAAAGTCAATTTTAAAAAATCAAAAATGTTCTATAATATGAAAAATACGTTCAATGTGTTTCATTCTCAGCTGTTTTGTATGCCTTTGTCATCATTTTACCGTTTTGACTCTCAAGAGATACCGACTTTGAAGGGGGAGAGGATGTTGAGGACAACTCAAAATCAATGAAAATTACTGGCAACCAACTGTCATATACCCATTATTAAAAATTTAGGTTGTACTCGGTAACATACTTCAGTCTGAAACCGACATAAGCAACCGAATCTCAAGTCAGTCTTATAAGAAATGCGGATAAGGAAAAATTGAATCATCATAATATCTGCTTCAATCATAATCAACATATTTTTATGAAAATAACGAAAGTTAAAATTCGTAGAATTACTTCACGTGACCTGCAGATACTGCATCAGTTTTCCAAGCTAAGAAAAAATTAATATTACAATGAAATGCAAGAATAAAAAAAAAGGAAACCATTCTATACGTACAATTCTTCCAAAAAAGGTAAATTTCCCAGCGAATTTTCTTTAAGCTCCGTTATATTGTTGCTGGCCAAATCCCTGTAACAAGAGATTGAAAAAAAAAAATTAATGAAAAATCATCTTTATCGATGACAACCCTACAAAAAAGCAGTCATTTAGGACAACCGTTATCCTTTTATTCGGGTATATGAGTTCCCCAAACTCCTACAGCGCGTTGCCCAGCAAATACCGAAAGAAACTGAAGAACATTCCCCATCTCCTGGCCAATCCTTTCCAAAACGATACTGCGGAGACGGAAATGGAGATAGGAAAAAATGCTTTTGTCACCCATCTCTGATCGGTACCAGGAAGTAATCGTGAATCCAATAATCCGTGAAAAGTGACTACGGTTACGAAGGCGAATTTTATTTACCCGCACACCCAGTTCCTGTATGTTAACGAAGACGACTATCTACCACACACACGAAAAGTTGGTGAGCTTTTTTCAAAAACACACACTAACACCAACACACACACACACACTAGGGGACGAAAATGAGACACACAGAAGAGGGGAAGATAAATGGTTAGTAAAAAGACAAAGACGAATTTGATACTGTATAAAAATAAAAACGTTCAAAATCCCACCCCATGATTAATGAATTTTTTCCTTACATTTTTTTCACGCCTTTGTCAGTAAGAAAAGCGTCAATTCGATGTTACCACCTTTCTATGCCTCCTCAAGCCCTTCCATGCCCCTCATCATGCAAGGCACGTTACACCTGAGTGACACGAAAAAGCGCAAAAAAGACGTTTGTCATCGAAGCTTGCAAACGCGTGCAAGCGAGCTTTTTGATCTGCAAAGCTAGAGGGAAGGTGTAATGATTAATTGACATATTACCCCCCCCCTCTCCCCAACCATCTTTAACACAAATATGATTGTCGCAATCGCGTGAAGATGATATCCGAGGGATTTTACAACGCAAGTCTTTCACATCGGAAAGTTTTCATATCTGCGGGTTTGAAATCCGAGAAAAACTGAAAAATGGCGAAAAGATAATTCGAAAGACGATGCTTTAAGTAGGTCATGGTTTTCCGTTCACCATATATACAGGTACCCGAATACTCTAAAAGGCCACCGCGGAATTTGTTGACCGTCAATGAGGGGTAAAGTTCAACGATCTAGGCGAAAAAAAAGGCTAAATAAATAAACTTAGTTGAATGTAATGTTCAAAATGGTGTTCAGTCTAATAAAATAGCACATGAAACTATATCCAATTCATATTTAGAATGAGTACGTGTGCATTATTATCCTCCAAATAAAATACTTTGAAATATTTTGTCATTATTTAAACCTCTCTTGATTTAGAATTAGATTTTACTCTCAAATACTATTTCACAAGATTCTTCATTCTCAAAAGATTTGATAACATAATTTTATAAACAATAGAAACGAATTCAATTCAACTGGTTTTCAAAGGACATCTTCTTGCTGAATATACCTTCAATTTGCAAACTGTTTTCATCTCACATACATACACACATGGACTTAGCTAGAAACTGCTAGAAACTGTTTCAAAGAATCCATAAATAATCAACCACCCACAGTAACCTGGTTTTTACCTGAAATCTCAACTCATTAGTATGCTGAAATAAGGGATTATAGTTACTGGTTGCAAACAACCCCCCCCCCCACTTATTTTTCCAATGTGATGGATTTTTACTTTGGACTGTGGTGGATTTTTACTTTGGACTCTGGTGTATTTCAAATCATTCTGAAGTTTACGTCGCAGTGTGCATTCAGTATCTCAAAAGACAAAAATGATGGTGATGGTGCGAGATGATAAAATTGAGATTTTACAATGACAAATAAAGTATCTCTCCTTATTATTGTTTCTTATCCTCTTTCACAGCCCTCTTCCTTTGCAACTATCTAAAACGATTGCTAGAAACATATGTGAGAGACCAATTCTATAATTTGCTTCTTACATATTATAAAAACAAAATAAAGTATCTCTCCTTATTATTGTTTCTTATCCTCTTTCACAGCCCTCTTCCTTTGCAACTATCTAAAACGATTGCTAGAAACATATGTGAGAGACCAATTCTATAATTTGCTTCTTACATATTATAAAAACAAAATAAAGTATCTCTCCTTATTATTGTTTCTTATCCTCTTTCACAGCCCTCTTCCTTTGCAACTATCTAAAACGATTGCTAGAAACATATGTGAGAGACCAATTCTATAATTTGCTTCTTACATATTATAAAAACAAAGTTATTTTTTCAGTGAGGGTTTGCTGTTGGAAGAGATAAATTCGTGAAAATGGTAGAATATACTCAAGTTGTCTACAATGTGATTAATTGACGTATCAACGAACATACATGTATATGCAAGAAAAGATTGTGTCAAAACACATCTTTGTTTGTCTTATCCCCCAGTCGTTATCCTTAATATTGTTGTTGTTGTTAGAGGATAAGTTTAAACCTGTCGGTGGCTTTTTACAGAAGTATAGGCGGATTGATATGAATGGACATTAGATAAAAAAAAAAAGGAAATGATATTGACTGAATGAGGGAGGTTTGTTTCATATCATATCCATGCTCATATGGATATCTTACAAATTCTTTTAAAACTTATCAATTCTCTCTTGTACCAAATTAATTTATTTAGAATGAAAATAAACCAACAGTTATCTAAATATAAAGCATAGAAAAAAATGTGGATGGGTGTTATCACATTGCTAATGACATTTTCTTTTCTCTGAATGATTATCAACATTTCTTGGGATGCAAAAGATGGTTAAATGATATGGAATAGATATAATTAACATTATCCACTTTCTAAACAATTATCAAACTATTTCCTATGGGGTTGCAACAAATTTATTATCAGATTTTTTTCTACAGGGTTGCCACTAGCATTTTTCCAGTATTTAAACAGAAATCTTCACTGTGATTTTTACATCAGTTCTCCAGTCTCCAACTTGACAAGTTGTTACATCTTTTACGATTGTGTGCTGCATTCTGTTTTTAAAAAGTTCAAGTTTTTTTCTATAATACTACGAGTATAAAGTTTTTCTATAGGTATTACAATTTTTCATCCGCCAAGTTTTCACTTGCTGTCTTACAATACTTGTAAGTAACCTCATTTATACTTTTTAATTTTAATTTTTTGAACTAATGGTGAATAATTTCCTGTATAAAATTTCCATTTTTTTCATTTTCATTTTCCTGATATTCAATAATGTGAGTGAACACCATTACCTACGCAAAATGGGATGAAATCCTATTTTTTCTGGAAAGTTGAATTTTTACAAGGATTTTATCAACTATAATAATGATAATAATAATAATAAATAATTCATTTTGTAATTCAATTTTGAAAACAAATTCATCCTAGTATCGTAAAAAAAAACAATTAGGTGAATCTCTGAACAAAATATGTGTTACCCATAAACAGTATTTTATTTTTATTGGTTAAAAAAATAGATTTTTCTTGGTTCTTAAATACCATTCAAGTAGGAGTCAAGTACTTCCACTCCAAGTATTTTTCTTTTAATATTCCAGCTTTAGAAATGAGATACGAATATAAAATTATCAGGGTATATATTCCCCAAGGTTTACAATCTACGTGTGCTCACTCAGTCTAATCAAAGACAATGACATCGACTGTAGAATAGCTTTACAGCTAGAGTAAGTATTTTTGAAAAAATATTTTAATTCAATTCATGCAGTTTTTTTAATTTTTTTGGTGAAGTGTTCTAAAATCATATTTTTTCTATAGCATATTAATTCGCTCATCCGTCAGGTCCATCATCACCTCAACTGTGCACTAGTTACAATACTACGTATATTGATGAGAGTGTTCTTCAAAAAATCATCGATGAAATAACTAAAGTTTCCAACCCTCACACACCGTTTTACAATGAGGAATGTCACATTTTCCGTAATAGCGAGTGTTAAAAATTAAGGGTTAATTTAGCAGAATTTTGAACAGTTCCAGATTTTCAATTCTTGTTTCATTTTTAATTGCAGTACAGTGCATAGAACCCTCAAGAAGGCACAATTTACGCGGTAAAAAAGTGGTGGGAACTCGGTGACGGTTATTATGATCTGTCTGTCAACTCCACTTTGTACAAAGAGGATATTATTTCAGAGGAGATAGAAATTTTAATGAGAGGTGAGATTTTTTAATTTATAAAAATTTCCATATTTTGAAAATTAAAAAATGTTTCAATTTTTTCAGTGCTGATAGACGATTTAGTTGAGGAAACTGTGAAGGAAAAATTATAAAGGTTATTCGACAACCAACGTATTACAAAGAAGAAGAAGACCATACAACTCTAAAGGTTACATCCAGCAACCTGATGGTAGATGGTACGAGATTGGTGCCCAGGGTGAGGAGCTACCCTTTGACAATAATGACGAAGACTTAAATCAAAGTGAGTTTTTTTACTTGAGAAAAATTTGTGTGAAAGTTCCTAATTTTTTTCTAAAAATTTTTTCATTGTTTCAACAGGTCTGGTACCAACACCAGCCCTTTATACACCTAGTAGAGAGGATATAGACATTGAAAATCACGGACCACAAGCACCTAGATGCAACAGAGGTGAACAACGGCCATTCTATAACAGCACATCGACCCCAGGGCCTTCCTCAGCTCAAAATATGCCGCGCAGACTACCAGTATTTGAGCCATTTTCAGGTTTGAATGAGGTAGATGCTGACAACATCTCTATGAGCGCCATCCGCAGGAATTAAACAAACACTACACCAGTAACCCAAACATCTTCCATGCAACATTTTGGTACTTTCAACAACAACAACCATTACGGTTCCAACGACCTCATATTAGGTAGCAGTCCAGACTTTTTTCAGGAAATGGACATGTACAGCAATTATGGTGAAAGTGCTACCAAATATAGTCCCATACATACAAACAGCAACGAGGAAGATTTTTTTGACGCGGCGGGTAATTCTTTTGATTTTCTCAGATCAATGATAGACTCCGGGGATGAGACGGATACTGATTATCCGATACAATATTAACCAGGTATCTGCGACTACAAAGCGTTCTTCAATACACTAAACGACATTCCAAAAAATAACTACGCCGGCGAAGATTTTAGGTACGAAGCCCAATATCATATTTATCTGACCGGCTTTTTCAATAACGTTCCCGGATGGCATTTCAAGTCCAACCATCAAGGTGGTTACGGGAAATACGATTTTGTGGTTTGGAGTGAGGATCCATTAGAGCAGACGGGATATGTTACCTTTTTTTGTTTTGTTTTTTCATTTTTTGTCGCTGTATTTTTGTTCTTTGTTTTTCGGTGGTGCTCATTTCGTTTCTGTTTGTTTTTATTTTTTTGCTAAAAACTTATATAATACAGTGTTTTTTATATTTTCAAAAACACTTGTTTTCTTTTCAAAGGGTCAGATCAATGATAGACTCCGGGGATGTGACCGGCTTTTTCAATAACGTTCCCGGATGGCATTTCAAGTCCAACCATCAAGGTGGTTACGGGAAATACGATTTTATGGTTTGGAGTGAAGATCCATTAGAGAAGACGGGATATGTTACCTTTTTTTGTTTTGTTTTTTCATTTTTTGTCGCTGTATTTTTGTTCTTTGTTTTTCGGTGGTGCTCATTTCGTTTCTGTTTGTTTTTATTTTTTTGCTAAAAACTTATATAATACAGTGTTTCTCATATTTTCAAAAACACTTGTTTTCTTTTCAAAGGGTCAGATCAATGATAGACTCCGGGGATGTGACCGGCTTTTTCAATAACGTTCCCGGATGGCATTTTAAGTCCAACCATCAAGGTGGTTACGGGAAATACGATTTTATGGTTTGGAGTGAGGATCCATTAGAGCAGACGGGATATGTTACCTTTTTTTGTTTTGTTTTTTCATTTTTTGTCGCTGTATTTTTGTTCTTTGTTTTTCGGTGGTGCTCATTTCGTTTCTGTTTGTTTTTATTTTTTTGCTAAAAACTTATATAATACAGTGTTTTTTATATTTTCAAAAACACTTGTTTTCTTTTCAAAGGGTATAATAATAATGAGTATCAAAGTGATTAATTTTGATGACAAGTATCAGAGTTCAAAAAGAGTTGTGGAAATGTTTCCCAATATTATGAGGTGTGGTGTTTTTGGTTTGAGTGGTTGGGGTAAAACTAATATTTTAATGACTGTATCACTCCACCACGAACCCGTGGCTTTGATTTATTTGTGTTCTAGAACAGGATTTCAAGACAAATATTTGAAATTGGAGAAATTGGTAGAAAGTTACAATACTCGTAATAGAAAAAAACTTGAATTTGTTAAATATACTCTTGACACTTTAATGTTACCAGAAAAAGTAGACGAAGGTGCGAGTATTATTTTTGACAATATGTTGACAGAAGATCAGGATAAAATAGCCAATTTTTTTCTGAGAGTCAGGCACAGAAGAATTTCTTGTTTCTACCTCTCGCAGTCTTACACAAAAATTCCAAAAATTGTCCTTGGTCTAATGTAACTAGATTTGAGGTGAAATGTTAATTTTTTTCTGCTTTTGTTTTTCAATATACCATAAATGGGGTTAACTTGACACACTTCTTTTTTTTTTTCACCAAACTTTTCTTCAACTTAGAACAGTCAAGTAAATTCAACAAATTCATCATTTTAATGTTTCAATACCACCATTTGAATGGGAAAATTGTGCTGAACGTGATGAAATGGTTAAATAATGTAGCCAATGTCATTAGAAACTTGTAAAATTCAATAAAACTGAAAAAAAAAACCAAATTCGCTAAGTTACCCTCAATGTGTCAAGTTACCCCCATCTATGGTACTCGTACATTATACCTATTTTCTTTTCTCCTAAATTGTGATAGGGGAGAATTGAGAAACACTAATTGCTTTTGTTTTCATTAATATCAACTTGATAATGTTGCACTACTATGATAAGTAATTTCCTTCTTTTTTTCTTTCTTTTGGTTTCAGAATAAAAATGGCTTCTAAAAGATCAGCTTCTTTCAGTCTCGATTATCTTAATAAAATTGCAAAAGATACATCGCCTTATAGAAAACTCACCGATCTTGAAAAAGACAGAATATGTTTATATTATAAAGTGTCTGGATTTGAAAGAATAGAGACAAAGAATGGTTGGCAGTTAGTGACAACTTTATCCGAAGAAGACATAAATGCAGAAACAGGGGAGGTGACAACAGAGACACCAAAATTCAAAGTCTTCTTACAAAAGAGAGTGAATGAAGAATTTAAAACTGAAGATAATTTCAAACGTTTAAATGAGATTGTAACAGAGGTTATGGCCCGCCACCATTCATTATCATTATTTACGTACTTATTTTCATTTAATCATTTTATTTATTTACTGCGTAATATTTTTGACTATCTTAACTAATCTTATTATTTTAATTAGCCTTTCAACGCGTTTATATTTACTGTTTATCTTTTATTTACTTTAATACTGATCTATGTTACTAAGATTAGTTCGTCAATACCTTATTAATATTTTTCTATGACAGCCTGAGCCGTCACTCTTTATTTGTATTCTCTTTGAGTGTCTAGTATGATGTAGTTTCTATAATAAAACTATGCAGCTTTATTTTTGAAGTTGTTAACAGGTGCAGTCGGTAGGACCTCACTCGTTGAGGTTCTATGTGAAATTTTTAGAACTTTTTGCTTAGCGCATTTTGCCGGCTTGATCGCGTTTCGCATATAGCTTGCATCCTTTGCAAATTTTTGAAATTTTATTTTTTTAATTTCTTCTCTCGGCATTTTTATTTTTGTTCGAGAAAGTGGTACCAAATATTGTGAATTTAGAGGAGCGCTTGGAGCAACATCCTCACAGGTTTGCCATATTGATTCACATCTCTCTATTATTTCCTTTTTTCCAAATTCCGTAACTAAATTCAAACTCTCAAGTGTTGTTGACTGAACAGTAGAGTAGGTCATCAAACAACTCTAGCACTTAGAAAAAATTTAGTTGCTCTCCAACTTTCTTATGTCGACTACAAATACTAGGAAGAAAAATTTACAACCAATTTTACAGTTACAGAAGAGTTCTGTACTTTTCTTCAAAAACATCTAAGTAAGGACCACTGGATTAGTTTGTCAATACCTTATTAATATTTTTCTATGACAGCCTGAGCCGTCACTCTTTATTTGTATTCTCTCTGAGTATCTAGTACGATGTAGTTTCTATAATAAAACTATGTAGCTTCATTTTTGAAGTTGTTAACACAGGAATGAAAAATCAAGGTTTTATAAAAACTGGTGATAAATCACCTACATGTACAATCGAATTTATGTAAATATGTTAATATTATCTTTCTACAATAAATTGATTATAAGGAATTTCTTTTTTTTCTGCTTCATCTATTAGCAAAAATATTTCTACATATAAGTACTATATAAAATAATAATACTACTATAGTACTAATGTTATGCCTGTACCATCCACATACCATCCACAATACTGACCTTCAGACCCACTTGTGGGAAATGTAATAAAAAGGGACACCAAACAGATGAGTGTCGTTACAATAGAGCAGTCTCAATAAAACTACCACAGAATTCAAAGGCCCTACTCGTCCTAGTAGAATGTACTAACAATCAGGTCATTACGATTTCAAATGCCCAGATTTTAAAGCTTTTATGGAGTTAAAACAGACTAAGAATACACCCAGAGAAGAAATTCGTGATTATGGAAAAATACGCATGCTCAAGGCTAAAACTGTTTCCAGATTCATCCAAACTGACTCGACTGATGACGATGTATACTTAGCCTTTCAATCACCACCTTGGAGACATGAATATGTCTTGCAATTAGACAATGCTGCTGAAATATAAATGTTATTTCAAAACAGAAATTACCAGCTCAAGCCATCATAGACTCTACTGAAATTAAACAAATACATATCAGGCGCAGTCGGTAGGACCTCGCTCATTGAGGTTCTATGTGCAATTTTAAAAACTTTTTTTCATGTTCGTGTAATACAGTTTGTTTTGCTCATCGCGTTTTGCCGGCCTGATCAAGCGCGTATAGCTGATGTCCTTCGCGAATTTTCAAACTTATCTTTTTTCCCCTTTTACTAACTCGTGCTATGCACTGTTGTGATATTATAATAAAATATGCAGCTTCTTAAATGAGTCTTATTGAAGTTGTTCCGTGGGGACGACTTAAATTGGTTTTCACCATATGTACCACCTCCATGCAATAGTCAAGTAAATGAAACGGGCTCCCGAAAAATTTGTAAAACAGTACTCGTACATTTCCTATGGTAAGGGCTCAATTTTTCATTTCAATCCTCCAATCACAAACCATTTTACTTCGTAACTTCAGAAAAGACTAATGAGAAACGATTAATAGCACCCTTCCTAACTTGAGAAACTGCTTACAGCTCGTTCATGTCAAGAGTCTGGAGACCATATATTTAAAATTTCTGCCAAAGACTTAATGAAAGCCTTAATTTCAACATTTCACCGACAATATACTATTTTCACAGCAGCGTCGACTACACACGAGCTGTTAAATGAGACACACACCTTTTTGAATGCGAACAGAAGAATGGTGCCAAATGAAATTATTATACCGTTACGGTATAAGTGAATACTGTGACATTTTTCACACCACACTGCTACCCTCCCAACCAAAAGCTGCTATTCCTGCCACAGTCAAGAGCTATTTTTCTTTTCAACAACATCGCAAACGCGATTCAGACTCCAGCACCTTCTCTAAGCGGAAGCTTTTCCAAAAATTTCACGTGACGAGCTTAATGTCGTTTATATTTTATAATACGAGCAGAACTTGCAACAGCAGCAGCACCACTGTTCTGACAATGCACGTAACTGGAGATATTAGATTCATTTACGAGCACAAAAAGCTTCCCTACGTTATCCAAGAATACGCTGCCGTTTAATATTATCGGCATCATTAAACGGGTGTCATCAAAAAATATTACACTTTAGCTAAATACCGTACTCCATAATACAGCATACCCCCGATAGTCAGTCCTTTATCAACATAATAGTATGACTCAAATATGGCACAGCATTTAGACAGTATTGGCTAATTCCAAAAAATGGAAATTGGAAATGAAGTCAGTCTCAGCATACGTCATATACACTGTAATCATTCATTAGCAGCGAAGTGCAGGCATTTTCCAGGTGTCATCGTTCACACCGACACTGCACAACTTTAACCAATTACTTTTCACACAAATAACGACACTACCAAGAGAGAATGGAAATTAAGTCATAACTGTAGTAGTCTACTTGATGAGCCAGATGAAAAAAAGAATTATATTGAATATGTAATGTACATTAGTACGGTAGTTACCTTCTCGTCATACCCAGTGTTAAGACACAAGAACACACGACACAAGATGACACTTGTTTATTTTGAAAAAATGCTTCTGTCTTTTTGTGGATAAAAATGAGTATTTATACTATAAGATAATTAAGAATAGGTAAGATAATTAGGAAAGAAACATAAAAAATACCCTCAACCCCAAGGTTAACAATGAGAAGATGATTATGAGTAAAATAAGCCTAGGGTAAAAGACGTAGTTAAAATTAATTAGTATATCTTAATGTGATTTTTATAATTAACGGAAGGTCAGTATTGTGGATGGTATGTGGATGGGGCATAACACTAGTCTTAAATATAAGTTATTCTGTTATTAATTTAATTTGGATTTGTAATTTAAATTTAATATTTTTAGTAGTTAATCATTTATTTTAATGAAGATTTATTTTTTATTATTTAATTTTATACCCACTATCAGTTGGTTTTTTTATATACCTATGACAAATCAATCAAACCAACCTTTCGACTCGAGTAAATTAAATTTCTCATTTACTCCTGCTAAATATAGTCGAAAATTATTGATAATCAAGCATGGCTCAAATCAAGAACGTTACGATTTACTTTTTGAAAATGTTCGCATCAATCACCTTTCCAAAAATGAGAAAATTATGATTCAAGAATTATTGTGGAAGTACAATGACATAATTTTATTGCCGGGAGATAACCTTCAAGAAACCCTTGTCAAAATTGTGGCTGACACTGTCACCAAACCATGTCATCCAACAACTGCAAAGATTTATCACTTCCCACCAATACATAAAGCAGAGGTTAATAAGCAAATGACAGAATATCGGAAACATGGTATCATCAGACACTCCTCTTCACCCTGTAACATCATACTGAGAGTGACAAGACTTTTTTTTCTGTTGGTGGCGAAGAAAGAAACTGACACACTGAAATCCTCGATGAATTCTAATTTTTAGTAAATTATTTAAATATTTAACTTTATAGTTTTTGTAATAAATAAAATTATTATAATGGTAGACTTTCTTTTTCTGCCGGGGAAGGTGTTATTTTATGTTATATTCGTCTCTTTTCCTTCACTCTTTCTTTTTTCAGCTCAATTTCTTCAGCTGTCTGCTCCCCCCAATGTGATGGACATCCAGGTGGATAAAAAAGGGTTATTTCCTCATTTCTTCAATCGGAAAGATACACAAAATTATATCGGAGAACTACCGACTGTAGAAGAGTAAGGCAGAGCAGATATGCAAACTCCTCAACGAGCAGAATTTTTGAAGAGGTGGAATGAAGAGAGGACAAGCGGGAAGACTTTCAACTTCAGAAATGAGATTTTACACATACCTATCTACTATTTTTTTTTTAGACGATTATGGGCTGGTTCGCAGTGTTATTCTGTATCGACGGGGGAATAACACATTCACGAAAATGGTAAACAAAACTTGAAAATTAGCAAACCAACAGCAGAATAGTAAATTTGTTACTCCTGATGGAATCGTTTAAATACGTTTAAAAAGGTACCCCACACGGGATAGAAATCGGGCCAGCGCAGCACATGTTCTCCATCCAAACGCGTTCATTATTCTGAAATGCGAGCATATAATTACGAAGAAAGCAAGAAGTAATGAAACGAAAACCTAAAGGGGAGTTAAATTTTCATAATAATAAGATTTATCTGATGCAGAGCTGCTGCTGAATGTTTTCCTTATGCCACTGCTCCAGACGATAAAAATATGCAGAAATTCACAGATGACAAACTGGAGAATTACATCACTCCTGAAAGCCAGTTTCCTCCACGTATGTGGACCGAATACCCATCAGCAGTCACTCACACCACAAATGAATGTGAGTCCTTCCATGCACATCTACATGATTTTTTTTGATAATCAAGGGTAAAATATAACTACCTATATTTTTCTTATTCAATTTTCAAAAATATAACGAACTGTTTTTTCTCCTTTTTCGATCATTTAAAAAGAAGTTCACTCATATTTCAAAACGTGATTTCTTGCACTGTAGTGTTATTGTGGTTAGAAATCTAAAAATTAGAAGTCGAACTCACAATACTTTTTTCGTACTTCTCCAGAGTCCTATGAGGCTATGTAGGAAAAAATAACAATTTTGCTACATTTTCCGACTCAGTAGAATCTCTTTCGACATACTCACACAATAAAACGATACTAAAAGTGCAACTCGTCCAAAAGCCAATCTTCAAAAGAATATTATGAGGCACCAGTAGTCTATGCACGTACTGCACCAATAGCTCTACCTAAAAATGGAACTAAGTAGGTAAATTACAAAAAGACAGAAAAAATATAGGGTAGAAAAGTACTAATTCTTCTCGTACCAAAAAACCACAGAATGTGGGGTAGGGAGAAAATAATAATACAAAAAAAAAAAAAAAAAAAAAAAGGTGTCGCATATACCAAAAATCTTTCGTTTCTTAATTTGTTTCGCACCAATTTTTCTCGTTGCCATGGCAAACGAGAGTAGCTAAATTTTTTCGTATTTCTGTAAAACCCAAATCCCCATCAAGCGGATTAAATTCTGGGATAAAATAATTTTTCGCAACTCGTTGAAAAAAAAAAAGAAAGAAAACACAAACAAGAAAGAAGTCTATTTTTTTCTTCCCAAAATGAAAAAAAAAATTTCTGTGAAAAGAATTTTACGATTTGGACGAGTAAAGTGTAGAGAAATTTCAAGGACGTTAGTGGAAGCAACTGAGGGTTCAATATTCGGCGCACGTCGACATATTAAGTTTGGAAGCGATTGAGGTGGTCGGCCTCAACAAAGAGGATTTATTTTTGACAAAAGAGAAAATCGAGCTCGCCATTTTTTGAAAAGAAATTTTCCGACTGACAACGTAATCTCATTTCGGACGAATTTACATTCTTCAACAGGGACATGAGAGAATACTATTTTTCCATTTTGTAACCATTTTCAAAAGGAGAAGATTCTTCCTCATCTTGCTTTTCTCCAGCCCGACCAAACCATTAAGAATAAGCCTTTCAACTAGGTAGCATTTGGGAAAATACGAACGAAATATTAATGTACCGAGAGCACAGAAACTATAATGTCACAAAGTAAGAGCAAAATTAAAGCTCTAGAAAGATACGCTTGTACTCCAGAAAAATCTGAAAAGTGAATTACACTCAAGTGCTTCATGAAATAGTCACTCATCAATTTGAATCCACTAAATTGTCCAATATTCGTGACATTTTGGTATCGACTGCCACTGACAAGTATGCCAAAACGAAACAAAGGCTGATCCACATCAATGGTAAAACCAGAGCTGAGCAACTTGCTCAACTTCTGCAAGGAGCCAACATACCAACAAACTGTAAGCCAAGTGTTACTTCATCCTCGATCAGACATGTAGCAAGTGCTTCAGCTGATAGTGATATGAAAAATATTATCCATAGTATGTGGGCTCCAAGACTATCAATTTGCATCAGAGAAATGTTAGCACCTAACGGCAGCCTACCATCAGCTGTTCAGGCTGAAATAGCTGATCGTTTGTACGTGATTATTCTGTTCGAAGTATTATTGTATAATAATTATTAGGATACATGATATGACGAATCACCGTTTAGCCAAATGTCAGTCATAGAGACACTCTTCAAAACTTGATGGAGTTACATTTTCTCAATCAGCTTCATTTTGTTACTACTTTTTACATTTTTGACAACATACTCGTAGTATCAAAAGATCAACTTGACTACAAATCCATAACAAAAATATTCAAGATGGTCCTGGTTACCCTATTGGTTCTTACCTTAGTTTCCCCTATTTCTTCAACAAAATAAAAAAGTACATAGCGCCCAACAATCTCGAAATGCCAGGTGAAGGGAGTAGCAAACAGTTTGCGCATCAGTCTACAAAAGGTAATTTTGGTGTCATCTTATTGCGAAGACTGGATGCCAAACTACAGACAACATGTCCTAAAATCAGAGGAACCCCCGCCAATCAAGAGGAAGCCAATTACCTCACTTTTCTTTGAAAATTTCGACTTAAGGGCTCTTTTTCCAAATTTTGGCTTCAATATCAGGTAAATAATAGGTTCTTATTTTTATTCCTGTTATTTAGCTCGACGACCCTTACGATACAAGCTAGCTAAAGACTATAATATCCCGTGACTCTTCAAAGAAAATCAAAACACTTTAGCAATAAAAATAAAAAGACCATTAAAAAGCTTGTACGTGTATACCTCAATAATTGTTCACCTCCACATGTAACAAATAAAAAGAATTACCTACAACGAATTCAACTAAGCGTCGCGTCGATGGTACTTACTGAGTTGGATAAGCATTCACCGACAAAAAGGTTATAATACTCGTAGTTCAAGTAAGAAAATGGTTGTTCCCCTTTTTCTTCACACTCGATCTTCTTCTAAGCTAACACTTCAATACTCTCATAAATGAGTTTCCTTCTCAAATACACCGACCTACTTTTGGAAAAGTATCAACTTCATCCACATCAAAGAAGCACTCGACTTCGACGTTACACCATGAGAATTAAGAGAAGAGAGACATTTAAACGGTGAAATTTTGGTGCGGAAGTTATTTTGAAAATGTAAAATATAAACCCATAAAAATACTTTATGTACGATTTAACGCAGCATTAACCCGCAGACTATATTCGATGTTTGTGCTTTACGACGGTGAAATATCTGTATAAGATTAGTGCGCCAATTAAAAAGATGTTTATTATTTTTAAATGAGTAAAGTGCGGCGATAAATTTTCGAGGCTAATCACCCTGAAAATCAAAAGTAGTTTAATTTAGCGGTGCATTTCTCTTGTAGTAGTTTACTTCGGTTTTATTGGTTCAATGGTACCTACCTAACGCATTTTGTATCAATAGATTTCCTTTCAAGTATTCTGCATTACCCATTGGCGGCAACTTAAGTGTTGCGAGTGTTGCAGCCGCAACACTTGTAAAATTTTTTGCAACACTTGTAAAAATTTTTGCAACACTTGGAAAAATTTGGCAACACTAAGAAATTTTGCAACCCTAAGAAATTTTTGGACAATCCTAAAATACACAAATTAACCTGCCATCTGAGACAATGGCGAAAAACAAAAAAACATTAAATGCATAAAAGGAAACCAATTCAACCCAGAATAAGTGAGGTACCAAAAAGATACGATGAAGGAAGTAGTCCAGCGAAGTTAACAGCAGTGCAAAATTTTGAGAAAAACTTCAACGAAATCGTGGATCTTGTCTGTAATAAACTTGACGAACGTTTCAATACCAGCGAGTTAAACCTCCTTCTAGAAGTGGTAAACTTTTGCACCGAAAGTAAAGAAGAGGACACTATTGATACCACCATGAATTATTATAAGAACGATTTTAACAGAGATCGCCTCATTCTACATCGCGATATTTTTATTGATTGTTTTAAAAATAAAACTGGAATGGGCGCTTACCCTTCACGAAGTTATACAATTTTTAAAAGAAGAACGAAATAAATTCCTATGCGAGGCCGCCCCTCAACTGGTTCTCCTGCGCAAAATAATAATGACGATTCCTGCTTCGACGTGTGTATGTGAGCGGTCCTCCTCTGCCCTGCGGCGACTGAAAACGTCATATCTCTGCTCTAATCTATGTGCTATGAGGCTCAACAACATTGCAGTTCTTCATACCCACCAGGATTTATGTGCATAAATAAAGCTTCAAGAAATAATTGATAAGTGGATAACGCGGAATCATCACAGAATTAGTACTTTTTCTATGTCCTCCTCCTCTTAATTTCAATAAATCCAATTGAATCTCAATATTTCTTTCTTTCTTTCTTCATCGAAAAATAATTTGGTAGAAGTGCAAAAAAGTATTTAAGTTAACCATTAAATGATAAAAAAAATTTTTTCACGTAAAACCGCTCTGGAGTATTACGCAGTTTTCGAGTACTTATGTGAAAAAAATTTGGGATACTATTTTACTTTTTCCGAGGGAAATTTCCTCCCGTTCACCGACACTTCCCTTGATGTTCTTAACACAGAATTTATTTCAATATAATAATTATTTTTTGAGCATTCATAATTTCTTACTGAAATTTCGTCTTATGAATGCACGAGTATATTTTACTGGCGGTTTTTGAGTCATTATATAAAATGACTGAAAATTGGCCAGCCCAGGTATGTATTTAATGAAATGGCCGATTCAAAAAATTACCTGTAACATATCTGTAGGTATTTTTCTTGCAAGAGAAGTTCGCAAAACCTGACAGATTCAAAAATTTTCAGGGCGCCATACCGATCATACAACGGAAATAAGAAAAATTATTACTACCACAGCGTATGCTACTATGAAAGCCCAGTTGTCCCGAACTATAAAAAAATCTGTCCCAACCATCGTCAACATTCGCCACTTGAGGAATGGCTTCGCACATGATTTGGTGACGGCACGAAGTCGACCATAAATCACCACCATTCCTCTACACGGCCAACCAATTCATAAAACTGTGCGAAACATCGCAAAATTTATACGTTCACCAGCATCTAATGGCAATGAGGGGGAATCTATAGTAAAGGAAGGGTAAAAAACAAAAAAAATGATGCAGACAAAATTTTATCCCTCTGTGCATATTCGAGGTAAAAAATGGTAGGAAAAAAAGCAGACAATCTGCCCACGGAGACCCGAGTTCATGGTGTGGTACGTAAATTTCGTAACAGACAAATGACACGCCGCCAAAAACACTCCTCAGCGTCACCCACACGACGACCGACTTTCTCTTAAATGAAATTAAGCGTTCATAATTTTTAAAAGTTTTCGAACTTTCTTGTAGCATCTCTCCATGTAGACCAGTATGTGGAACATACGCGCCAGATACACATTATGTCCCCCACACTCCCACCAGTGACTAAGCCACATGTTTCTGTCTCTCGGAACAAAAATTATAATTGTCAGCAATTAATTCAGCTA
The DNA here is from genome assembly GCA_038050395.1 of Parthenolecanium corni. Taxonomy (NCBI): domain Eukaryota; kingdom Metazoa; phylum Arthropoda; class Insecta; order Hemiptera; family Coccidae; genus Parthenolecanium; species Parthenolecanium corni. The sequence goes on along the minus strand of JBBCAQ010000003.1, from coordinate 10,454,907 downwards.
GATTTCTCATTTTCATCTTTGTTTATTTTATTTTTTCTGCGCTAGTTTATTTGAAGAATGGTCATAATAAAGATACGAGTATAAAATAATAAAATAAAATATATGAGTGAAAGTGACGTAAAGGTACATCAACACCCGTTTCTATAGCAACGAAGAAATTGTACCGGGTAATGGTTTTTTGGCAGAACTTTAGGACGTTCACAACGTTTTCAGTAGTAGCCGATTAAAAAGAGATCTTCGTTGAAATATTTCATCAACTTTGGCGAAACAGTAACTCGCACAGAGACGAGCACACCCAGACGAACACAAGTCAAGGGTCAACAATTTTTATTTTTCGCTGCTTTTACACGATGATAATACACATACTCGTAATTATATGAAAAGAAATTCAACAAGGATATTGGTGACCGACTGTATTTCTGAGTCTACAATCTACTAGTAAGGTAAAGGAGGAGGGTGTCAAAATTCGAGCATTTTGCCTTCTACAACTCCTGATTGTTCACGCGCGGGCGTGTGTCACATCCCTCTCCTCTCTCTTTTCCATAGGTATAATTTACTGTATTTTCCCCAACCTTTCTCAGACATTTCCAATAATATTAGTTTAGTTTAGGTAAATTTCTATATTATACTATGTATTTTAATTTTCTTGCTCACTCTCTTGTGACCGGCTTCGGAAGTACATCAATTTTTCCTGTGTCGAATTGAATTTTATTTCTCTTCGTTGATCGCTGAGTTTTCCTGGAGTTATGCTCATCCTGAGTTGCAGATGGGTTTGCTTAATTTGAATTTGTATTCCCTTTATTATTTTGTGATGCGAATTATGTGCTAGACTTTTATGATGAGTTGAGGAGGAGATTAAGGACATAGGGACTTGCGCCATGAGACTGACTTTTAGGAATCTTATGAAAATTAATTAAACCTTTTCATGACATTCCTCCTGTGTGAAGTAGCAATTAGATCGGTGTGGACCTTTCTCAGACATTTCCAATAATATTAATTTAGTTTAGGTAAATTTCTATATTATACTATGTATTTTCAAATAATTTTTGGTACATTTAATTTAATCACTCTAATTATTACCTATTTGCATACCTAATGTATAAGGAAAAGGTAAAACAGTAATTTTCAGATATTAGGATATTAGTTGTTTCAACCGAATAGACATTATTTTCCGTTTTCTGTTGATTCATTCTAAAATATCTCCGGGGACATGACACGCGGTTCACTTTTACTATTCAATATACTTCGTATGTACTCGTATATGGACTATAGAAGCTCCTCAGCCCCCCAATTCTGTAACTCATGTAAAATGAACTATTTGCCATCCATGGTGGCCCTTGGTAATGGCTCTATCAAAGAGCAGGCATGTTGTATTTTATACACCATGTATCAGGCATCTATGACGAGAAAGACTAATGAAGCAGGAAAAATGGACAAAGTCAAAGCTTATTCCAATGCATGCCAGTATGCAAAGATTGCATATGAGAACTGCAAAGTTCCAGTCGATGTTCGATCAAGATTTTCAGAATTTCTCAAGACTCAAGATATATCTTATAAACTTCTAGTCAATGTGTGGACAAAAATATTAAATGGCGTGACGAATCGTGATGACACAGTTGAATTCACTGGGTTTCACTCTGTAATCAATGCAAAACCAGATCTTGATGAAGAGTGGCTAAAGGCAAAGTATCAAACACTTATGAAAGAAACATCTAACATAACTGCTTATAAAATCATTGCAAATAAGAAGCCTCAAGTACCTGCTACTTAATGGACTTCATTATCTAATAATCGATATATTTATCCTTTTTTATATGATTATCATATATTAATCTTATAATAATCAATTTCAATATAGTAAAACCAGCTTTCTTTCATCGGGTAATCATTTTATTTACAATTGTAGAAAATAAAGTACAGCATCTCCAGACCAATGATCGATGGGCCCCTCAAGTTGAGCAAGTAGTTATTGTTGAGAGAGATGAGGAACTGGAACAATTTCAGAATAAATATTTTCCGATTAAAACCAAAGCAGAAATGGCAATCTTTGAAGATGAACTAATGGCCTCACAGGAAAACCGCAATTTGTTGGTAAGACTTGATGATTACTTTATTGAACTACTGACAATACTATTTTATCAAGTTTATATGTTATCTCATGTTTTTTTTCACATTTTAGACAAAAATGTTCAGGTTGATTTTGCCCCATGAGGGCCCGGGGCAGCGCCTGAAAGGAATCTTGGGGGCTATGTATAGCAGGCAAATTCAACAGCAGTATACGTGGCAGGGAAAGCTGGACAAGGCTAGTCTTCAGGACACTTACCCAATACAATTATTGAAAAGTAAGTAGGGGATATTCATACCCTGAGAGAAAAGGATAGTACTTTTTACTGAAAATGAATTAATTTTATTAGGTCACATTTGATCGATGCCGGCCAGTGCGGCTATGAGAAAGAAGGATAAGGAGGGATATAAGGAAGCGGTAAAAAATTGGGGGACAACGTGGATAAATACCGCAAGAGACATGCTTCGCAGGGGAGGTGAGTCATAAATAGTTTTATCTGATTTAGTTCCCGGCTCACAATATTTCCTTCACATTTTATTCAGACTGAGGACTGTAATTAAATTTTATGAGATGAAAAATTGTTTATATTTAACTAGAAAACTTCTATATATTTTCTCTCTCTTAAGGAAAGTACAATCCTTGAAAAGTCAAACAGAAAAAATTATTTTTTTGAACATTTTGGATACTCCATTTCTCCACCCTGATGAGATCTCCAAAATAAATAGATAAATAAAACATTTCATGGGAAGTTTGTCAGTGTTCCAGTTCGCATGGTCTGATGCGTGATTCACGATTCGAACTGCAGTTTGAAAATAAAAAATTCATATCATTCAACAGTGGGAAACGAAAAAATGTCACCTAATTGGTCAAAATTCACTCGTTAAAACAAGTAATTATGAAAAATCACGGCTCTTCGTTGCTTTCCAAGTGTGAATAGTTCCGAAGTTGTGGATTGCATTTTCATTACGCTAATTACTTGTTCCGTCTGGCTTTCCGTTATACAAGTTTTAATTTCTATTCGTGTCACGTTTTTTGTAGCGAAGTTCAGTACTAGGGCACTGGCGAAAATTTTGTACCACAAACACCATAGAGAGAGGTCATCATCTAATGTTCTTCCTAAATCTACGAGTATTGGAGAGGAACGTTAAAGTATAGAAGAGCATAAAAGAGTAATGAACTCGTAAAAATAAATGACGTTGGTCAAATAAAAGTAATTGCTGCAAAAGCGAAAAAGTAAATATAGAAGACAAGTGTTGACAATTCATTATAACGATCGCGATCCCAACACATGTCCACCTCCGTCAACACATTCGATAGCGAGGAAAATGAAACAAATTCTTTTCTTTCCAATTATTTTTCAATTAAATTAAATAGGTTACAAATACGCTACAAGTTGACAAAGGTCAATTTTCTTTTCCTTCATAATAAATCTGTTTGTTGTCTACACAAAACAAAAACCCAATGTTCAACATGATTTTTACGGAGGCGGACGTGGAAGAGGATATTATGTAGTTTAAAATCATTTTTGTTTCAATTAATGAATAAAAAAAAAAACAGAAACATTTTATCCGAAAGTTTCTCTTAAAGACAAATTAATTATACATGTATTCATGCGGAGAACTAAGGCTGACTTCGAAGAAAGGGAGACAGTAGCGCATCCAGAAATAATTCAATAAAGAAGCCAAGTCTCGAATTAATTGTACCAGGGGACAGCCATTTCAATAATCCAAACGAAGCATGGAAAAAGTTTTCGAATTAGACATTTGTAGTGAAATTTAAGAGTAATTAATGCCCGAATAGGGTCTTCAGTCCTCCAGCGCGTCACTGAGGAGAGAAAGAAAGGAAGCGCTTGAAACGATCCTGATAATTTTTAATATAAAATTCTAAAAATATCTAACCACCTGAGATTCCATCAACGGGCTCCCCATCAGCGATTCGCTTACTCACGCAGGAATTATTTAAAATCGAACTATTTCTTCACCAAAGAAGAAAACTTGACATCAATTAGAGCAACATTTTTTAACCAAGTCCTCAATTTAATGCACCCACAAAACCGACATTTTACCGCCGAAATTTTCCATTAACGCCAAAACGAATTTTCTGGCTTTAACTTGAAAAAATTTTTCAAGCAATTAATTATGAGAAAAAAAAAAAGACTAAAAGAAATAAATGACTTTTCTCTCGACCAAGTTTTTTCATCGGCTGCAAAAAGGGTGAGCGGAAGGTTTCCACCCCAATTAATCACAAGGTGAAAATTAACCCTCTCAAATCGTAAATGTTTTTAATGAGCGACGAAGACCGAGTAAAAGAAAGTGAAGCGCGACGGAGAAACGAATAGAGAGAACTGCGAAATTCTTCTCTCAAAAGTGTAAGCTGAAAATTTACCGCCTTCTGGTATCAATTTTTCGAATTAACTAATGAAAAAATGCCGCATTATCCCACGATTTACGATCCAATTTTTTATCGGAAGATACGATATTATAGCGCGCCAGCAATTTTTTTCCTCTTCGCCTTATTACTTGGGAAATTTTTTCTCCAGCTATCTGGTAGAAAGAGGCAATTATTAGGAAAATTATTGGATACAAAATCCCACAAATTGTTGAACTTCATGAGATAAGAAAATTTCCTCGATGTAATAATTTTTTCCCACAGGATTTCCAACTGAAAAGGTTATTGTTTCGAAATAATCCATGAAATTATGGTCCTACCTCAAAACCCCTGTGGCGTGGCGTATTGAAGCATTTGCCTGCCGACACGGCGATACCACTTGTCGTGCGAATTGGTGTCACTTAAAATTCAATTTTTTATGTAATTCTTTCCATGGACGTGGTTTTTTCGGGGTCGGAGAGGGGGGAGGAGGGAAGTTTTAATTTATCCAATATGTGTTTCTTTTTACGAGAATTCGGTGGCTCGATCCTACCCTACTGTTGATAGCAAAAACGAATATACAATTCTCGGATTCCTCCACAGGTAGGTATGCAAATGCATGGACATCAAATTTAGAAATCTCAGTTGTTGTGCCATTCATACAGAAATAAAAGTCTCCAGGTTCGAATCTGAGAAAAAGTCTGTCTATAGAAATTCTGTTTAAATAAGAATTTCGGTACAAAATGAAATAATCTATTAAATAAATGTACCTAGATCTGTTCACTTTCCCATACATTTACAATCTCCACAGGTAGGTACGCAAATGCATGGAGGTCAAATTTAGAAATCTCAGTTGTTGTGCCATTCATACAGAAATAAAAGTCTCAAGGTTCGAACCTGAAAAAATGTCTGTCTATAGAAATTCTGTTAAAATAAGAATTTTGGTACAAAATGAAATCTATAATATATTATTAGAAGAATTTATGAAAACTAATACAAGTTCGTCCTTCCATTCTATGCAGCCAATTTGATTCATTTTTTTTTTTTTATGAAAGGTATTCATGTGTAGATATGTAATCAAGTATTGGAGTTCACTTAACTATGACCTTACTCAAGTTATACTCAAACGCAACATAATTTATGCTTTTTCCAAGCTTTTCATTCACTCAAACATCACTATCTCAGGTTCGAATTAATGTATCATGTTCGTTTTTGTCAAAGAACACTCAGTGGATCAAGCCCTTCCACTTGAGCTTTTGAACACTCAAATCGGTCGAGTATGAGGAAAGTTGTGAGTGGACATTTAACTTGACCTTTAATGGTCATTTATGATGATTTAAAAACTTTGAACCGAAGCCTTATTTTTGCATCAAAGGCCTTTGAAAAAGTGAAAAGAAACCCCCTCTAAAGCTATACTCTTCCACCATCCCCCGCCCCAAAATAGGCCTGTGTTATTCATTTCCATTTAAACGGAAGGATAATTAAGTGGAAAACAAATTTTCCGATTTTTTCGTAAGCTTTTTCTTTCCTGCTCGGCTGCGTGAATTGAAACGTGAAATGCAGGAATTATTTACTGATAAAAACTTGAATTATTTACCGATTTCTGTTTCATTCAAGCGATGAATGTGTAGTTAATACGAGTATACCTAATTCACTTATGAAAATGATGAAGATTAATGATTTCTAGAAATATTTTTTCAAACTGAGGAAAGTTTGAATGAAACCAAAAATGAATCATTTAGAACGTCTGTGAATTAAAAGGAAACGAAGGATGCAGCTCAATGAAAACATTTTGATGAAGACTGATGGTGAGCACTTTATTTATACATTATATGGATAGAAGAAAATACCTTCAGCCTGAATGTTAAATTAAGAAGTTTTCACACCTAATAGATAGAATAGCCCATTCAAGTGTAGGTACCTATGCTTTGCTAAACGCCCGAACTCCACAATTCGGCATTACGAATATCTCATGGGAGGAACTTCTGAGGATGAAATATAGAAAAATATGAATCTAACTTTTCAATTAACTCAGCCAATACGAAATTAACAATTTTTGTTTTATCAAGATCAATGATTATTAGTAAAATAATATAAACCGGAATAGGCTACCATAGAAAAATATCTCGACGTCAATTCTAAATCAAACAAAAAATTCTCTAGTCAACAATAATAAATTATTACCAAAAATTAGTGAGTGGGATTACTGCGCCACCTCTCTTCCCAATATACACACCTGTGAGTAATGATATAATGAGCCATTATTGGAGTTGCCTTTGCAAAATGACCGTCAGATGGTTTTATTTTCTCAGCTCGAGTTTCATGTACGAAATAAGAGAAAAGCATTTTGGTGGTATTAAACTTCTCTGGCGGTGGATTTGTGAAAGCGTGTGTAAAGTGACAGCTTGTTAGCTGTAAAAGCTGCGAAAGGAATCATTTTGTCGTGCAGAAGGAGATACGGAAAATGAAAGGAGATAGGGTGAGCAGGGTGGCGGCGAGAAGAAAAAACTCTCGAGATGAAATAATAACGCAATAATGAAAGTGGATTTACCGGACGGCCCCAATGTTGGGCGCCAGAATAATGATATTTTTTAGAAGATAAACGGGTCATCGTGCTTCACATGTTACAGCGAAATACACTTAAAGCGCACTTAATTTATTTTAAAAATAACGTGAAAACTGGAGATGAGAAAAAACAAACGAAGGGTGAAAACAGAAAAAAGTGGAAGCTTTTCTGCAGACATTGTAATGGAAATTTTTCATAATTCCGAGACGTTTTGCAATAGAGGAGCTACACTGCGTTTTTGCATTTCTATTATTCGATTACTTTATCAAAGCGGAAAATTGTAGGAAAGAGAAAAAATACAGATGAATTAATTATAATAATATGATTTTTAGTAACTCTCTTCTTTGCACTATATTCCTCCCCGTCCAACATTGTCAATACCTGGGCTCTGTTTTTGACTCCAGATCGTTCACACTTGAATTACTTTCGTCTCGGCGCCAAGTAATGGTCAAAATCGTTTTACAATTTCCCAAGTAAAACTGAGAAGAAACCCAAATTAGATGAGAAACAAAATTTTTCCGGCCAATTCCTAAAGCGAGAAAAGGCAAAAATGAATCTCAAGTATAAAGTAAGTCGAACCCTTTTCGTAATAGCAAAATCATTTAAAAAGGAAAAAAAAAAATAAGAAAAAAAAAAACAGAAAAACGAAGTGGAAAAAGGACTAAAATTTTTTCATAACAAGTTTTTTCTTCGAACGATAAACTTTTCAAATAAAGAATATGAATTTATCCGAATTCTAAGACGAGTAGAGGGAAAAAATACGTAATTCGAATAAAAATGTCATTTCAAGAATTCGGAGAAAGATCTGGGAAAAAAAAAAAAATTACTCTAAAAAAGATTGTCGTCAAATTTGAGAGTTTCTTTTGAGCGATTCTGGGAGAGGGGTGGTTTACATTATCCTAATGTTCTTTGCCTTCGCAAATTTTCAGGATTTACATTTACCCTTTTCCCACCAGTCTACTTTTGCTCAACACGAGGAAATCTTTTGCTTTTGTCCATCCCAACCTAGCCCTCATTTCATTGTGCCCATTAAAATCGTTAATTCACGGTCATTCGCCTCGAAATTTTTTTGTTTCCTTATTTCTAAATCCTTCTTTTCGGATTTTCGCGAAATTTGCCTGACAAATTTTTTATGACCCATGAAAACGAAAAGAGGGAGAAATTTTCATCACGAGATGAGCTGGTTGTGGCCGCATTTTTACAGTAAAAAAATAAGTTTCCCATGGCTGTGCATGCGGATCGGACGTTCATTTCCATGACGTGCGAACTGCTTTAATCTCTGAATTCGCCATGATTATCATTTCCCTTTTGGTAATTTATGAGGCCGAACAGTGGTTGTCAGAGTTTTCTGATTTGAATTTTGTTAGAAGCACTGTTGAAATAAATTTGACAAATTTTCTCGCAAAAAGCTAATAATAAGTACCCATTTTATGACGTCGCTTTCGATTCACCGTTAAAGGATTTGTAGTCAGTTCGAAAATTCGTTCAAAGACTTGAAATAAGGTAAGTGAATAGGAAGTATCAACGAGCATGTTGAAAAGACTGTCGATAATGATAAAGACGAAACTGAAGATTACAACACTATCGGCCAAGCTGGAGCTGCTCACAATCAGCAGTTGACTGGAAATAATAGATGATTGACAAGACTTTTGAACTATTGTCACGGCTGCCGGCTTACCGTTTTTATTACTAATTATTCATTAATTACCTTAGTTTTACTCTCATCTTTCTCATTTTTAACCTTCTTCTAAATTTCTTTTTAATATTACCATATTATTAACATCGTCTTCTTTCCCCTTAGGTATAAATACCTCCACTAAATCTTACTCGATATTTGACCTTATCTCTTAATGTTTTCCCATTAAATATATTATTTTCTAGTATATAAGACCATATTTTTTAGGGAGAAACTGAGTAGTTGTTTTCGGAAAGTTATCGGTTAGTTCCAATTAAACAATTTTAAAATGTGAAGTCTTATTATTTCGTTCGTGAGCCTTCACACTATTCTTGATTTAAAAAAAAAAAAGCAAACAAACCGTGTTTTCGAATTATCATCCATCAACATTTTCATTCGATGCCACATAATGAATTCAAAGCATTTTATTTGACATCGATTAGTGAATTGACACTAGAAATAAGAATAAATAGATCGAAAATGTCAAACGCAAAAGAACGAGAAATAGAAGATATCTTCTACGTCGATCAAACCGAATCTTCGAGGAAAATCTGTTTGAAAATTGAAGTGAAAACCAAATTTCCAAAATTGATGAAGCTAAGAGCGAGCATAGAAAAATATTCTGAACTATCAGATCAGCACCCTCTTCATTTCGAATTCATGAAAATGTTGGATGATTTACCTGAGCTTATCCTACAGGCATTATAATGATGAAGTTAAAGACGAAAAGGAGTTGGCCAGCAAGAAGAGTGATAGCCTTAAGAAATTTATCGGTCATGCTTCGAGCTTAAAATAAGATTTGGAAAAGTATAAAGTTCTTATGTGTCAACGGTATATTACTCGTATTATACACTAATAATTATTATGCTTAAGTTCAATTTGGTTCATAGGTAGCCAACCTGCATTTTTTCAAAGCCCATGTACTCATTCTAGTATTCAAGAAATAAAAATTTTTTTGTAAATTCAAATTCCTAAATTGCAAATTATTTTGCTTCAACTTATGAACAAAAAATAGCGTCATTGAGAAACGTCATGTCATTTCTGTAAAAATCATAAATCGTTAGGTTCGCCAAGTCTATGACGCAATGATGAATTTGAAATTGTGGAAGAGAGTGAAAAATAGAGTATACTTCAACTTATGAAGCCTAATAACAAGGAATGTTCCCATCCGAATGACAATGCACCCGCCCACACAGCAACATTTCTAACCCATTATTACGCAGCAAATCAAATCACTGTCCTATCCCACCCACCCTGTTCACCTGATTTGGCACCAGCAGACTTTTTTCTGTTCCCCAAAATCAAGTTAAAGATGAAGGGTCATTTTTTCAAGGATGTACAAGCAATCCAACGTGCTTGTACAGAGCAGTTGAAGGCTATTCCTCAAAGGAGTTACTCCAACGCCTTTGAGGGGCTGTACCGGCGCTGCAAAGAGTGCGTGGCTAGGGAAGGGTTCTATGTAGAGGGTTAATAAGAATAAATGCGTGTATCTCAAAATTTGTGTTGTTATTTGAATCAGTTTGGGAACTTTTCAGACATACTGTGTATATCTCATGTGAATTTCAAGTCTGTCATTTCAATTAGACGATATTCAAAAAATTGAACTGCAATTGATAGCATTTCTTGTTGAATTCTAAGGAGTGAGAAATGAGAGTAACATTGTGCCAGTCTGCGGAAACTCATTACACTCTTGAAGACCGTCTAATAGGCGAGAGATGTACACTTTGGTAAAATTAATCACGGGGAGAAGCCACCAACCAAAATGAGGAAATGCACCAACATAGCCATATTCGACTCCGATTCGAAGTTAGAAATGAAGAAGCAAATTTCTGAATTTGCCTCTACGTTACAGTAAAATGACACTGTATTTCATAGGTCACTGTGATTTCACAATTATATCATATTATAGTCATAAATTAGCAATATTTGAAGCAGATTAATGCCACCAACATGCCACAGAAAGGTCATATAATTAATAGCTGTCTTACATTCTTGCGCAGATAATGCCACAATGATGTCCTATTAAAAATTAAAGTTTACCACATATATGACTCATCAATACCATCCACAGATTACAGCATGCTCATATTATGCGTACAACTGATAGAAGTTATAATACTCTGAAGTGTAAATAATTCTACAACTGTATCACAATACAGCCATAATACACCAACGTCACACAGTAACCATTCTAAAATCTAACAAAAGTTACAAGATCAGTATCTACTGCGCAACTATCCCTTCCACATTTCATGCCGCCACACTCGCCCACTCGTGGGCATTAGGGGAGGGTATATCTACTGTAATTCACATATATTCCGTAATAAAATCTTACTTACTTACTTAATTATTAAAAATCACTAATAATTTTATGCGTTGAAAATCGCAAACCAGAAACGAAACAATGAAAATAAAAATTAATAAATTATTGGTAAAAGTAAAACACATTTTCATCGAAATTAAATAATAATTTGCCCGGATCTCATCAGGGTTATTAGTCTTAGTATACATCTAACGTTACGTGAGGACTCGTGTCTGAAGGAGAGTACCTTCCTTCCAGCACCCAGTTGTTACGGCTGTTGAGCTGTTATGATTTATTCTAATTAGTTTTACCTATTTTACCCTCGTCGATGTCATCTAATATTTTAATCACGTCTATTTTTGTGGTAATTGGGTAACAAATTTTATTATTTTAATTTGGGTACACTGCCCTTAGGTTATGTCGTACCATCTTTTTCTCTCTTATGTTACGTCGCACCATTTTTTTTCTTTAGTTTTATAATTTTTTTAATTGATTTTAGCTTCAATTAATGAATGGTCAACTTTTTAGGCATTTCAGTTATCCTTCATGATTCTTATTTTCCTCAATAGAAACTAATAGCATTAAGCTAAAGTCACTTAGTTTTGAATACAGATCTTATTGTGCAGTTGTGTTTAATTTTTCATACGGCTGGGCTTCTAGCCTTGTCACGAAATACTTTGCAGAATCAGAAATCGAGTGGAAGTTCATCCCCCAAAGCGCCCCCTGGATGGGTGGTGCGTATGAAAGACTTTTCCGTGTTACAAAGACGTCACAGTGGGCTCACTGCGAAAACTGAAAAACCGATTTGTCGACTTATTCTCGATTTCTCAAACTCAGTCATAAGCTTCGACGAAGCTGTTTTCATTTAATAAATATTTTACCTAATCCATTAGTCCAGTATATCCCCAACATTCCTACACACATTACAACCCACCTTGAGGAATGTGATGACTTATACTCAGGCGACGAGGAGGAATATTTCGTCGACCAAAAGCACACTTACGGAAAAAACTCCAGATAAATATATGATAGGAAGTTTTCAAGTTAAATAAGAGTTTGATGTATAAACTTTACCATCAGCAGTGCAGATATGAGTTTTTCTAAGCAGCTTTTCGCCGTATGACGTCATAATGGCGCCGCAAACTTTGACAAAAACTGAGAACCAACAAATGAGTAAGTGTGTCAGAGTGTGTGTATGTGCACATGAGCGAGTGCCAGAGCCCAGAGTGTGTAAGTACTTCCTTCACCGTACTTCCCGCGGATTCTCAAATAAGGATGAAAGGAGCAAAAAATAATCTTCCGTCACCATTTCACCTCGAAAAAGTAAACTCGATTCAAGTGTGTACGATTAAATAATACATAATATATGTTTTAGCTTTACCCTTTACTCACTCTTTTGTATACAAATAATATACGGAATCAAAATGAAAAGCAAGGCAATAATTTACGAAGCGCAAAATAACCCCCTATAAACCATCGCCATTGAGCAATGCCAAAATGAGAAAATCTTTCGATACCGAAAAATTTGCAATTCAGATGCAACTAAGTGTAACCGTTTTTGAATCGAATATAGAACGCCAACGAGGGCAGGGGGTGGACGAGGGCGGCGTTATTCGTATAATTTATGTCGGCAAAACTGTTCTCTAATGTTTTTGCAAAACGCAGCTGTGCCCCACGGTGGTATTGATTAGCCCCGGATGGAAAACGTGCAAGTGAATTACGGGTGCCAAGAAAACAGCAGATCTCATTCGTCGCGAATGCAATTATTCACCCAACATGAATTATAGGTCGCGCTGTTATCGCGCCATAAATTATGACCTAGTGGAAAGAAGGGAAAATAGCGGAAAGGATGAGAAGTCGTGGGTGCGACTGGCACCTGGCAGGAGGGGTGTCCCATGAATTTGACCGTACAATTACTATTATTCAAGTCAATAACCGTTTTCGATGTATTCTTTCCGGGCGAATGAGAGGGATGAAAATAAAAGACAGGTTCTTTTTCTTAGAACACTAATTAGAAAAATTTTTTTAAAAATCTTCTGTTGTGGGAAAATTAATTATAATTATATAGCATTTGAAAATACGAAGATGAGATAAGAGCATCTAATTTGTTTGGCCGACTTGAGAATTAAAATCCTCAGTAAATAAAATGTCAAAACTCCTCAGTTGCGTTCAAAATCTCATACCGTCCACGTCAGCTGTTATCAATTTGGAGCCAGAGTAGACAAAAGATTTAGTGAAGCAACAATTGAGAACTTGATAATGAACTATTTAGTTTACAAATTTGAAGCCTACATTGCTGTGATTAAGAAATTATGCATTTTTATTCAAATGTCAAATATGAAAGACTAGTAGAATTGAGAGAAATGTCCGAAGCTAGTATGATTGCCTAGTTTAATTACTTTTTTATTTCGTTTGTTTGTGTGTTTTTTTGTTTTATCTTCTTTTCGTATTTTATTTTATTTAATTTTCATTATTTTTACGTAATATTTTCGTTTCAACAATTTTGTTCTTCTCGTATATGTTTTTTGGCGACTGTATTAATTATATCAGTGACCATAAATAAACACACTGACGAATTTGTTGAAGCCCCACATCGAGAGCACAATCACCCACTAATCCAGGAATTTATTGAACTGAGAAAATTCTTCAATGATTGTATGGTTAGAGTAACAATCAGAGAGAAATCCTCAAAAAATATTTACGCTTCCTCTGCAGCAAAGTAGGCCAACAATAATCCCCCTGTTCAAGCATTGCTGTAGTGTATAGTGTCTGTGAGCCACATGGAAAATCCAAATCGCTTTTGGATTCAGTCAGTTATGTGGTCCGTCGTGTGTGTGTGTGTGTATCAACACACATAGCAAGAAAAGTAAAGTAAAAAGCGTTTGAAACAGTCCCTATTTCCTATGCAGGTTACAACACTAAGAGAAGCAATGAAACTTAACAAAGAGAGATTATCAAAAGAAAAAAATGGAAATACAATCACTGCCACAGCCACAACAAGAAAATATTTGTTTTTTGTTTTTTAGTTTTTTGGAAAATTTTATGGGGCTTTATATTTGTATAAATATTTGAGTCAATAATCCAGCAGTAGTAGTAGGGCAATGGCCCTATACAAGGATGGAAAACATAATGAAGAAAAATGGAAGAAATTTCAACATCGAATAGCAAATCTACAGCTACCCAATAATCCACCCGTTTCTCTTCCGGTAATACTATCTCGATATCAACAACCATTAGAAACAGAACTCGATAAGTTAAGAGGCGATTAGAGCAATGTGGAGATTTGTTAACACTACAGCTCATCAGTATGGAGTTTGCTTAGAAAACAAAGCTAACTTCAAAACAATTATTCTTCAGAAAAATATATTTTACTCAAAACTATTACTGCAGAAAATGGGACTGAAATTGAAGCTCCCCTACATGAAAATCCCACAATATCCCAATAACATGCAGACCAATATGCTTCACCCACATGAAACCCTGAAGAAACCCTCCACAACCACGGATCAGAACTGCTGAAAAAGTTGACCATTGCAGCCATACCAATGCCCGGAATGCGTCGAGTGGAGGGCGGATCAGGTGGATTGGAATATGCGGGGAGAAAGGAAACGGTTGGCAGGTCCAAGTTACAAATGCCACCCAAACTGCTCTAAGAGTAGGGTGGGCAATCGAAAATAAATCATGATAGTGCAAAAATAAAATATAGGTCACAGACCTTTACGGGCATGGAACAATTAAATCAATTTAAAATTGATTTGGGTAACATTGAGAAAGAAATACTCTTGCCTTAATTCCTATATAAACAATTCCTATGTGGGTGGAATTGTTTGTTTCAGAATGAAATAAGTACGTATTGTGGAGGACTACGCATTACAGGCGTGAAGGAGGAGTCAGGTGGTCCCCACCGTCAAAAAATTCCTGACCGTCAACGAAGTGACGAGTGACGCCAGTAAAGGAAAATATACTGTACTTGTTCGTTTCAATGTTCCTTTTAGATATTAAGCCAAAACATGTTATAAGTGAGTTTTTAAATACAATTATGATTTTGTTTCGTGGTATAATTTGGTCTTAATAACATTGAAAGTCGATAGGAATTGTCAAGGCAGAATTTCTTTAAAAAGAACATAATGTTGAGTTTTTATGCCGAAGAGACAGGCTTTTCTCAACAGAGTTAGGTTTTCAACCAAAAGACGAAGTTGATAGTTTTCCTAACCAGTAGCAGTCAAATTGAGACAGGTGTTGTAGGGCACAGTCACCCACCAATACAGGACTTTATTAAACTGAGAAAATTTTGTAATGATTGTATGGCTAGAGTAACAATGGAACAGCGATCCTCAAAAGATATTTTTTTCTCATTACGAGGATGCAGTCAGTGTTTTTATTGTTGTCATAGCCCTTTACCTTTATAAAAAATCGATCTAGTTATCTACTTATTGGTTATATATGTCTTGTCATATCAATTGTCATTGCTGTGGTTCAATGCGTTTCTGCTTCATTTGTACATTCATTTATTTACGCATTATTTTCACTCATTTATTTACTCACTCAAGTATATCACTTATTCATTTTTCAAAATTTTTTTGTACTTTTCTTCTTTTACGTGTATATTTATTTGTCTATTTGTGTCTATATTTATTCAATTGTTGTTTGAGAGCATGAAACTCTGAAATGAAATTGGGGGACCAATGTCAACTCGTGAACCACAATGTGAGTGTGCTTCACACTCGCAGACGGGAAGTATTTGCCTTTGTGTATAACCTCCCATCTGAACTGTGTGAAGCATAGCCTGGTCTATGAATCAGGAAGTTAGGGATAGAGGAAAGCAAAAGACGTTTTTGGTTGTTCCCCACAGAAATAATAATGGTAATCCCTTCCACCCTCAACTCAGTGGGCATGTAGGGGGTATGTTTCGTTTGCTATTTGTATGTTTTTGTTAATAAAGTTTGATTTGAATTGATTTGATTATTATTATGTATTATCGTTATGAAGCATAATACGAGTATAAAAATATTAACCAAAATATTAACCGTGTAACTTTGATTCTTAATGTCATATTTTGTATTATTGATATTTTACTTGAAAAACTTTCAATTTTGATTTTTAATAAAAACTTGAAATTCAGTAGCACTATATATTCGCATTAGTTTATGTTTTTTTAAATTGTGATAACTTAGTCATTAAAAAAAAATTCTGCTCACGGTCATCCTATTCAGTATATTTCAGTTTGCATTTTCAGCAATTAATTGAGAAATTAACTATGTATTTGGGCCAAATGAAAGTCATAATTGAGTAAAATTCATTTCACAAACCCCTTCAATTATTGAAAATTATGATTCAAACTTCTAACTTGATTTTCTGAATGTGGGATTTTTAAATTACAAAAATTCAATACAGGACACCTCCATCAATTTTCAACTGATGGAAGATTTTCTTATTTATTTTGGTACAAAGTAGGTATTTCACAAAACCTTCCTCTATCACAAGCAATCCTCAGCTCGAAAATTCAATTTCTGACTTAACTTTTTCGGAGATCACAGCACAAATAAGTACTGGAATTCGTTAATTATTAATGGATACAAATAATTTTAAAATTTATGTAAAGGTACTCAGTTGTGTATTACATTTTCATGTCCTTCATGACTCGCTATACAGTTTTTCGACTATTTGAAATATTTACACGTCATTTGATATCATTTTGGGCTTTTCATTTTTTTTTTCCATGCGTTCATATTAGCATGATATGCAATGGTACTTCCAAATTAAAACTGGTAAATAAAATTATTGGCTTCAATGATTCACCACCGACTGAGATCTTCCGTTAATTAAATCGTTAATGAAATTCAAGTTTGAAGGATAATCACCATCAACATTTGTTCATAAAATAGCAATAAAATACTTCACAACTATCTTCTTCATTAACTCCCGTCACATTCTCATGTCCATAGCGGTACAGTAGCCACAACCACACTTTTCGTCTCTTTAAAGCATCCTGATCCGGAAAAAAACCTTACTCGATTATACGAGTCGATCGTCTCAACTTTTTTCTTTGACTGCACCAAACATTTTTTTCTCTTCGTTTGGTGCGTTTAAAGAGCGCGTAAGGAGGCTGCAAAAACGGACAAAGTAACTCGTCGACTGGCAAATGGCGAGGAAAAGGCTGCCCAATAAATCATTCGCAGATGCGACCGCCAGCTCTGCTTTACGTCAGCGTATATTCTCCAATTTTCAGGGGTACCGTAAGAACGGGGTCTCACCTTCTTTCAGCCATCGAATCTCCCCGCAACTCCATCACGCCACCATAAAAACTTGTCGAAAAAGAAATTTGTACGAAGATAAACAATGATGAGGGGTGAAGGAGAGGGGACGAGCGAAGAATTTGCCAAAGAAATAGCACACCGGCGAAAGAGCCGAATCATTTATTCGAATTTCGAATTTCGTTCGGTCATCATGAGTTGATAACCCCTGATACCCATCCTCTTACCACCACCATCGAGATTTTTTTTATACTCCATATTTCTGGCAAACGTCAAAATCCTTTTTTTCTCCTCGGCTCCTTTCATGCTTTATCGTGGATGCTGCTATTTTACATCGACGTTACAGATAAGTCGTTAAACTTGGGAACACAGTTAACTTTTCACCCATCGAACCCTTCCCCGTTTTATCCCCAGCTTTTCTTTCCTTTTCTTTTTTCACTCTCAAAAGACGAATTGATTTGAACCTGTACCCCGCTTGCATAAAAAGCTGACGAAGGGTGCACGTTAAATGTATTAAATACTCGTATGTACAATTATATACATCGAGACTGAAAGTTGTACGAGGCGTTAACAAAATTGCTAATTGCTGCCTCGAAACAAACTATTAAAAGTGACGTACATCCATGATTGTTTGCGATGTACGCTTCACCTTTTGTCGAATATCCTGCTCTAGAGTGTATTCTTGTACCCTTCACGAGCAGAATGCTGCGTGATCGTTTTCAAATCGAAATGGCGAGGAAAATACCCTCGGACTTAGTAATGCCCGCTTGCCCGGAGCCAATCAATGTATTCGCTGAAAAAATTGTTCGTTCTGAAATATTAAGAGAGTTTAGAAGGCCACTGGCTCTCCAGAAGTAACAATTTGCAGTGTCGTATAATGGAAATGTTGTAGGTATTTGAAAAATGTGGCTCGTTTTTGAAGAAGACAGAGAATAGTGAAAAGACGAGACCGGATTTTTTCTATGACCTTCAATAAAACGATACTGAAATCAATATTTAAGAACAGCCTATACAGGGACATGCAAGTCGAAGTACTGTGATGGCTTCCCCGACATTTTTTTCACTTACTCTTACTTTTCTAATTAGTCTAAATTACCTATTTTACCATCAATGTCGTAGCTTTGTCATAGTTCACGTCATTTTCTATTATTATATAATATATTTATTATTTTAGTGGTAATTAGGTATAAATATTCCATCTAATTTAGGTACACTACCGTACAATACCCTCAGGTTATGGTTTCTTCTCTAGTTTTAATTAATTTTACCTTCGACCAACATTATGGATTCTTAATCACTCCACTATTACATTTCTATTGACCTCATACATCAATGTTTTGCTCATGTTTTACCTACAGGCTCAAACTAATCTTACCTCGATTTTAATATGTAAGATCATATTTTTGGGGAGAAAAGTTAGTTCTTTTCTTGTATTCTATGGTGACAGTTTGGAATTAAAACTTTAAAAATGTGAAGTCTCTTGAGTTCGAATTTTATTCAACTTGTAATACAGCATTGTGAATATTGATATTATTTCAGATGACATGAAAATGGATATTTTTGAAAAATTGAAAACAGAATTCGAAAAATCAACAAAAAACATCAAAATCACAGTACCAAAAGAATAATTTTGACAAAGATGAAACGGGCTTATTGAAAGTTTATATATCTTAAAATCGAGCTAGTGATTCATGAAATTTATCGAGTTGATATAGAATGAAATCGAAGCATTTCAATCATGAACATACCGATATTGGTGCTGAAATTATGAAGCTAATCCAGACCCAGTAATCTAAAGAAATTCTAGTTTGGGCTAGATTGGACAATAATATCACACGCACCTGCAGAATTCATGTGAATCCCAATTTTTTTGTAATAATACGAGTCATAATAATAATATAAGAAAAATTATAGAACAGGTTTTTTTATCCTCATATTTCATAGACCCCCTCCGTTCAATGGACCTGGACTTCGGTAAATTTTGGTCAGAGTATTACTCGTATTTTCAACATTTCCCTCAATTTCCCTTTGGTAAGAAAATATTAGTTCAAATGGTAGCACCGATACATCAGGTCTTCATGATAAGCTCACTGTAGCGTTTGCGACAAGAGAATGCCATCCAAACGACTAGTCAATTTCACTCAACTCAGTACCTGTTTGAGAGAAATTTTTCAAGAAAAATCGAGACAACCGACACAAATATTCTCAAGTTCGAAACTAATGCGAGAGCTCAGTCGCGTGAATTCTGAACAAATTTTTCAGAACATGAACTTTGATATTTTCTCAGTTTTTCACATATCGTTAGAAACCTCGGTTAATCCCCGTATATTTACATGCAAAAGCTTTATTCGTGTACATTTGTCGAATAACTTTTTTTATTTCTTTACCCAAATAACAATGCCCTTTTACGACGTCTCAGACGGTCATAAATCAAACTGGAAATTGCCAAGTCAGGCTCGTATTCGGTTCAGTAATGAGAGCATAAGAGGAAGGGATTGGTGGGAGCAATGACGGTTAGTGGGTAGGGACGAAGAAAAAATTGCGAAAGGGAGAGACCAGCCATTTCTGTGCAGACACAATGGAGAAAAGCATTCGCGAAAAGCTAAAAAGACGGAACAACCATCGAGCGGATCAACGTATTGCGTAAAGGAAATGACGAACTCACAAAGGTTTTTGTCAAACGCAACGCAATAAATAAAGCAAGTATTTTCGGTACGTCGGATAACAATAGCTCTTCATCAAGTCAGCGAAACTGCCTATAAAAAATATCAGGAAAGAAAGGGAGAGAAGAGAAAAAGCGTAGAGGCACAAAAGCGTAAAAAAAGGCCCGAAAGAAAATGAAAAAGGCGACGTAAATATTTCCTGTTAAAAGGTACTCGTTAATTTCTTCCAATATTCCATCATTTTTTTCAGTTTCAGGGCAAAGGTGAGGAAGTTTAATTCTCAATTTACCTACTTCGTCATTTTTTCCTTTCAGATTCAAATTCATTGCAATGAGAAAGTAGTGAAATCCCTACATGAGAATGTGGAAAACTAAGTCAACTCTTGAATTATAAGTTTGTGCACGTTGAGAAAAATTTTGCGATGGATCAAAACCAGGTGATAGGTTTCTAGGAATTGCATTTCATCTCAACTCATGCTCCAAATCTCTCTATATTATTACATAAACATCTTCATGACGACCTTAATGCACTCAAAAAAAAAAAAAAAAAAAAAAAAACCTAGGTACGACTAACTTTTTTCCTTTCAGCTAAGAAAATGAAAAAACTAAATTGATGCACAACTAACTCATCAAACTGGCACTATGAAAACAAATCTTTGAAAATCCTAACTTGAATCACTCACGAATCTAATGCAGTCTCATAAAAATTAAAAAACTCACTGAAGGACAGATGTGTGTTGCTAAACAAACGTCAGATCGAACCGAAGAATGAGAGAGACGATAGATTTCAGAAATTATTTCTGGGCTCTTTCCGAACATAAACAATTTTGGAAGCTTTTCCAAAAACTTTATTCTTTTTTCCTCACTCATTCGCCCGAAATAAATCGAGGGTCAGTTTATTAAAGTCGATTTATCCTATCTCTATGCTCCACAAAATACATTTAAAAAAACCAAAGACCTACGGAACAGTTTTCCTCAAGTTCTGTTGGTTTCTTTACACTGAAAATGTTCACAGGGCTGTTGCAAAAGCAAATGGGAATCAAACGAGAGACAAAATGGATGAAATGACCACGTCGAGAAGTAGCCAACAAAAAGTGAAATTCAATAGCAAGACCAACGAATCAACATCTCTTGACAGATGCTATGACATGCGTTTGTAAAATTTCTCAGTTCTGTATGCAGCCTTTTATATCAGAGACGATATGCGCTGCTTCTTTGTCAAAATTGGAACAGACGCGTACAAATGAAGTTGTTAAAAAAAAATTAAAAACTATTTTCAACTACTGGATATGACAGCGATCATTATTTTTCATGTTCAGAGGCGTATCTGTTTGACAAGCACGTCAGAAAATGATTTAATGCTTACCATGTAATGTAATTTGGGGAAAAAAAATTCGACGCAGGGTCGAGGAAGAACAACAAAATGTGACACATATTCCTGAGGTGTTACATGTGCTTTGGCGAGATATGTAGTTATTCGAATTCAAATAAATGTGCGTATTTACATTTTTCTATCTGGAGTTCTGTTCCTCTCATCGCTTGTAAACAACATTTTATATCAGAAGAAATCCCAACTATCCCATCTTTATACATTCTGGAAATTTCCAAAGTATAGTGCCCCATACAATGAAATATAAGAATATAATAAGCGCTCCAGGTGTTACGAATGAACCTTTTTTCATTAACCAATGTCCTTCCGGAATCCTACGGAATCCTACTCACTCGATAATTATATTTTTACTCTTTATTTTTATCATATTTACTATTTACAATATTCCTCTATGTTTCCCTAATCGTTGAACCTCGATCGCAATGTTCAATCTTCTAATCTTTTAAAAACATGATTGAAGAATCCCAGCGGATGCATTCGAGTCAATTTTGACTCTGTATTTTTTGACAATATCATGTAGTCGAACTAAGATGTGCTAATACAATTATTATGAAAATCTAGCCTTCTTTTTTTGTTTGAAAAGTGACTTCGCCTATTGGCATAGCCACAACACAGGAGTGCTGGGACTCCTGGAAAAGTCGTATGGAAAAGGGCATTAGGGCCTAGGAGGATTACGTGGAAGGGTTTCATTGGTGATTTTATGTATTTTGTAATATATACGCTTTCTATCTTAGAATTTCGGATACTTTATTGTCAGACCATCGTACATATAAAACACTTTTGAACCAAAATGTCACCGCATGTAAAAATGCTAACGACATCAGCATTAACAAGAAAACGATTGCACCCTACTTTTTGCACTCCATATACACATTCTTCTCAACCTTTTCACAACTGTTTCATATCTCTCCTTCAACAATCGCAATATTAAAAATACTATGTACACAAATTCGCCAAAGAGTTTGTCGAAAGGACGAAAATCTTCAGTTTTCAACGCAGAATTCAGGCGCGAAATATTACTTTACAACACCGTGCCTGAGGAAAAAGATTCCCTTTATAAAAAGACGATCTTATTCCTACACTGCGAATTCGGATCCTCGAACTGTCGCCTCAGCTAAAAAAAATCATTTCCTCGTTTTGCAATAAAACTAAAATAAGGGCTTTGAAAAAGATCAATCGCACTTTCTTTTTCGTTTGGGAGCCTAATTCGAAGTCCTGATAAGTACTGAACCTTCACTAATGACGCAGTTATATCTAGTTTGGACAGAAAACAACCAGAGAAAAAGAGCTTTACATGGCAACAAGCCAAGGGAGGTACGTAGGAATGAATAACATGAAAATAGAAATACAGTACATTCGACAGAGATGTTATCGTCTGTGGGGCCCTAAAAAGCTCAGCACATACCCTGATTTTGAGAAACTGAACTTTTCGCAGGCCTTAGAAGAGGAAAAAAGTAACACTTGGTAAAAATGGTATTAGGAATGCCCAAGAGCCATTATATCAAACCCTCATTCCCAAGGTTAGTCAGAGCTTTCCCGCTAATAAACTTTCCTGTTGCCATGGCACTAAGCAGCCATGGTTGCTTGTGTGAGTCATTTTACACCAATTTAAACAAACGGACATGCTGAGATATAAATGCGAGACTCTAAAAACTGCATGCCAGACTCTAGAAACTGCATTTCGCGTTCTATAGGAGAGCGTTAAGTACCTAGTGTAGACATGCCCCAGCACATGCGTTATTTGAAACAACTGATGAACCATAATATATGTTTAGCCCTTCGCCATCGTTGCAATGCTCGTCCTGTGAGGCAGAAGTTTTCTGCACGAAAACAGGATCTCCACGCAACGTAACTCAACTTTAAAATGGTATGGGTGTCTCCACTGTTCAATGAAAACACGAATCAAGATCCTCTTTTCATGTCATTAGTTTTCAATATTTGGTGCTAGTGTCATCGCTTATACAATCAATGAAGAGACACTAACCGGAATGTAAAACGATTTGTAATACAATATTCTAACCTGCCGCAATTACATGTTTGGAAGTTTTTAATTAATATTTGGAACGAGTATGGCATTCATGGAGTGGGTCGCGTGATAAGTGGTCATTTCTCAAGCGACTGTTAGACCTTTCATCATACACCGCAGCACTAGTAGACTACTTAATGCCCAATATTAGTTGGTCAAAGAAATGTGTTCTTATGGTCGCGTGCTATCAAAATGTCACCGGGCACCTTGAAAAACAAATTTTAGATTTGAAAAAAAAAAAAGAAAAATAAAGGGGGAAATGTCGACTGTTTTGATTGCAGTCATACGCAGTAGATAAATGCAAAACACGTGTATGTGCTTCCCTCTCTCCACATTATTTCAATAATATTGCTTCTTATACTCGCACATAAGTATTGAACAACAATTTATTTCAGGTTCTATAAGTTGATTAAATTTTCATT
Organism: Parthenolecanium corni; assembly: GCA_038050395.1. Taxonomy (NCBI): domain Eukaryota; kingdom Metazoa; phylum Arthropoda; class Insecta; order Hemiptera; family Coccidae; genus Parthenolecanium; species Parthenolecanium corni. The sequence continues at coordinate 10,431,178 of JBBCAQ010000003.1, read as the reverse complement.
TGGGTTTTGGTTTCTCGATTTGTAGTGATTAGAGATGAAATAGCAAGAACGAATCAAATTGAAATAAATTATAAGAAAAATATTGATCTAGAAACTGAATCAACCATCTGTAGGAGAGCTAACTCTCTGAAAACAGTATAAATGATAATGAGATATACACCACTTCTATACTATTTTCTAGTACAAAGCATACGATTTAATTTGGTGCTTCAACAACTCAATTACAAAAGCTGAACAAGATGAGACTAATACTGGCTTTGGAAAAATTCAAGAGCATATCAGTTGGTTGCAAATTTTTATCATCCTTCGGCTTATTACCTTTATAAACCGGTCTTCGACTCTTTCCTGAATAAATTGAATCAAAAATAATCACTTTGTATTCAACTTCTTAGAGGAAAATTGGGAGAGAAAAATTTCTACACTAGCTCATTTTACGATTCTGACTCAAACCTAAGAAACAGAAAAAGGGAAAGCTCAAGAGTGATCCAAAACTTTTTTTTTGAATCTTCAACAATTTTTTTTTCTGCTGCTTTTTCCTGAGCGCCATCTCCCGAGTGTTCCTTTGCCATTTGTAAATTTACTGCTTTTGTCGACGAAATCGTCCGTAAAATTGTAACACAGATTTGTCTGTCGGGAATGAGAAAGCAATAATAGTAAAGACTCGACAAGATGAAATTTTTGGGGAAGTTGTAATTTTTTCTTTCCCCTTACATACTTGTAGTACACGTCAGCGAGTTGTGTGAATGATGAAATTACAATTTAGAAAATCCAGGAAGAGAAAAGAAAAGGAGAAAGGAGCCAAGACAAAAAAGCCAGCAGCAGTAAATACGAAATCGAAGATCCATTTCAAACAGTTTTCTGTGCGAAAAAATACGTCAGAATTTGACATAGATATCGGATTCTGAAAATGTGAGATGAAAGAAGAGCAGGAAAAATGACGCTCTTTTGTTGGAAAAAAGGGGTAGACGTAAACTCGATAAAGCTGTTGAAGAAAAAAAAAAACTGAAAGGTTTTCACCATTAAATAATTGAAGAAATATATGATGGATCGAATTAAATGGAAAGAGCAAAAGTTTTTTCCTTAAAGGAGCCTTAGCTTTTCTTCATTGGCGAAAGTGGATAAAAATATTTGTTCTTGAATTTGGAATAACAAAAAAAAAAACCTGAAAACGTGACTTCTGATGGTCATTTGTGCTTGAAAAAATCCAAAATTCATTCGTATTTTTTCACATTGGAAACCGATCAAATGGCTTTACGTGTGCAAACATTTCTACTGTCGGTAGGTTGAGGGGTAGGTGCCGAGGAAACCTTTTGGAAAAATATTATCAAACCAGGGTCGTCGCTATGGTAAAATAGTAAAGAGGGCAAGTCAAATTTTTGGAAGAGCTAATTGGGCCCCCCCATACCGCTCATTTCATGGGGGAAAATATTCCTCTGGTGGAGGAATAACTTTGCTGGAGGAAGCTCTTTCCTCAGTCTTCACATTGGCTATGACCTTGTTTCAAACTAAACAAAATCAGTATGGAAAAATAACAATTTTCTACACAAATGTTCGGTACGTTGTCATTGTCTTTGTCCAATTCGATAGTGAAAAAGAACAGGATTTACATCCGTCGGCCAACTTTACCCGTCGAGTTGACACGAAAACGACTAATTACGATGTTATGTCTTCAGAAAATAGCATAACTTTCGGTTTCGTTGATGGTGAAGTGTGAAAACAATGGATGGCCGCATTAAGGCCGCATGAGTTTCTCTTGGAAAGGTTATAGATAATTCGACCATCGCATCGCATCATTTATGGAATACGTGGTCTTTCTATTATTCGTGAATAGAATAATTTAGGACAACCTACAGAGGTATTTACTTTTGAGATTAGTAACGCTATTAAGAAGCACACGAATCGAAACTTTTTTATCTGAAAAAATATATGTGTAATTTGCAATAAGTGCACTGTCAAGTGTAGAAGACGTTGAACGATTCAAGACGATTTCGGACAGTAGACAAAATTTTGTGATCGTAGCCGTGTTTGCATTTCATTTTTCAATTTTCTACTTTTTCAGCATTGGAAATGTTATGGCTGTGTTATGGCCCGCCACCATTATCATTGTTTACATACTCCATCTTTTCCAACTTCCTTTTTACCATATCTTGATACTTTGTACGTCTATTAATTTAAGCTTTTATGTAACTCTTTCACAGAGCCTACCCAAATTTAATCTTAACTTTCAATATTCTGTATTTTTCCTATCATACATTTTACTCACTTTAATTAGCTTTCAGACGTATATGTTTATCTTCTATTTACTGTAATACACTTGTACCTGCATTTCTTACATATAACTTGACCTATGATAATACGATAACTTCTTATTTTATACCTAAATAGTGTATCAAAGTACAGAAGATAATTTGACGAACCTAAAGACAGCCTTAGCTGTCTTTCATAATTCATTCTTTTTTGACCAACTGGTCCAGTACAGTTGTAATGTAGTTTCTATATTAAAATTATGCAGCTTCCAATTTGTTGCTTTCTTTGAAGTTGTTAACAGCTGTACCATCCTCTTCTACCTGACCTTCCCTTTTTCCCTCTAAATTAGGCTAACTAGTTTACTACACGTTAAGATACCTTTAGGATACATTTTACATTTTCAACACATTTCATATTTAACCTAAAATGATTATACTCACACCTTAGGCTTAGTTTACCTATTATAATCTTATTTTTTACTTATTATCATCTTTATTCCTTATTAATTATTGATATATTTTAATGGTTATGATGACCTTTGAGTTTAGGGTATTTTTTCTATATATTTTCAATTACTTAATTCTTTGTTGAATATAAATACTCATTTTTCACGTAGTCTAATCAGAAGTAATTTTACAATAAAACATAGTGTTCTTGCTACCTGTGTTCTTTGCTCATTGTGTCTTAACAGAAAGATCTACCACCATTCCACCGATTCTTTGAGGCTTAGAAGAATTTTATCCTTTGTGGGTTTTCATTTCTTTCTATTTCCTACACAAAACTGTCCACAGCAGCATTGCGACTAACGCCAAGTACACAGATGCAGAGTCAGACTATGATAGCGAGGGTATTGATTTCTGTGTTGGTTGCTGGCAGTGTCAAGCAGATTATAGCAAGGTGGAATCCAAGAAAACCGACTCATGAATAATTTCAGTCATTTTCTACCAGATGAAACGTAGTGTGAAGTAATGTTCGGATTGCTATATTAATTGTGGATTCCAAATTTTTCAAATCTGATTCATTCGATCAGAATATTGAACAAGTGTGGCCGTGTAGAAGGTCAGAGCATTGTCTCATTACCACCCAACAAAAGTACACACAGCCAGTCAATTCGAAAAGCAGTTATTCGTGTATCGAAAGATAAAATGTTAACTACCGAGTGGGTTTTCCCCCCTTAGGCACCCTTTTCCCCCCTATACAATCAGTCTCTTCTTTTTATCTTTCTCTTATTTTCTCTCTCTCTCTCTCTCTCTCTCTCTCTCTGCCCCACTAATCTTCGACCATCCATCTCGTCCGCCACCTCTACTCGAAGCACAGATAGATATTTGTGGGTTCGCGGCGAAGCATGGGGAACGATTTATGCGATTTTGGAGCGCGAAATTCGAGCCGATGTGTGGGCTTGCCGGGGGTCAAGCCGAGGACTCGTTTCACCGCTCTAAAAAAATCGCTTTTCTCGGATCGACCTATCTGTTTGGCTTTCGACACCACTCGAGCGGCAATGAGCATAGCAATCCTCTCTATAATATTCGTTACGCAGACGCGAACGTCATTAATCTTTGTCTTTATATGTAGGCCGTTTGCAGGTATTTGTATAAGTTGGAAGCGTGTATATCGTGCTTTTGTAAAACGTAAACGTTAAATCGCACACACGGCGAGGAATTAGAGAAATAACTACGAATTAGGATAGATGTCAGTGGGCTGGGGGAGGGGGAGAGAAGCTTAGTGAAAGAGAATGCACATACGTTAAATGAGTAATGGCACGAGCAGAGAGAGCTTGACAGACAGAGAATGGAGATGGAACGAGCACCAGAAAATGTCACTCAAACACAATATTGCACCTTAAAAAGATCGACACGTCGACGACTTTTACAGTCAGAATCGTTTGCAATGGTGAGGCGCGGTAATGAGAGGAAAATGTTATGAAATGCTGATTAAAAAGTAGCAAAAGTCTATATTTTGTGGTGGGAGTTAAATCAGGAGGGGAACGGAGATGGTGGTAATTTGGCCAATGTAAAAATTGGAAAAAGTATTTCTGCCAGTTGTAATGCAGCCAGTGGGTACTAATTAGTAAAAATTTTCAAACAGATATTAATTTTTCCACCATAAATCTCATTGATGAATGCAAACATCCAATTATATTCTCTGTCTGAAGATTATAAAAATCACAGTAGTGAAATTGGTAACTATTTGAAGCTGTTTTTTGGCTTACCTTTTTTGCACCCAGATGATGTGCAAGACTGTTTCATTGATGACTTACTACCATCAGCCTCCGTAAGTTTTGGGACTCAACTCGGAAATACATACTAATTAGCTCGGCAAAACAGGGACTCAACTCGGATAAACATCATGTTAATTTCAAAAATTCGAATAATTCTCAATTCTATTATTCCACTCACACCTTTTTTATGAATACCTAGTCTAAATTTTATCCAATTTCAATGACGACGCTCTCGGTAACCCTAATTCTCCAGAAAATAGAGGATTAGTATGAAGGAACCCGTCCCTTGTTTCGTTGTATTTTTTTTTCTTGTTCCACTTCCTTATTAATCATAATACTCTTTTTATTTCATTTCCAATACTAAATCTCATTTTTAAATGGCAACTCATAAAGGCTCATATGAAAACTGATTTAGCTTTGCTGAAAGATCGTACCACTCGCAAGAATGGCAAGACAGAAAAAGTACGCGCTACGAATAAAATACAATAACCCCAAAAAATACGAAAGTTATATACCGAGATTATCCTGCATTTTGATGGTGTCGCTAAATAATCCCTAGCGAATTGCTCTCTATGGCACTTCTCTTCAAATGGAATGCAAGCGAATCGAATGAAATTACAAGAATAAAAAGGAAACACGCTTCGAGGGGTGGTTTTGCGAAAATTTTAAAAAGGCAATTGCGTATTCGATGGGCGATTTGCGCGTACTTAAGTTAATGGCAAGGTAATGGAAATAGGGAACCCCCAGTGTATGGGAACCAAGAAAAAGGTTAGAAACTTGAGCAAAGTTAACGACGAAAGTTCAAGAGATATGCACAGGTATCTATTCATCTCGTTTTTAGCAGGTTTCCGTTCTCACATTCCTAATGATATGCGCGCTTTTATCAATGCCATTTAATTAATTTTTCCAGAGACGTATCGCCTCATAATTCGTAGCACGATTGTTTCGTGAGGTGAACTGTTTACGTAAAGAAAAAGAAACGAAAGTGTCGCTTGAGACTTTCATCATCCGCAAAAACTCAAGTTCTTGACAGTTATGGCTGCACTAACAGATCTGAATGATTCTCCTCTTAATCGGTTTAATGAGCTTTTTTTTTTCTTGGTAGGTCAACGACGATTGTTAAGAGAACAGTGGTCATTGACCTACGACAATTTTCTCACGTAACAATATTTGTGACAAAATTTGAAATAACTACCCCAAGGTGAAAAAGTCAAAATTGATTTTTTTGAAAATTCTGATAGCCTATTAAATAAAGAATCCAACAGTCCAAGATTTAACTCTCTAACCCAATAATTTACTGAGATATGACTCACCAAAGTTGACAAAAAAAAAAGGAAATGCATTCCAAGTTTGAGAAGCTTTTCTCTCCATTTGCGATATAGGTACTTTTTTCAAATACATACTTTATAATTGTTTTTGTTTTGTTGGATCAACGCACTAATTAAGTACGTATATAAAGATAACCACATGCAAATAAAAATATGTTGCTTAAACTTCATTTTTTGTAATTTTGAAAACACGCTACCTCTCACTTCAACCCCTTCATAGAGGCGTTAGACCATCATTCCAACACCCACAATCACATGAAATGTTCTTAAGAGCATAGGGAACAAGTTTCTGGGGCAATCTAAAAATCAACAATTCTAAAAATTTCAGCTTCACTGAAATTTTCTTTTTCCACATTACGATAAGTTTTTTTCAGATTTCGTCGCATTTATGAAATAGAAAAAAATCATAGCGCTGTTAACACACGAGAGTATGAGGTTTTCAATTAAACGCATATCTAGTAGTTGTGTATCGAACCGTCTAAAAATAATGAATAACTTTCAGAGAGATAAATGACTTTCAAGGGACACTTTGAATTCCAAACTGATTTGTCGACATTTAACTGATTTCACGTACAATCTTTTGAAAACTTTTAGTTTCAATACCTACTTACAACCTCCTAGAAACATAAGTCTATATATAATGTGAATAAAATTAATTTTTTGTCAAAGGGTTTCAAGTGTAAAAGGCTTCTTCGGGTTCAAGTCGCATTATCATAATGCCTTGAACTGAAAAGTACCGATGATGGAGACTAAAATGTGTGTACTATATACAAGTGTATTAGGAAAACAATATTAAATTAGCGTGTCGAAAAAAAATTTTAGTATTGCTATTCTACACTTCTTTGCAAGGTGTTGCTGATGCAAATTTTCATACACCATCTTTTTCCTCCCCTATCTCGCCCTTTTTCTATTCAGCTTGGTGGTTGTTGAGTGTGCACCCGACTGTGTGCGTATTTAAGCATTCGTTTTAATGGACTTAATCAAATACGATGGTGTGGTGAAAATTAATTACACGTTTTCGGCGTCGTCGTCGTTTCCCATTTTTAATTAAAGCTGAGCGATGCGTTCTCACGACGATACCAAAAACCGACACAAAAACACTTCTCTCATAACCCGAGTTGAGCACGCCTTGTGTTTTCCTTATTTTTTTTTTTCATTTCTTGGCTTTTCAAGGGGACGGGGATGATGGAAAATACGCGATCAAAAAATTTCACCTTCCTTCAAAGAAAATGAAACGCCCCCCAGTCCCATCATGTTGCATCAAAAATTTTTCAGCGCAAGTAAAAAATATGAATGGTTACCTGAGGGGCTGCGGAGGAGTGGACACGAAAAAGACAAATGTTGAGAAAGCTGTTGATGGTGCGGATGTAGGTGCTGGCGAGAGAAGAGAAATACATGTAGAAGAAAATTTTTTAGCCCAGATGAGGGCAAACGCAGTGCCTATTTGCGAAAATTAATGTTGAAATTTTCGTTTTTACGAGCCCGTTTCCATTTTCGAAACGCAGAATACGCTTAAATATGTACACCTAATATTTGGTAACAGGTGCCCGAATAAAAAGTTTTCCTAGCATTTTTTTTTTTTTTCATTGGACTATCCACGTCGGCCCTCGTTTTAGCCTACCTTTATTCAGTTTCAACTTCTAACTTTTCCAACGACAGGAGAGAAAAAAATAAACAACCTCGACCTTTTTCATGTATGGTAATGCGATGAAACGCTAGAAAAATCTGTAATGTTTATTTTGAAATAGTCGTTGGAGAATCACAATAGACCTAGCTGTTCATGAAGTCGTGTACCTTGACGTGGCGTCATTGCACTTGAATTATACGCCCAATTTTTTTTTCTTTTTCGAATTTTTGAAAAATGAAATAGTTGGTGATGGGAATGAAATTTATGACACTACGGCAACTCAACTCGTAAAATGGAGGATCAATAATTATAAATTCTAATATAGTAATATCGCCGGCTCAGTCATTCCAAAACCTGCTAAATCCTAAACAATGAAAAACTAGTTCTTCATTGATTAAAAAAGAATACGTAGATGGGACAATTTGTGACAGACCACGTGTAACAGCAATCCAAACAGGATGACAAGTGAGTACGTTTCGTTCGATAACCCATGATGAAATTTTCAATACATTATCGATAAAAATCTAATTGAAAAGATTTTCACGAATGGAGAAAATTTTCAACGACGTGGTGATATAACGAGCATAAAAATAAGAATGAGTTAGCCACGATAAATGGAAGGGAGGTTTACCGTAGACGTTGAGACGAATTTCCCTTTTCTCTCTTTCATTTGCTTGTTTCATTTCATTTTTTTTTTTTTTCAACTGTGGTAAAACTGAGTAAGAAATAGGAGAAGGAGACTACATAGTGTTCTGTTCAGTGGTTCTGTTCGGAGGAGGGATGAAGAACAATTGTGGCGTGGTAAAATATTGCTACGTAATTTTATAATTATTATTTTGGCCGAGTGGCGCGAAAAAGGGTTTTGAGGTTTTGCGGCAGCTCTCTTTCTCGTCTTTTAGCTATAAGATTCAAATAAATAAATAAATAAATAAATGAATAAATAATTAACTGATAGGCATCTGGGGTAGTACCTAACTTGTAAAGTTTATAGTGAGAAGGGGTTTCATCAGTATAATAATCGTTTCTCTTATACTTGCTATTTTTGAATCTCTTCATTAAAAAAAAAAAATATATAATGAATGTGGAATACCAAGTTAGGGTGCGCGTGAAGATGAAAGAATTTACCAAAAAATGGATTTCAATTTTATAAATGAAGGCATCCGTATTTCCCAAATATTTTTGTTGTACGGTATTGATTTGGAGAGGTACATTTGATGTCTTGCTGCTATTTATTTTTCATACTATTTTCTATTCTTTTTGTTATGCTATTTAGCTACGTGAATGAGGATGTTGGTAACATATACTCGTACTCTGCTTGGTATGGCAGAGAGACCGAATAATTTACAACGAATTTAACCCCTTTAAATGGGCCGCTAAATATTTTCTTCTGCCCTTTGCTATATTTTTGCCTTTGACACTTTTTGTTTGTGGATGATGTAGGGGATAATATGAATGCCGTCAGAAACGCAGAAAAGAAACTTGGAAAACATATAAAAAAACACAAAGAAAAGAATAGATACCCTTGGACACTATTCACAATGAAGAATCAATTTTTTAATATTTCCTTTCAATTCTGTTATTAGATCTTGGGTAGACTTTCTCTATTGTACAATAATGGTGTTTTGACAAGATAGGATCACTGATTGCAAATAAAGATGTACGGACACTTTTTCACAAAAACCTAAAGGAACCTATCATCTCAGCAGGGTTCTAGGTACTCGTACCATTTATTGAAATCTTACACACATTTTCTCTTGCCGTTAACTGACCGCGGGTTTATCCACCCTGCCCATCTATTTTTTTTGTATTTCAAGATTTTTGGCTGTTGTAACTGGTTTACCATAGCTGACCCTTTTTATACCTTCCCTCAAATAGTGGCAGCCAATAAGAAGAGGTAACAAGCTAAATTACTTATGGGAGTACTGAATTATGCTCTCATTGGCCAACAGTTTAGTGAAATCCAAATTAAGAAGGGAGATGAAAATTGGGGATGACTTTTTGCTATTTGTCTGATCGTTATATGGATGAAATTAGACTCATCAAATCCTCGAACAAAACTCTGCCTAATAAATCTTGATTTCCCATATAATTGTATTGGTGTTCAAGCAATCGAGTGGTTATCCCCCAAAGAAGAACAAAGCTTAAATTCATCAGTTACCTTTCCTGTTGTGAAAGTAGGTAGAAAAACTTTCAATCTAAACCAAGCAGAGAAAGAAATTTCTGGAAATCTAATAAATCCGAGAGGACAGGATAAGATTTTATTCAAAGGTTATGCTATATTAGAAAAATCGCGTCCTCCTTATTTCTCGCCGGATCATGTACAAAGTTAGTGAGTTAGTTGCAGAAATCGTGGGTAGATACACCACTTGCCACAACTGGTGATCGGTTGAATTCAATTGCCACAAAATTTTTGTATGTGCAGAATGCTTTTCAAGTGTCTTAAAAAAATTTTTTTTGTGCTGAGTTTGCCCAAGTAGGGGCTATTTATTAAAGCAATGTGCGTAAAAGTCGTCGAGTATACATGTATGCGATATGTGCAAATATTGATAAAAAGAAATTTTTTTTTTACATGGTGAATGTGCAAATATAAACATTATTTTCATTTTTGTGACGCCGTATTTGAGCCAATAATGGCTACTTAATTTCTTAACGGTGGGCTGCTAGAGGGCAGCCACTCATTTCCCTTTGTCAACACCAAAAAATTTCATTACTCATGACATTACAATCAGTTCCACTCAAAGATCAGCCTACCAAATTCATGGACCACGAAGAAAATTTTCAAAAGAATTTGTTGTTGGAGAATCCCATCATCAGAATTTCTTTAATTATGTTTAGCAAAAAACAAAAAGGGGGTATTTTAGTATATTACACATACTCGTATGTAAGTAAGTTGAAAAAAAAAACAACCTGAGCTCCGGTAATGGGTAGGTTACGCAATATTGATATATATATATATATATATATTGTTAAGTCCCTAGCCTGACCTTACTCAAACCATTTTATTATAATTAGTTTACCTATTACTTATTTTACTCTCATCAATATCTCTCTTCCAATTTTTTGTTTTTTCAGAAATTTCCACGTAACTTATTTTGAACTAATAATGTAATTATTTATCGCATAAGTACCTAATATCTATTTTAACTAATTTAGGTACACTTAATTTTAGTCACCATAAATTGTGTAATTATTACTACATAAGGGGAATAGAAGGTGTGATTATTCATAATATATTGTTGTAGGATTTAAAGTAGACATTACTCAGTTTGTGTCAATATTTCTTTTTTGTCTTAATTTTATTTTCATTTCTCTGGGACATAACAATATCACTTTGCTAAAAGGACCACTTTGTTTGGACATATATTCAGGGGGTAGGACCACTATGTATCAAAAACATATTTAAATATATATATGTTCATTCATATTTTTTATTTCCTTGTTTATATTCTGAAGTGTGATTAAATATGCTTTATTAAACCTGGCTATTATTCTTGCATGGGTCGCTAAGCCATTTTCTGGAAAAAGGGGGGAGGGCTTAATTGGCAGGATCAAGCCTTAAAAAAGATTTTTGATCCTTGGGGGTATGAATTAGTGAGCTGTCTTGATACATAAGTTATCTGACAATAATTAAATTAGTAAATTTTTGTTCATTTTGTGATATTTTTTACTGATCCATTTACTTCTTATTCCCTAGTTAGGCCTACTTGGTTTTTTGCATAATGTGTAGGAGTAGTTTTTTTCTGTTGAAATGCATGCTTTGCTTGTATTTTCCCAAATTCTCTTTTGAGTACCCCATAGAAATAAACATTGAAGATTTTTACATTAATTTGATTGTAATAACAAATTATAATTATCTCTATCTTTTTTTAAATAGCCGCACCTGTACCAGTTAAGAAGCCAAGATTGAGGTGGTCGGACGCAGAAAAAAAGGCAATGAAAGCCTTTTTCAAAAAACACATTGCGGAAAAACGGTCACCTCGGAAGCAAGAGTGTGAGTCATTTATGGAGGGAAATCTGCTATTCCAGGGAATCTCATGGGTGAGGATAAAAACCTTTATCTTCAATACTTATAATGCAAAAAAATAAAAATCTTGTAAATAAATGTGATAAAATTGAGAAAAATTGTGTAAAATGTTTTTTTTTTTTTTTTTTTGAAATCTGGTCGCCTCAAGACCAAACTTTCCTACGTTTGAATCAATATCTACTTGTAAGCAAGGAGAAATGGGAATGTAAAATACTCGCACTTACTAATAAAAAATTAGGAGAAAATTTTTTCTTTGTTTTTTTGATTTTTCTTAACTTTTCCAAAATTTTAAAACAAAAAATTTATATCGTCACTCAAGACCTTCTTGCTTTTGTCCTTCTAAGATCTCACGTACCTATAAGTTGATCAAATTTTTCAAACAGAAGGCTTACTAAAAATGTATCGTAGAGTAATCAATTTTTCAATCGTACATGTAGGAGTAGGTAACTCGTTTTTGTTGTATTTGGATGCATATGAGTAATGTCTGTATATTTTGGAACTGTGCCTTGAAACAGTGAAATTTGGTAGAAAAATTTTTTTCTTTCTCATTCAATATAAATTACACCACATTAAGCGTTAAATAGAATTTGACTAGGGCTTAGCGTATATTTTCTCCCCATTTTCAAACTCACGTTGTATTACACGATTCGGGTTCAGTGTACGCGTTACGACGATTTTTTTTTGCATTTTTTTTTAGCTAATTAGTACTGCGGAAATAGTACCCTCAATTAACGCACCTTTGGCTATACGCGGGTCAAATGCGAGAAAGATAGTGAAAAATAGACGGATGAGATGAGGGAAAAGAGGGTTAGTCATTCATCAGTTGGTAATTTTAGTTTTTGGTTGGTGCGTACAGTGAAATGCAGAAAATGCTAACGACCGTGTATGTTGGTACTGAAATAATAATCATAATAAAAAAATATGATTTGTTCGCATTTCTTTCTGGTGGGCATGTAATTGATGTGTGACGTGTCAGGACCAAAACACGAAACATTTGAGTTTTGAGACGGGTAGAAGCAGCCAAAGATGACAAATAATAAAACAAAAAATCTAATGAACGTGAATATTAGTCTTCTATCTATTAATTGAATTAAAAACGACTTTATCCCAACTAACTGTATTTTTTTGGAAACTACATTTCATCCTAATGAAAATGTGGCGAAGCTATTGGGTCCTTGAATTCGATTTATTAGTTGAAGGGATCGAGCGACTGAAAGACAGGGTAAATGAAGTTGAAGTGTCTGTATCAGAATTCAAAAAACATTTTTACAAGCATTCAAGCGCATAAAAATCTGAGAATTATTACTCTGGGTTACCTATATCTACGAGTACATATTTATTATTCTCAGCGCTTTTTGAGTTGTTATTTCAGTAGGATCTTTTATACCGTGCAAGTAATTTGGTAAAGTTACCTAGGTGACTTGGTAATAAATTATTATGAAATTTCACAAAACGATGAAAAATGCATCACAAATGAAATTATTATGAACAAGAATTTTGAACTTCTGATAGGAACTATTGTAAAACTGTTGGCAAACACAGTCAGAAACCAGAATTTTATGTAGAACACTTTAAAAATAAATTATGTCCGGTAAATCTGTCACCAATTTCAATTCAGATTCCAAATTATGGTCAGTCTTGTCATTATTAGGTATAGTTGACGACTACATAATGGTATTTAAGCGAACAGCTATGCAATTAATTGTATTATACGAGTTGTGAGAGGTTATATGAATTTCAAAGTTGTTGCCATTTTTATTTCTTTAATTTACAATATTTCAGATCAGCTTCGCACACGTTAACGTCCATAATTTTATAGATCATAGCTTCGCACACGTTAACGTCCATAATTTTATAAGTCAGGAATGTCTACAATACGAGTATATCACAGCTGACCGATAAGATTGGCTGGTGAAGTGCAAACAATATCCTGACATCGAAACTCGATGTCCCGTTCTTGAAAAAAAGGTAAAAATTGTTCGCGTATGATATAAGACAATTCTAAACGATTCTCAAAGGGCTGATGATTGTTAGCAACAAAGACCCAGAAATTGTAATAGACTCAAACGAATCTTCAATTTGGTCTACTCTCTCAATGAATCAGTAAAATATTATAAAGTTCTGGGGGTAAATTTTGCTCTTTCTTACTGATCCTTCTTTCCTCTTGCCCCAACCCGCACGGGATTATAAAATGAGCTGGCAGAGGCCAGTAGATCACTTCTTCTCAACACACACCTGCAGTACAGACCTCTCTCTGGCTGCAGTTGTGTAATAGGATCAGCTATTAGACTGCTATATTCAGGCTATTTATTTAGACTATTTCTCTAGCTATTTTCGTTTAGACTGTTTCTTTGGCTATTTTGTACGTAGACTAATTCTTGTTTGCTTAATACAAGCTGCTAAGTTTACCAGGCTACCTTTTTGTTACTTTGATTTTTTTATTTGGCTATTTTAGTAGAAAAACCCATCTGTTTTTTTTTCTTTTGGACGTGAAAAAAAATTGAGTTCCTCCTTCCTTGGCCAACCCTCTCGACGGAACCTGGGAGAGTTGTGACACTCCTTCGTATTCTCAACGGAATCCACAAGAATACAGTCCGTTTTTTTCAATTTTCCTGTGCTCCTTCCAAATTTGGCACTCTCGGTGGAACCCGCGAGTGTTGAGCTCCCATTTCTGGACATCTCGACGGAACCCCCGAGTTGAGTAGTGTCAAACCTTCATACCCTTCACTATATAGCACCCCAAGAACGTTTTAGTAGGCATTTATTAGCGGATTTACTTGAGAAAAAATTTGGGCAAATCTCACCCAAATTTATTTAACAGAATTCTGGCCAATAGATAGTTTGAATTTTAGAATTCTTCACTTAGTCTCTTAGGAACCTTCCAGTAGGAAAAATGGCCCACATGAACCCCCTTTCTTCTGATAGCCGCGGCTACGAGGCCTCTCCATACCCGCACCCGTCAGCCTTTCTCTCGCTGCGCAACCGTCAGATACCCCGCGCACCGCAAAGCCAGCCTCCTCACGCGCACAGCGTCTCACTACTTGTACGTAACATATTTTAGCCTTTAACTTTCTTCTAAATTCATTTTTAATATTTCCCCTTAGGTATAAAAAGTATTTAATAAACTAATCTTACGTCTCTCTTGACCTTAATTCTTAATGTTTTACCTATAGACTCAGATTTTCTAGAGAGTAAAGTCAGTTGTTTTCTGAAAGTTATTGGTGACAGTTTTGAAATAAAAATTTAAAAATGTGAAGTCTCGTTTTAAAGTTATTTTACTTTTGAGCCTTCACAACAGTGTCACGGCTGCCTTACATTCTTTCTTAATCTTTCCTAAATTACCTTCGTTTTACTCTCATTAATTAGTTCATTAGTTTTATTTTCATTTTTCTATATTTTAGCCTTTAACCTTCTAAATTCCTTTTTAATATTACTAACTTCGGTCTTCTTTCCCTTAGGTCTAAATAAACTAATCTTACTTGACCTTATATCTCAATGTTTTTCCTTAATGTTCTACCATTAGATAGATTATTATTTAGTATATAAGACAATATTTCTAGGGAGTAAAGTTAGTTGTTTTCTTAAAGTTATCGGGTTTAAATTAAACATTTTGAAGATGTGAAGTTTCGTTATTTTACTCGTGAGCCTTCACAACAGGTTAAGAGAATTGCAACCCAAACATTTTCGCAGTTTTTATTATTTAATTATCTTGCTCCTCAGATATGTTATACTTGCTTTACCCGTTTCAAGTTTAAATGACTGCCTGTTTCTTGTCAATTACAAACATCGACTTTACTAGTATTTAATGTCATGTTCAAAAACATATAATAAAATTAATAACCTCAGATTTGCATTAATTTGCATACTTCCCTCTTTGCCACTGGCCAATTATCGCGCTGGAATTGAATGAGTTAATTACGGTCGTTTCAATTCCTATTACACAACAAAAGTAATCAATGTTGTCGATAAATCAAGGTAGCAGCAGTCAACTGCATGAATGAGATACCTACGTTGGCAGTTGGTATTGCTCGGTGTCATAGATATCTATGCCCGGTGTAAGTAATTATTTTGTTCGATGATGTTGAGTAATATGTAATAATATTATTTCACTAAGAGAATATTAATCATCTTGTATTGTTAAGTATCAATTAATATTTTCTGTTTTTCTTCTCGCGTAGAACACATACTTTGTCTCATCTTAGCACATGTTCTAGGAAAAGTACAAAATAAAACACCAAAAAATACTAACGCATGTCACATCCCTCTTCTCTCTCTCGCTTCTATATAGTCTACGTCTTGTCCATGTCGTCTATTGTATTTTTCCAAAATAACTTTCCTTTTATGCACCCGTGTGATGGCTTCCCAAACATTCTTTTCTCTTACTTTCCTAATTAGTCTATATTACCCATTTTACCATCAATGTCATAGCTTTGTCGTAGTTTAGGTCATTTTCTATCATTATTTAACGGAAAAAGGCAATCAATTCATCCTATCCATTCAAGACGACTTAACAAAACACCTAACCTCAAGAGCAATGCCAGAACACAAAGCATATATACATTATTTCAGGGGTGATTAGGTATAAATATTCCATCTAATTTAGGAACACTACCGTACAATACCTTCAGGTTATGATTCCTTCTCTAGTTTTAAGTAATTTAACCTGCAACTAACATTATGAATTCTCAATCACTCTAATTAATGCCAATACCTAACTAATATAAGGGGAATGTAAATTACTAATATTCAGATGTTAAGACGTTATGACAGCTAACGGAATAGACATATTGATTGTTTATCTGTTTTTGTTCTCATTCCATCTCCGGGGACTTGACACGCAGCAGTAAGCTCCGCTAGAAAATTATGTTTTCTTTTATTTTCCCATCAAATTGTTTTGCGGCTGACTCTATGTAATCCGATTGCTTTTCGTAGGAATTGTAAGTGGGAGACCGATGTCGAGAAGAGTAGAACAAAATAACAACAACAATATAAGTAGCTAAATACTCGTAGTATGTTCATTTTAATAACCAAATAGAAATTTTTAATGTCAATTATAATTCTTCATTCGTCTATAAATAAAAGGAACCCTAATTATAAATTAATTTTGAAATTCAAAGGGATTGTCTTTTATATAACCTCAACAAATGCCCTTAGACTAGATGTAGAAAATTCTGAAAAACCAAAAGTTGCTAGAATTTGAAGCAGCGACTTTGATATCAGTGTTACGGCTGCCCTCCACTAATTACTTATTAGTTTTACCTTAGTTTTAATTGCTTCATTATCAACCTATTTTAAATTCACTTCTTACATATTTCTATTTCTTAATTAGATCTTCTTTTCCCTCAGGTAGGTACCTATTTACCTTTTTACTTTTTCTAACTAGTTTTACCTTGTCAATCATTTTATCGTCTTCATGACATTATCTCATAATTTTATGCCTATATTAAGGTATTCTTAATAAACCACTATTACATTTTTTGACCTCATACCTTTGTTTTACCTATACGCTTGAACTAATTTTAGTATATAAGATCATATTTTTTGGGAAGAGAAGTCAGTTCATTTTCTTACGTATATTCTATGGTGACGGTTTAGAATAAAAATGTGAAGTCTCTAGTGTGTTCATTTGTTTTTGAGCATTCACATCAGCTTCAGAACTAATGCAGGGTTGGTTGAATAATACGAGTAATTGAAATTTAAAATATTTTCATGATGAAAGCATTAATTATGGTTTACTTTATTATTTATTCTTTTTATAGTATGGTTCGAATGATTATTTACATTATTTCTTATGATATTATTATTTTTCTTGTTTTTTTGTTCAATTTTTACACAAGAAACAGTCAGGCTTCGTGAGTGTAATATTTTCATCGTGGAGTAGATATAGAAATCTCGACTTATGTTTTTGTCAATTTTTTCTTTCCACAAACCTTTTAAACATTATGTAAAGTTACCATCTAAATAATATTTACATGCATCACTGAGTTCACACACACTATAGTGTCATTCATTCTCATAATAGTCAATACCCAATTAAGTATCAGAAACTAAAAAATTATCTGATAAAGTAGCATCCAGCAGGGCTTTCAACAAAAAATTTATCATCCCATTCGACAACGTTCACACACTCCAGAACTGATTCTCAGTCAAGTATAAAATATTCGAAATTTGAATAAATTCAAGTTCCTGGACTTGATATTAATGCGAAGATAGTGTCAATCATCTGGCTGTGCAGGACTAAACGTGTCCAGAATATAAAATATAAGAAAAAATATTTACGAACAAATGAAAATAGAAAAAATGAGCAGCAAAAAAAATTGCGGTAACAGAAAAAATAAATAAAAGTGCGGCGTCTTATTATTTCATGACCGAAGGCGCATTAGAATCAACTTTCACCGCATTATTCAACTCAAACACTAAGAACCTGTTCATGCAATAAGAGCGCGCAAAAATCGGTTTGGTTCCGAAGTGTCGTTCTACACGACACGGTATACCGTCCCCCGTGTCAACGCATGTCATTCGATGTCATATTTCAAGTTTCCTTTGATTTAACAATATTTGTCAACTGACGCATAGTCTAAAGGTTTGTAGTTAATTTATTCTGGTAACTAGAAACACCTAATCAGAATTAAGTAATTTCTAGGACAGAAGGAAAACAGGCTAATCAATAAAAATTGGGGCGGGGGGGGGGGCTTCACCGATTGTGTACATAAAAAATGTTGTACCAGAGATCAATCATCAATAGACCATTCGAGAGGGTCATATAAGCAACGATTAGGTGAAAGCATCAGCAGGTATCTAAAATGGAGTAAGAAGTATCATTCATCAATCGAGAATAAATATCCTCTAATAATCGACATACTTCCACTACTATATTCGATCAATAGAACAAGATATAGCAAGAAAGATAATTTTTTTCTCAAGAAATACATGTACGTTCTTTTTTTGGTTACTTCTTCGTATTTCCATCACTTCTTACCAACTTCATTAATTTTATTGTTCACATTCAACATTAAACTCGATCAAAACTGGGGCATTGTTAAGATGAAAAGGTCAGATAACATCTCACTTCATGGTTCGAAGAACTTCGTTCGAATGAACAAACGATCGGATCAAGTTCCCTTTTTTTCTGATAAGGTCATATCGTATCAATATGATTCTATCGTAAATCAAACAACTGTTTCCATGTATACTATTAAATTTGAATGAATACCCACATAGTTTTCCCCAGAGTCCGGCAAACGTGAACTTTGCACAGGTGTTTGTTTTTGTTTTTGGGCAATAGTTATTTGTATTCTTGCTTCATTCATATATATTCGAATCAAAACATATATTCACTAATTCTCCCCCCCATGTGGCCTTGCCTCGGCGCTGTGTCCACTGTGCGAGCATTGCGACCCTTTGCTGAAAGAATTACAGAGCGATGCGTACTCCAAATTCGCAGCACACTATTCGTACGAACTGCATTAATTTTATGCCGACAACTCCGACAAATTTATACGCGTAAGTATAAAAATCATAAGATCTCATCGAAACTATAAGCAATAGAATCGAAAATTAATCTTCTTATAAACTAATCTGTAACCAGAACGTCAAAACATGAGATTCTTTATGGACTTTACGCCAAGATACCCCTTCCTAATAGAACGAACAAACCCAATCAGCTCCATCGATATCTCTAATTACGTCCAAGAATTATCAGACGACCAAGCGAGGAGACAGCTAGAAAACACGGCAGTCGAAGAGGGTATGGTGGGATTTTGGATATCCTCTGTCACACTCTTCCATTATAATCTACTGTATTTTTCACAATCTTATTTTCTCAAACTTTTCCAATTAGATTAATGGTTATAGTTTAGGTAATTTTCTATTATTAAATATTATACACCGTTATTTTCAACTAATTTAGGAATATCTAATTTAACAATTCTTAATCACACTAATTATTGCCTATTCGTATACCTAAACTAGGCCTAATATGCAAGGAAAATGTAAATCAGTAATTTTTAGATATTATGATAGTTGATTAACCGAATAGACATTACTTATTTTATATGTTCTGTTTATTTATTCGAAATATTTCCGGGGACGTAACATGCGTAAATAAAACCTCCCTACTTCACTCTACTGCCCGCCTGAGTTTAGGTTTAACAATTCAATCAACTTGACAAATCAATAGGCGACTCTCCTCATTTGGGTAGGCCGCATAAGTATACTCGCATTCATACAACAGAATTACCACTGCTCCCTAACTCGGACTCAGATCCGGGAAATCATGGAAGGGTAGGTAATTATAATTTCAACTTCATTTTACAGAAGAAAGAAGAAACAAAAGTAAAACAATTTACAATCAAACTACACAGATTCGACAGTAGCGTAGAGGCCAGATTCGTCACCGGAGATGCTCGCCAACAGCGTCCCTCGAAATCATACTATAGCCAGAAACGAGTCAGTAGCACGTCGGGTCCGCAGGCACCTTAGATGTGTAATTTTAGCGATTGATGACTTCGATGAAGGCGAAAAGATCTTGGGGAAGGAAGACTGAGGCACTGAATGTGGGCACACCATCCAGGAAATCAGAAAAAGGACTTTCCAAAATAAAAGCTCACTTTGGATAAGAACGAAAAAGGTGATAAAATATATGTACCTTTTTACACATTAAAGGAACTGCGAACATTATATAATACCCTCTATACCGGAAACAATAAAAGACGGAAAACAATAGAAGAAAATGGTTTTCGAAAATGCGTAGGAAATTTTGACAGAAAACCATATTTTAAAACCGTAAACGACCCAAAAAATCTACTGGCTTCATAAATCAAAAGACTCGCAGTAGGTATACCTAATAACGTTCCACGACACCAGAATACGGACAATGAAAAGGCAAAAGGAAATTTTAGTAAATTTATACTCGATAAATACCGAAGATACTTTGAATAACGAGTATCGGTATCTAGAAAATGTCTTCCAACTCCACAGAATACCGCCTTCTCAAACACATTTCGGGACCGCTGATCGGCCAGCCTTACAAAAATGTAAAAAACGCATTTTCTCTGCGAAACTGAAAATGATTAGTTTCGGATTAAAATCGAACATTATTAATAGTCAGTTTCTTTTATCCTTTTTTTCTTTACTAAACAAAATGGAAATCAGAAAACAAATATTTTATTGATAAAATTTCGAGAGGATGTACAGTCCACAGAAAAAAGAAAAAAAAGAGTAAAGATAGGGCACATAGAAACATGGAAAGGATGGCTTTCAGGATTAAGTTTAGAACAAAAAATTTGAAGCAATAGAAATAAAAGAAGAAAGATAATGTGTTTCACCGCTTTTTTTCAATAAAAATTATTTCAAGACTTCATTTGCTAACTCGTTCGGAACAAAACATTTGAAGCATGAGAAAAAAAATGAGATAGCGAGTTACAGCGCATCTTTCAAATACAAAATTACTTGAAGACACCATTCGATTCTTTTTTTTTTCCAATAAGCGGTAAATATACCAATACAAGCTACAGATTTTCGCAATATGACTACGAGCAGACAACAAGAGCTAATTAAGTTGACTGCGGTGCAGTAGGGTAATAGTAACACCGGGGTAATTGCAACAATCGACCATTACCACAACCAGTTAATTTTCTATTTTAGATGCCTAAAAAGCATGTTCCGAATCCTAGATTGAAAACCTACACGACTCTCGATTTAGAATGTGCCATAAAGGAATCAAAAGGTGGGAATAAAACCATTCATGTAGTTTCAAGGGATTGTGGTATCCCATACCATACCTTGCATTCACGAATTAGAGGCCCTAGAGGAGCTACACAAAATGGCATAGTTGGCCATCCTAAAGCCATACCAGCAGAACAAGAATCGAGGTTGGCTCTTCACCTTGAAACGATGGAGAAATGGGGTTTTGGTTTATCCAAGAAGGAGGTAAACGACATTGTTTAACGGTTTGTGGAGCTAAATAATATTACAAATCCGTTTTGAAATGATACTCCCAGAGAGAACTGGTTTCTGGCATTTAAGAGACGATGTAATTTGTCAGTGAAGAGACCTCTGTCTGTAGAATATACTCGAAAACAAAACAAAGACCCTTTCAAAATTTATGGGTTTTCGATAAGCTTAAGAAGTGCTTGGATGACTTAGGTCTAGAAAATTATCTGGAGACGATATGGAACTTAGATGAGACTAGTCTGTGTTTTGACCGCTCAAAAACTAAAGTTATTGGCGCTAAAAATCAGCCATGCTCAAGAACTGTCAACGGTTCAGGAAAGGAAAGTACCACTGTCCTTTTTTACTGTAATGCAGTTGTAAATAAGGCTCCACCACTTGAGTAATTGTGTATGCGAGCAGCAGTGGGGAATATAATTATATCTTACTTAAGATCAAAGTACCAACCAATCAATAAAGAGTATTTGAATATGGAAAGACAACTAGAGAAGGAGATATACGCACTTAGAAAACAGAAAGATTTTGTACAAAAACTCGAAGCAATCATCAGTGAAGGGTGCAAAAATTATCTGAAGATTTCTATCTGAGAATTTTATTTCAAATTATTTTAAAATTAATATTACATTGGCCACTGAGCTATTCATTAAATATAACTCATTGTGTATCACAAATTTACCAAGAAATAAGTTATTTTATATTTGAGGAGTTTAGCAACAAAACGCAACAAACGCCATTTTGAAAGATTATGAGTTGCGTATTGCTTTTTATAGGATTTTTAGCGAGGAATTGACTGGTATGATCAGAGTGCCTTAAAAAATTTATTAAATTACCCTCTGACAATTTTTTCATCATTGCAGATTCTCTCCTTGAAACATATGGGTACGTTGAGGCCCCCAAGGATAAAAAAGGAGAAATTTACAGCGAAGTTAGTAAGGACCTGGGATCGGCATTCAACCACGCACCTTATCATGTCCGCACGCTAGTCTATAGTCCAGTGTACTTCCCAAGGTAGTTTGTCTATCACCGATTATTATGCACTTGGAAAGAAATTTAATCCATGGCCATTGCGGATTTTGTCATTTGTGTTTTGTTTTCTATATATCCACGTAAGTCATTTCAACTAATTTCATTTATTTTCAATGTATCAGCTGACATAGCTGCGAAGGCGTCATCATAAACAGTATACTCCCATGAAAAATGACAGAGACAATTTGGTTGAGATTACGCCGGCTGGAGCTACGAATACATCAGCCAGGTCCTTACCAAATGGGTCCTCACCGCCACGCCTCAAGGAATTGAGCCAACATCAGCTGGATCATCTGGGCTATCAACTCCTGTTGGCCCAGGACCAAACAGCCCAACAAGCCAAATTTTAAATTGTCATGATTATTATACATAAATTGACCATGTGAATAATTATTATTATTTTTTATTTTATTTTAATACACTACTATACGTTTTATGTACTAGTTTTGGATTTTATGTTTTCCTTTATTGAACATTAAGAAATTCTACCTTCCAAATTTCATGGACAAGTATTATAATTGAAAAAATATTCCTGGAATGGTACCTAGGTCATTAATTTAATAATTCTATGAGGAAAAAATGAATTTTCAAACTTTTTTCATAAACTATAGATCAGTAGTCAGTACTTCATGAATGTAGAATTGAAGATGAAATTGCTTGACTAAATAGTGCAGTATTTTCATCGCAGTGAAGTATTTGCTGCAAATATTTAGTAAGAATATACACTGGCATTTGCCAGCAATTAATTTAGGGTATTTTCTATATTAATGCTGTTAAAGGTACGTAGGTTTTTGCTGCAAATAAATGCAGAATATTTTCTTCCTAGAGTACCAATACTTTTATGCAGCAAGAGGAGGCATGTGTTCCAAAATGTTTTTTTGGTAACTCAATGCAGCAAGAGAGAGGCATGTGCTCCAAACTATTTTTTTGGTTATTTAATGCTGCAAGAATGAGGCAATTGCTGTATTGGCATAAACCTCACATAAGAGCAGTATTATGTAATAAAAATTCATGCAGCAATCTGAAGCAAAATGGTATCATTTCTTTGGAGCATTGGTTTAAAATTTGCTGTACTTCAGCTATACTAGAAATTATATGTCTTATTCAAGATCAAAGTACTTCACGGAAATATGTATCAAACACCTACTCATTAATTTTAGAAAGAGTTAGGAAAAGAAGAAGATGCTAAAATTTCTTTTGCTTTATTTTTTCAACCTATTTCGACGTATGGTATGTTGCATAATGTTTTTCGGGAGATGATCGCAATAAGTTTTTCATCACATTTCAAAATAAAAATTTCATTCAAAATAAAACGTGAAGAGAATTACCATTCAAGCTCAAAATGACTATAAGATCCTGGAACTCGAAACAGAGTAGGGCAAGCCGCAATCTGATTGATGATTGAAAATCATCAATCGTTAATCAATCTATTATTTCCCAGTAATAATAATCAAGATTGAACTGCATTCACCGCTACACTGATTTACAGTAATTCGAGAGGAGGAAAAATTGTTTGGGACGAAAGCAGATATAGATTGCTATGAAGGAATAAAATTTTTCATTATTTGACTGAAAATGATGCAGAATTATAAGTTGAGTAAATTATATTTACTGTACTTCCTTCCAAACACAGACAGACCCAAGAAGGAGTTTCATTATAATTCTTTTTTCCGCGATATTTTCGGAAGAATTTACCAATCCTCCTTCCTCTATCTTCGATTCAGCGACATTCTATTTCAAGTATTCCGATTTTTTTTTTTTTTTTTTTTTTCGCACAAGACGAAACATGATAAAGCCTCCAATATAGACGATTTCACGCGAGGTTCAATGAATAATTTTGTAATAATTTTGCAATAATTTTTTTCCCGGGAGACGATGTCATGGAAAAATTAAAATGAATTTAGTAATCGAAAATAGGACATAGAAAGGCTGTAACATTAGATCAGCTTCGGATTGAAGATACAATTTTGCGTGTTACATGAGAGGTGAAACTAAACAATAGAAACTGCAGCCCATAACAAAATAAGCAGCTCAGATTTTCTTGCTCGTTTCGTTAATTTTCAAGCGGATTGAGATTTCGGTGCATCTGCGTTGCGTTATGGATACTACCAGCACATTGGTAAAGGAGAAACACATTGGTAAACGAGAAATTTCATTTTTGTATCCCTCTACGTTCAATAACTCATTCAGACTCGTATTTAGGTTTAATTCAACATTAGTAAGGGATTTACTATTCGCTACAGTTCCATTCATATGTATTCATTCGGATAATCAATAATAAAATTACCATCAGCCACATTGTAGGCTTCTATATGTATACCAGCTTCACTTGATACTAGTTGCATTCAAATCCATAACTCATGGTTTCAATCTACATAACATAGGACAAGCAGGATGGTTACATCAATATGTATCCTGCGGAAAAACAATAGGCCCAGTAATACAGTTCGCATGCATCACAGCATGGAGTTTATCTCAACTGACGAGCAGTAAAAACTTTTACGAGTGACAACACGAAGTACAGTAGTTTCGTGGCCAAATTCTGAGCCTCTTCCCATTCACATAAATTTCTAGGCTCGAAGTCATCAGCTGAATCAGATCAAGTGAAATAAGCCATTTCATAGACACCGTTTTGTTAAAGCTTCAAACTTGTGACGATGTCGCTGGCATTGCTTAAAATGGCAAGATAATTTTCTGTTTCATCACTAGAAAACATATGAATGGTAGAACTGCCGAAAGTTGAAGGCACGGTTTTTCTGATTTTTCACTCATAGGAATCCAAAGCATCGATAGGACACTCGAAAGAAAACGGTTGATTGATGAAAATATGGGTAACAAACCCTATTAGGAAATGGCGGAATGATGGCAGTTCGTTTCACCAACCCAAAATAATTTAAACTATAAAATTCGTCACAGTGATGATTGTAAATCAATTTCTACGTGAACTCCAAATATCAAAGTTTTGGTTACAACCTTTTCATATTCCAACAGTAATGCTAAACTTGGGAGGCATAAAAAATTCCCATTTCGTCAAGCACATTAAATATTACCGATACTGAATAGAGGAAGGACTATGGTAATTAATACAAAATCATCACTTCTGCGAACAAATTTTATAATTTTTTATAAAAATATACGTCCGTGCAGAAAAGTGAGTTCATCACACGAGGTGTGCCAGAAAAATCGAAAGCATGGCGGTAATTTAGGAACACAGTCCAAAATAAACAGAATTAATGTTGTATAAAAACTAATGCTTCATCTGAAGCGGTGAGAGTATCACAACTGGTTCATAAAGGGGATTCAGTTCATAATTTATTACGTATAGGTACTACAAAATCCCATTTCACGAATATAAAGAATAACTTTACAAAGTGCTAACATGACTTCATCAATTTGAGATGCACTATCGGTATCAGGCGAATGATGATAGAAGACATGAAGAAATAAAAGAAAAGGAAAAATACGCAATATTTCAGCAGGTTTTCACTTGAAAACTTACTCATTTGCTTCAGGGATCTCATTTTGAAACGTTTCATTTTTTTCTCTTGTTTTCTTTTTCTCATTTTTTCCCTCTTATTTCTTTTTTTCGGTTTGTTTTTATCAATCAACTTTTTTTTTTCATTTTATACTTTTTTTTCTTGATATTTTGGACTTATTTTATTTTTTCTACAATTTTTGGTCTTTTTCGTCTTCAATTCTTCACGTAGGTATATTTTTCTGTCTACCTTTTCAATTTATTTTTTGGTCACCTTTTGCTAACAGTGCATGTCAAATTAACGAATTAGAATTGTAATGCACACTGATATGTATGCTTCGGTACGAAAAAATGTCTTCAAGCTCGAGGAAAAAAAAATAAAAGGGAGAGAGGATTGTATAATATGTAAAATTGGTACTAAGTTGCCAGTACACAATTATTGGAATATAAAGGTTTACATAAGGGCTCATCTCGACAAGGTAATGACTTCACATTTTTTGAACTAGTTCAAAAATTTTCAACATTTGTCACAGGATTCAAAAGTCATTAGGCCTTCAAAATTTATTGAATAAGCATATTTCCACTTCACTTCTTCTTTCCTAACTCAATTTTTACACGAATTAGAGTAGATCACCTTAGAGCAGGTTGAAGCAATTTTTTATTTACACTTCATATTGAGACAAACCTAAAATTTCAAGTCCATCTTTGCCCTCGCAATCGTTGACTTCGAAATCTATACCCAATAAATTTCATTATTCTCCACGTCCTGCCACGGTTCGCAATCTATATTCCCTCTTCGTTGTTACGGCTTTCTCCTAATTATTTTGCGTGTCATCAATTGCAGACATTTGGAACCACGTAAAATTTTCTTCATAATAAGTGAAATGTTCAATAAAACTATTAAAAGGGGGAAAAAAAAAGAAGAAAACTGGTAAAAAATTTATACCCTTGCTCGTTTATTTTGCGAAAATCGTTTCGCTTTGTGTAGTCCCTACGCGACAATATTCAATCGCGAATAAAACAATTTAAAATTATCGCATCCCTGCGAAATAAATCACATAAAAAATTTCGCTAAAAACGGACGTCAAAACGATAAAAATACCCCATTACCCCTCTCTAGTCGTTTCTGTATTGAAAAATCCTTAGTCTCCTCCAACTTTTTGAACAACCATTAACCGAAAGTAAAAACTTATTTCTACATGGAGGAAGCAGGGGCTTGGAGAGAGAAGACTCAAGTATGTCGGTATATAAAAAGAAAGGAGATAGAAAGTAGAAAGCTAGTCAATGAGGAAAACAATAAAATCTGCGGGAGAACTTTTGTTTTGTTTTTTGACGCGACGATAGTGATACCAAATAAAATAGAAATTTGATATTTGCTTTCTACGTTCTTCGTTTTGAAGAAATATTTACAGACGAAAATTTTCGATCTACTTAAACAGACAGAAAAATTTTACAATTGCCGAATGGGAATACTGAGGAAGGGTATTGCAAAAATGGAAATTACTCGTTTCACTGAACTTGTGAGGTTGTGTGAAATTAAATAAGAATTCAAGTTAACGGGTTAGTTTTAAACTGTACAGGATAATTTTTTCCCGTTGTCTCTATCACACAGTGGTATTACCTCGATTTTAGGTAATTCTCTCAAGTCAGAGAACTATTTACACCAGTCATCTCTGAAAAACTTCATTTCAATTTCTTTCACAAATGTAGAAATTAGTTAATTCTCTATTGCGAATAATTATCATGCAAATATAAATCAAAAGTTTTAAGCTCTCAATAATTAAAACCATCATCCACTTAACTTACCAAAATTCATTTTTCAAAAAAAAAAAGGCTGGGATTAGTAGTGTAACTAGAGAACAATGTCGTTTTAGGTGCTTGGGGTATGAATTTGAAGGATATGTGCATAATTAGCGGCTTATTCATTTGTTTCATTTTCATTCTAGATAAACATTCGCTTTTCTAATTGTTAAATTATTTTTTCAATTATTTATTTATTCATTTATTTGTTTGTTTAATTCAAATTACTAATTATCTTTCATATTTGGCTAGTATCTAATTTCATTTTCACACGTTTCAGCTTTTTTTTTTGTGGTTTGAAATATTCTGATATTGCTTGGCTGAAAACCTGCTTCTCTAGTGCTGCTGAGCTAAAGCTCGTGTTTTTCTTTCCTCCAAAGAAACGAAAAAATGAAATATGAAACAGAGTATTAATACTGAGAAGAAAATTAACTTCATCTCACCGAGTTTAGATTTGGTCGGTAGGGTTCCGCTCTAAGTTTGGCAAATAAATTTCTGCAGCGGAACAATTTTTGTTTCAGTCAACCAGCAGACTAAAAATTTTCGGTTTTGTGGGATTAGAATTAACAGAATTTCACTGGGCTAGAAGACTCAGATTTTACTCGTATTTGGATTGCTCAACAGAAAATGAGAATTCATTGAAAAAATTCAGACGCTCAAGTTATTTCTTAGTTGGGTTTACGGAGGCACAGAAAATCTGACAGATGGAATTACTTTTCTCTTTGGCAAAAAATCATTTCAATCACCCGTATTTTCTTTCATTTCAGGTTTTTTATTATTTTTTTTTTTAGAATTTCCTTTTCACTTCAAATCAAATTTCCAAAATTCTCTCAAGTGTTACTCAAAGTTTTTCAACCCACTGTCGTCCTCTGGCATCAAAATAGATTCACATACTTATTATTTTCGAAGTAGGATGTAGCCGCTGTATGGCGGTATGTTCATAGCCATTCCAGTTAGAGCCCAAAGCGCAGCACATATTATTTATCGCATACCTTCACCTCTATCCTCCGTCTCTGTCTATCCTCCAAGTTCCCTCAACTGTTTCTCTTTTTATCTGTCATAAAGTGTGCACCGAGTGCAAATACAAATCAGTTTGCGTTATCCGCGTTCGTAAGACACGTACATGCCTAGATCTTAAAGAATGTATGCTGAATCCCGTACGATGTGTGGTAGATTGAGTGAACTGCAAGGCGAATAATCGAACTCTAGCCTGTGGCTACGGTCAGATCCATTTTTTACATCTTTAATCGGACAAATGTTTTCAAAAACAGTTTTCATACTAATGAATTAGCGGAAAGACCTGATGTTTGAAAACTAAGCAATGAAAAGAAAAATGTTTATGATCATAGACATATTTTCAAGTCAGCTTGGTAAGATTTTCAAAATATAAACTCAAGATTTATGATGTAAGTACTCGTAAGACGGTCAGGAGAGAGTGAAAAATAGGGCGCAGGTAATGAATTATGTCTTCAAAGGGCGATAATTCAATGATTATTCAATTATAAGTACGAACACAATTATACAACGCGCAAGTTAATAGTCCAATCAAAATAGGAGCGGTATTTTTCAGAAACAAAATCTTGCTAACCCGATATCTGATCACTCAATACCGTAGTCAAAGGAACTGCAAGTCCTCTAATGCCTTCACCAATTTTATAAAACGCTACCCGAGAAACAGTTTATGATTATTTTGAAAATAATCAACTTTTAATTTTACTTGTTACTAAATGTAAAATTTTTAATAAGAAATGTGCAACTTACAGTTTGAGAATAGACGAAGGTAAGCCAACAGGAAACTCGATAAAACCCACGCTGTGGCAGATGACCTCAGTCGGATTAGCCTGATCATTGCATCGACACTGCTTCAACGTATCCAAATCGCAATGCGCTGTCACTGTACCATTGGTAGTGACTCTGCCGGTGGTGGAGGGCGCCAACGTTGAAGTGAGCATCGCCATCCATGCAAATCCCACGATGAAGATAATTGCACGCACCCGTCCACACATTCCGGTAGCTCAGGATAACGATGCCAGCGTCGTGGTTGGCGATGACGTCCCATTCATATTGCCCGATGACACCATCAAATTAAAAGAATATGAGCGTCCAACTGGCTAGAATAGTAATCAAAGGAAAGAGAAACAATTATTTATTATTTATATTTCGAATAACCAAGTTGATGTCAACGAAAACCGCGGAGTAAGAAAAACTAAACGCTCGTTAAAGGGTCGGACAAGGGCAAAATGGGACTTGCCAGGGTAATGATGGATCTGTTTGGAGTCGCAGATGTCACAAAAATGTTTGTATAGGTTTGGTTCTATAGTCTCAAGCTATCCGCTTTAAAATTTTTGCAGTATCTACTCATTGGTCGAAGAATTCCCGTTCTTATTTTTCATTGCTAATTTTCTTTGGTTTGGTTTTATGCATCTCTTATGTGAAAACCTGCTGTATTATGCCCTCCTCTTTCCTCGAATTATAAAAGGAATAAAAAAGGAAATACAAAAAAAGGGACTGGGAAAACTCCTTGACAGAAAAAAAATTACATGCTAAGTTGAAAATAATTTTTCTTTACGGTCGCAGTGAAAATTTAGAGCTTCATCCGACATTAATTATTGTCTTTTTTTCTTTCGCTTAGTTTCCGTTTTACAAAATGAGAAATTACAACTAAACAAAGTCAATGGGTGGAAGTGATACCGTCAGATGATACTTCTCAGGATTGCTAAGACTGTGGAAACACCAGCAAAAAGGGTATAGAAAGAGGTGGGGATAAAACAAACGCATTATTGAAAGGGGTACAAAAAAACCATTCCCGAGATGAGGTTTAGGAGAGCAGAGAATAAAATGATAATAATGGTAACTCGTGCATCATCGCTTGAGTGAAACAAAACCAGTGTAATGAACCAGGAAGTTCAAATATTCCGTCCACATTAAATGAAATCGCCTGAATTGCGCGCACCACACACGACGGTATCAGCCGAAGGGTTTCTCAAAATTGCCATCTCAGAAATGAGAAATTTGTTACTGGTAGGCGTCTTTCGAGTGGCCGAGTGATATGGTACGAAAACTATAAGCAAAAAAAATTACTTCAAAATGGCCGACTACCACAAAGAAATGCTCTCCCCTTTCACCCTCTTTCCTTTTCATTTTCAGCTATTCCAGTTCAAAATTTCTAGTAGAATTTGGAAAAGTTGGGAATGTTCATAGATGATCTCAGTAAATTAATACATAGCTAACGAGCTGAAAAAGTTGAAGTTTTCAAACAATCCAGTCTTTTTGATTCTAATTTATTTTCAATAAAATCAAAACTTATGAGACAAAAAGAAAGATGGCACTTCGTCAAGTTATATACGAGTAAAAATCATTTTCTCTTTCAATTCAATTCGAACTCAACCGTGATTAAAATCTCTTACAGCATAACTAAGAATCAAATCATTTAAAATGAAAATTTCACTGTCTTACAAAATAATAATTCCCAGCATAAAAAACATAAACATCAAAACCTGTGAATACCTGTGTACTTCATTATGCTCTCAAGCTGCTGAATTTTCTCTTACGAACTCGCTAAAATAATTATAATTTCTGTTGCATTCTGAATCATGCACATAGAATATGTGATGCGATCCAGAAAAAAGAACAAAACCAAACAGTTGACTTGTTCCAGTACACTAATAACTTTTGCCAGATTATTGAATTTTTTTCTCTATCGATCACATATCATAGCCCAGGTATTTTTAAAAGAACTTTACCTCTTTAAATAAATCAAATATGGAATTTTTCATAGAGGATGATGGTTTTAGAATTTCCGAAGTTTCTACTGATTCATTTCTATTTTCTTGAAAAGTTTGACTATCCTGGAAGAAGCAAAAGAATATTATCAGACTTGGCAGTTCAGATTTCAAACTATATATAAAAAGATACTCAATTCAACACTTATACTAACTATTTCTATTATCAATTTGTTCCGCTGTTTTTCGAGTTCTAGTCTCTCTTTCACCAGCGAGTCGTATTCTGTTTTGGTTTCTCGAATGATTTGAACCAGTTGACAGGAATTTTGTTCTTCGGAAAACTATTTTTCTCCAAATCGTCGAGAAATTTTTTCTTGCTCTAAATTCAAAACAGCTGCCCTACAACCAAGTGATATTGTGATATGAACTTTGATATGGCTGAACGAGAGAGTTTCACAAGAAATAAAGTATTGAAACCCAATTGTGAAGAAAAAAAAACGAACACTTTTATCTCAGTGATGAGAGGACCTAAAGATTTAAAAACCCACAATAAAAATACCTAACAAGATCAAATATAAGCTGTGGCAAACCTCCTCAAAAACATCCTACATAAAAACTAATTCATTATCAATGATTTCATATCAATCGGTCCAAAACTGGGTAACAAGAGTGCATTCTTTAAATTGCATTCAATGAACATTGAAGATGAGGACAATAAAATGAAAAGTTTTCATCTACTCACCATTCGTATTTGATGCTCAATGAAACGAGTCCAATTTTGGTCAACCAACGATGAGGACGAGCACACGCGAATACACTGATTAATAACAGAAGAATACGGAATGTTTCAACAAGTGTCAATCAAAAAATTATTTGCACAAAAACAACCAAAGTGGAAAAAGTGGTCATGCTTGAAATCGAGCTGAGGCAAATGCCACTAATACGAACAAAATGGCGGTGACGAGGACGAACACACGCGATCGCGACTACGCAATGATGGAATAAGTTTCAAGAAGAATAAGAGTCAACATCACGAAATACAATACAAAATTTCAGCAAAATGCTTACTTAAGCACCGCGGTCATGAAATTAATTTCAACTTACAGAGCAACAGCCATGACTCAAAACGGCGACCAGCGAACAAGCAATGCACGTACGGACGAACATTCGAACGAGCGAAAAATACGAAAATGAACGACCGTTGACTGCTTCGCCAACTGTACAGCCGATAACGCAATGGCTAGTCCACAACCGACTTTCTCGTCAGCCAAGTTACTACTTGCTACAGCGGCAGAGTTGACGACCAACAGTACTCCGTACCGTACTCGTTCGTTGAAATGAGAATGTGTATTTTTTTTTTCTTTTTCACTTTTCGTTTTCGTTCTTTTCTGTCTTTCTGCTCGAGTCGAATGAAAAGGGCGCCATCTTATGTCGTCCAACTGCTGCTCCATGCTACGAAATCTAGCTGAGTGAGACGCAAGTGGTGTGTGTGTGTGTGTATGTACATGTGTGTGTATATACGTGCGCGTGTGCGTATGTACGTGTGCGTGCGTTCGTGTATATGTACGTACCAGTGTATGTGTGCTTATGTGTGTGTATAATGGTTAGAGAAAGAATGATAGATGCATTGGTATGCCTAAACTGGTAGTAGTGTACCTTTAAGACTTTCTAGAATTTCCAGACTACGACCAAGCTAACTTCTCATTTTCAATCCGAAGTCATAACGGGAGCGGGGTGAGTTCCACACCGTATGAGGTTAGAAGGGGGTGGTTGCATTTGCGAGTGGCTTGCACCAAACATTTTCGGTTTTCCGTCAACTGTCAAGGTCAAAATGTCAAATTAGTCCGATGTTCGTTGCAGTTATAAAATATGCACGAAGTTGAAATAATATAATTCTGTTCGCACTTATTTTTCTTTTCATATCCTCCCTATGAGTTCGCGACTTCGTCCAATGTTGTAAATTGCAGACTTCAATTTCAATGATTAATTAAAATTTGTTCCTGAAAGCCTGAAAACCAGTGATCCACGTCGCACTTTTATTTTCATCCTGCGAACTCACCCTCTCTCACGCTATTTCTTTCTCTTTCTCTCTTTCTCTCTCTCTCTCTCTCTCTCTCTCTCTCTCTGTGACACAAAACCCATATTGTTTCTCTCTTACAGTGTTTCAAAAATTAACTAAATTTTGATTTATTTGTATCAAGTTCTGATAATTTCTTTTCTCTTTCTACTCCTCATATCGTTTTATCTAGGGTCTTTCAATCTTTTTAGCTAATTTTTGTTAGAAGTTCTTGACAGAAAATGTTTTCCTTTTTTTTTTCTTCAACGACGAATAAGGGGGAAAAAATTATCCCCCAAACAGATCGGGCATAGTCCACCTATGACATTTTCGCTGTTATAGATAAGTTTTAGATTTTTTGTTTGTAGCAATTTTTTTCTCAATATCTCAATATCGTTTTACTTAACAAAAAAATCAAAAACAATCAACACCTTAATCTTATGAATAGTTTTTATTATAAAGCAATACCTAAGAAACTGGATGACTGAATATTGAAAATTATAAATATTTGAACATTTGAACAACTTGAGAAAAAAGTTATTTTATTAAT
This sequence comes from Parthenolecanium corni, assembly GCA_038050395.1. Classification (NCBI taxonomy): domain Eukaryota; kingdom Metazoa; phylum Arthropoda; class Insecta; order Hemiptera; family Coccidae; genus Parthenolecanium; species Parthenolecanium corni. The sequence continues at coordinate 10,397,154 of JBBCAQ010000003.1, read as the reverse complement.
AGATAAATTACACTTATTATATAAATAGAAATGTTTGGCACTGGAATATGACCGGAAAAATGCTTAATTTGAATAAGAGTTTTTACTTTCCTCACAATATTTTTCAAAAATTCTTTCGTAGCGTAAAGAAGTGTTTCAAAAAAAAGCAATATCATTCCTGAGGTTTTTGCTTTTTAAATCAAGTACCTGCATATAGGATAAACAGTTATTCATCAGTTCATTCTTCAGACCATAACTTGCTTTATCAGGATATAGTAAAAACCGCAAGTTATTTTCAAGTTTCTCATATATTTCTATTCTGACATGCCGTCTCAAGTCCAAGCGCAAATATTTCGAGGAAAAAATTTTCAAAAATTACAAAAACTGGGCTGCCGGTAGTGGGTTAATTAAATTCTTGCGGCTTCAAAAACACCCTCAAGTCAGAACAAATAAGTGATAATTCACTTTTATTGCCGAGAAATTTCCAAACTATAACGTATCAGATTAACGTCTGCATTCTCCCCTAACTTTTAGGGTCTAGAAATTGTTTCAACTTTCGCTTCGCATTGGGCAACCATGTTTACTTCTTCAACTTTTTCATCGTCCTTAAAACTAAAAAATCATATTGCTTGATTCCGACTCTAAATAGGTGCTTATCAACTTTTTTTGAAGAGGTGACTAGGGGGTCGTGAAAAAAAATTGAAAAAATTCGAACTTGAAAAATTCAAGTTTTGAAGACATATTCATAGTCAAACACGAGTACTTCTTCCCAAATTAGTTTTAGTATGTTCAACACTAGAAAAATCAGGTTTTACTCGATTACTCAAAATACCAGATGGCGTCATATCCGACACCACAAAAATAACTTCTAAGAACCAGGTGGCGTCGTATGACACAAGTCAGGGTTTCTCAAAATAGTGTTCCTTTGAGAGGTCCATCTTAAAATTTTGAGTGGCGTCGTGTACTTCTAGTGTTGATACGTAGCTGTACTTCGTATGAAAATTTAAAAGTGGGGGCAGAAAATTTTTAGGACGGTCTGTGGCCTTTCCTGGTCTCCTTTAGGCCTTAGTTATGCCACGACTCGAAAAAACTCTTCGGTTTGTCTGGATTTTCAAAGGATAAAATAATACTGTTCAGCAGAATTACAACTAAAATACCAACAATAAGCCAGTCATTTAAAACTAGTGCGTTGTTATATTCTTTGCGAACCTCAAAACGATAACTCACCAGCAACAGAAAAGCGATGATTGCCTGGAGAAAAATCAAAACACACTGTTAATGACAAGGGAATGTTTGGTTGGAAAAAGACATCTGAAAAAATTGATTGAAGTATGTCTGTATATGTATGTGTATCACTGCAGAGACGATAAGATTTTCATGGCTATAAAAGGTGGAAAAACGAATTCAAATTTTTTTAAGTTGAAGAACTTCACCTTGAGAGTAGGGAGATTGGGTTTTCCACTCCGAAAAAAAAATTGAAAACTTTCGAATTTATTATGTTGTACCCTTTAAGGATGTAGTTCCAAAATTTACAAATTAAAATTTCAGAAAAATGAAAATGCGAAAATCACTTAACTTGCCAGCTTCGTCAACCACGAGAAACGTAAAATACGAGTACAACTGAAATAAAATTTTAATTGCGTAGTGTACTTACTTGTAATAAAAGAGTGAATGCTACTATACCGAGTAAAGTATATGTTAACGACTTTGTCTCAGGATTAAAGTTGGAAATTTCACTTTTCATTTTCTTTGCTAAAGTAGCGAAAGACGATGCGTCCATCATGGTTAAAACCAAAGTCGATCTTGCTTGGAACTGATTCTCTGTTGGTATTGACCTGTTTTCATTTTAGTCATTAAAATTTTCAAAAAATAAAACGAACTTAATTTAAATAAAATTTTCTCTGCTACATAATTAGGAAAAATTGAACTTTTCTCAAACGTAGATTCGATTTTCAATTTTACATCATTCAAGTTTTATTGCTCGAGTACTAATCATAAAAAATATACTTACGTATTCTTCTACAACACTGTATTCAAGAATTCTCAAGATCGGGTAATTAACAGCGTGAGTAAAATACACAAAAATAAGAATATAAAAGGGATGAAAAATCATTGTAATAATAAAAATACTAATATGTAGTTAAATAAAAAACAACAGACCTAACTGACTAATAATTTTTAAAAAAAATTATGAAAGCTTAATCTTATAATTTCGGTTCTTAATAATAGATGTACCTACATTTTATCGATATTTCTGGAGAGGAGGTTATTCTGAACGCATCCAAAATCCTGTAAGCGGAATGATAATTCACTAAACGTACAAAACGAAAAATAAAAAAAATTGCTAATTCCGAGAAACCATTTTCACAACTGTTATGAAAATTTGTTGAAAAATACAGGGTTGAGAATGCATAACTGTTTGTTTTATCGACAGATGAAACATGGCGAAAGATAAAACTAATGTAAGACGATGATTACCCATACTTGATTATGTAGTTTACGATTTACGACACAGTTGATGGTGTACCTACCTGCGTAATCGGAGACTCAACTCTAACCATAACTGTGAGTGAGCAGAAGGGCTATAATTTTAATGATACTTCTAACAATTTTTTCTTTAGCAAAATAATTTGGAATTACGCAAATGAAAAAATAGCACAATCTCAGCATCAGAGTACTTTGCAAAAGTTACTCCTTTTGGTGGTAATAAAGTTGAAGAACTTTCACACACCTTTCACCAACTACATTTAAAAGTGAAAAAAACGAAAGCAAACAATCTTATTGATGGAAGATTACAAAATTTTATTCGTAAGAATATTCCTATACACATGGTACAAAAAATGATTAGAGCACTGCTCTCTTAAATTAACGTACACACTAAAATCACAGGTATATTAATAATTAGATGATATCAAATTCCAAAAAAAAAAATAAAAATATTGTAACGATTGATCTTAGCACTTAATTTTCAATAAACGAAAACATTGATAAAAAAAAAAGAGGAAAAAAAAGCAAAAGCGATATAAATGTGAAAGGGGTAAAAGTCTCAATATTAAAAAACAAAATAATTAAATAAGAAAAAAAATGCCTAAAATGAATGATAAAATAATTCAAGCCAATAAATCTAACATAGATCAAAATAAAATTAATTATGATTAGTCATCACTCGAACTGAAAGAAAATACAATAATAAAACTGGAGATAATACTTCAAGAAAATTAGTTTCTATAAAAATCTGCGATATTTTTTGGATTTCTAATGAAGATCAAGATTTTTTTGGTTTATTTTCAAAAGCATTCTACAGACTAGAAATCGAAAGAATCGCTTTTTTTTTTTTTTTGAAAAAGAGAAAGAAAAAGTATGCTGGCATACGCTAAACAACGATCTCACCTAAACAAATGAGAAGTACGTAAAAAACACTCACTCGTTTCAGCAAACGCTGAAAAATTCGATAAAAATTTAAATCATTTTACAAGCTATTAGCCAGTTTTCCAAAATTGACCCCTCATTCTATCCGAAATGAAAAAGAACTATGCATCAGCTTCGTAGTCTATTTGGTGAAGTTAGCTCCTTATACAGTCTCCACTTTTTTATGGAGTTAATTTTTAATGCTTCAACAATGCTATGAAAAAAAAGCATAAGTTCACTTATTTTTTAAAATTGAGTTCCTCTGGGCCTCTGGGGCTTAATTATATGTATCGCGCCCTGCCTACAGTAGAAGCGCTGTGGTAAAAACAAATCTCAAAATGCAAGAATTGTTGATAAAATAAACTATGGTTTATGGGTTGGGCAAAAAGAGTATAAGACATGAAAGTGTTTTTTCCTCTACAGTAAAATTTGATCCTCTTCTTACACAGTACTGTTCATTTATAATGTATTGTAAATAAAGACTACGGTTGCCGATGTGTTGGTAGTTACTGGCTTATTCAAAATTTTCCCGCCCATTTCTGGTTTGAGTTTTGAATAAAAAGTTGTGATTTTCGAATACATACACGGTACGTTAAGCTCAAATTTATATTACCTTTGATCTCTATAGTATTAAATTTTTCATTTTCACAGCCTTAAAGCTAAAATTTTGGTTACTTTGAGAATCGAATTTAGATCTATTAGATAGACTTGCGTGCGCACGCGCGCGCCAAAAAAAAAAAACAGCGCTATAGGGTCTATATGGACTGGCACATTTAATGAGGTACACATCTGACAAGATAATGCGACAACAGATTTCAAAACAGTTAATGGGCTTATTTTATGATATTAAATAGACCTACTTAACTATCGCACAACTCAATTACAACACGATACTAACAAATATAAGCAAAAAAACATTAAAATTGCTGTTTAGCAAAGTCATGATTATAAAAATTTTTTTCTAAAAAAAAAATGGGAGGGGGGATTAAAATCATCATTAAAATTACAAATTCTATAAAATAGAAAGAAGAAAGAAAGGTACTACTAAAACGAAATTACTTTGGACTAGCGAAACAAACTACCAAATGTGAATTTGCGGATGAACAGACGGATTATTTGTTTTTGGCAAATTGGAATGTATTAAATTATTATTTAACATAATATGTAGTTTTACGCCGGATGCGATGAGATCTTTTTCTCTTGGCCGCTGAATGTAGTAGCATTGGCTCAGATATGAGTCTAATTATCGATCCTAAACGAAACTCTTAAAATACGATACTTGAAGAGTACCTAGATACGAATGTTTACAACATTTCACATTCTTCTTACCTTAATTCGTGAACCAATAATATTCGAAGTAAAACTCTAAAATCTAGGAACACGTTAATGTCGACGAAAACAAGAGTTGATTAACCACAAGAGTATTTAAGATGTACTAAATCTCAGGATCTAATTCCTGATTCGATTTGTTCGCATTTTCGTCGCCATCCAAAGGTAGCTTGAGCGCCGAAGACATTCGTTGGTAATGGGGTTTCCTCGTTCCACTAGGTCGCGTGTAATTCAAGTGATCGTATTGGTCCGTTTCTGCAAAGATAGACAAAAATTTCAACAATTTTTTTCATTCTCCAAAATGACGAAAATCATCTTGCATTTCATAGTTTTTACTCACCTTTTTGTTTGATCTCGTCGTACAAATGATCAGTTTTCAAATCCTCGATACTATGATATAAATTGGGATTATCGTTGTCTGCTGCAATATTTTTCGATAAAATTGAAGAACACGTAGCCGAACTACCAGCGCCTAAAATAAGAACGAGATAGTATTTTGTAAAAATTATACCCACTCAGGCAGTCAAATTATGAATAATGTCACCCAACATGGACAATACTCCGTTCAAGTTAACAGTTCCATGACGTCGCAATTAAATAAGGACAAGTTTTCAAGAGGCGGATGAAAGGCTTTTGAAAATTCACATATTATAAATAAATAAACTTGATGTTGTGACGTCGTGGAACTTTTCAAGGTGAACAAAGTGTATTATGATCGAAATGAAAAACGATTTGATTCGAAGAATATAAGTCACTCACCTCCATAGAGACTTTCATCGTCATCCAAGTTCCATACTTTTCCTTTGTTCAGGTTATTCTCCTTCAAGCTTCCATTTAAATTATTTTTAATTTGGGCATTGTTCAGTTTTGAGTTAAAACTATCGCTTCGTATCGACGGATCTCCAAGATTATACACTGGATTGTCAAAATGATGGCCTCCTGACAGACGAAATAATTACATGAATCAACAAGATGAAGTAGAAAACCAAGCCGCTTTAAAAATTCATTAGCTTGGTATTTTTTTTTTTTTTTTTTTTTTTTTAATTAACAAAAATACTTAATTGTATTCTCACGTTCCCATCAACTATCGCTAGAGACACAGTGAAGGCACCTTTCGGTCGCTAAAGTGCTCTTCTTACCAAAAACTTTCTATCTTATAATTTGCAAAATATCTTACCATCGCTGGGCGGATCAGCACTGTATCGTGCTACTCCATGTAATACGTCTTTCAAAGTGGCCATTTTCCGACGGTGATACAAAAAGAATGCGAAAAAGCCGATGGCAACCAAAATAACCAGCGCGAAGAGGTACGAAGAATTTCCCTTACTGGGATAGTCATCCTGCACGATTCGAGATACAGTCGGAACATCACAATTCTCGCCTGCGAGTGGAATAAAAATGTTACATATTAAAATCAAGTGTAAAAGGGTGGACACAATATCGTCGACTGTGAATCAATCGAAGTAGTACATTAATATAGGTAACCAGTTATCCAACTTCGTGAAATTTCTCATCAAAAATTGTGCGATTATACGTAGAGGAAAAATTCAAAAATATGCTGCACTTTGAAAATAAAAAGTTAAAAATACCGTCAAACTAGCATTCAGTGGGGACCGCATAACTTAGCCTTCATATACAAAATATTCACCGAATTCTAAAATAAAATTCATTACAAGAACACTTGGAAACCAAACACAATGTCGACAATGTCTCTCATCGAAAGCATTCCTTGATAAGCAAGGTCCCTTTTACGCAGGTTTGAATGTAAAATAGATTCAAAAAAGTCAATCGTAAATGCAAACCCCAACAAAACTATGTATATAATCCTGTAGCAAAAAGTATATTATCGATTAAATCAAACCATTTGTTCACCAAAAAACAACATAAACTTGTGATACGTACTTCTCACAAATCTAGATTTGAGAACCAACGTGATCGAAGTCTTAATTCCAAGTTTTTAGATATTTGCAGGATCACACTGATTTTTAGGTCCAAAAATACTTCCTCCGATTAAGGTATAGGTACTACTTTAGCGTGAATACTTGCTTTAAAAAAAAAATTATGCTTCGCAAAATTTAACCACCACGATGCCAATTACAAATGATCTACGTCAGTCCTTTCTCTTATGAGACAAAGTGCAAACTGCATTTACACCAAGTATACGTGTAACTGTTCATCAGGCTTTTTAAACTTGACGCCAACGTGGTTGAGAAATTAGAGAATGATATTGCGATTAAATAGGAAGTTGGAAATGTAGTTACGTATATTAATATAAATCGGTATTTGCGCATTAACGAACCCGTGAAGCCATGTCGACAAACACAACCCTCGACAGCGTGACACATGAAATTTTCAGGACAGTTGCAAGGTGTCATACAAGAATCTCCAAAGTATCCTTCAGGGCAAACTATAACAGAAAATGTAACGAAAATTAAACTGGCAGAAGTGTAAAAATGGATAAACAAACTTAGTTAATAGGAAAATGTCTTTTAAAAAATCATCATTCTGTTCAAAAATAATGTAAGGAGTTTTTAAAGTGACTTCCATTCAGTTGGATGATTTTACACGATAAAATAGTGTGAACTAGGAACAAAATTATCGGGTAAAAACTGAAATTTATTCATTTTGACCATACCATCTACAGAATCATTTATCTTAAAAACCACGACCATTGACCAACCGAATTAGTCCTTCACTATGCGACGCTTAAAAGTCACACATAATTATATGTAGGTACTTAATATAAAAAATCTGAGATCGTAGGTAGAGCGATCACAAGCAAAACAGTTCGTTTTGCATGAAAATCCTAGTCCGAAAAAAAAAAAATTACTTCAACTTTTGCACTCGATCATGTTTTGCTAGAAAAAAATTGAGTTCATTCGCTTGAGGATTAAGCAGTAGGGTCGGAGATATGTTGACTAATGCGCAGAAAACCGATGATTTTTCATCTCAATTTATACAAGGCAAATATTGAATACGTACTGTCGGTGCAATGAGTGCCGACCCAGCCAGGCTGACATTTACATACTCCGTCGTTGGCCCGGCATTTACCTCCATTTTGACATTTACAACGCTGCGCGCAATTCTTGCCATAGAAACCCTCTGGACAGGGTATCGTACAATTCGAACCAGTCCATCCCGGATAACATTCACAAACGCCTGCAGCAATGAGAATTTCGTTTACGTCATTAATAATATCGCTGAGAATTTTGGGACATATCGGCGAAACAGTGTAAAATTACAAACCGGTAACGTGGTGACAATCGCCACCATTCTTGCAGAAACAGCGTTGTCGACAGTCTTGACCGTAAGTCTTGAGAGGACATGGATGTTCGCACATCGAACCAATGAAACCAGGTCTACATTTGAATTCTCCGGTAACGTGATCGCAAGTTTGATTATCGTCTATGGAGCAAACAAACAAAATTTTTGACCGTCCCGGAAGAAAAACTATTTTCAAACATCGATTCTAAGAAATACGTACCGTCCAACGGGGTGACTTTACATTCAAGGGGCGACTTTACCCACTTCGTTTTAGCCCGATAAATAAATTGCCAGGCAAAAATTAAAACCAAAATACGATTTGGATCGAAGCAAGTAGAAGGAGGAAAAGAAAAAAAAAGATCGCCGCCCCTACCTCACTTCACCTAGTAACAGAACAAGAAAATAAAGCGGCGATATGGTTTTTTACTTTTTCTTATTCGTCTTTTTTTTTTTAACCACAGACACTCAAAATATTCAGTTCGGTTTCACACGGTTGAAGTTGGTACTTGACTAGTTTCTTTTCAATCGTATTTCTGAGTACAAACATCCTCAAATTTTTCCTCCCCACCCATCAATAACCCGTCAATAACAAATTGATGGGTAAAGTCGCCCCATTGAGGGGTGACTTTACACAAATTTTTTGAAAAATCATAAAACATAGAAGGAAGGCTGCAAACTCAAACTTTTTTTTACAATTTTGTTTAGAAATATTAGACCTAAATTTTAAAACCAAATTTACTTCAATAGCTTCAAAATTGGAAGAGTTATTAAAGCACAAAGTTGAAAAACATAAAAAAAGTGTATAAAGTCACCCCATTCGACGGTGTTGGTATTCGAAACAGAAAAATTGATAGTGCTGCACTCTTGGTTCGCTTTTAAACGCCAATACAAATGAAATATTACTGAGATAGTTTCCCAAGGGTGGCAGACTTTCTGTACACCCAAATATGTGCCAGCTAAACCCACTGCAATTGGAAGTGTTCTTCTGTTCTCCTGTCCAGTTTGACTAAATAAACTTCGCTCCTTCTTGCAAATCACTATTCAGTAATAGCAGATAATTTTTAGCCGCGAGTTTTTTCAACGTCGAAGGTTCTTCCATTTTCAAGATAATCTTATTTTTTTCTTTTTCTTTTTGACTGACCTTAAATTTTATTTACGCTCTCGAACCATTTTTCAACTCGGACATTTTTTTTATATTTATTTATTCAACGCCGAGTTAGAATATCTTAGCTCGTTGCTTACCGAAAGTAACGTCGGGGCAAGTTTCCTTACATCCTTGACCGAAGTAACCGGCTTTGCACGGAACATCGCATTTACGTCCGCTCCAGCCCCTGGCGCAGTTACAAACTCCGCTGCTACGATCGCAGGAACTCTCGTTCGCGCAGTCGCAAACCTTCTCACAGTCACTACCCCAGTTACCAACTAGACACTCACTTTCGCATTTTATTCCTGCACCGAAGAAAACATACTTTAATCATTTAAAAAAAAAAAAACTTATAAGCATTATTAGCAGGTTTTCGTCTATTAGATTAGAAATATAAGAAAAACAAAATTATTTTGCAAGTTAAACTTGCTACAGCTCCATATTTATAACATGTATAAGCAAGTACTTCTCCAACGAGTAAAAGAAAATAAATAAATTTAAAAAAAAAAAATGATAATTAAATCGGTATTTTTTGTAAAATGAAAAACCCGCATTCTCAAGCTTTTATTGATATTGTTTTTAAAAAATGCCACACCCATGTTCCAAGCACGTAACATGAATTTTCAAAACAATTCATGTTGCGCTCGTATGATTTGTTAAATAGAAACAGTTTGTAAACCTAATGCAATAATAGTGATGCACAAAAGCATTCCATAAACAATGCAGCAGAGAGGAGAATAAACTCGGATTCCCTATCTCAATAACTACTATCTACTCGGACAAATTTATTGAAAAGTGAAGTCGGTATCGGAATTGGAGGAAAGAGGTAAGTAAAAAATTAAAGTTTTCATAAAATGTAAGAACTTTAGAAGAGTAGCCGGCTAAAATATAGGCAGGTTATACGTAAAATTTAAAGATGGCAGAGCTTTCAGAACTGAAACAGAACCTTTTTTATTTTTTTTCTTCAAACTGGTAAATAAGTAAACTCGTAGCGGAACACACATTATACATACATGGGACTGGTATTAGAAACCTTAGTAACTAATTCAACGAGGCATTCAACAATATCTCTCTCATGTTTGCTCTCTTAACTCTGTTAAACCACTAACCAGTGTTTGAAATACCGATAAAATTATCATTATTATTGTTATGTTTTTATTCGAATTAAATTCAATTTTCATGCAACTGCACGTGAGTCTTTCCACCTAAACGCCCGAATAGTCTGGATATGTACTTCCAAAATGAAACATAATGTGGGCTTAATACTAAATGCGGGGTATGGGTTATCGAGTTTTTCAGAATTTTTACCTTTGTACGGATCTTTGCACACGCATTGTCCGATAACGTGATCGCAATGATGGGTGCCCTCTTCTTCACAGTCACATGTATACGCGCAACCTTTACCATATTTATTAGGCTCACATTGTTTTTCGCATGACTCGCCAATATACCCGGGAGGACAAATGCATTTACCTGTAAACAAATAAGGACCGAATCAAAAATTTGTCAAAGGAACATTTAAAAAATGAATGAATGTCCGAGTGCTCGTTTAAAAACGTGTACTGTGTACATTATATTTCTGAAGTTCGCATTTTTTTGAAAATCTCAAATCTAATATACAATGGATCATTCACATTTGCCACTTTCGCAGATCAAAATGGCTAATCACAACGAAATCGTATTCGCCAACTCGTATTTTCAACGAAAAGCATTAACTATGGGTTTATTAGACTTAGCTGCTTTTACCACATCAGCGCATGAATTAAAAATCCATTTGAATGTCTACGCAGCGCACAGAACAGTTTTATATTGGACATACATTGCATTCATTCTGATATCAATGTCGTTGCAAGTGAGTATAGGATTATTTCAATTTTTAGCAGCCTCGTTTTCATATCAAAATAATATTATGTGGAATAGAAAATGTTTGAAACATTGTTTTTTTTATCATTAATTTTCTGAGTTTATTGAACGGTTTCACAGGCGTTAATAGGAATTACGCTGATTTTTCGACGAGACCTTATCACGGATAAAACTCAACTAGAAGCCACCCTTCGGGCCAATGATTGGGTAATATTCGCAACATTTACGACGACAATTTTAAATGCAATAATAACAGCCTAACTTAAGAGTAATATTTTGTACTAGTAAAATTTTCAAATTGTTCGAAGCCTTTGTTTTTCAAATTCTTTACCATTTGTGGCAGCAGATTGAGCAACTGAAACGCTCACTGAAGCGCTAGTTGTTTGTAGCTACTCACACAAATACATTCATCAAGTAAAAGCGTATCATAAATGTAGACTGTAGAGTATTTTCTCCGAATTATCAGAGGTCCTTCAAGGAGCACAGTCAATAAATTATTATAAATCTTTACCAGTAATTGAATGACAGGCAGCGTTATGGCTGCAGTGGCATTCCTGAGAGCAATTTTTTCCATAGAAGTGGTTCTCACAAGGTCTATCACAATTCTGACCTGTCCATCCTGCAATAGATACATAATGCCGCGTTAAATAATAATAATACTCGAGAAGGGAAAATGGAAGTAGCAGGTAATGAGGGACTTCGTAGTGAAAAAGTACCTACTTTCGAGAAAATGTAAGGAACAGGTTTAAAGTGATTTTTTTTTTTTCGTTTTCAATCTTCTAGATTTTCATGTAGTAACGATCACATAAGTAAAGGTAGTAGGAGAATTTTTGTATGGAACCAATAATTTGACACTAAGTATAGTAACTTCTATAACTGCAAGCCATTTGAAAAATTTTCGAGAAATTTTATCATCACCACCACCGCATAAGTATACGCCAATTAATTTCATGCAGAACATGAAAATAATTACCTTCTTTGCATATGCACTGTCCGGTTTCCGGCTTACATTGAGCGCCATTTTCGCAGGAGCATTTAAATGCGCAACCTTCGCCATGAAAGCCGGGTGGACATTCTCGATCGCAAAATTCACCAGTAAAGCCTAAAATCCCATGCACAATTATACTAAATAGATCTACTCTACGTATACAATCTATACGAAAAATATGTACGTACTAAGAAAACTAACGAAAATATTCAATAACATACGGATAGATGATTTTAAAAAACTGCATATAAAAAAGAAAAAGAAATCGAATTTCACAAATGAAAAAATCGAACGGATAGTAGGTTTAAATGGGAAAATAGCGGGAAAAGACAGCCTGCGTGCTTATAATTGAGATTCGCTAAAAACTGAATTTATTACTTCTGAAAGCGGACACCTGAACAAGTTCACGAGAGAAAAAAACTCCATTTCTAACTTCCAACTATCAAAACTGTATAGTTATTAAGTGCCCTCAAACATTTTTTTTTAAACTTTGAAAAATTCATTCTAAAAAAATAAAATTCAAAAAATGATTTCATCGGTAACATGAGATTTAAGCAAAAAAAAAATATTACCGGTATTATAATTTATATGAAAGGCCAAATTTACTTTCCAAGCAATTGGTTCCTCAAAAAAATAATAAATCCATAACATACAGTATTTGAATCTACACGATCTATAATTGCCCAAAGATCGGAACTTATTGATTTAAATTTTCACGAACAACCACCGACCAATATATGATTGTGGCTTAAATAATGTCAGAAAACGTTAGGAGATGATAAATCGACAATATTTCTACAGTAATTTTCCAAATCTAGAAAAGTAATTTCCTACAAACAAATTATAGGTAAGTATTTTCAACATAAATACTCGTGATACTTACACGTTCATATCAATCATACGGCTAAAAAGGCATGCGTGAAAAAAATACATAGATCTAATAGGAATACGTATATGTATAAGACACGAAAAATAAAAAAATGAAATATGGGTACGATCGTAACAAAATGAAGATAACTACAAAAACGAGCATGTTTATGATAACATAACGTACCAGGAGCACATATGCAAGTTCCATTATTGGGCAGGCATTGTAGTGTATTTCCATTTTTACCACATCGACAAGTTTCTCGACAATCTTCGCCGTAAGTGAAGAATGGACACGGACGAGAACATGTGCTACCATTCCAACCGATTTTGCATTTGCACTTGCCGGTGCGCGGATGGCAACTAGAAATTTTTTTTAAATCCGGTTTCAAGAGTGTAGCAATAAAATTTTCAAACTCAACATTCGTTACAAATTACACATAAAACTTGGGGAAAAAAATTAAAAATAATATAATGACTGAATAGAGGCAATATAAAGTCACTAAGTGCAGCGCTTCACAAAACAAAAGATAACAGAAAATATTTCAGACCATGACCGAGCTTTTCATCAATATAGCTAGAAATTTGGTCGAAAGTTGCAGAAAGGTGCCAACAGGAATGAAATTTAGCTGAATTTCAATAATTGAACGGAAGAATTGGTTTTAAGAGTGACTCTATTTCAATATTATTTTCTTTTTTGACAACAAATAAACAAATTTATGACGAAGAAGTTGGACTAAAATGAAGTTTCAGATATTATACTGGTTGTATTCAAAGCCTCATCAAACTCTGAGTATATTTCTCTAACCAAGTTGTTTTCAACCATAAGGTGTGTTTTTATGAGTAAAGTGATAAAGTCACATATTACACAAACCTCTACCCTTGACAGGATTCTGTGAGTAGGTCAATAATATTACTCCTCAAATAATACCTTTCTGTGTTTTCGGTGATACATTCGCAATTATTCTTGCATTCATCCCCATACAGATGGTCGGGACACTCTCGTATATTACAAAGTGGACCGCTCCAACCCTCTTCACACATGCAGCTTCCATCAAATGGCGAACATACGTAATTCACTCCAGTGCATGAACAATTCTGTGAGCAATTTTCGCCAAATTTACCCTTTGGACATGTTTCTTGACACTGTAACATACAGAAATCATCACCAATTGCTTTTTTTCTGGAAGCATAAAGAGACTTCTGCTTATTTCCACTAAAATGTATGAATATAAAGATCCAGGGAAATCGAGGCCAAGAAATTTTTATATTGACTTCGATTTAGAAAGCTAGAATAGAGATTAAAATCTTGACCTGAGAACCATAAGGATCTAAGTCAAATTTCCGATCACACGCTAATTTTTTGAGGAACAACGATGGTATTTTATAAGATCAAGTTCACTGGATGAAATGACAAAACAAGGTGAACTACATCGAAAATAGTAATCATCCCCATTTTGCATGAGGTTCAAGGCGAGAAAGTTAGCTTCCTTGTCCCATTGAAGTCTATTATGTTAAGTTTATAGGGTCTGTGAGCATGACCTAATGACGTACTATGATAATTACTAAGTATAACACAAATTACAAGAATAATAAAAAGTAAAACTTACTCTTTTTCCAAAAAATCCAGCAGGGCACTTACATTTCCCAGTTTTGGGATCGCAACTTGCTCCGTTGAAACAGTCACAGAGTTTATTGCAATTTGGGCCCCATCGATCTTTTTCACACGGAATAGTACAAAATTTACCCTAGAAAACAAACGAAAAATCAAATAGTCAGGTATCATTAGTCATTAAAAAGTCCTATTTGATTACTTTTCACGTGAGCGTTATGTTAGGATAAACGATTTATTACTCATGTTATTATGAATAAATAACTGAATGCGGAATCCAAGGGAAACTATAAAAGAGCTATGTTTACAAAGGAAGAGGAAGTTTTTCCATACAATATCCATACATGTACTACGACGCGATTGAATTAGAAACAGAATTTTTCGTTTCATAAAACAGTAATAATTAATAAATTAATTTCAAGATTTGAAAATCATTGTCAAAATGATTACAATCAAGTTTCACACGATTTGCATTTGCGCAAGCGTCTCTTCAGATCCGGTAGATACTAAAAAAAGAAAAGTAAAAAGTTGCCGATGCCAATTTTTAGAGAGTGGCAACAAGACCTCATAAACAACATTGCTTTCAATATTTTACAGAGGATTTTATTTAGCCCCACCCTTCTTCCAACCCCCACGCCAATAAAAAATTGGATAAAACAGTTGAAAATAACAATCGGTAACCGAAATTCATGGAGTTGTAGAAAACCCGGTTCCCTTGAAACTGAATCCTAATTTCTAGATTTTCCAAAACTTGATTTTCATTTGCCAGCAAGATTTTCTTACCGTCCATCCACTGAGACAATCGCATTGGCCAGTTTTTCTGTCGCAGGAACCTCCATTCTGGCATTCGCATAACTGCTGGCATTGATCTCCGTGTTTGCCGACTGGACACTCTTGTTCGCATCTGCGAGACACACAATATTACACGATGAGCTCTTATTCAAAATAATTCGAGAATTCATCACAAAACGTTTGCACAAGTATTTCAAAACATACAACGCTCCAGTAAATCCAGCCGGGCAAACGCACATTCCGGTAACGTGCTCGCATTTCGCTCCATTCTTACAAGCGCATTTTTCCTCACAATTTGGCCCATAGGTACCGTGCGGACACGGTTCGGCGCATTGTGAGCCACGCCAACCGGCGGTGCACGAGCAAGTACCATCGTCCGGACTGCAGGTAGCATTATTCTTACAGAGGCAGGATTGCTGACAGAATTCGCCGTAGAAACCCACGGGACAAGCTATTGAAAGAAATAAAATGAAAATACACGAACTCGTAATTGAAAGCAAATAGCGATATATGCCAGAAGAAGAAAAAAGAATATATGTGCACTTTTCCGAATTTTACAAGACAGCAAAAAAAACACATTCATACATCCATGTTTTAAGCCTCTCGTATGAATCATTTCAATTTTGAAGTCTATCTTTTCAATGATGCTTGAATTTGGGAAATAACATTTTTACTACGGGTAGAATTCGACGTGAATACATTTAGACGATAAGAGAATTTTCAATTTCCAAAAGAAAGTGGACATATCCTCCCTTCTTGCGTATTACTGTTCGAACATAAAATCAAAAACTTTCTTGGTGATATATTTTTGGATGGAACGATTTTTTTAAAATTATTCTAAATGAAGCGCGAATAAATTATTCGGTGAATGGAAACACTTGAATTGCCTCAATTAGTATATAAGCAATCAAGCTATTGCTGAGACAACTGATTTTGTTTCATCAAATTTCTGAATTTTCGTCATGGGCAGAATAGAGCATATCCCACCTTGCAGTCATTATTGGCATTCGAGACTAACGAGCAAAATATAAAAATCTTACACAAAAACAATTCAAAGTCGAGATGTAAATTATGTACGTCCATGTAAATGTATAAAATTATAAACAAAAAATTAAATAATAAACTTTACACCGCTGACATGATACTCGCAGTAACCAGGAGAGAACGTTAATTGAAAATGTAGGCCTGGTACAAAAATTAACGTTCAATTAAACCGAATCAATACCTACAATTAATTATTCTGATCATACGAACAAATTGAAACAGATTTTCAGTTTAATCTTATCTCCAGAATTATCAGTTTTTATGTTTTAAATAATTGAACTCTCGATAACGAAGATTAAAAAACTAAAAACTTTCCCATGTACGTAAACCGAAGAATAGGTTCTTCATAACTCAGAAGACTGAATTTTTTAGAAGAGTAACGATTAGAAAGGTATGGTGAAAATGCAGTTTGGTCACCAATTTACTTTACGAATTAATGTTTAGGGCATTAGAATCAGCTTAAAAAATGATAATAGATAAATGTTCATAATATTATAAAAAAGAAAATGAGAATTCAAAAAATTTTTGCGATGCTCTAAAATGGCACATCATCAAGTTCGTAGTTTTATAAGAATGTGAAATTAAATTTTTCATCGATGGGCATGCTTACTCTTGTTACAGTTATGACCTCCATATCCTGCGTCACACTGGCATAAATTCGGTTGCATACATTCACCATGTATGCAGTGCTGTACGCAGTGCGGTATACAACCATCGCGGTTTTCATTCAGTTCGTATCCATCACAACAGGTTTCCACTAACTCGGATTTTACGATTTGCTGAAAAAATTGAAAACAAAAATCGATTAATAGTTTGATACGGATATAATAAACTATACTTACGGCTAGAAAATTTATGTAAAAAAAAAAAAAAAAAAGTAATAAGTAACCCACTTCATAACTTGAACAGGCTACATGGAAAATGCAAAAACAACAAGATTGTTTTGAAGAGACGAATCAAATAGATATAAAGATACTTTAGTTGCGAATTCAATTACTGAGATTGTAAAAAAAAAATATTCATCATTTTTTTCAAAATAGGTACATAATATTATCGGTGTAAAAAAAAAAAAACACGAAAAAAATTGAATAAAAGGTAGGTACCTTTATACCATTATACTCGTAATTATCAAAAGTAATTTAGAAAATATTTTCATCATCATCCTTCATTAAATGTTGAACGTTGCACATTATTATAACTAATAAAAATGATAAGTACCTACATTACTTAATTTCTGGTAATTTCAATTTTTCTTTCAGAGGAAGAATTTCTTCAAGGGGGTTCCTCATCATAAACATCATGATATTTTTATGTGATAAAATTTCAAGCATAATTTCGGAAGTAATTATCACCCAATTCTCTATGAGAATCAAAAGATAATCCCACTTTTGGATGGTTTATTACAGTCACTTAATGCGCAACACAACACATTTGCGACTAGATGACTGCAAACGACAATAATGAAAGATGAAAAAAACTGCCGAGTTTAGTAAGATACAGAATTACTGACATTTCTGTTGACTCGAATAAAAAGATTATAAATAAGTAATACCAACGCATTTAAAAAACGGTTGAAAAGAAAAACCGTAAACACGCGCATAATAATTAACTTTTATCGTCAAAATTTGTATTATGATTTTTTGTAAAGATTTTTTTTTTTTTCAGGATAAAAATCCTGCTAGTCAACAGTCTTTTTTAAGAAAAGACGTTTTCGGCTTTGAATTTTAGCTACCTACTTGGTGCGCAGAATAAACGACTTATATTTAATCGATAATAATCTGCGACAAATGTAATAAGCTCAAGTTAAATCGCGATAAATACGATAAAATCCATGGTGTTTATTGATAACGAATCGTGTGAAAATAAAGAATAACGTTCTGCAAGTGTCTACCTTTTCTTCACTACCAACTCTGAAGTTCAATTTGATTTTGGAACATCGTGGAGGCACATTCAGGCACCAAACATACCCTTTGGTTTCGTACGGAATGAGCTTCGAAACGGTCACCGTTTTCGTAACTCTGCAACAAATTGAAAAAATGCGTTATGATTGAAGCGATAAATTTTTTTCTTAGTCTAAAACTAAAATTTATACGTCCGATATGACGGATAGGTACCACATACTGATTTCAGTAGATTCAACGACTGTATGCAGCAACACCTAACTACCTAGCATTTTATAATGGAAATTATGTTGCCAGTTACGATTAGTTACCCTCCTACGAAGCTCAGTATTTTCACTAATATTCAAAATGTTTCAAGCGGACAAACGTTGTATGTTGAACTATTTGAAGGAAAATTTAGGAAAATCTTATCGAGAATTAATTTTCATTGTTCTCATCAGTTTTTTTACTGCTACTACCTCAGGAGAAGAAACTAATATATGAAGCATGGGTTCCATATGCTACCATAAATAATATTTCATAATACATGTACGCAACGATCGGAAAATTTAGTCAGAAATTAATTTTAACATCAGCCGTCATTAATCATTTTCTTTTCTTAGAAAAAAAGGAAGTATCAACATAGATATTTATCGAGAATTTAAAATTAGGTCTTCTACTTGATTTTAGTCATCGTTATTCGTTTTGAACGATAGTAAATTTATTAACTATATTATTCGTAACATATTAGTCAAAAATCCAGAGTCCGAGATTTAAAAAATTCTCTCACTTTTCTAGCATCAGGCCGGGTCCGTTCGTTAAATTAATTCGGTACCTATATGTACTTGGCAGATTTGATTTTCGGCCTCAAAGTAAGGAATTGGTCTTGAAAAAATTAAAATCAAAAATGTTCAATACTTGCGAGCAAGTTATTAAAAAATTACGTTTCTGTTTAGAAATGAAACCATAAACAGGCAACAGGCGGGTAAAATATTCCATTTCGTACGCACCGTAATGCGCCTCTATTCCCTTCGGGTTCATTTTATTGCACATATTTTGCTAATTTCGATTTTCATTTCAAACTCATAGTTTTGAGTAGAAAAATATATTCCAGATGAGGGAATAGAAAATTTAAACGAATTATGTCTTTCCTCAATTAAATGTGGTGGTTTACAGATAAAAAAAAATATTTGATGAAAATACAAATTATGCCCTAACTTCTTCATTAATAATTGAAACTTTTCAGATATGCCTTTATAGGAAAATTATTCTCTAGATAGTCGTTGATGCCACATGAGTTATGCGTGAACTACATACAAAACAGACTTATTGTTAGTGACGTATACGAGTTGAGAAGTCATGAATTTCAACAGATAGAAGAGATACAAACATTACAGCGTGTAAATTAATTGCAATTGCCACTCGATTACCACTGGTCGCTTATAATCGCCTAAAACAATTGCGCAGCCACGATCCGAATTCGTTCTCATCACGGAATCGAGCCAATTTTCACTCGTTAAAAAAGATACAGCCCAGTTTTCACGCGTATTCAAACGGCTCTGAGAATTTGGGTTACATAATTCACCAAGTTTCATCTTCAGTTTCCGTCCACAAATGAATTCAAATTATAATTAGGTTTAACTATACAGCAGTATAAGTACCTACAATCGTATAGTAGCTTAACACCATAAAAACAGAAGAAACACTCGGGTATTTTTTAAAATATTCTTTGCTAACCAATTCAAAATGAAAATTTTAGTCATACTCCCACGCCGCGCTGCCATCGTGTACTTTCCTTTGCCGATTTATTTTCTTCACGAGGACGTCAAAAAAAGGAGCACCATCGTCGCAAAATTTAACCTACATTTCTCTCGCACAAACCACTTTCTCCCAATCGCAATCGGATCGTCCCACGAACATCACATACCCAGACTGGCCCCGCCGTCGTTAACTTAATTTTTCCTATAATTTCTTTGTCGTATATATTCATTTAACCTCACTTCTGCAGCACCCATCAGCATCATCCGTTTGAAAACACTTTTTTCTAGCGCTCCCCCCTCACACTTTTCAAGAAGAATTTTTTGGCACCGTTCTAAAACTTGGTCGCATGCATAAAATACGTACCTACGTGATCATTTTTGAATTTATACTTAGTAAAATATTATTTTTATGCCGGTAGTAATTTCAGGAAATTACTGACTCAAAGTTACGAAAATGATGACACGTCAACAAAATTTTAAATTACGAATAAGTACAACAAAAAAAAATTTTGATGCTACACATTCCCGTTTCTAATGGAAAGCTCTTGAAGATTACATGAATTTGTCGGTTGTTGTAACGAAAATTATAATTTATTTTGTTACTTATTCTCAAGTTGAACAGAGTATAATGACAAAGAAAAAAAAAGCTTCAACAAAAGCTTCAACTTGACAAAATAATAAAATATAATGCGTAATATATATTTCAGATATTTCTGCTCCTAGGGGAATTGATATTGACCTAATTGGACAACCAAATGTTATAAGTCAACTCAATGACCTTGAGATAATGACCTTGACCTTGAAATGATGACTTTTCAAGAAAGTTAATTCTTTACATTCTTTACCCTAATTGTATACATTCTTCACATCAGTTTTACACCTTGATATATTAACACTGGAAGTACCAGGTGGCGTCATATACGACACCACTCAAAATTTTGAGATGGACTATTCAAAGGAACAATATATTTTGAGAAACCCTGACTAGTGTCATACGACGCCACCTAGTCCTTCGAGTAATCGAGTAAAACCTGCTTTTTCTAGTGTCAAGATCTTCCATGGATATAGTCTAGGGACGGACACACGGACAGATTTTCAACTGCACGTCTCCTACAAAGAATTCATCTTTAAAAATATTTAAAAACTGGGAAAATGTAGATGCTGTATCACTCTACGCGATCGATTTTGCTAGTGACATTTTAAATAAAATATGAAACGTCGACAAAAAATGGAGCTTTAGAGTTGAAAAATGAGAAGGCAAACGGTCTCGTTCGTTGATTATTGGAACAGAGAGGTTCTGGCTAACCTGTAAGGCACGCCGCTCGTGCCTGGTGTGGCAAACAGGGGTGACAAAATCGTGAATCCGATGGTAAAACAGGGTGTAAAAACTGAAGATGTTTGAAATAGAAGAAAACGAAACAAAATTCGTTCTCACAACTCATGTTCAGCCACGAAGTGATTAGTAATGAAAAATAAAATTACATTAGTTGAGAGGGAAGTTGGATATCTAGTTGAATTTAGTTATGTATTAATATACTTTCGCAGCAACCATTTCCATTAAAAATAATATGATGTTCGATTTGCTACGTCTAACGTTGAATTCTATGCAGCCACAGCCAAATGCGAAATTGCGTTTATAGTTAAATTTTCTACAATTCTGTCAGCCTTTTCTCATTTTGAACGGACTCTTATACCGAAACGGCCGTATTTTATCTGCCAAGAACAACTATAGTGCCTCGGTGAGCGTTTCAGCAAGTTGCTCAGTTTGTAACAATTTGAGTGAGTTTAATGAAAGTAAAAGAAATGGTCAAAAAGAAAAGATACGTTTGTGAAATCCTCGTGTTTTGATAGACAACGATAACCATGCAGATACGCATAACTTAGACGTACGGCCGGAAATCCTCTCTTTCTTTCAATTCGCTAGAAATTTTTTGCTTCTGGTACCTACTACAACTAATTTGAATCGGCCTATTTCGCTTCTTCTAAATAAATATCGCCGTAAAGTGGACGTAGTAGGTAGCAAAATACGAGTTAGCAACCCGCAACCGTCTCGAATGTGGCCACCGTCGACGGAATTTTTTTCTCTGTTAAATTACTTTTCTTCTCGTTCGATTGAGAAATTTTATTCGGCCTGACGCCACGTAATTTACGCTAATTCGCATTTGTTTAGTCGTATAGGTTCATATATATATATATATTATGGTTCCACGGAGACTGCGTTATAGCCTGCCCCAACAGAACAGACTCGAGAGAAAACATTGGCGAGTATTGTCGGATTTTTCGTTCCTCGCCTAATTTTTATTAATTAAAATCGATGGCCGGTCGTTCCAGTAAGTCAATAATTGATGTATGACTTTCTCGCCGACAATTATTCAAAAAAAATCCTCGTATCGCTTTCACATTAGCCTATCGAAAGAAATGTTTTTCCTCATTAATATGCGTCGATCTCGATCAGCAGACATTTTGTCGGACGTATAGCGCCTCTACCAGTTAGGTATTCATCAGGAAAAAGGTATAAACGAAGGGAGATCAGACCGGAAAAGCTTGTTGCGTAATTCATCTATATCGCCGCGAAATGCATAAATAAAACAAACAAAACATTCTATTATTAATGATTATAACCGTGGAACCTCAGTCTCTGGGAGGAAAAAGGGCGGACGGGGACGGGGGGTACCTAGATACGTTACAGAAATGGGAACTTCAGAATCGACGTTGAGTAAATATACAAAATTACATAATGTTGATCTTGATACATAGCGAATAAAATATGTTATGCGACTTAGAACCTCGTTTTTCAACGACTAAAAGAAGAATTTTCTTCAGTTTCCTATATATTTTACTAAATACAAGGCAAATTATTATTATTTTTTTTTTAAAGACTGGAATTTTCCAGGAAATATATTTGTGGGACATGCGCACATGTGAATATTTTCTTACAAAATTTAGGTCGCAATAAGACCAAAACTTTCGCTCCACTGATACGTGTTTGAACTCAATGTGACTAAATTAGTCAATTGCTATAACTTGAACCAGTGAGAAGAAATGAAGGGTTGAAAACTGAAAATCATCAACTCGAATCTGGTGTTGAAAAAAATTATTTGAATAAAAGTGCTCCTGAATCAATTTAAAAGTGTCAACAGAGAAGTAATAAGTTAAACGTATCACGTTTTGAAAAAAAACAAACAAACAACCAGAAATTAGCCATACTTGCTTAGACTACAGATCGTGAGAAAACAAAAAATCCATGGTTAGACCTGTATAACAAGACTGGTTGCAAATATGAGTTTGGTAGCTCTCTAACAAATGTAATCTAGGTCCAAAGTATTACTTAGCCTTCACACGTGCTTCGTGAAGGCGTGCAGCTATTATTCATCCTTTCGCAAATACATATTATAAGATTTGAGGGAAGATTTCGTCAAAACCAAATAACATACCTGTAAACTCATTTTTCATGACCATTATAACCCTCATCATACTGTGTACGAGGGAAACATTGTTAAAGATTAATTTTTGCTAGAGGAAATGAAATATAGAGAAAGCTTTTTGCCCACGACTTGAAATATTTCGATTATGGCAAGGAATATGACGACACACTTTCAGCTAAAAATTCAATTCAACTGGATGGATCACAACCTCAAAGTAGTACGTCCTCAAGCTTTCTACCATCTAACCAATGAAGAATTCATAAACTGATCTAGTCCACTGAATATATAACTGGAACAAAAACTATAACAATAAGTTGTTCGGTTGATATGGGTCATAAAAGCGTGAAATATAGTTGGTATCGTCGAATACAGAAGCCGAATACCAAATTTTCAAATAATTAGTACAAATTTAAACTCGCGTTGGGTTTCCGGCTGCAGATCATTTATTTCACGCGACTGTAGTTCGTAGGAGTTAACGCAACCTTGGTTGTGAAAATTTTAATTTTTCGGCTGCGTTACCATATTCGGTGGGAAAAAAAATATATAAACATCGAATGCCTGTTCCTTTTCTATTACATACGTGGGGTGTATTTTAGTCAGTTTAAAAGTCTCCCTCCTCGCACGAGACACCTCGATTTGACGATTTGTCACTAATCTATAGTAAAGTAGTTGTTCGACTCGTTTGTTTGTTTCTGTGATGAGTCAACATCTTTGTTTTCGCTACTGATGAAAATTCAGAAATTCTAAGCAGATGTTGAATTGAGTAGAAAAATTTAACCAAAACGCGACGCACGATGCGCCTTCAAAGATGGGCGCATGCGCATCTGTTTTTTTTTATTCTAATTTTCTACCAAAAATTCATTTCTTCATGACCGGATATAGGCGAAAAATTATTTCGTGATAAGTCACAAATATTTTCAATACAAATCTCGCTTTGACATACAAAAATGTACTAAATTAGAAAATTATAGTACAACATTTTATACAACTCATCAGTTTTCATGAAATACTGTAAGAGACACGGAGAAAAAGGGCTACTAATTGACCATCTGTGTTAACCAAAAGGTTGTTTACATTGTCGTATCAAAATGTTTGCAAATGTTCATTAATTACCAGTAAAAATAGCAAAATTTGCTTACTTTATACATACGTGGGCAAGAGTTAACCCCGTTTCCCAATCAGAGTTATTTTCAATATTTTTCGTCTCGATGTGGACTAAAAGGCATATAATTATTCACATTTTCAAAAAACCGTCTACTCTATTCGCTGCACAAATGGGAAATATAATAGAACGGTGAAGTGGTGAATATGAAAAAAAGGAAGTGAATATATCTTGACGTGGGTTATTTATGCAAACATTTACAAATGTTCGCAAATATTTGTCAAAGATTTTGATGTGCCAATGTGGACGCACCTTAAAGGCTCCCTACAAGCAATGAGAGTAACGATGAAAAAACTGCGGCGACTAATTTTTTAAAGAGAAGGGCGGTTGTAGAACGAAATTCATAAATTTTGAACTCAATTTAAATGGCAAAACTAAGCATCATCTGGAGCTCCCCGAACGAACCCCGAAATAAGATTAGCCTGTACGTCATCGACTATTTTTACCAAGAATTAACTAACGACCTTTCGTTTTAAACGACGTATTTCAACTCTTCTTGAAGATACGGTTCGGAATTAATCATCTGGTTTTTGTCTAAGGTCTGATAAAGGCACACAGATGGTCAAAATACTTAATAGTTTTTCATGCGAGTGTCATCATACTACAGACTAGAACATACACTGATTAATACCGTCTTAATATTTCCAAACAGAATTCTATAAAGACTTTTCATACATGAAGGTCTAGGCAAAAATATACTTTTTTTTTTATGGTAAACTTTTTCGTTGACATTTTTATGCCATTATGACTAAGTTGAAAAACAAAATAATTAATTAGCTTTAAAAATAGAATTAAAAACGCTGAAAGAAAAAATCTACAATTGTATTTGCAAGATCACTTTTGTAAAAAAAAAAAAACTTTCAGCTACTGAATCAAGTGCGATACGATGAATCATTGTAGAATGTATTTTTCGCTAAATCTTGAACAACTAGGCATTCTACGTTAGAAAAAAATGTGTCCCTTCAGACTATCAAAAAGTGTAGCAGTAATGCTGGCAGCCTTTTCGCAGAACGCCGAATTCCAAAATTTTCACATCTTTTTCACGTGCCTCCATTTCGCAGTGTTTTGTTAACAAATAATGCAGAAAAATTAAGAAAAGAAAAATCAAATATGTATTCATAGCAACAAATAGAAAGAAGATCAGAGTGAAATGATGACATCATCGGTTTTCCCAATATTCGCATTTCCTACTGCGGGATATATTTTTCATGTTAGCTGTTTTGGGACTGCACAGTTTTATATGTAGTTTACTAAAAAATCTTATACCTACTTTTCCGAATGAGATGGTAAATTTTTCATGAGAGGTTAAATACATTTTCACGACCCAAAAAATACCTAGTAATATTCTCAATATATTCCTCAAAACTCAGGACTTTTTCAAATTTTTTATGAAATACTTTTATATCTGGTCTACCAGGGCAGGTTTTCAAAAACCAAGACTTCAACATCCTTTTAAAAAAATACATTTCTATACCTCGATCGCATTATAATCATAAAAATATTACAAATTTTCGATTTCCTACCTATTAGTTCACAAGTATCATGATGAGATTATTATTTTCTATATTAAATGAAAAATAGGATCGTACTAGTAGACAATCGTACATTTGCCGGCAAGTACTCACAGGTAGAACAAGGAATGAAAATGGAGACTGTACCCTACCAGAGAAATACAATACTAGTACTAAAGAACAAAGTTTTCACTGACGCAACATTACTCTTCCACCCGCACCGTCACTCCTAAGCGTCATCTCTTTCTCAAATAATGTGATAATTAACTGAAGGTTTAATTGACGAGTAACACCATTTCTCCCCCACTCCTAGATGGATCGTAATTATTTTACAATAGCATATTATGTTAATTCAGCAACAGTATTAACTTATATCAAGAAAACTAAATTTGTTTCTTACATAGTGAATTTAGACCGAACAATAATAATAATAATTTGGGTGGTGGAGTTTATGTTTAAGTAGAAAACAAAACCTCTAATCTGAAGAGATATACTTTCGAGATACAATTACCGAGAGTTTTAGGTAAAATTTTCAACAAAATCCAAACGTAAAATCAATTTCTATATTGAATGCATAGAAAAGTACTATAATATCTACTGTATCGAACACCCAGAGCAAAAAAGACTAGTCCATTTTCTCACATCTGATCCCATACGCCATTTTATGTAGATAAATGCCAACTTTCTTTTCCCAAGGTGGGAAAATTTAATACAATTAATTACAGACTTTTTTATACTGTGTCATGCCATCGATATGGAAACAATGTAAGACCAGATTAAAAAAAAAAAAGAAAAAGAAAACATACAAACAATTAATTTGCAAGCAGAGTATTTTAATATTGGAGTTTTTTTTCGGAAGTTTCCAACTTTTACAGTGACTATAGTTTTATCAAAATTTTAGAAAATTATAAATCCTTCGCTTACCATATAATTATGGCGGAGTTTTCAAATTTTACATCCATTTTTCTAAATCAAGATTCTACTTTAAAAAATTTGCAATATTGATTTTATTGAAAATACTCCTTCAGATAATTTAAAATACAAAATCGAACTGATCAGTTTTGGGCTCCTAAATCAAAAAAATACTACCGAACCATGAAATGAGCTAAAAATCAAGAGATGATCATATGACTGAATAAATAAATTTAAATACTACACAAAATATACATTTTCATGATTTCTGAGAAGATTCGTTCTCTAAAATTGGACTAGCTTCAAATTATCAGAAATCTCGTCAATCATAAAGCTATGGAAGGTGAATGATTCCGAGTCGATCACAAGCAAAAATTAATATGCGAATATAATATTTGAACAAAATTAGCAATTTCTTAGCTACATGAGTCACGGTACTCTTAACTTCAATCGTAATTGAAAAGTAAGTAGATATCGAACAATTCAAAGATTGAGAATCGTGAAACTGTCATGGTCAGATAATTTACTTTCCTATCGAATAGGTTGACAAAAAAAATTAACCTGGATGACCGAATGCCGCTACTACCATGGCATGCAGAAAAACTACGAATGCAACATAAGGTGTAAAATGTAAATGTAGGCATAAAAAAACCACAATTCGTGGCTCAAGGATTTTAATAAAATTTCACACTCGGGAGAACAACAATATTAAAGAAACTGTATGTGACCCACACGTGGAAAATCACAGGCCACACACTTGGGCAACTTTTTTTTTTTAGGAAAAAGCAATTATTAACATGGAGACAAAAATTTGAAAATGTACTTTCATTCGATCTCAGTTCACAAATCTTGCATCAATCATTAGGAAACGTTTTTTGGAAGACATGGATGATATATCTGGATTCTATGCACTATTTTTACATGAGAATAGCGCAAAAAGCGAAAGTTGATGAAAAAGTCTTACTTCTCATTATCTGAGAACAGGACACATACCCAACAACATGCAAGGGTACACAGATGGTTGCGTAGTCATGTTTTGATTGTCCAAAAGAATATTATAATTTACTATCATTGATGCAATAATAAGCATTACTCACTCTTGTTTCTTGGTACAAATATGAGGGCCATGGAGATTCAGAGGTGCATCAGTCAGGCAGCTGGTCACCAAAACACAAATGATCGCCGAAATTGTGTAGAGCTTGACGATAAAGCAACGAGTCATTTTTTCCATCACATAAATGACAGAATCTGCAGTTCACTTTATATTACACCTACAAAAACATAAAATAAAAAAATTCATTCAAATAATCGAAACCCTTATTCAGATTGAGCTGCTAACACTCATAATAATCGTTAATTTAACAGAAGACCAAAGAGTACATTTCATACAGCATACAATTAAAAACTTTTGATTTCAACGCTTCTACCAATAATCTTTTTAGAGAATAATGATAAAATTGATACCTGCGGTTCCTTTTCCAACCATTTGACTAGTCATAAGAAACACAGCTCAGAACAGTAAAAATTTCAAGGTTAGCTGAAGAGTCTCAATAGCTCAGCAATATCGAGTATTCGCATTTGAGGGAGTATGAAAACCAAAAAATTCAATAGAAAATTTACAACTAATTTTCAAATTGATGGTCAAGAATTAATAAGACCACCATTGAATTTCACGAGTAAAATACTACAATAATCACCTATTCTAGCGTCGCGTTGGTAAGCAGCAAAAAGTTATAAACTGTTGAATAATATTATAGTAGGTACGCGGAGAGGGGAAAAATTAAACCAAATAAAATTATCATTAAATACCATATGATAGGGTAGCTCTTCAACACTGTGAAATAATGTCAAATGTGAAATGTATGATACATATTCAAATTAAGTATGTATCCCGGGGGGGTAAAGGTACATGCCAAGACTGTATTAAATGAGTGGAAAATTACCTTGAAAGACCTAAAAAATTATTCAGACAAAAAACTATTGTTAAGAAATGAATAAACCGCATGTCTTCCTTCCTTACACAAAAATCATGAAAATAGTAACAAAAAAATTCTACCAATTACTAAATTTCAAGAATGCAGTACAATATTTCACAAACTTGAAAAAGTGCTTCCAAAAGCCTGAACTACTGCTATTTTCCCGCGGAATTTCAATGAAAAAAAAAAAAAGTAAGATTCCTCCGTTCTGTGACCTAGTCTTGAAGTTTAATTTTCCTCCAACGATAAACTTGCTTTCTCTCTGTCTTTCTTTATTTAAAACCCAAATAATGGGAAATTTCAACAAATATAGTATTATGGAGCTTCCTGCATCGATAAGACGTAAACGAATATACTCGCCAAATCGGAGACACTTTTCTGTATGTAGGTACAAGATTGTTTTCGAAGGACTTGAACATATCATTCATTAATTAGTCGTCGTCGATTAACAGTAGGTACGTATAAAGGTAAACCGCATATAAACAGGTTTTTAAGAAGCTCGCGCACGAATCAAAAAAAAAAGTAGACACTTTACCCTCAGAGTATGACGGAGTCAAGCAAGTCATTTCGTCGTCAAAATTTCGCTTCCATTTTTCGAGTCCAGTATCAATAAAAAAAAAATTAAGAAACCTAATTAGAGTACTCTAAACAGTTACTATTCGTTTGATCCGATCGGAGATAGATTGGGACAAATTATTCGATAGATTTAAAAATAAGTGCATTGAATTTTTTCAAATATGTCTCAACATCTTCGTTTACGATTTTATTACGCAGGAGTACCTAGATTTCAGTAGCGCCCACGTATTTTAAATAAAGTGGGGTTAAACCTCAAACTAACCACCCAATTTTGACTTGAAAGCCTAAAATTAATAGCTTATTTCACCTATGATGCAAGACGATTTTTACTTTTGAAAAAATTCTATTTTTCCTCAATTTTTCCCTACTTGCTTCACTCCTTTCAGACCACCCACCCCAAATTAAGTGGGGCGGCTGCCCCACTTGGACCCCACCGTGGGCGTCACTGCCAAGATTAAAAACTCAACACCAATTTGAACATCGATAGTCGATATCGAGAATGTATGCACAACATAATGATGCGCGCGCCGTCGTCAGTTATAGAACGAAATTATTTTTAATAATCTCTCGATTAATTTTCTTAGTGATTCCGTCCTTAATCGTTTCCAATTTTCGAATTTTTATTACTGAATTACAATGCATTATATCATAAAATACGTAACAGTGATTAACTGAAACTTGCGTTTTATTCTTTCATTCCTTGACCCTACGCCTTTTTTTTCTTCAATTTTTCAATTCATCGAGAAGGATATTTCACAAATAAAAAAACAAAACAAAAAGAAGTGACATTTTAAATAAAATCTACTCTGCGCTTAAAACTTCTGCAATTTCCCGCCCCCGCAGCGAATGTTGATTCGACCCAACCACAACGAGTTTTTAATAATTTTCTACCGAGAAAGAGGCCAACGACCGGAAAATGTAAATCGTCTTCCAATTGTTAGAAAAATGAGCAAAAATAATCCAATTGTGGTATTAAACAATTTTTCCATTAGCAGGCTGACTAGTGACTAGTGAGACTGCAATGCGAATAAAAAGAAAACACAACGCAAAACGTACTTTGAAGACAATAAGTTGATGCGTTTATCCCGTATCACAGAGCCACGTTTTCAACTATTCAAACGGATTCAATAGACCAGGAAAGGATTGCTTTGTGATACGACTTTGATTCGACCCAAGCATATTTTTCTTAAGAATTCTAAGTTTCGTTTCTTAACACAAGAAATTTTTATGTAATTTGTTCTAAAAATCTTTGGGTTCCATCTTACAGTGAAAAAAACACGCCCCTTCTTGCCCTATGCGGAATCAGAACTCAAATTTTGTCAGAACTCAGATTCATGGAATTGTATTGTACACCATTGTTCTCGACTCTCGAGAACCTGCAAATTAATCCCGTCTCCCACCAAAGAAGGACAAATATATTCACATTTTTGGTTTTTTGGCTACAACTCACCGACGGTACATTTTATGAAATAATGCTTAAAACAAAATGTATTTTCCATCAAATTAACTACAACTTTGGTTCTTCTTTTATTTTTTTCTGTCATAGATACATGTAAGAACGCTATATTATTGGTAGTCGAATAAAAATAATAAAATTGATATAAAATACATTTACTGAATATATGCACAAATATTGATAAAAATGAAGGTTCAGTCCCGGTCTGGGTTGAAAAAGAATGATCAAACAATTCCTTTTCAAAAATCAATGTTTTAATGTAAAGTAACAGAAAGATCACTAGTTTTATTACTTGAGTGAACATCTCATGTTCCCATATAATAGCGTTCCCATGAAAACTTGACTGATTTATTATATTAAATCTTCAACAGTATTTGACAGTGATAACTATAGCGCTTTAACAGGCGTAGCTTTTACTCCTTCGAATTGAAAAAATTTGAGTAAAAATAATATTATATAGTACAAAGCGAATAATGAAAAAATGACCTTCAGCTGTAACCACAAAACGTACGTCAGAAAACACAATGAATTGAAATTATTTTTCCCAACAAAACCGAGACTCCATAAGAAAAAAAAAACACCTGTTAAATGGCAGATTTTCCAGAAACACCGAAGAAGAAAATATATTCATTCGAGTTATACGAGTTTTAATTATTGAAGAATTACCCCCAAAAAAAAAATCATTGAAAGCGTAACACTTTTCCTCGTTAGTCATTTTTTTTTTTTTTTAAGTTTGGCATTTTTGACATCTATGAATCTGAACTAGCGGCGGATCCAGAGCTCTATTTTGGGGGGGGGGATCCAGATTTTTTCAAAGCATGGTCAATGCTAAAATGGTTAGATTGTGTTTTTTTTAGTATGAAGGGGGAGGGGTTCAAGAAAATTGATTTTTTTGAGGATTATCGGTTTGTTTTTTTGAATTTGGGGGGAAATTTCCCCCTTCCCGCGCCCTTGGATCCGCCACTGATCTCTGAACAAGCGAAGAGAATTTTCGGAAGACCAGGAAAAGCAGGTTTTCTGTTCGTCGTAATTAGTTAATTTATGTGTCAAAAAATGATGGAGAAAAATATTTGATCGTGGTCCTTAATGAAACTAACTCTTTCAATTGCTTTTATACGTTTTATTAATTTGGCAATTACTTGAATTTAACTTATGTTATTACATATTACCATATCATTGATAATTATGTATGAGTTGACGAATAACCCTATGGGCAAAATATTTTGAAAACGGATCCGTTTTATTCCGGGTTATAATCCGTTTCTGGATTATAACCGGGAATTTTCCTGTTTTCCGGCTTCCAAAACGGATTTCGAACGGATTGTAATCAGTCTTGCCGGAAATGAGTCCGGATTATTTTCCGTGAAGGCTGTTTTATGATATTTGTTGGCCCGGGTTATAATCCGTGAAACCGTTTTACAAGAGGATTTAGAAAAATTGCCCAAAAATTATCACTGATTATGATCAGGAAATCCGTTTTACAAACGGATTTGGAAAATTAATCAAGATGACAAAAATAACTGCAAATTTTCAGATCCGATGATCGAAAATAAAAACGGACTGATAACGGATAAAATTCTCATTTTCCGGATCATTTTCTCATTTTTTGCCCATCGGGAATTTCAAAAACGCTTCAAATTTACTGATTCATGTCACAATATGGTAGATGAGATAAGTACGAGTAATATTCAAATTCTACAAAATATTCACCTAGGATGAAGCTTCAACTTCTAATCACATAAATAATACTGGCAAGATATCGACCTCAAAAAGTCAC
The DNA here is from genome assembly GCA_038050395.1 of Parthenolecanium corni. Lineage (NCBI taxonomy): Eukaryota > Metazoa > Arthropoda > Insecta > Hemiptera > Coccidae > Parthenolecanium > Parthenolecanium corni. The sequence continues at coordinate 10,364,429 of JBBCAQ010000003.1, read as the reverse complement.
CAATAATGAATCATTATTACGACACAACATTTATAGATAACCATAACTTACAAGATGGCTCAAATTCGAGCACTTCCTGGCACAATTACCAGGAAAAAGCTGATGATGATAATATTGACGAACGACGAGCGATAAGAGTAGGTATATCTAAGTAGGAAAAGATACACTATTTATATTTCAAATGACATGGATCACAAAAAACCATTATAATAGTGAAAAGTATGAAAATATCAAGTGACATATAAACAACTAATTATGACTATAGTAAATCGCTTTGACGTGCTTTGACGCATTACATATGTATTTGGGCGTATCAACCTTATATCGTGAAAATCAATAATAATACCAAATTCATAATTGGGTTGAGGGGAATGTCTTGACTGCCTATATTGTCCGTTAACTGATTGATTTCATCTAAAATTGATATAAATGTGGTGAAATCCTTGCTTTGACTCGAGCAGGTACACATAACTGCGTCAGACAGAAAATATTATACCAAATCGATCTAAATTTTAATTCAGTGATGAGAAATTTTGACTATTTTCAATTTAGTTTACTACAAACTTTCATACGATCAAGTATCAACTCAGTGTGTTGTAAAATAACCACTCATTGTCTCGAAAATAAACATCACCTTATGAAGGAAATCGGTATAATAATTATAATGAAAATTTCAACTGCTAATATTTAATACCTCAAAACTGAAAATTTGGACTTGGATCATTCTATTCCTCAGGTCCAGATATAATTTCTTTCAGGATAAGCCATCAAATTTTTGTATACTCGAAAAATACGTGGAAGTTCTCAACTTCAAGCTGAGTTATAGAATTCTTGTATTGAAATCTATCTTAAGGTGAAGTAAAGTATCTGAAATTTCAGCTCCCTAACTCAAATAGACTTTGATAAGTATTCCGAATAAAGATCTTCAAACCTCTCTCATCAAATACATACATTGACTCCTCTCAAATATATCAACCAGGACTTACATAACTCAAACGTTTTAAATTCTGTTTCTATTTTCAGCTAATTCCAAGTGAAAAAATTAGTAATTTATTATTCCCCGCCCCTCTCCCAAGAAATGCTTTTTGTTTACTTTTTTCGCCTAATGTTTTAAATTGCGTAATTAAAGAACGGACGATAGTACTGGGCTGAATAGTATATAGACTGCAAAAATAATTCGAAAAATTGAAAACCAACTTTTTAAAAATTCCATGATGGAGAAAAAAACTTCCAACAGGACAGATTTTCGTGCACTTTTCCATAATTTGAACAAATTTTCGAAGAAAATTGCACACTCTATCAATAGTCAATACCATTCATCATTTCTCATGATTATAGGTAATTAGATGGCATTTCTTTTCCTCTGCAGTTTGAAGTCTTACGAAATAGCTTATACCTACTCGTTCTTTTTCACCAACAAAAGCGTTATTCGATATTACTTCACTTGTAAAACTTGCTTTCACTGTTCGCTAATTACTGGCTTTCGTTAACAATAACGTAATTAAGAAATTATTAATCGATTCTCACGTAACCGATAACTTGAGAATGAACTTTCCTCAAATTACAACAAAGTTGCAAGATTCTCATTAAACCAAAGATAACTGCGACGCGACGGACGTTTCGGTTATAAACGACAATTTTCTACTGCATTTTATCAATTTTCAAAAGGAAGTATAACATGATAAATTAATTTATACAGCTCTGATAAGTTACGAGGTGAAAATAAATTTCAATAAAACAGTAAAATATCATAAAAATGAAGAGATAATTTTTTTCTGATTCCTTTGTAAAGCCTCATCGAGAGATACTTGTTTCAGTTTATCAAGGGCTACTCATCAGCAGTACCACGATAGAAAACTAGATAGAAACTAGAAGCCAAAAGGTACGTAATATTTGTATCAGCAGGCGTCGCAAAACAAAATTATGTGAATTTTTCAAAACATCGATAAGGTCAACAACAACAGTGGACACAAACTGTGCAGAAACAACAGGGACACACGTGCGAAATCATAAACTACTCTAGAATTAAATATCTGCTGAAGGCAAAAGATACAAATCTTCGGCACGACCTACATCAGCTTATCTTTTAGATTCCAGCAGAAAACTAAGATTAAACTGCATAACATTGTCATGATTCGACTGTGATTTTTAAATGTAATAAGATTTTAATTTTATTACCATTCGAAACCAGAAAAACTGCATTTACAAACTCACTTTGAAACGATTCTGGTAGTTCAGAAGTAATGATCATAAACGTAATTGTTGAGATGAGAACAGAGAACATAAATGGAACCCTTTAGGATAAACTTCGTATGGAGGCTAATCACGACCCATGCAACTAACCCGGATATTTCAATTGAAACTCATAATCGACAAGAAGACTTGAAATTTCCACGAGGGTGGTGAATGTCGTCTACCACTGTTCGTTCAGCTAAATAAAATTTAAATACAAGATTGAAAAACGTATCTATACGTAGGTATGACTAATAACGAGTGAAGTCAAACGCTATAGAATTGTAAGGATAAATGCTCAAGTACTCCATTCGACTCTACCACATAAATACTTTAAATAGGGTAATATTTTTTCATTATTATTATTACGTACAAGTTTTACGTGCCGAGTATATAGCAACTGAGTGAAGACACTAAATAGGGTAATAATAAGGGTTGAAAAAATATGGTCTAAATCAATCCAGGGAGAGAAGGTATTATAATACTGAGAAAGTACTGTTATAATCACCGTCAGGCTAAAATCTAAAGAAAAATCATGAAGGAATGGAATGATGATTATTACCACTCAAGTCAATGCCTTTTGACCTTTACACCTTGGCGGCATAATAATATTATTACAAATTCTCTGTATGAAACCAAAAAAAAAAGTTTTTAAAAAACAAAATAAATCCACAAAATATCCAGTGACCAGTTCATCCGAGAGCTTTCCTCATATTAACCAGAGATTTAGGTTGACGCGGAAAAAATTCCAAAAATCATTAATTACAGTAAATAAAAACTATGGGGAATACACTTTTCCACGACGCACTTCTAATTTGATTTGAGCAAGAATAACATCAGTCAGCAATACATAAAATGCTTTAGTGGAATGCCGGATTTTATGATTTGCCCGTCATCCAGTAGTAAAAATATAAATATTATTTATTCGATTACAGTATTTCGATAAAACTCAGCACGGAGTACAGAATCGATAACACGAAAATATTTAATCGGAATTTTCAACTTCACTTTTTCCGTTTTTCAAAACGTAATCAATCATTTAGTTGAACCAACGATCAGAAATGATTTTCGTTGATTAGTGCAAAAGTTGATTCATTTTTTCTAGCAATTCGTCGCATGAACGGGAGATTAAAAAATCGATAAAAATTAACCCGGACGTATATTTATTGCAATATTGTCGAGAAAATGCGCAGATACTGAGAAAGAATGAGGCCAAGAATGCACTCGTAGGATAGAATTACTGGGTACGGATTGTTCAACGGATAGACGACAAGTTTGACCCTATACCTCTATATAAATATCGAAGGATACAATAGAAAATTTGTCAACTATTTCAAATTAACTTTATCAACCAGAATAAATACTCAATTACTTATGAAGGAGGGTGCTTATTTTGAACGCTTGTCAACTTGAACTATAACACAAGTCAGCAAGCCTCAAGATCTAGCCACGAATGTGTAATTTCTACATTATGTAAATATTTCAATGCATGTTCGTAATAAGCACCCGAAAATTATAAGTAATTTGAATCTAAGCGCTCAGATATTATAATAATTTTTCATTTTGTTTGCTACGAGCCACTGATACCTATTTTGAGGCTAGTGATGATATAAAATGAATTTTTGTTTATGATTCATAAAAAATGAAACATGCCAAAATCGTGTACTGAAAATTTTGTACATACCACCTCCCTCGAAAGTATTTCACAGAAGGTCAACCATTTCAAAATTCAAACTTATGGGATGAATTTTATTCACTCGTTGTAATTTGAAACTAACAATTTGTACTTGACTCATAAATATCTTCAATAAAATATAATTTTATTGGAGATAATAGATTTATAGAACATACATTTTTTATCATCCATCTTTTCTTTCCACACTATTAACTCGTCTACTCGTACGTAAAATTGGATAACACGTATCGATATTTATTCACCAAATTTATTTACAATCTGAACCATTTAACATATTATCACAGACGAGCTCGATTCATTTCAGGTCATAAAAGGTCAAGAAAATATGAGTGAGTAATTTAATGAAAATGTGTCCTATTGTTTACCTTGACTATTTAAAAAACGACAAAATGCTCATGAATTTTTTTTCTCAGTAACTACAAAACGACTGCTATCAACGTAATAATATAATGCTGTACTTTGAATAAATCGTCCCTCTTCTTGTAAAACCACGTAAGTCGAATTTTGACAATTTTCATGTTTCTGTTGATTCCTTAGCAGAAAAAATCGAGAAATCGGCGCAGACTATAATCAGCAGCCGAAAAAAAAAGTACATAAAAAACCTAAAAAAAACCACGTAAATCGGTCTTTCAAAAATTGGGTATTGTAATACCACGTAAGTCGTTTGATAGGAACAGAAAATAAAAAAACAGACCACGTAGGTCTTAAATATAGTGGAGGGGGTAAAAAAATTTTGAATTGATAAGACTCGATCTCTATACACCTACTTAAAATTAAAAACCCAAAAGTTTGATCAAATACCGCGTATTGAATTTTTAAAACGTTGTTTTCAGTTTCCCAACAATTTACTTTTTCGACTTACGCGGTTTTACAAGAACAGGGACGATATTCGTACTTTTTCGCTTTTCATTTATGCAAAAAAAAAAAAAAAATAGTATAAATAATTTTCATATTTTTCCAAAATTCACTTCACTAGGATCAGGTATACTTTTCAAGAAAAATCAACTCTGCTTAATATCCTCAAAACTTTACGACACCCTATAAAATAGAAAAACGATTCAGTCTAAAATGAAATTAGAGCACATATTTCTTAAGAATTACCCTGCTGATTTTTGAAACACGAATATTTTTGAGGAAACGTTTTAGTGACAAATGCAAAATCATTCGTCAACTAATTCGTCGACTAAACATATGACGCAACAGATTTATAGTGGGTAAATTAATCGAATGAGTATGACTCGACTCGTAATTAAAAAAATTATAATTCTCGTATTACGAGCAATTGCGGGGTGACTCAACGTATTATTTAATTCAAGGTACGCATACCTGCTACGTACAGTACATGGAATTAGGAAAATTCAAAGACAAATGGAGGTACACGATGATGGGTAAGCTACACTACACGTCGACTTTTCGCAAATACTCATGAATTTTTTAGTTCAGCTCCAATTTAGCATTATTCACTGATTCTAATCTTTGCATACGATGTTTCAAAACAATAAAATATACAAAGTCAATATTTTAAAAATATTATAATCATTGATTTCATCAACGTAAAATTACCTTCACAAGAGGTATAATGTTTTTATGAAGTTTTAATAAAGGTTAGACTTTTAGAAAAACAGGAAATTCAGAATAATATCCGAATTCACTCCGATAGTGAGATTAGAAAGTTCATTATTGACTTTTAGAAAATTACAGTTTTTCTCAGGCGCTGAAAAAGCAAATGGAGCATATTTTTCTCAAATAAATAGAAGAGCCCATTTTTGAAAACTTTGGTAAAAATTGTTGATTCGTGTTGATTAACATACATAAGAAGGTTCATTGAGAAATTTTGGAACTGACTGATGTCAAGAACAGTACATCTTAGTGATAAAATCTGGCATGACAAAATGCTATTTGAAGAAACCAAATTGAAAGACGACGCGACGTAAGGTATGAGGCGATTTTTTTTGTTGAAATTATTGTTTCTAATTCCAAGAAAGAGTATTTGAATAAGTATTGAAATTGGTACAAAGACAAACATACTAAAGACAGGAACTAAAATTATTTTGAAAACAAATCAACAAATTATAGACTATAGAGAACCTGATTCAATGGTGCAAATATAAAAAGCTTCTGATATACGAGTACTATAACAAGGGAATTTTCCACTAACTTGAAGAAATAAACACCCACGTCAAGTGAAATATGGCGCTGACTGGAGGGTATACTACTCGGGTGATCATTAAGAGTCCTTTGCCTTAGGATAACCCATGGCCCTCATAAAGATGCTTTACCAGGTTTGTAATCATCGCCTGATTACTAAGCTCTCCACCATAAACCAATAAAATTTACCAAAGAACACTTGTATCAACAAAAACATTAACCCTATTTGAAATTCGAAAAATAAATGATTGTGTGGCACAAAAATATTTCATTAATGTTATCGAATGAATACGAATAATGTACCTAACTAACTAAATATTATTTATATCAATAATTAAATCCCATCGATGGAACATTAGATCTTTTTTTGATTTTTGTTTTGACATTACAAGAAATGTTATGTTTGGGTGTATTATTAGATCCATCCGGATCTCAAGTCGACATCGACATTAAAGTAGCAAATGTTCTAGTATTTACTCAACTTCTCATTTCAAAATCAAAAAACATTTTCAACTCAACTTCCGAGCATATCTGAGAACAAAGCGTTTCAAACGAGAAAACGTCCATCGAATTCGAATCGTTGGCCATCGACCGTCGAGCGTCGATCGATCGATGCCCCAGTATCATCTCAGTGGTCAGCTGAGAATGTTACGAGAAAAATTGAGATAAACTATAAAATACAATAGACGACGATGTTACTCATTTCGGGTGAATCGAAGTATTAAAAATTTAACACCTTGAAATACAAATTTGAGCACCAACAGAAAATTGCGATGACGTACGTATTAAATTTCTCGTTTGATCGTATGAACAAAAAAGTATGTCAAACGTCGGTTGAAGTAATCTAGGATCTAGAAACATTAGAAAACAGAGAAGGCAAGGCAGAACAAGTCCAACTTCTCCGTAATGGTACTCACATTAGGTTAACAATTCTGTTATCATTCGGATGAGCTCCACGGCCAAATAATTGGAATGTTCATTACAATGAGAAAAAAACTATACTTGAATGCACTAGAAACGGAGAACTGGAAAATCGAAGCGATTGGGCGAACGAAAACGGTTTTCAAAAATAAAATCACGAGACGATACAACAATAATCGCCACTAAACATTAATATTAATTCGATTTTCGATGAAATAATATTATTATGCCAAACACACCACATACACCACACACGCGCAGATATGATAAACGCACTGAAATAAAATCCGCTCGACCGAACAGGCGAAACGAAACAAAAAAGAAACCGCGAGGTCTTTTCCTTTCGAGTTTCGTTCGCAGCCTCACAGCTTGTTCCACTGCTGACACTGCCCACTGCCAAGCCAACTCAACACCTAACTGCCACTGCCAAGATCCATCCAATCCAAGATCGAGAATTATTAATATTTTTATCTACTATGCTTGTACCACTGGCTTGTACTACGTCTTCGGTAACATACACGTTCTTCAGGTAAATGACAAAATGAAGACAAGTGTAGGGAGACAGTGAAAAATACTCGCCAGTGATACCATGACCATGACTACCTGCTTATAATACAATACCTGATGAAAATATTATACGCAATATTTTCGACTTCGACTTTCGAGACACGGTTCTCACTTCTCAGTCCTCACACCGCAAACAGGTTGTTCCTTTAGTCTGTCCAAAAGTAGAAAACATTACGAATACCCGCAACCACCCGCAACCCATGTCATTCAGCCAATCACGTTTCCTAATAAGCTGTGACGAGAAATGAAAAAGATGCGCTGTTATTCGTGCGCATATTGCGCCTTCGTCTTCTAGTTTTGGACAGACTATAAGTAGATACACACTTGAATAGCAATAGCGCAAAACTAATTTTGAAATTAATTAAATAATAAAGTATTTACGGGCTAAATTATTTACTCTAGGAATTATAATTTGAATATTGTAAAAATATTTTCAAGATATTTAAAATATTTTTTAATTTTACCTTTTAATTTTTTTTTTTCAGTTTTCTGTCTTAGTTTTAGTATCGTATAATAATATTCAGGTAAAATATGTTACAGTATTGTAAAATTATTTTATTTTTCTGTTGAATATATTTCTCAAATATTTTAGGGATGGTTTGAAGATTAACTATTTCTGAAATTTTCAAATGAGATATTATCGTTGTGACTTGTGAGATGCAAAAATAACTCAAAGGTGTGTGCCGCGCCGTTTTCTTTTGTGTTGTAATTCTGGCATTATTCCGGAGACGATGAAAAAACCATAACACTATGTGTTCACAATAATACGGATCACATCCCCAAATGTACGTTAAGTTATGATTAATTTTTTTGAAGTGTTCACAATAAGACACAAGTAAAATTGGAGCTCGACAACCGTTCTTCACCTTGCAAGATAGTAGTAGCAGAGAATGTGGCTTGTTTATAAGAAAGTGAATGAAAAGTAAACACAAAAGGTGAAGTACGGGGGATAGGACGTGAGTTTTTTCATGTTTTTCACCTTATGTGTTCACAATGAATCGAGTTAATAATCCAATCCGCACCACGGTAATGTTTACAAAACAAAATTTTTTGTAACTTTCTGCACCCACCGTAACATTTCCGGTACCCGTAGTTACTTATTCTGAATGCCCACCAGTTAGTAAGAACCTAGGCCAGTTAAATATCATCATGATAAATAAAATTAGCTTTAAGTTATCTAGTGATAACTGTTTTCGTTTTTGAGAAAAATTGAAAAAGACTAAACAATATGCAAGTTTCACTTCTGGATATACTATATAATTATACTCAATTGAACAAAAAACTTACCGTGCTTGTTTTTTCTTACATTCTTTCTACACTCTTAGATAATCTGAACACATTTACTGAAAAAATAAACTTCACCAGTTTAAAAAAAAATTATTTTTTAATATCATCAAAAACAAAACTTATCTAATCATAGACAACAGGTAAGTATCTAACGTAACTCGAATTTGACACTTTACAACATGAAAAGCAAAATTAGTTTTCCCTCGTTGCACTGACGTACTTCTTTCGATATTTCTCAAAAGCATCGACAATAGCAAGCCTGAAATGAAACATTTTATAAATTAATCAAAGCAGTCAAGTCAAACAATTAGGGCAAAACTCGAGAACAATATCGAATATAAAATATTTTAATAAATCTAAGATAATAATAACTATTCAAAGTTCGACGGTACCATTTTCATTGAAATATAACTAGTAACATTATCTACTGACGATTTCAATTGAAATTTGAATCCGAAAAATAGTGAGTCATTCGAAATAAAATAAAGGTTCCACACGATACATAAGGTTAATCTAAAGCTAAAATCAGCTATGTTAGTAAATTCATGGAGTTCATTATTGGCAGTTTTCGATTTCTTGGAAGGTTAATTCGTTTAACCTGATCAATGTGATGTTTCCTTTATTCTACTTTTATTGACGTGTTTACATTGTTGTTTACAAAATACCAACGAGTTTATTTAAAAATTATACTCCTAAAATCTAATGTACTGTTCCGAGTTTTTTTTTTTTTATTGAAAATTCTACAACTAAAATCTAATGTACTAGTAGCCAAATCTTATGAAAACTTTTCCGCAAGAAACCTAAAAACTGACAAAAAAAATCCTAAAGATTTTCTCTTGGTCATTCGAACTTATTAATTGCGACAGTGGAAATCTTCGAAAGAGACTTTCGATGATTTTCGTAGAACATTCTTCGTACCTGAATTCTTTCTGATACTGAACATATGCTCTGACGTGGCCACCCTTGACGTAACGAACTTCAGCATCAGGCCAAACCGACTTAATATTTATCATCCCTCTATCAGGCACGTACGCATCATTATCAGCACAAACAGCTATCGCCAAAGACGTGTCGACGGGTACAGCAAAATTCTTTAAATGAGTGCATTCGTCCATTATACCGTTCATAAAATACAACGCCTGTTGCTCGCCCGGAGATGTTTCTACAAACAAGAAAGCGTTAATAAAAGAGTGTGAAAATAGAGCATCCAAGAAGCGTCCTTAATTTTACAATTATTGTAAAAAAACAGCAACGCAAAGAACTGTTCTTTATATCCCATGATTATAACATTCTATTTTATCAACATCTTTCTTTTTTTCTATTTATTATAAAGCTCTATTGGGCCGTTTATTTTTTTCACCATATTTTACAAAATACGGGCAGATTAAAAAATATCGAAAAGCGCGATACTTTCTTTAAGAAAAAAAGTTTCTTTCAAATAATTTTTAAGGATATTTTTATCATTCAAATACCCAGTTTTGTTGTGCATGTGCAATAACACATTAGCCATGCAGAAATTATACGCGTTAAATAGAAAAAAAAAAAATTAAAGTCAAATTTTTATCGTCTTACCATTTTGTTTCAGCGCGTTCAAGTCGTCTTTCGACTTGTTCAGGACGTTAAAATTAATGGAAGCTCTGGTTAATCTGACGATCAAATTCAACAGATTATTGGTTGTCTGCGTTTTGACGATCTCATCTTTAATGTGCGAATTTTGGTCGCAGATCGTGGTCGATAAATCGACGGTAGTGGTAACATCGCTGTTGCTTTCTAAATTACAATAATTATCACATTTTTCGTAATTGTTGTCGGCATTATCGGTTTGTATGCTCAATATTGACGACTGAATAGCCGCGGTTTTCGCTTCCGATGCGAGTGTGGCCATGGCTTTATTTGACTGAATCGGCTGCAACCGAGAATTCGCGTCGTTAGACGCAGCTGGGTGAACTTCTGCATGATTGCGATCTTCATACGTTGATTCGAATGACGACACCTGCTCTGTAAGTTTTTTGGCAAATTGTTGACCAGCTCTGAAAGCGTCCTGCAAACATAAATTCCAAAATGGAAGATTAAACGAAAGCCTTTCAAGTACATAATAGATAGCAGGAAATGTTACTATCGATATGGTGAATGCAAATATGCTAAGATATACCGTAGCTACAAGTTTGTAATTCAAAAAGGCACCGACTCTATTATTTACAAAAAATATCAAATCAAAATTATATCAAAAAATAAAAATAAAAAAAAAGGAAACACAGCTACTTTCAGAATAATCTACACCGGAAGATTTGTGAAGAGGAGACAAAGCTAACCAATTATAGATTTTAAAATATAAGAATTTAAAAAATACTTTGTACTTTTTTGTGGGAGTTAACAATGACCAATATAATAAGTTCTGAGAAAATCGGACTTCCTGAAAAGAGAAAATAAATTTGAATAAAAAATTTCACTACAAGAATTGTCGGAACTTTTTCGTTGCGTTTTTTCAAGCGAGAAAGATTTAAAAAAATGATCACTATCTTTCACAATCATCAAATTCCTAAAAATCAATTCATTTATCTCACTTATGATTTAAATTTGTAATAAGAAATAAAGAGGAATTGCAGACTCTGACATAATCGATTTCATTTACCTTATTAAAGATTCCAAGTTTCAAGTTTCAAATGAAAAAAAAAAAATCAAAATGAACAGGAAATAAGGCTAAAAAAAAATGCAAAGAACGCTACTATTTTTCATTATTTCTTTGAAATGATATTTTAATCCACCAACATTCGTATCCAGCATAAATGTATTGGTGGTAGTTCAGTACAACAATCATTATTTTAGATTAGATCCCTATCAACTGTCTAGTGTCTACCCAGTGTTTTTGATGAAACCAATAATTCTTATCCTGAAAAAATTAAAAGGTAAGCCTTTGACTCAGAAGTTACTTTATCTCTGGCTTTCTCGAAACAAACTTCTTTATAAAATCAATAATTAAGTAAATTCGTATTACTGGCCAAAACAAATAACTAAATTCCTTCAGAAAAAGTATTTTATATTAGTTCATTTCTTTTTTAACCAAAATAAATTAAATCTCACTCCTTAAATCCTTTTTATTTCGGTTATTTCTACCAAAATAACCATTAATTTTTTTCAAACTGGATATAGAAATACTAGGAGAGAAAAGGAACTCTCAAGAGAACAAAAAATGTAATAAACAATTTTCACTGCTCCTGATTTTCAGTGCCACGAATACGACATATTGCCATAAGTAACTAAAAATATGTACTCTTTTTATCGGATAAATATAACGATTTATTTTTTTGTCAGTCTTACCCCTTCAATAATTTTCACCATTTTTTGGACTTCATTTCTCAAGCAATCATTCGAAACGTATTCTTTTTCCAGCATTTTCCAATTCAAAGCATGACTAATGGCACCCTGAAAACATCACTTAAACTTAGTCAATCATACTCTACAAAACAAATGATCAAATTCGAGTCTTTATTACCTGAGTGAACACATGCGATGCGGTTAAACTTGAAAGACAAGGAACAATCACCAAAGGTTTTGGCCAAGTAGTGGCTGCTAAGGAGGCCAACTGAAAAATAAAAATAATTATTCATTATACTCGTACGGTACTTAATATACAAACAAATAAAGTAAAACGTCTCATTCATGTCATACATTTTTCGTTAATTCTTGTTACTTTAAAATACCAAATTTTACATAAAAAAGTACGATGACTCAATTGCTTTCTTCAGTATTGATATCAACTGTGCTACAAAGGCATGTTGTGTTTCAACGAATTTTTTTCAATCTAAAAAATCATAGAAAAATTTCTGCGAATTCATCATAAAAACCAGAGACAGTTTAAAATTTCATTCACTGATTCATTCATCCAAGCATATTTCTCAAATTCTAAAAACCTGTTTGCAGAGATCGGAAATTTTCTTTGAATATACCTAGTCATTTAAAACCTTACTTACATGTCCTCCCATTGAGAGACCTGTTGTTCCAAGAGGACCATAGCCGAAACGTTCACTAAAATGAAAGAGCACTAATGCTTCAAGCATTAAACATCCACCCATGACGAATATATCCGACACATACTGCAGACAAGATCTCCTGTGATACAAAAAGCCAATAATTTATAGAGAATATTCCATGATAATTTTCTTCGTGAAAAATACTTACGACTGTTCGACAGGTTTCCGTAAACCATAAAACGGATTTTCAATGATAATAGAACCGATTCCACCTTCTTTAATCAATGGTTTCGCAATGAAGTTCCTTCTTCTCCAAAAGTACTGTAACGAAAAGAATACATTTATTAGTCTAATAGATGAGCTATTAAACTTATGGAATTTTTAAAAAAATGCACTATTTAAAGAATTCATTCATTTAAAAAAGATATGTGCGAAAAATCTTCTAAAAGAAGTCATTATCTAAACGACACAGAAAATGATTATTTGAAAAAAACTGATAGCAATGAATGCGTAACTGACTTAGGGACGATATTTGAGGAAAAGATAATACATAATATTATAAATCTTATCTGTTATTTATCGCTAGTAATATGAACTCATCAAGTTACAAAAGCAACATTAACGATGAAAAATGAAAATATTTACAATTTTTCTGGGACAATTCACAAACGTATCAAAATGAGTACGTTAATTAGGTATATTGATTATGGCGATGAAAAAAATCGAAAATTCTAGAAATATGTTTCTATTAGTAGCAATTTTCAATTCACTTGACGAGATGTGACGAATATTATGCCTAAATGGCCTAGTCGAAGTTGTTGAGCGAAAACAAATTCTGTAGATTCGTTACAAAACGTAACTATAAGCTTCTGTAAAATATACAAGCAGTTTGAAATTGAGTTGTTTATCGATACCAACCCAAAAATGAATAATTTTAAGAACAATAATTGTTTACAGCATCACTGGAAAAATGATATTTTAGATGTTTATACACTAAAAAAACTAAAAAGAAACTATCGGTAGCAGTGAAATTCTCCAAATTCTTCCAATAAATGTCTCAAAATGATGTTTGGCCCAAGTACTTTTTGAATAACGCTTAATCACGATATTTAAAATATTGTCATGAAAGTGAAGCGATAATTAATTCATAAAAACTCTGCTGCTTTTCCAGGATTAGATTTTATCATTTCAGACGTACTTGGTCTCCTGTCCCAGCTGTGTGAAGAATAACTGGCTTGAAATTTTCATCCTGCCATTTTTTTGGTAAAACCATTTGAAAATGCGCTGTTTTACAGGCATCAGGAACACACTCTGGTAAATAAGTTGCAAGTGGCGAGAGGAAATGACCAGTGATAAGGATGCAATCTTTTTCTTCTTCTTCCTAAATTGAGCAAACATGATGAATTTTTCAATACAAATAAGAATCAATACATCAATCGTTGAATTACCTTATCAATTTTAACAGGATAATCTGGTGGCACTAATTTGTAGCATGATTCCCGATTGGCGACGATTTTACGAAATTCACAAAGTCTAGAAGTACAACCAAAGGTTAGAGGTTATCTGGGGTTGAAAAGTAATAGTGATTTTTCATAGGATAAAAGAGAAACGCGTCTACCTTTTCAGATTTTCTGGTTTGCCCCAGCCATTGACGAAGTATTTGGTCATTCGTATACTTCGATAAATTTGATCTAATTTATTTGTCATCTTTTACGTATCATGGTACTTGTAAAAGCAGTTATTTTCTGCCAGAGGTGGTGTAAACTAGACAGCTTCTTGAAACAATTGAGAAGGAAAGTTGAAATCAACAGATTGTCTTACATGGTTGTAACATTCTCCTCGATCAACCGAGCTTCACAGAAAACAGAAAGTAGTTAATATTATAGAATCATAAAGAAAATTTACTTCAATTACAAATTACTTATCAACGAAAAAAAACACACTCCCTGACTAAGCACTCTTGAATCATATTTCTGTTGTTTTGTTTGTCGATACGTCATACGAAAACACACACATAAAGGGTGCTGCGAGGCTGCCTGAGTTTTGAGGGAAAGATGTGGGGAAAGAAAAAGAAAAGAAAGGAGAAGAATGAACAAGTCGATCCATCGAATTTGAATTAATGGATGAATTTATGCTGCTACGTTAACGCACTCTAGGAAAAAATGAAAAAAAACGTATAAAATCAATCCAGAATTTTGTACAACACGGTCCAACCGAGTTTGTTTTTTGAAACCGTTTCCGTTTGAACAGGCCCGTACCATGGCCCGTACCGCCCGTGTGGGCAAACAGGGCATTGCCCTACCTGACAAAAATTTTACCTTCTTAGAAAATTTTGCCCTGCACAGAATTTTACCCCGAAAAACAAGAAAACGACGACCTCATCCCTTCTCCCCCACATGAAGAAAATTTTTGCCCCAACAAGAATTTCGTTTACCCTACCTGACGAAGGCCTTGCAGTACGGGCCTGCGTTTGAAACTATCACTCCCTACAATATTTTAAACATAATATTCAGAATACATTATGTTAAACTAATGAGAAATTATTTTTGGAATAGTTTGGTCTAGAATTCTTTTAAATTGAAGAAAAGATATTCGTATTTTTGAGAGAATAGAAAGTGTTCCGAATAAAAAAATTTTTTCAAATAGCATTTTTAAATAGTAATGAGATCAAACTATTGGCGGTCATCCATAATTGCTAATTATGGAGCAAGAAACTAAGACGCATCAAAAATAAAAATCGCAAAGACCAAAAAATAAATAAATTTAATTTCTACAAACTGCAATCTGTCTACCCTAGGAATAGTTTACTTGACGGAAAATGTTTAGATATTTCAAACTTAGAATTCGTTTAACGAATAAGGGAAAAAACGTAGATGGGTGAATATTAATTGTTTATTCATCGAGTAGTTACATGAAATGCAAAACTAAATGAATAATTTGGGTCACTCAGTTTCAGTGAAATGAGTGGAAAAAGTCGTATTAGAAAGAGGTTTTTCAAGTAACTTTTACCAAAAAAATTGGTAATTGCTGTTAACAAAAATTTGGTTAATTAAATTCAGATGCCACGCTATAGCAAAAATTGTGTTTTTTTTTCGCCCTAATTCGTACATAAATGGGATTTCTCTTCTTTCAATTTTTTTTCAATACTTAGTAAACTTTCAGAATATGTAATTAATTTCTATTACAAAGGAGTAAGGATTGTTAGTTTTTAGAACGAAAAAAAAATCTGTAAAAATGAAATAATAACTTGAACCATGAAATTTCCCCATTACCATAATATATTGGTAGAAATAGGAGCTTCCCTCGTTCCTAAATACCACAATGATAAATATTTTTCTACAGGATGGAAGAAATTTGGTCCCACACTCATTTTTGATCTTACTGAACTGAAAAAATACCAAATTGCTATTATAAACCATTTTAAGGCTTTCTATGGTGAATTGTATTCCCAAATCAAACCATAATATAATTATCTTCCGGAGTTTAATTGCTTCCTTTATAAGAAATTTAATTTTTAATTCAAGCAGCTTTCATGTTTTATTGTATCAATTTCATAATGATCAGAATCTAAAGAAAAAAGAATTTGGTAATTCTTGCCAGAGAAAAAAAGTCTGAAAAAGTGAGTAGTGGATGACCTAGAAACGAGAATTGCACTTTACATTACTTAATTAACTTTCGTTGATATTGTATTTTCAATGTTATTGCAGCTATACTCCAACTAAAATTTTAACATTTCAAAAACAAGAAATTTTCATGGTCTGTGTCTAAAATTTGATATTTTTCCTCGTTTCGGTCTACACATAATTATTTATTTTTTTAATTTTTTCAATGAGAGTGAACAATAAGGAAAGCTTTTTTTTTAACTAGAATTTTTAGGCCTGGATGCAAGAATGATAATTACGTTTTCGTCATTACTTCAATATAATACTTCTTATTTTAGCATTACTTTATACCAAGAAGGAAATTAGCTAAAACATTTTAAGTCCAGGATACACATTATTTTCAGAAGATACTATTTTAAAATCTCAAAATTATGAGATACAATTTGATGAAATGTTCCTTATGCTGCGGAACAATATTTTTTGAAATATTAAAAATTTTTCATTTTTTATTAGTATAATGAAGAATGAATTTTCGATGAAATTAGACGATATCAACAGCTGTATCTACCTGAAATATTACCAGAATTTGAAGAAAATTTAGTTTGGGTTTAGTCTTGTAGAGGGCTTTCATTTTTCGATGGTATAGACTGCAGCCCATTATTATTAGTAAATTATTTAAGTTTAGCTTAGTTGGATTATAGTTTCTCTACTTTCCACATTGAAGCCCGCATGCAAAAAACTACCTCAAGTGTTCCTTTTAGTAAAGGCATCTTGAATTTGACAATATTGACTCAGCAAAGACGATTTAGGGTGGAAAAAAATTTTCCTGAGAAAAATTATTTGAATAATAAAAATCACGCACAAATTTTTTTTTTAGAGTTGAGGGGATTTTCAAATATTCAGAAAGAACTCGTGAGTGAAGGGAATCATAACACCACTGCGTGACGCAATTCACTCACTCAATCCCTTAGTTATTTTCAACTCAGACTCAGTCCTGTGCTTAGTCTTTGTTTCTTTCATCATTAAAATACAAGTCATGCTTGTCAAGTATTCTGTATCAAAAAAATGACAGTAATAAAATAATGCACACGTAAGTACGTTCATACAAGTGATCGTTGGTTTTGGTTTTGCGTAGTGTTGGTGGCTTAGCATAGGATAGGTGACGTCACTAAGAAGTGTACAAAAGAAGACTGTGAAAGTGTGCTAACATTAGTGCAGAATAACGTTTTTTTTTATTTTTTATTTTTTTTTTATTGGTGTACAGACCAGACAAGACAACCTTGCACATGCCCCCACTAAAGGACCACGAACAGCTGTTTTAATCATAAATTATTATCACTGTACGTATCCAATATTAACTAATTTTGTATTTTTCAGGTTATCGTAGTTCATATTTTTTTCTTCTCGTAATTTTCCTTCGTTTTTCCTCTTTTTTTTTTACGTGCGGTTGCCTCGGTTTTCAATTTTCCGCGGGTTTCATGTCCCTCAATTTCGTCGAGTCCTGTGGTACCGGTGTCATAATTTCAAATATTTCTGTAATATGAGATTTTGAAATATGGGATAGTAACGCGTTTCAAGCCCCTTTTCCCCTCGACATTAAGAACATTTTTTTCATGGCGGATTAATGCGGTAACAAATGTTTTTTAATTTTCTCAATTTTTCGTCGGATTCATATTTAAAAAAATCCTAGTTGCTGTGTAAATACCCTGTGTTTGTGAATGTGCGTGTGTGGCTGTTGGTTCGTGTATTGCAGTGTTTTTCCCAAGAGTGTTGTAGTTGCAATTAAGTCAACATTCAAAACTGAACCATTTTTTTCACATTCATATCATACTTGGAAAACCGTGTCACACCACACTCACAAGTGCAACAGGTAAGCGTCAATATCTCAGTATCCCAGAATTCTCTGCTTTCCTCTCTTTTTCGCAGTGATGATTTGAGAAAGCTGAGAATAACAAGTAAAAATTGATGGACTTTCAAATTTTTATGCTGTATAATACTATAGTTGGGTATTTACAAAAAATAAATTTAAACCAAATAATTGTGGTTTTCATTGAGGTTTGAGAATGGTTTTGGTTATCAAATACGTCTAGCTGAGTGCCTGAGACTGAGATGACAGAGTTTTGTTCAGTAGTGACGGGACAAAGTATCAATTTTATCAATAATTATCAATATTGGCTTTGACTATATTATCCATTATATCGAATGTGTGCAAAAATTGGAAAAATGTAGAAAAACTGAGCAGAAAACGTAACAATTTAGACATGGCTTTCAAATTAATAAGTCTTACCTGCCAATTTTGCAAGATAATTCTTGGAAAAAAGTATCGACAATTATCGATATAATCGATAATGAGGACAATTTTTATTGATATCGATAGTGAAAATATTGACTTCGTCCTTTCACTACAGTTGAGACTCGTTGCCAAGATAATTTTCAAAGAAGGGAGGTGGGCTCACTTAGTGATCATCGGAACTGCTTGTTCTCCTCCCCCAACCACTTATTTTCTTGACCTAAAGGGAGGCTCAACTTGGTCAAAGAAGGAGCTCAGCCTGCTATGGTGCCCTGGTCATAGATTTCTTACATACTTGCCCGTTCAAATATTTGTTATTTAGAACAGGGCCTTGGCTGGAGCAAAATACTAGACGAGGCAAATCAAATTCCTAGCGGGGGCGGGGCAAATCAAATGCTTAGGAGACAAAGTGGACCCTCTCCTCCGCCTTTCCAGAGGAAAGATTTTCCTTGGAGGGCTAATGACTTTGCGTGGGAGGAATTACCCTCAGCTTCCTTTGGCTACGACCCTGATGTAGAATGTATCTTTATCTTTACCTCGTTTAAGATTCTTTAGGAAAAGCGAAAACTATGTTAGGAAAATGTCAATCAGATTCAGAATATACCTGCCAAAATTTTAGCCGAATAAAAATTTAGTTAACAGTTTCTTAGAAAATGTATGAATTCGAGGAGTGGGTAATCGATTCGAAAACAATGAATGAAAATGCGAAAAGGGTTGAAAAAAAATCTGGGTTGTTGAGTATTCTCATTTTTCGTATACTTTGAATTGGAGTGTAAAAGATCATAATTAGCTTCTGAGTACGTATAACCGTGTAATTGTGTATCATCATTCTGTTAATTATTCGTAAAATCACGGATACTTGTGGATTAGTTGTAAATTACTGAGGGATGTTCGCGAACCAGTTTCGTATCATCCCCCGTGGTGCAATAGGTAGCGCACCCGAAACGAAAAAGCTTGACAGTCGGGAGGTTGGTGGTTCGAATCCACCCGGGGGAGATTTTTTCGGTAATTTTTTTAGCAATTTTTTAAACAATTTTTTGTTACTTGCGGTTATTTCAAAGATCTGTTTCTTGAAGAAAAATCATAAAGGACATTCTACACTTGGAAAAAAATGAATGAAAATAGAAACCAAGGCTGATGACTGGAACACAAAACACCTTTATGCATGTTTTAAAGTCTTTGAAGCTTTCTTGGGATTTGAAAATGAAAGTTCCCCTTCTGGCAGTAATTTCGAGTACGAATTAATAGACTGGATTAAGGAATGAAAGCCCGTTTCAAATATATTGAGTGACAAAAATGTTTTTCTCGTGTGTATCAACTACAGAAATAATATTTTTTTCTCATAATTATTGTGTAGTACATAGTTACGAAATAATTTAATCACATCATTTTTTATTACAATCAGTTATTAATTTCGGGTTTTTTATTGACTCATTTGAATGAATTAACTCCTCGCACTTTTTTCTGATGATATTCAGGATGACTTTCGAAAGGTTATTTAAAATGAGAATTTTCTTTTACGTTTTCTACTTTTGCTTTCTCCCTACAACTAAGTAGATTCATACATTATGTAAAATATTAATATTCATTGTGAAAGAACACTTTCAAGTATCATTCAACTTTGAAGAAAAATACATAATATTCCCATTGTAAACGACTTTCAAGTGATTTTTTAACAAAAGTTTTAGTGTTCAATCAACATGAACAAGTTTCATAACTGACATAGTCTATGTTATGAAGTGGCATGCTGTAAGAAGGGTACAATATCAGCCATTTAAGATTATTAGGTATCTGCCATTTGTAAAAACTAATCAAAATATTATTTCTGTATTGCATTTAGAGAATTTGTGAAACTAATTAATAGTATATAAGGGCTGAATTATATGGATGTACTGATCCACTTGAAATATTCCACACTGCATACTATAGTTTGAATATAATACTCGTATATGATCGAATGTATTGGTTGATAACATAATATGATATATCCGTTTATTTTGTATAGCAATAGGCATACCTACCTCCACAATATTTATGTGATTAGCTAAAAAAGTATGTTACCAGCTGCATATTGGAATTTCTCAAATGGCATGAACTCTGGGTAACATGGTTTATTAGCCAGCATTCATACCATTCGGTCACCTAGCTCTGATATCATCCCCTACAGAGACTAAAATCATTTCTTATGTCAAAATTTTGAAATTTATCTTCTCTCACTTAGTTTAATTTAGGATACATACGCCTGCCTTTTAGCCACTCCTGGTTCGAAGCTCCCATAATTTCTAAAGAACTTGATAGAAAATATCAGTTAAATAATTTTCTACTCGGAATTTATATCAGAAAAAAGAAAAATTCATCTAATTACCAGCACACTATGTACCTGCTTGAGACGATAAATTATTCGTACAAAAGGTTTTTGTTCTACTTTCCCTGCGTATGTCAACAAGCGAGTAACTAATTAATAAAAATTAGACGTTTTAAGTGTAAACTGCGTGGTGCAAAATTACTTTTGTCTGTGTGCTTTGTGGAAATATACAATCTTTTTCCAAGTTCTATACAGCTATCACGGTAGGCCTATTTCCTTGTTGATTTTGTTGTCGTATAAAAAGCGGATAGCTTTCCTCGAATGTGCGTCTTATCTTTGCATTAAAAATTCATTTTGTTTGAGCAGTTGTAGCAAGTGTGACATGGTAATACAATTTTCTTGTTCTCTTGAGCACCATATATAAAGACCAATAAAGTAGAATTCGAGCAACAATTTTTAGGTGACGACTAAGTTTCAACAGAGTAGAGACCGCTGAGTTCTGTAGCCTTGTACCTATTAGTATTTAAATATAATAATACTCGAAAGTACTAAAACTGGTGTATTTTTAATTTCTAAGCGATTGTTCATAATGTACTTTTGCTTTTGTTCTTCCTTCGACCAATGAGGATGGAGAGAAAAGTAATTTAAAAAAATTTCGTCATATGATTGGTTCAAGTAAAAGCAAAAGTACATTGTGAACGGACCCTAATGTTTCAAAAAGTGTTCTACAGCACTGCTTAAATCTCATAAAATGCTATAAGACACATCCATAATAAATTCTTGTCCCTAAGAGAAAAATATTGTAATTTGGTTGGTGGGGTGCGGTGGGTAGATGTTTCACAAATTGAAGGAATCCTCATTAATGGGAAGTTCAATTAATTCTTGAAAACTGTGGGTTTTGCTTTGTCTAATAATTTGTTGAAATTGAAACAGAAAATGAATTTTTTTTACAGGAAATCAGAGGAAAATTTTAACCCGAGTGAGTGTGCCAGTGGTAATTTGAATGGCAATATCATCTCTCACCGGAGGCCTATTCAAAAATTGTGAATTGGCAGCATGTCTGGTGATTTCTATGCTGGTCCAAATCCACTTTTGAAAGGAACATTAAGCAGGTAATTTATCATTTTTGTAAATCCTACGTCCGATATGTATTCTTTAATATTGAACAAACGATTTTTTATACGTATTTGACCCAATTTTATGAGGTATCTCGTTAGCCTACTCGATGAAGAATTAATTCAAAGAAGAGAGGTTGAAATTTTATAATTTGATCTAGATTTAGACTTTATACTATGTTCTTAAATTTGATAGCAGTACATTATAGATATGAGAGCTCACAAAATAATTCACCTGTTTTGAACTTTTGTACCTTTTCCTAATAATATAAAGAATGAAAGTAACTCAAAATGAAATAATAATAATAATAATAACTTAATAATAATAATAATAATAATAATAATAAGAAGAAGAAGAAGCAGGTCGGTTTTTTAAATTTATTTTATTTCTAATACTTTTCATTACATATTTTGAATATTGGAGTTTCTATTTTGTTTTTTATATTTTTTTCCCCCCCATTTTATTTATTTACGAAGTTTTATTTGTGCAATTTACTACGTATGGATAATTTACACATTCTTCTTTAGCTCTTCATTATTTAGAAAATAAAAAATGAAAAATGAAATGAAAAATAATACCTGTTTGGAATCAGCAATAAGTGTTTTGAATTTAACTTACTTTTAATTATACTTAATCTAAATTTTATATTTTTCACGTAGTAAACTATAGAAACTTATCAAGACAGTCAGTATATTTTGCTTATAAAATGTGATGCATGTAAAATGTAGAATATATTCTACCTGCCAATGTTATTAATTTATGATTGGCACTTTGTTTTTGTCAGCATCAATTAACAATATTATGTCTCATTTTAATTTACATTTATTATGATTTCAAGTGAAATACTCCTAAGTCTCTGTTATGAAATTTTAGTCTAAATGTCCAGCTAGCTACAAATATTTTCATTATTTTCGTTGATATGAAATGTCATTAAACTTTGTTTTTTGCATACCCAAATTTCCTTTTGAAAAAAAAAAATATTGTGTTATAAAACGCCGTAATATAACCTTCTAATAATTTTTTGCATGCACTTCTATAGGTATTTCCTTGATCATGAAAAAATTTTATGACTTTATTTTTATTGTTTTTCCCTCTAAAGATACATATTTTTTTGCACAATTTTTTTTTTTATCGCCCATACGCGTATATGTTATAATGTAAAATCATGATGACGAAAAAAAAAATTTGCATTCGCAATGAAAAATGTAAATTGTAAACAAGACTCGTTAAAATGTTAACTCATTTTCTTTTTCTGCATAGAGAAACTTTTGCACCGTGTTATAATTCGTTAAAAAAAAAAAATTAACTCACGATTCTAGCCCTCGAATTCATATTTTCTTGTCAACTTTTGGAAGCTGTTAGCTGAATTCACAATCCAGAGGAAACTTGTGTGTAAATTAGTTCGTGTATATTTAGATTCTCGTGCCATCTCATATTTCAGCGATTTAAGACCGTCTGCACGATTGTGACAGGATATTTATTGTCGTTGCTGACTGGAAAATATTTTTGAAACGTTTTTAAGAAACATTTTGCTGTAGATTAGAAAATACGAAAAGGCGAAAAAATATCAGAAAAATTCAACAATTTCGTGCACTCCGAATATTGAGTAGGTGGTAGTTGGACACTTGTGTCATAATTTGTAGGTCAGTATTGTAAGCCAAAATCAAGAACAATTTTCTTTTTGGGACGCACATTGAAATACTAATTCTGTTGAAAAAGGTCTGTTATTACAATGAGGAAGGTCAAGTTGAAAAAACTGATTCGAAGGAGGCTGATGATGGAAAAAATTGTTGATTTGTACAAATTTAAAATTACAATATATACTCATGGCATGGTTGTATTCTTGTACCTAATTTAATAGGTAGGTAAACTAGAAAAAAGCAGAGACGACGGATGACGAATAAAAGAGAACAATTTTCCACTCATTTTGTTCTCATTTCATTATTTTTTATGAATAAAAAAAAAATCGGGAAAAAGAATGTAGAAAATGGAACAAAAATCATTCTGTTTTGCTTTGTTATCGTTGGATAAAAAAAGTCTTCTGGTCTTCTTTTCCTATGTAGACCAAAGTCTCATAAAGTCTCTCAGTAAGAAAAGACTTGTTTTTACTTTAAATTGAAAATTTCAATCTTTTTTTTTACCTAGCAAGGTAAGATTGATTTAAAAGAAGAAAGGAAACCACTAAAAAATTAGAGGATTCTTTAGTATCCTCTTATCTTTTTCATCTCTCAGACTACAATTTCGTGTCAGACATCATACCAAGTTTTAAACAAAAAGTATATTATTTTCAAAACAATTAAACTCCTAATGAATATAAAGTAAAAAAAACTATTTTTTTAATTTTTTTTTTTAATTTTTAACTTGTTCAAATTGTTTTATTTGAAGCCAATTTTTACTCAACTGCTGATCTAATTTTCAAAACTTAAGGTTTTAACACGCTATGATGCACGAATAATAACTACAAGTATGGCGGTAATAATGCATAGAATGCATGCGGAAGTACAACTACTAACCAATGAGAATGTCAAATCTCTCGTAGAAAAAGAACACTTCTAATAAGAGAATAGAAACATTCTTCAGAGGGGAGAGAGGAAAACAATTACAGTATACCTTATTTCAAATAGATAGTTGTGTGATTTATGAACACGATTGTAGCCTCTCGTTAATAAAGAAGGTTACTTTCCCTTTTTGGGAGCCATCGTCATAATTCTTTTACCTGAATGCGATTAATGAGTCCGGATAAATGACGCCATATTGCGGGCATGATAACAACTGCGGGCAAAACAACAAAAAAATCCTATTTGATCCCTTCATCAATATTTCTCGACCTATCATCTTTATCTTTAAGATAACCATATATCTTTCACCATTTTTTAATAATTTCAATATTTTGTTTTGAAAACTCATTTCTGTTGTCTTATTTATGGCAATATTATGATCACTTATTGAAATTGATTCATTACAGTTTAAGTTACCTTTTTTTTTCTTCAGATTTCTACCTCTGTACTAAGCCCTATCCAAATTTTGGCTGAAAATGAGAAATTAGTTCCCCTTATATTCTGACTGCCAATTGGAAATTATCACGCCTGAAACTATTGAAGATGATAGGTATATCGCATATTAAAATTAATCGACCTCAGATTTACTTACTTTTAGCCAGATTTCTGCCTCTTATCACCTATCAAAATTGATCAACTTCAGTTTTAGATATTTTAGCCAGATTTCTGTCTCAGTGTTTAGCCTTACTTATATTTTGTCTACAAATTACAAATTAGCACCCCTGAAACTCGGATTCAAATTGTGATTAAGCTCCTCAAGAAACTTATAGACATGACTTATTACTGATAAAATTAATTCATTCAAGATCTAGCTATTTTTAGCCATGTTCCTAGTTCTTTATTTAGCCATACTGTAATTCTTAAGCCCTACTTAGAACTGCTAATTATAATTTTCTAGAAGAGTCCCTAAAATTTTCAAAGCTTTACAAAAACTTTTCTAATGTCTTATTTTTTTCTAAAATTGGTGCTAAATCTAGGTAAGATTAATACCTTTAGTATGTCTAAATTTAAAATTATTTGTTTTTTTTTTCTGTGTACCATTCTCTAGGAAAATAAAAATTCAGAAGATAAAAGTATTTTGTGAACGGTCCTTCACTTAATAGGGACTGAACAGGTTTAGATTTGAGTGAGAGATTTTTTTTAAAAACCAATTAATACAGAAGCAACTTTATGCGAACTGATTAAGTACCTAAATTTATTTCAAACAGCTGTCGAGAGGATCAAAGCGATCAAGATAATTGAGTTAATGGTTATAGCTTCGTCCTGTAAATTTTTTAGGGCTTCTCAGTAGTGCACCCAATTTTGCGTCCGAAACGCAACCTCAACAATAAGTCCCAGTAATCGGGGAAATTATGGAAAACGTTTGAAAAATCGATCGAAAATGTTGTAAAATATTATAATCTTTGCAAATATGCAGCTCGTTTTCTTTTAGTGTTTTAATTGCATTCGAGTGGAGACCGTTAATTAGCGTCGTTTTGAGGTCGTTGAACAGTTGAATGCAGAATTAAGCGGAAATGAAGGGCATTCGACTTTTTTTTTCATTCATTTTCTCGAATCGCCCCAACATTTATGTTGTAGGAGACTATCTCTGGCGTGAATTGCATAGTTACTGATTTTAGTTGGATGCTATATTATATTTGAGGAGTTGTTTTCTCACAAATATTTTCAATTGAGGATCTTGATCATTTTTTATTTTTAAATTTCAAGGAAGGCTATAGAGATGCTTATGAATTTCATCATATTATTGTCCCGCAATTAGTACTCCTCCCCACCTTTTGTACAATCACTGATTTTGATTACTATGAAATTCTTAAAGTAACAAAAACAAAAAAACAAATGAAAAAGTTAAATGAACGAAGTTGATCCTCAAAATATACTCAAGTGTCGAAAAAAGTCGAATAGAATGGGGGAAAAAAATCGAATGTACCTATGCTATACTACCTACGTGAATAAAAAATAATTTCTTTTTTACTTTGTTTTTTCGATGACGGTTTTTATTTTATAGCTTTTGATTGTTTTATTTCTGATTTTATTATTGAACTACATCAAAGAACATAAACGAAAACGATTGAAGAATTATTTCATCAAGATGGGTCGATTATTATTATTTCATCATTTTTTTAGTATTCTTCTATTATTCTTCTTCATGTATGATTTTTAATATTATATTTTTTCGATATCATTATCATTATTAATATTTTTTTTTTGTGAGGAGGTATTTAATCGATTAATTATTTTCATTTTAGAAAGTTGGCAACTCTGATATTTAGTTGTGGCTGACAAATAAGAATTCAGGGTGATCTCTGAGTCCAAATAGTGATAAGAAAATTTTGACTATTTTCGATGTACTTTTCGTTTAGTTTTACGTTAGCTTAGTGGTTAGTTCAGTTCGTTCATTTACATTTCGGGAAGTGTGAACTCGTCTTTGAAAATAATCCTTCAGTATTCTTGAAATTAAAACTAGAAGTACTCCGACCAAGGGAGATCGGAATGTTTTGAAAACTTTAATTGCGTTATCCTCGAAATCACGATTTTGGACTTGAACGTGGATCATTCTGGTTCTCGGCTACGCAGTTATGATTGTAAGTACGAGAGAATTTATTCAACTGATTTTTTTAAAATTTAATTTACTTATTCGATTTGCTGCAGTTTTTTTCTCGAACAACACCAAAATTCCTGACTTACTTTTCCCACGTCACTATTTCTATCGGAGAACTAGAACTTCTGATTCGTAGTCAAATTATTGGAGAACCTCGATCAATTCTAAGCAATAATGTTTACTGAAAGACGTTTACTTGTTATTGAGTTTATCTTCGAGCTAATCACAAAAATAATGATAAATAATTATGTGATGGTTGATCGCCAGTAATTAAAAACATTATTTGAAATCATGGTTTCGATCTCATGTCGGTATCATCGATTTTTTCATTATCATCACGTATAACTGGCGTGGCCTGGGCGTGGCAATGAAGTCTCAAATGTGAAGATGAAAGAAAATTATGAATTTAATAATCAACTTATGTGTTTAAGTTTGAGTTCCTATCCGCAATCATGTAGATACTGCAATAGGTAATAAAATTTTTCCTCCATCATACGAGTACGTTCGATCTACGTATCCATTTAAGAAATTCTCATAGATTAACTTGGTCAAAGGCTTTTTTATAATTTTTAATATGTTACTGTGAATTTCGAACGCAGTCATTGGTAGTTTGTTGAAAACCGCCGAATTTATGTTGGGAGTTGGAGAATGAACGTTTTCCTCTAAAAACTGGACACTGGTAAATTGTACTAAACTCAATGCGAACTAGAAGAATTGTTGAACCCTGGAGGCAAAAGTGCCAAACTAAATAGCTGTAGACTGTTTTTATTTCATCAAGTGCAACGACTTGTTAGTTTCTGGGTGACTGTTCGGGGTAGAGCTAGCCTTCAAATTTCATCGAAGAACTAAAAAAAAAATTTGAAAATTTGTTGAAACATTTCTGTCTTTTAGGGATAATTTAAGAACTCATCTCCTCCCTTAGCAAACTGGCCGCGCCACTGAGTTTGTCAGGTTAACAAGTGACCTTCCAAAACATTGAATTGAGTGCGTGAAAAACTAGTCTTTACGAAAAATGATTAACAGCTCGGTGTTATCGAATGTCTAAATTCTGTATTCAATAAACGTCCTCGACATCGGTTAGGAAGGTTGTGGCTGGAAGCTGATGCTTTCGTCGACGGCGACTTTCACCCGGTTCTCGCAGTGCAACAGTCAGCGTCCACCATTTGGACGGTGCATTCGTCGAGGTGATTGCAAGGTTACGAGCTATTTATCGCATTACTTGTGGCGACGGACGTCTACTCTCTGCGCGAATTACTTCCGCAAAATCACATTCGTTCTTTGTCTTTTTGTTTCTCATTTCACCCGCCGTTTGGTTTCAGTTTTGTATTGCAGCGATAACTGGCAAAAAATAGCTAAAATTGAGGTAGATCAATTCTTATGAGTGATACATCGTCTCCAGTAATTTCAAGGGTGCTGATTTCTAATCTGTAGTCAGAATTCAAGTATAGGGCTGAACTCAAGGCCTTTCTCTGTTTCTTTCTTTCGTCTACCTTCTTTGCTTTTTTATCGCTGTAATTTTTTCATATTTCTCCAATGGCTGAGAAGTACCGAAAACCATTAAAATGTATCATTTTTAACTATATATATGTTACCGTTAAAGTGTTACCGTCTTATTGCATGAAATAACTAGTTAATTTATAAATTAACGGCAAAACAGTTGAAGTATGAAAATTTTTCACAGTCTACCTAGATAATGTATGAAATACCTAGTTATTCTATAAATTGACAAGATACGATTAGTCAAATCATGAAATGGACCATTTATAAAAAATTTGATCACAAAAGTATGGTTACAAGTGTAAACAAAACTTTATTTAAAAGTATTAGATGCAAAATTAGAGAAGACAAACCAAACACGTTATTTATTGCAACAGCTGTTACTTCCATGGCATTTAGAGTTACATTTTATTCCGTTCTTGACGCACAAACAACGCTTATTTATAGACTTTTGCATACAGTGACATCTCACAAAGCCTTGACCATTACCTGTAGCTTGTGAGGAAACCACTGATTGTAGCAAAATAGTGGCGGAGGTGATAGGTACTTCATCAAGCTGGACAAATTGTTTGTGGCTGAGAGCAAACTGAGCGTACAGAGAGTTTATGATTCCTTCTCTGGTTCCTAATTTTTAAAACCCATCTTCAGTTTTCTGTTTTACTCCTGTCAACATCAGGAACTTGAACACGTACAGTATCTCCAACATCCGGATACAGACGCAAGGAGCATTTTAGCATGCGTAATTGGAAAAACTGAAGATGGGTTTTACACATTAGGAACCAGAGAAGGAATCATAAACTCTCTGTATGCTCGCTCTCAGTTTGCTCTCAGCCATGAACAATTTGTCCAGCTCAATGAAGTACATTAAAACAAGATCAAGAACCAACTGAATGCACATAATATAGGTAGGCTAGGCTATGTCAAATACACATAACAACAAGAAACAAACACGAGTCTGATTGTCAAGATAAGATAGCCAGGCTATTTACAAACATCAACGGAAAGCACTTAGTTTATGTATGAAATAACTAGTTAAAGTGTAAAAGTATTTTGATTACACACCTACCCCGTTAAAGCATGATCTAACTGGTGAGTTCATACATTAACTAGAATTAATACTTTGACGGTAACATATATATATATTTGTTGGTTGTAGCCGAACCACCAAATAGATAGTCGGATATCATATTTCTGTCAAACCTTTCTTGTATCAAATCTGACCTTCGGTTCAAATTTCAACCCTAATTGTCAGATTCTTTGTTCTGCAGCGGCTTCCAAGATAAAATCTGTATTTTTAAGGGCTGGGTAGTGCGAGTGATGTGACCCTAAGTTGACTTGTTTAAGCCAATAAAAATATAGGTGGTGTCAGACTAAAATTGATAAGAGCTCTTCAAAAAACAATGGCAATGGTTAAATAATAGATATCTACAACAAATTTCTGTTAAACTGGAATAAACTTTTTTTAACTCGCCAAAGCGATGAATTTCAGACGTAGGTTTAATGAAAGAAAATGTTTTTGTTTTGTTGCTCTAAAATAGCTGATATAAATTTTAAAAAAGTTCTTATCAGCTGACAGTTGTTATTGTTTCGAAGATTATGAATGTTAATACATTTTGCTGTCTTAACCTTACCATGTACAATATACTAAATCCCTTTTCATGATAAGAAGTTATTCCTGTAGGTACTATACGGCCCATTTAGTTTTTTCTTACCTCCTTTATTTGGTAATTACTCGTAAAATTCTGCAGATTTATAAATTCATATAATTCTATAATGAATTGATCCAGATCATTTTTTATTCCTCGGAAAATAAAAATAATACTATCCAAAATTTCTCGTTTTTCTTTTCCATTCTAAAATTGTCCATTTCACTGCGTGTATAGTATATATGCCCATTTTAACTACATTTCATTGAATGCCGTGTTAAGTGTTAGATATGCAACTCTTTTAACGCGTTCAATTAATAAAAACTGGATTTTCAATTCTATAAGCTATGTTTCGAATCGTTATCTTAGGTTTCTTCATTAGTAATATTCGCAGTCAAATTATTTACTTTCTGCATGGTCATCCTTTTTGGTTTTTTCCTCCGTTTTACGAGTCGACTTTGACGAATAAATGCTCATCAAATGTTTCCTCCAAGAAAAACGAATTTCATAATATCTGAACTTCTATTGGTGAAATCATGGGTGGTCTTTGCTTGATATGTCTGGGGGGCTGGAAAATTAATTTTCGTCCGTGACTTGAAAAAAAATTTAAACTTTGATAAGGTGACTAAAAAATTGATTAAGAATTTGATACAAATAAATCAAAATTTTAGTCATTTTCTCTGAACTAGGATGACTAACCTCTGGGGGAGGCGGGCTAAATTCAACTACAGACTCTTGAAAATGTAATTTCGTATCACTTTAAGCTCTACTTTCAAAAAGTTCCTTATCTTAGTCAAAAAATGATTTGTAAGTTGTAAGTACTCCCAAAATATTTTTTGTGATTGAAATATACAATTATTCTTTTCATGAGTATTACTGAAAATTTTCTTCATTTACTTACTGATCTTTTTCTTTTTGGTCCTACGAATTATCTAATTTGTATTTTCTTTATAACTTTTCGCAGTAACCTCCCGAACTTATTGATCCCAAATTACCACGTATCGAATTTCGCTATCGTAAATTAGAAACTCGAGATGAAAGAATGACGATTAAGTATAAATTGGTTCACAGAAGGACCACACTAGCGTGAATTTTGATGGAGGAAAAAGTGGAGCGACGAGAGGTATTCACAGCATATTGGACCCCTCTTCCTGCCTCAAAAAACACTGAAAGCTTGTATATAGGAGAGACATTGGGAGGAGAGCAAAGTCGAAAATGGACAGAAAAATGTCGTTGCATACGAGACCGGTGTGAGGGGGATGGCATAAAATTGTGTAAATAATGGAAAATGGGAGATCGAAAAAGGAAAATGGAGGAAAATGGCGAAGTTTGTCATCGAGCTTAATATATAAAACGGTTACCCTTACTTGTTCGCCGTAAGGCCATTTCCTGCAGAATAAATGAGTTTTGGAACACATGTCTAGACATTTGGCGACGGCATTGCCCATGACTGGATTTTGTGAATATCTGATACACGAGTTTGTGCTCTCAGCTTTGGTATATAATGGTGTTTCAAATGCATAATTGTGGTCTATTAACTATATGTGGTGAAGGATTATACGTCAATAGTTTGTTGGTCAGTATAATCAAAATTTGATCGTAGTACTATGATTAGGAATTGAATATACCATACCGAGAGGGATTTCTTTTTTGGGACAACTGTATTATCCGTCTCGAAATTTATCACCTTAAATGAAAAATGTTGTTTCTTTCAAAGCGATACCCTTTAGTATACTGCAGCTCATTCTTAGGGAAAGGTTTTATAGCGATGCAAAAATTACAAATAATTATACTTATATAAGGGTCAAGTGTAAAAATATCTTGAAAATATTGTCATTATAATAAAACACAATATCTGTATTGATCTTCTCAGGAGATCTGTCAAGATCCAAAAATGTCAGCTTAGTACGGTCCATATATTCGTTATGAGAGTAGATATCAAGATTTTTAGCTCGCGGGTTAAATAATTTTTTTGTCTGTCGCTTAAAAAAGTTTGAAGTTAAAAACACTTCGCTGCTAACAATCTGCTTATCTGCTCAAAACCGATATCATGTAAAAAAAAAAAAAAAGGAAAAAAAAGGAAAAATTAGCAGTTTTAGAAACAAACGAATCGAAATTTTGTCAATTGTCTTTAAACGGGGGGGGGGGGAGTGGATTTCAGCTCTTGCGGTAGGCATAGCCCCTATCACTCCACAAAGTTAGTCTATGTTTTTAGAGAAAATATGGCCCAGTAGTCCTTCACACATAGAACGTATTTGTAACTAAACACCTACTCCTATAGATGAGGAAACGATACTATAGTTTGAATGAAATCGAGTTAGGTAGTTTTTTTTTCTCAATTAGCCGTCGTAGTTATTGTCCGAAATGAAAATTAAAGTAGGACGAGAATTTTTTACTTCGATCCGACCTTTTCCAACCCTCCCCCGACTTCGAAGCACGAATTGAAAATTTTCAACACAATTTCGAAAGGAAATCTGCCATTAAAATTGTTTCTTTTTTTCTTTTTCTTTTTTTTTTTTTGTTCGTTTCTCCTATATTTCTCTTATTTTTCTTTCATTTAACGACCAAAGAGATTATAAATTCGGGACTGTGTTCCACAACAATAATGAATTCTGTGAGCATAAATACGTTAGTTTCTCACAAAGCTACTATTTTGTACGTCGCCTTCAAACTTAGCTAATCTCATTTTGGCATCGTAGCTTTTTTTTTTTCCTTTTCCATCCTTTGTGTGGCACGTTTTCGGTTTTCCATCTTCGACTTACTCGCAGCTTACTCGTGTAGTTCACAAATGCGGTAAATTTCCTTTTTTTTTTTTTTATGATTCAAAATTACTGGGAAGTGAAAATAAATAAAAAGGAAGATTAGGTAACTTTTCATAGAAAATAGCAATCCGGAAGGTTCGGATGAAACTGCTGCTAAAGTTGCATAGAATTATTCTAATAGGATGAAGAAGTGGTGCTTTACTATAAAAGAGATACAAGGAAACATTAATACGTGGAAGAGTCTGATAAAAAGTTTCAATAGCAGGATCTAATTTAAGCTGTGGCAACTCTGTCACTTTACCACTTGTAATTTTTTTTTAACACGACATTGAAACAGATTTTCTGGTCTCACTGTTGGAATGTGGGCCTCTTGGAAGCATGGTCGAGAATTACTAAGGAAAGATGCTTCAGTGTTGCCATAGCAGAACATACCTATCATAAAATTTGCAAGATTCTGACTTGTCCCATTTTGGAGGAAAAAGAAACGTTGTATTTGTCAATTTTATAATTATGACGAGAATTTTTGTGTGTTTCATCATTGATGTCAAAAGGGTAGTATAATTATTTCCCATATTATATTAAGGCAAATAATGAAATAAATTCTGATTAAAATATTCATATTTGTCGATACAGATGTGATACTAACGAAGAAATTTTCGGTTTGCTTTGTGGAAATTTGTGACTATAGATACAAAATCATTAGTGGGTAAATTAAACTTCCAACTACCCTCCCTTGCCGTTAAATACTCTTTCTCCTCCTTCCTTTATAAATAGGTTTTCATGCGAAAAAATTTATATTATTTTGGCACCATTGCCGCCATAAGTTTTTCACAAAGATGAATTCATACTGTTTTGGAAATTAATCGAGTTTCGATACACTTCATACTTTTCTAATTAAATTAATGATTTAGAGAAGGCATATTGCTCTTTAAATTTTCGTTTTTTTTTGCTCATGTCGTTTTGAAATAACACTCTTCAATTATTGTGATCCAGAAGCTTCAATTTAATTATTTTTGAAATTATATTGTAGTTGGTATTACCAGAAAATAGGTAGTCATGAAAGTGTTTTCCCTCTCTATGAGTATACATACCTACCATTTACTGGTGATAAAAAATAAATTTATTGTCAACAAGAACACATATTTTGCAAAATAATTCCAATACATATTTACAGAGTAAAGTGATGAAAAAAATTCTTTCATTATTAACGTACATAAATAATAATGGGATTCCCACTCCTTTTTGAAAAAAATAATTAATATGTGGGAGTAAAAGAATATTTGATGGGGAAAATGAGAAGTTGAATTATGTCAATATAACGATTTCACTTTTTACATTGTAATTTTTCTCGAGTTTTATTGTGGTGGCCATTTCTCATCTGGAATTTTATGCTGATTGGCTGTAATTTCAAGCCATTCTTCATACTCGAGCATGATTTTTTCCCATCTCCCTGCAAAATATAAAAAAAAATGAAACACAAAACAAAGAAAATTAGAAACTTTAGAGTGACTCGAGCATTTGTTCGTATTTACAGTAGAAAGTCAGTCAAATACTCAGATCAAATTTTAGTAAACTACTATCTAGACTTACAAAGATGAGATCTTTGAAATTTTTAATGTTAGACGTTCTGAAAGCTTGTCTTGGTGGTAGTATACGAGTATATTGTAAAAATTGAAAAATTCTTTTATAAAAAAAAGTCAAAGCTTGAGCCAATTTAAAGTGAAAAAAGAGCTAAAAGATTTTCATATCAACTTTGCAATGATTCGAAGAATATATGTACATTTAACACGAGATACTCACAATTTAACGTCAATTTATCCGCGCACTCTCCGCCATAATCTTTAGGTAAATGACTTTTGGGCACGTACTCGTAAAGTGATTCTAAACTGGAATGTACCATTATCTGCGAAGAAGTGAATAAAAAAATTGCGACTGTAAATCAGTCTTTCATTTCCATTTGGTTCGTAAATATTCGTGCATTTATACGCATAAAATAGTGCTTTTTTTTTTGGTTGTCTTTTCTGTCACGCCAAATCCTCCCACGAATCAGCAGTTTTAATCGAGGAAAAAAAAAATTGGGGAAAAAAAGGCAGTTACTTACTCGTTTTCGAATTTTTTCTTTTAAAAATGGCCTGAAAAAGCTCATCAAAGCGTGAAGTATTAGCGGAGAATTGATCACGTGAATTTGAGCTACTCGTTCAGGATATGCTGCCTGTAACACGTAGATGTGAAAAAAATGTTTTAGTGAAGTTTTTTCAAGTTCATATATTTATATTATAAAAGTATCAACAAATTGAATGTGGTTCTTAATTATCCATTTGAGAAACGCCATAATATGCAATTATTCTGATTTTTCAAGTTGAGA
Source organism: Parthenolecanium corni (assembly GCA_038050395.1). Taxonomy (NCBI): domain Eukaryota; kingdom Metazoa; phylum Arthropoda; class Insecta; order Hemiptera; family Coccidae; genus Parthenolecanium; species Parthenolecanium corni. The sequence continues at coordinate 10,328,867 of JBBCAQ010000003.1, read as the reverse complement.
GTTCCGTGATGTCACAATTTGAATAAGGACAAGTGTTTTCATATAAGGAGAAGAAAGGGTTCTAAGCAGACCATAAGACTTGCAGTTGTACACTAAGACAGTTACCATGGGTGGGGCAGAGTCTGACTATACATCCCACAAAATGCCCATTTTTCTGATCCTCTTATGCCTTTGCCCTCTCCTTAAACTGGCGGAGTTAATGCTTACGTTACGAATGTGTCTACAAATATCCAGAAATATACGAATTATTTTACATTTCCCTTATTTCTATCGGTCTTTTTTTTTTCGTATTTTAATCTGCAATATTGTGATAAGCTATACTCTCATAGAGAGTGTAGGAGTGAGGATAAAATACGTTTTCACAAAAATTACCTTTGTAAAGCTCGTATATACTCGCACGTGTTAGAAAAAGGCTTCATTTTTATGGGACACTTTTACGACCTTTTCTATTCTAATCCAAGCCGCTTTGTTTTCTCTTTTCGTTTTTATTCTCGCCTCTCTTGATTGAAGTATCACCTATGTGACCATAAAAACACCACCAAGTGTAATTTCGTTTAGAGGTGGTAAAAATTCTATCGTAAGGCCGTTTACTTTATTGTTTTTCCCACTACTTTCCTTGTATCCCCATTTTTTCTGTGTCATGCGTGTAATTTTTTATGTAAAAGTAATCGATGTTTTTTTTTCTCGTTTTTATCAAATTGCGTTTCACATGTTGCATAGGAAACGAATAGAAGGCGTTTATGTACAAGACCTTCGGACGTCATGTCATTTCACATTTACCCAGTAATTATTTGTACCTTTGTGGTTTGTTCTGCTATTTTCTTTGGACAGACGAATTTTGTAGGGAAGATCATGCCCGTAGATAAATCACCGAAATTATTCGGAATGTCCATATTTCCCTCAAGTAATGTTCATACTCGTAATTTTAAGGGTTTGATTCTTCACAGTTTGAAAAATATAATTGAATGTGCGAGTAATAAGAACGGATGTGGTACACTTACGTCCTTTTTGAATGGATTTATGATATTTTGTAAGGGAAAAAAATGTGAGTAGGTACTGATGAAAAATGGCGTAGGTACACAAAGTTCAGCTTCATTTTCCTTTCCAACAGAATGTTATGAAAGTGTATGAGTATAATAAAAATAAGTTTCTATTATTAAATACGTTCTTATAGATTTTAGGGGACTTTTCATTCGATGACAGTAAGTACATATATACTCCCACAAATGGACCTAGGTCATTGACTTCGCACATTTCACTCATAAAGGAAAACAGTAGTAACTGGGTGTCTTGAGGACAAATTAGCATAATTTCATTTTTGCTGCGGACGGTGTTGTGTCGCCATTGTGATGACGCCGCGGGGGGTAGGGGAAAATATTTTTATTTTTTGCTGCGGACGGTGTCGTGATGACGCCGCGGGGGGTAAGGGGAACTGGTTTTCATCTTTTCCCTAACTTTTCATCTTTTTTATTTTTACAATTTTTGGTTTTTGTGTGTCTTGAGGACAATCGTCTATACCAACTTGGCGATCGATTGGATCGCCATGTTGGTATTGGGGGTGACTTTGAATGGCTGTGCGGAGTGAGGTAACCTGTATTAGATTGTTTTCTTGATTTTCAAAAATGGACGACAGTTGTCCTCCATTTTTCAAGTGGTGACGATAGTAGGTTGCAATGCTGAGCTGGTGGCGGTGGCGCCAGGGTGGCGGCATTAGGGTGACCATTTTAACGATTTTTTACACCACCAAAAGATCTGTTAAACTGTCCCATAAAATATTACCCGATGAAAATTAATTTTTCTCATTCAGAATGAATGTTCAGTGTGAGAAAGTTTAGGAGGCAAAAATATTGGAAGATTTAATTTTTTCAATCGCCCGTAGACAATTGAAAAAACACGTGTAAATCACCAATACCTTTTCTCACTCCCTCGCACTCGTACACAGACTATTTTTCTCTCTCACACATCTGGTTGCCACCTCTTACTTGTACACACACTCATTCACGCATATACATTCGCTCTCTCTCTCTCTCTCTCTCTCTCTCTCTGTTGTCCGTTCACCTTCCTTTCGAGTTAGCAAAAAGGAAAGAGAATGCGCAGCAGCATCATTGCTAGCCGCAGCAGTTAGCGTTCATCTTTTTTCATCAATGAACGATGAAAAATAAAAAATATGAAAGAAAAGAAATCAAAATTCAACGTCATCGACGCTGAATAAAATCAGTGTCCAATGGTAAAAATCCGTTGAACGATGAAAAGAAATTAAATCAATAAAAATATAAATATAGTCAACTTGAAAATGGCCGTCGATCTCTAAAAATTGCCACCCGTACATTGATGTTGACCAAAATATAAAAAATAAATCCAATGACGACGCGATGAAAATAAAATCAAATAAAAAATTTGCGTCGATTAGACGACGCGATTAAAAAGAAAAAATGTCAACAGTCGACGCTGAATAAAATTCACATCGTCGGCGACAAAATCATCTTCACCCTCGATTGGTGGATGACTAAAATACCAATCGATCGTCAAACGAAAAAAATTCCCGGCAATCGAGAATTATTATTATTATTAATAATAATAAAAATAATGATCATCGACAACGAGAAAATAAAAATAAAATGTCAACTGAAAAAAACTAACACCCTCTCGTCGACGTCGACCAAAAAATAAAATCAGGGATGTCATCGAGCAAAAATAAAATAAAATAAAATCAATAAAATCAATAAAATCAGCGACGACGACTAAGTAAATAAAAGAAGACAAAATAAGGGAAGTGCGCATGCGTCACCAACATTGACTGGTTTCCCAGTACCAATCTCGTTCTGACTCCGATACATTGATAATTGATTTATCCATTTGAAAAATATCGGTATATCGCTCGTATCTCCATTATTTCTCAACGGATTTTGATGATCTTTTTTTGTTTCTTAGTATTTTTCAACGCTTTTTTTATTTCTTCTATTTGTTTTCAAAAATTCGTTCTCCCAGCTCTTATATTAAAAATGAAAATTCAAAAAAGTTTTCATTATTCGATATGATTTTATGTTAAATGACCTAACAAATCGGGTGAAATATCGCAAGTCACAAATGAAATAAACTGCTCATTCAAAAAACAACTGTTACAAAATGGTGCCGCTGAGGCTATATGAAGTTGGCTGACTAGATGTTGAGTTGTAGGAGGTTATAGTATTATAGGACAATCTTCGGACAGGGGGTATTTAATGATTTATAGGACAAAAAATATAAATAGAAGTAGGTTGAAGACAATTAACATATACAAAACGATGGCGAATGTTGTAGCTAGTTTCGAGTACTTTGATTACCGACCACCTAATACGGCTAACTTGAACGATGACAATGGAGACTTCTCTATTGCTATCTACAATGAGGATTTGATAACTCATCCACGTAAGATGGTGTTAGAATTAAGGGGCAAGGTTTCTGTTACCAAGGATGATGGTAAAACCGATGTCAGTCCTATTGATCTTTCAAAATTGAAAATTGCCACTTGTGGTTGGCTACATCTGTTTGACCGTATCGACTACTACATAGGTGACAATAAAATTGACACTGTAAGAAAACCGGGGATAGTATCCCTAATGAAGGGGTTAGCTTCATTTCAATCGGATAAACAATACAACAACGCGGGTTGGAATTTCGACTGCCAGGAGAGCGAGAATACTCTTAAAAGTAACGGAAACTTCCAAGTAATGATTCCTCTGTCGATTGTTATGGGTTTTTTTGAGGACCATAAAAGCTACGTGTACAATATGTGTCAGAAAATGGTCTTTTACAAATCTGCAAATTGTACCAATAACATTTTCCAACTAACGGGTGATTATGCTCCTTTCAGTGTTACAATTGATTTGAGGGATGTAGTGTTGAAAGTACCTCATGTTAAATTTGATTTAGAGCACACTACCAAGGTACGTAGTGAAATATCCGAAAATAGTAAATATGAATTAAAATATCGCAGATGGTTCTATAACAATATCACTCCTCCTGCTGGTGAAGATTTTACTTGGGATATTCCAGCAAGCTATGCTAAAATTAAGTATGTCTTAATTGCCTTCCAGACCAACAGGTTGAACAACACAACTGCTAACATCTCACAGTTTGATTTGTGTAATTTGGAAAATTGTCAGATCTTGCTCAATAATAATGTCTATTACCCTCATGAACCTCTAAATATTAACGTGAATGAGAATCGTTGTAACATTCTTTACTCTATGTATAAACGTTTCAAGAGTTCCTATTACAGTAAAGATGAAAATCGCTTGCAACCCCTGCTCAGTTACAAAGATTTTTTGACAAACAATCCTATGATTGTGATAGACTGCTCACATCAACCCTCAGTTCTGAAAGAATCATTTATTAATCTGAAAATTTCCTTTAGCTGGCGAACAGCCTTGCCAGCCCTAACTACAATTCACTGTGTGGCCATTGTAGATGATGAAGCGGTATACAATCCTCTCACCAACAACATTTTGCATGGTTGAAGGGCACATTGCCTTTCACAAAGGGCACACCGCCTTTCACGAAGGGCACACTGCCTTTCACGAAGGGCACATCGCCTTTCACGAAGGGCACATCGCCTTTCACGAAGGGCACATTGCCTTTCACGAAGGGCACATCGCCTTTCACGAAGGGCACATCGCCTTTCACGAAGGGCACATCGCCTTTCACAAAGGGCACATCGCCTTTCACGAAGGGCACACTGCCTTTCACGAAGGGCACACCGCCTTTTGTCGAGGGTGCGACGCCTTCTGTTCCTGGTAAAGGTATAAATATAAGTATTATAGGACAAATTCTTCACTTGTCAACATGAATCCTCTGAGTGAACATAATAATATAGTGGCTGAGTACCTAAGGACTGAGCGTGAATTAAAACGCAAGTTTGAGGAAATTAAATTTGGCCGATTACAAAAAAATATACAGAGAGCCGAAATGTTTAAACCTCTTCTTACTCCTTTACAAGAGATAAATACCAAAATTGCAACCCTCTCAAATGTTGAAACTGCAAAACATGAGGAGGAAATTGCTACTCTCAAGCGAAAGTTTGAGATCCAAAGTGGAATTGGCGATGATCAGTATGGTCTGCACAATGTAAATGGAAAACTTGTTGTAGGTTGTAAGCAGGTTGAACTTTCAGGAGATTATGTGATTTTTAAGGACAGTGGTAAAAAGTACAGACTTACAGAAGGTTTGTGGGATTTGTTGACTAAAGCTAAACCAGGAGACGAATTTGACAGCACTGACCTGCAACACTATAGCGAGATAGTTAGAGACACATACACCTATAAACTTCGCAATGATCCAATGACAAACCGTGTAAAATCAAACAGAGGTAAAAAATATAAGGAAATTATCCAACCAATTATGTATAAATATAACTTAAATAAGAGCAAACAGGAAAGATTTGAAGGTGAAGGCCTGAACAAATTAGTCACATCTAAAAACCACAATATCGAATATATTTACTGGAATAATATAGATGAATTATTAGAAAGGTTGTATATTTTGTACAGTGAATTGAGAGCTGGAAATAACAATCCCATCATCAGAAACGAAATAATTAGTATTATCCAAGAATTCAAAGAAATATGAGTCGAAACTACATCGAACGACGTGACCATGAATACACTGAAAAATTTCTCCCAAAACCATTGGTAGATGGGAAAGGGTTAATTAATTCGTTAATTGATAATTTACCCATACCGCTACACCTTCCTGGTTTCAACTACGCAGGCTCTGGCACTCCACTCGATTTAAATTTTGAAAGAGGTGTGAAACCTATTAACAAACTAGACAAAGCTGCTATGAAGCACGATATTGCCTATTTGAAAAGTGAGGCGCTCAAAAAACACCATGATGCCAATTTTGTTTTACAAGGAGAAGCGTGGAAAAGAGTAAATGCTGATGACTCTAGCCTGGGTGAAAAGGCAAACGCTTGGTTTGTAACTACAACAATGAAAGCAAAACAAGCAATTGGTGCTGGAGTATCAGAACCACAATACACAGAATACCCTGTTAACTTGGATAAAGGTGATTTGGAGAAACTGAAAAGCGCTGCAAAATCTAAGAAAGGGGTGAACATTTTATTGAAATTCAATCGCACCAAAGAATCAATTGCCAACAATATTAGTATTCCTTTAACAGCAAAACAAATCCAAAATGTAAAAGCCTTACATTCCAAGAGACTAGATGCCAAAGTACGCCTCACAGCAGCTCAACTGAAAGTAATAAGTACAGCAGAGGGTGGTTTTTTACCCACTTTGCTGGCTGCAGCTCCTACTATTGCTGCTGTGGGTTCTCTAATTACTCAAGGGGTAAATGCCTACAATAATAAGAAGGCAAATGATAAGTTGGTAGAGGAGCGCATGAGGCATAATAAAGTAATAGAGGCTGCTAATAGTGGTAAGAGTGCAGAGGGTGAAGGAATTTATATTCTGAAAAAACCTGTTAGTAGGAATGGAACAAGCAGAAAAAAGAAAGATGTTAGTGGCAATGGTTTGTACGAAGAGTTGTTTAAAAAGAAAAAAGTCCCTCTAACCAATTTTGATATAGTGAAAATGGTAAAAAGTATAAAAATGCCATACTTTGGAGGCGTATACATGAGAGACGGTTTACCTGCCAAACCTATGATAAACGAACGCGCAGTTGTTAATTTAGATTCATCTGAGGGAAGAGGAACACACTGGGTTTGTTACAGTAAAAAAGGAAATAAAGTAGAATATTTTGATTCTTTTGGAGTACAACCACCTATCGAACTGATCAATTATTTTGGTAAAAAAGCAATAATTTCCTACAATAGTGAGCAAATTCAGAAAATAGATCAAATAATTTGTGGTCATCTGTGTTTAGAATGGCTAAGTGGTTTAGATTCAAGAAAAGAAAGAATGAAGTGAAACCTTGCAAAATGTGTAAGTTTGAAGGATGCTGTATCTGTGAGTGCAAAGGCAGCAAATGGTGTTATATTCTTTCATTCCTTCGCTGCTGGTATTTGTAAGAAAATCACTTACATGAATGCTTGTTTTGATTTTCAAGATAGTATGAATCATTAAAACAACCATTTTCAAGGCCAATTATATGTAAGGAAAATAGTACAAATGAAAAAAAGGTTGGCAGACCACCAAAAAATAGAAAATTAAATAAAAACTGGTCTACGGACCACAAAAATATAGCATTAAGTTATTATTAAGACATATAAAAATCAGGAAGTATGGCCCAATCACCTACAATATAAAAGACAATCAAGAGGAACCAATGAAAGACCAATTTCACAAACAAGAACTACAGAGAATATCAGCAATATGATTTGGTAAAAAATTGCTGCATCTTAAATGTAGCATTATACAACTAATTTGAGGAAAATCAACTAAATTTAGTACCCACACTGCCCTTCACAAAAGGCACAATGCCCTTCATGAAAGGCTCACTGCCCTTCACAAAAGGCACACAGCCCATCATGAAAGGCACCATCATCATACAAATAATTCAGGAAAAATGAACCAAATTCATTAACCACTGCAAAATTATAAAAGTAATTTCCTAAAAGACATTTTATGTATATCTGAAAATACTCCAACTATGAGCATTCAAGTTATTAATTTTGATGAAGAGACTGAAACATCCGATCGTATCGTGAAAATGTTTCCCAATATTATGAGATGTGGGATTTTTGGTCCGAGTGGATGTGGAAAGACGAACGTTTTGATGACAATTTTATTACACCATGAACCTCTTTCTTCTATTTACTTGTGCTCCAGAACCGCCTTTCAAGATAAGTATTTGAAATTAGAAAAATTAATTGAAAGTTACAATACTGGTAATAGAAAAAAACTGAAATTTGTTAAATGTACACCGGATACATTAATGTTACCTGAAAAAGTGGATGAAGAGGCGAGTATTATTTTCGATGATGTGTTGACCGAAGGTCAGGATAAAATAGCCAATTTCTTCTTGAGGGGCAGGCACAGAAAAATATCCTGTTTTTATCTATCTCAATCCTACACAAAAATTCCAAAAAAGTCTGGTATTAGAGAAAATTTCAACTATGTGATAATATTTCGCCAAGACAATGTTAATCTTCGTCAGATGTACAATGAGTATGTCAATGATGTTAGTTTTCCATATTTTAAAAGTTTATGTAATAAGTGTTGGAGTTCACCCTATGGATTCTTGGTGATGGATACAGAAGAGGAGAGTTATAAACTAAAATTTGATCATGCTATATGAATAAATTGAGGAAAAATGTCCTCAATTTATTAGTTAGCATAACCATGAGTTATGACTCTTTTGTCAAAACCAAATGAAAACTTTTTTGAATTTTCATTTTTAATATAAGAGCTGGGAGAACGAATTTTTGAAAACAAATAGAAGAAATAAAAAAAGCGTTGAAAAATACTAAGAAACAAAAAAAGATCATCAAAATCCGTTGAGAAATAATGGAGATACGAGCGATATACCGATATTTTTCAAATGGATAAATCAATTATCAATGTATCGGAGTCAGAACGAGATTGGTACTGGGAAACCAGTCAATGTTGGTGACGCATGCGCACTTCCCTTATTTTGTCTTCTTTTATTTACTTAGTCGTCGTCGCTGATTTTATTGATTTTATTGATTTTATTTTATTTTATTTTTGCTCGATGACATCCCTGATTTTATTTTTTGGTCGACGTCGACGAGAGGGTGTTAGTTTTTTTCAGTTGACATTTTATTTTTATTTTCTCGTTGTCGATGATCATTATTTTTATTATTATTAATAATAATAATAATTCTCGATTGCCGGGAATTTTTTTCGTTTGACGATCGATTGGTATTTTAGTCATCCACCAATCGAGGGTGAAGATGATTTTGTCGCCGACGATGTGAATTTTATTCAGCGTCGACTGTTGACATTTTTTCTTTTTAATCGCGTCGTCTAATCGACGCAAATTTTTTATTTGATTTTATTTTCATCGCGTCGTCATTGGATTTATTTTTTATATTTTGGTCAACATCAATGTACGGGTGGCAATTTTTAGAGATCGACGGCCATTTTCAAGTTGACTATATTTATATTTTTATTGATTTAATTTCTTTTCATCGTTCAACGGATTTTTACCATTGGACACTGATTTTATTCAGCGTCGATGACGTTGAATTTTGATTTCTTTTCTTTCATATTTTTTATTTTTCATCGTTCATTGATGAAAAAAGATGAACGCTAACTGCTGCGGCTAGCAATGATGCTGCTGCGCATTCTCTTTCCTTTTTGCTAACTCGAAAGGAAGGTGAACGGACAACAGAGAGAGAGAGAGAGAGAGAGAGAGAGCGAATGTATATGCGTGAATGAGTGTGTGTACAAGTAAGAGGTGGCAACCAGATGTGTGAGAGAGAAAAATAGTCTGTGTACGAGTGCGAGGGAGTGAGAAAAGGTATTGGTGATTTACACGTGTTTTTTCAATTGTCTACGGGCGATTGAAAAAATTAAATCTTCCAATATTTTTGCCTCCTAAACTTTCTCACACTGAACATTCATTCTGAATGAGAAAAATTAATTTTCATCGGGTAATATTTTATGGGACAGTTTAACAGATCTTTTGGTGGTGTAAAAAATCGTTAAAATGGTCACCCTAATGCCGCCACCCTGGCGCCACCGCCACCAGCTCAGCATTGCAACCTACTATCGTCACCACTTGAAAAATGGAGGACAACTGTCGTCCATTTTTGAAAATCAAGAAAACAATCTAATACAGGTTACCTCACTCCGCACAGCCATTCAAAGTCACCCCCAATACCAACATGGCGATCCAATCGATCGCCAAGTTGGTATAGACGATTGTCCTCAAGACACACAAAAACCAAAAATTGTAAAAATAAAAAAGATGAAAAGTTAGGGAAAAGATGAAAACCAGTTCCCCTTACCCCCCGCGGCGTCATCACGACACCGTCCGCAGCAAAAAATAAAAATATTTTCCCCTACCCCCCGCGGCGTCATCACAATGGCGACACAACACCGTCCGCAGCAAAAATGAAATTATGCTAATTTGTCCTCAAGACACCCAGTTACTACTGAAAACATATTGGCGTATTACTCCTGCCAATACTCTTCTAAATTGTTTACTTTACTCGCTAATCGTTTGTTTAAAATCTTATTATATTAAGCAACTTAAACACGTACTGATTATTCGGTTAAGACGTGTAAAAGTTTTCTTGCCTCGATATCTGAAGTTTAGCATAAAAATTTTTGTTTTTACTGCTGACTAAAACACAGCCCTTTGTGCCGAAAATCGAATAATTTTGCTTTTCTTATTTCACATACCTTTCTTATCCCCTGAAGAACGATCGTTTCAATCTTGTATTCTTCATGGGAAGAATTTACAGAGAATTTTCAACAAACTGAAGTTGAAGGTTTCTTTAAAACTTTCTTTCAAATTTTCCAACTCTTTTCAACTCCTCATTTTACTTTTCTTCCAGGAAAGAAGGAAAGCAAAGAAAGAAGAGTGAAATGAAAAGAGAGAAAATTATCGGCCAAATTATAGACGCGAATAAATTAACGAGTGACTTTTGGGTCCTTGAGGAAAAAGCGGTGTGAAAAGCTATTGTTTTTGATTGATGTTGGCAGCTTTTTTTCTTCTGTTCTCTGAAAGAGTTGACGGTCGTTTTAATTTCTTTTTTTTCCTTTTGTTTTTTTGTTACATGGAGATGGATTTTTTGAACTAGACGTCCGAAGTATAAAGTCACTCGGTATTTTCAATTTTTAACAATTCAATTTTTTCGATCGTATAATATGTTGCACATATTTACAGTTATATGAAGCACTTCTCACGTAGGTAAAATCTGTTCTAAATGGTCACCACAATCTCTTTGATAGTGGACATCTCTCATCTTATTTTTAATTATGAGATAAATCTTCTACAAATTTTTTCATCGCAGATAGGGCTAATGATTTTAGATACTCTCAAGAACACACAACGAGTATTGAATCTAACTTCATTTATCATAAATAGGATTTTAGCTATCTCGTATACATATTTTTTGGGTACCACAAGGCTTTTGGCGAAAAATACTATTTTTAGGGTGTATGTAGGTGAGAGAGATGCAAATCCGAATTATCCTTTGGGAGTCGACACTTTGACACTGAAACTAATTAATCTTTTTTTTGTTTTTGTGTTTGTTTGGGGGGAGGGGGGTTCACTGTATAATTCACCGGAATGTGGAGGTGTTATATTATATCTTACGGATAAAGATGTAAATTTAATTTTTACGTCAATAACCGGTGAATAACGTTATTGGTCAAGACGATTATAATTCACGTTAATAACCGGCAAAGAACATTAATGTACAAGCGATGTGGACAATCTTGTCAAATGATAACTAAAACTTGAAAGTTAATAATGCATGTCTGTAGTGCTTCTTTTGCGGCCTTGACAGCCTCAATCTGGTCTCTGTACTCATCGGCAGTCATGAATGCAGAATTATCTGCCCGTTTTGTGGCTAGTAAAGTTTCGATTCCTCGATTGAATTTCTGCCTCATACCTTCATTATTATCCTCCACTTCCGCCATTGTCAAATTAACTCAAAATAAATACAAATTATACACGAAGAAAGTCGAAAACTAGGGTAACTCAATAATTATTGTGAAATAAGGTAGCACAGAATGCACATAGATAGACTGCTTGCCATTCTCCACTTTGTATCACAAAAGAGGAATCATTCGATTTTTAAGTCAGGACAAAACTGGCATATAGTATTATTATCATATCCTATACACGCACGTACACCTTGTCGTATTCCTTCATTACCTATATGTTATTGACCAGCGTTCATTCTACTTGACGTCATTCACTGGCTAGGAACGTTATTTGTTGCATTTCATATTACTCATTTACATTACTTTCCACATCACCGGTTAATATCAATCATTAGCTGGTCATTAACGTCTTTTGTCGTATTTACATCTTCAGCCGTAACATCTATATTAAACCCAGATATTATAAAATTATTTTTCTCACCCAAACAATAGAGAAAAAAGCTCGAACCAGTCGAAGTGGCTGATATCGAGTTAGATGGCCGATGCGAGTATTGGTCAGGTCCATTACAAGGATCGTTCCACTTCTGTGGATACCTGTACGCAGTTGTATATCTATCATCGACACCATTCGTTTGGCGAAGGGCACCACCTCGAAATCGGATACACAAGGGTTCAGATGATTGAACACGACCACCATATAGCCTTCTTTTGTCAGCTTGGGTGGGATAGCCAAACACCTAAAACAGCAGAAAAAAATGGTGAGGTCGTGATTGAAATTCGAGCCTATTTAGTCAATATTAAAAATTAGAATACTTCAAAGAGAAATTCTCAAGAATAGTTACGTCGCGCGCACAATCGATTTCACTCCATCGCGGAAGACTGATGTAATTTTTTTCAGTTTATTTGTATAGATAACATGATCTGCGCAGGCATTCGGTCATTTTCTTTGGCTTTTAGAGTGTAAAAATTACTTAACAAAGCCGAGGACGGAGAGATGACTATAAATAAGGTCGCTTGTGAACGCTGGATTTCTGTTCAGAGTATAGAGATGGCTTTTTATTTTTCGGCCAAAGAATATCGTCAGCCCCAAGTTCGGATTAATCTGCTAAGTTTCAAACATTTTATCACGTATTTTTTTTGCTGATTTGGCATTAACAGGCCCCGAATTGGCCGAAGCATAATTTGAGCACAAAAACATGATAATTGTTTTGGAACTTAAGAGGTTAGAGAACGCATTATTATAGACCAAAAATGGTACCTATTTCTCATTGAAAACGTCTTCTCTAGACAGTATGAAAATATAATTATCTCCAAAACTAAAATTCTCTAAAAAGCGTCCTGCTAAATCTATATCAAAGAGAAAAATAAAATCTGACGCGTTTTCGCCATTTTCCCTCACTACATTACAGTTTCCTATTTTCGCCCCTCTGTGTATTATTACTTTACCAACACGTATTTGGTATATACCTTTCGATATGAGTGACATTTTTGCTCCAAGCCGCATTTTTATTTAGTATTGACCAGCGCTGCTCCTCAGTTCGCCGGTGAATTTGTATCGAAAATTTTCGCTTTATTTCCCCGGGGATGACGAGATCGTTTTATTAAATGGGAAAGGATTTCACGGAAAATTTGATCATAATCCGTTTATTTGACCTACGATGAAATTTTGCACCGTCTAACCTGCGCCCCAGCGACACAGCTCTCATATCTCAGCCCCCTGTCCCTGCATTTTCTGTAACCGCCATTTTCATTTTCGTTTCTATATTATCTGCGAGTGTCGAGCGTGCAGAAACTCTCTCGAAAGGGAGATTGACGGGAAAGAAATATTATGAAATAAAATATTTTTACTTGTCAAGCTGGGACTACACATACGTATACGTGTATTCGGCATGACCTGTCGAAATAGTTCTCATTCTACCCACTGAATTGTTTACTTACAGAATCCTACTTACGAATGTTGCGATGACCCATTTACTCGTTTTCAATGTTATTCTTATATCAGTTAAGTCATTTCATTGTTCATATTCTAAGGAGTCAGTACTTGCCATTCTTGATCGACTTCGGTAAATTTGGAGAGAGTGATGAAAAACCAGGAGTATATATGAAACTATTAGGTCTGTAGATTTCGGCATATTTGCCCAAGTATATGGATTCCAAAACATGCTTATGTTTGTTTCAATATATTATGTACTTGTGAGTTGTGATGAGCACTACTTGCCGGGTACTAATTTTCACTTGTATGTACGTAGATATGTGTGGTTTCAGCTTTAGAAGGCTCACTTGAACGATTTTTTGTTCCAATGTCGGTTGATTTTGCCGTTATGCGGTTCTTGTTTGTGAATTTTACACAAACAATGATATCATTTTGTGAATATTGTGAAATACTAAATCTAAAAATACCGCTCTGAAATTGAGCTTAAGTTCATCTGTCTATAAAGAGTTTTATGGGAACTGAAACAGGGTAAACAAAATCCACTTTAAATTGGGACCACCTACAGCTTTCTCCGTCAAAAATTCGTTAGTTATAGCCGTTTGAGGTTTTTAACTGCCATAAAGTGTGATCTCATAAACTGTGACCGACAAAGTGGGACTTTTTCCTTGTTGTTGGGAAAAAATTCCCTAGCTATACGAAAACTTTTTTTATTTTTTTCGAAAAATATCTGCTATAATTATTTTCTTTATGCTTGTTGACGAATCATCAGTTTCTAAATGAAGAAAAAGTTCTTTGAATAACCTTGAGTTCTTGAGATTGTCCTCCATCTAACTGAAAATATGTATTTACTTATTATAAAAATTAATAAAATAGTAGAAAAGGTTTATCTATACGTATTTTTAATTGAATCTTTTTTCGCCCCTTGCGGAAAATTAATTTTTTTTCTCTACTTCATTTTGTCGTTTCCTCGTAAGTCGTTACCCATTTACAAAAACGAATATGCGATTTTTTCTCCATGTTTTGATCATTTATTTAAAATTTTTATGCACGTAGGTAGGTTAGGTACTATGAATATACTCTATGTACAGCGGGGCAAGAAGTGTGTTAAGCCCATGAAGGATTGTGTTTTCGGTGCGAAACTTGCGTATTATTCCGTTTATGTCTCAAAATAACGTCGTGAAAAATGAAAAGAAAATTCTTATTTTTACTTAATTTACTTTTAGGAAGGAGAATGCACTACAGGTGACACGTAGATTGGTTTATGGAAAATAAGGCTCATAAATATAAAGGCTTTTTGCACGAAATACCTGACTTTATTTGCGACAAATGGAGAGAACTAGCTGAAAAATGAAGAAATGCGTGGAAGACTTGAAAATTCCAATTTAATGTGTGAAAGTTTTGAAAAACGACTGCCATTGTTGGAAAATAGCATACCAGCAAAGTGAAAGAAAGAAGGTGGAAATTCAAGCAGATGTAAATTTAATAAAAACCTATAATTTGAGCCTTTTATGGTGACGTCATTCTATTGTTCTTTCTTATCGATAGATACACTATTTTCACGAGGGCTTAGTGTTTTCTCATCTATCGATGTACTTATGACGTCACAGTGAAAATTCCCATCGCAAGGAAACAATAATTTCCCTAGTGAATGTAAGTAGATATTTCTTTAAACCCGAAATAGATACTACAGTCATGTTTGAATAAACAATTCTTTCATTCCTCATGCTTCAAGAAGACCAGATGTTTTTTAAAGACCTTTGTTTGTGTAGTAAAACATCTTTTGTAAATTTTATTGGAAAAAGCTGAATAAGCTGCTTGAAAAGTAAGTGCGGAGTACAGGGTGTAAGAAAAGCGATTGGTTCTAAACTGAAATTCATTCTTCAAATTTGAATATGAATTATAATTTCACTTGCATATTGACCATTTAGCTTAACGCATTCATAAGGTGCGACCACCCATGCTTGTACTCGCCCAGTAGTATACACGCATGTGTGGATGCGTACTTTGGAAATCCATAATATGTATATTCGCGGTACTCGGAGGGGCATTAAAGAAGTATTACACGGAGCATCCTACTCTACAAGTAGACAAATGTGTAGTCGCACCTTTAAAGATATAAAGCTCAATGTTTCAAAACTTTGCTAAGCAAAGGTAATATTATTTTAGCAATTTCTTACAGCAGTATAGCTGGACGAATTTGTAACTCCTCCTCCCCTGAAAATTTTGTACATTTCTGATAGCATGTAGAGAAAAAAATGCAAAATATGACCGCATTGCCTAGCAAAGTCTTAAAAATTTGGGGTTTACACAATACTTAAGAATGAGTTGACTAAAATAGTCAGTCATTGTGCCACACTTAGGGCCAGGGGTACAATCAGAGCTTAAGTGGGGCTCAAACAAAAACCAGGTTCAACTCGAAAAATTAGGGTGTACAATGCGAGTTCAAAAGTTGAGCTCCACTTAAACCCGGTTCAAGTTGAGTGGAGTCCGATCGACACTTAAGGCGAGTTCAGCTAAAAATTAAGAGGAATTCTATTGTATTCGCACAGGTTGGGTAAACTGTACACTGCAAAGTTCCATTTTTTTTATCGATGTATCTGGATTTTGCGCCGGTAGTTCGGACTCACTGCGTTACCGCACGACACAAAATAGACAACCACAGATGCGAATATTCAGAATTCCCACTATTTTGTTGCTGCGTCAGCGATTATGATGGTTTAGCTGAACCACAGTCTATTTTTGTTTGTACACTCTCTTTATGCCTAAGCCGAGGTTCATCGTTTGAACCTGGTTCCGTTGAGGGGAAGCTTAAGCTCTGATTGTACCCCCGGCCCTCACTCATGTGAGTATAAGAGGAAAGTACAGGATTTATTTTGCGACTGGATTCGAACTCTTTCGAGTTCCAGTTTTTTTTTTGTGACTTATATTCAATCGAAGGATACCTAATAATAAGACTAGGAGTGGGCGGAAAAAGCCTCGAAACACATAGTTTCAGTGTCATCGAATGACACAATCGTAAAATGGTGACTTCGTGGACTGCAGTGGACATATGAGTAAGAGATGGGTGAAAGAATAACCATATAGGGAATATAATAGCCCTTTCCGATCACGCATCGAATGTGTCCCGTGAGACAGTTCGATTTTATTTTCAGATTTTTTTCTTGAGGCAAACGAGTGGAAAATTTGGTGAAAGTGAAAATAAACCTTATTTTATCGACGAGACGTCTGTGATTGGTAAGGTTTGTTGGAGAGGAAAAAAATAAGAAAAAAAGCGGTGACGTAGATCATTAAATATAACTGCAAAAGGGACCCTTGAGAATGGTTTTTCTGTTTGAATAAATACTTACACAGCTTTAAATGATTGGTACATGTCAGCTGAGTGTGCTTGGCGATTGGTGAAACCCTCCGGCAAGGTGGTTCGTATTTTGAAGTACAAATCCAGATTCTTTTTTGTGCGTTCTACGTCATTCTTATTCAATACGAGGTAGTTTTCCAGCCACTTTTTTTCATCGACTGAAACAAAATTAAAAACTGAATTAGAAAGTACATAGCCTATAGCCTGTATAATAAAATGGTTTTTAGAAGGCCTTCGTTTTAGGTACAATTGAGTCGTACAAAATATATTATCAACGGCGGATCCAGAGCTCCATTTTGGAGGGGAGGTGAATCCAAATTTTTTCAAAGCATGGTAAATGCTAAAATATTATGATTGTGTTTTTTCCAGCATAAAGGGAGAGGAGTTCAAGAAAATTGATTTATTTTGTGGATTATCGGTCTATTTTTTTTGGATTTGGGGGGAAATTTCCTCTTCCGCCCCCCTTGGATCCGCCCCTGAATATACAAGAAAACTCGTTAAAAAGAGTCCCAGAAAATTCAGCGCAAAAACATTGTCCATACAAACGTTGAAAAGTATTCAGGAGACAGCCTTATACTGAAATTTGAAAAAATACTCCGCTCTTATATATAATATTATGATTCACAAGATACTCAATCAGGAATAGGAAAATCAAAATTCTTGTAAAATCACCCTACATTTAAATATGTGCACTTATATTCATCCTTTCACCCTTTTTTCCCTTCTGCCATTAATAAAATACTTCTAAATTGTTGGTTGAATGATTGTGGAAGACTTACCTCCGGTCAGTCGTGGCAGATAAGGATGATTTTTAAGCCAGAGCTGTAATTGATGAACATCCCTTTTTATAGATTCCGGAGTCATATCCAGCTTTTTTCGGCATCGCCAATAATGGGCATCATAAACATTTGGATCTTCTTCCCAGATTGACGTCATTTTTCTGCAATCATATCAGTCATCATATCTTAGGTTCTGTACTAAGATCCGATAATAATAGTCAGGCATCCAACAGTTGAGTTTGAAACTGACTGATGAAGGATGTGAAACTTTGAAAACTTGTTTTGCTGTGTTTGAAAATCCGCAGTATAAATTGTGTCAATCATTTTTCGTAAGTTTTCAGATGAAAACCTGCTTATCACTCTGTTCATTTTAAGATTGCTAAAAATTCACATTCATTAATTATGTATATGCAAGAAGGTTCTTTCAGGGTTATAAGATACAAAAAGATGAATAATATACGTTAATAAAATCGGAAACACTGCCAGCATAAGCGGTCTTTGAGGGGTGTCAGAGGGGGCTATTCCTCCCAGAGTTGAAATTAGCTCTATCAGTGAAACGAAAATGAACAAAATTTTGATTTACGAGTATTCGCACCAAGGCCTGATAATTTTTTCTTTATTTCTTACTTTTTTTTTTTTTAGTGACGGATCGAAAGAAAATTTTTAGCCCCCTCTCTCAAACAGAATAAGCAAAGTCCGCCTATGACTGCCTGGTATCAAGCTCCATGTCTTCAGCACCCCCACCTCCCCAAAATCGGTCCAAAATGAGTACAAAATTCCTAGCATTTTTGGACCGATTTTGGGGAGGTGGGGGTGCTGACGACATGGAGCTTTGGTATTGTTGTTGAATGTGAACGAATACCAACTCCTCTGGGGGAGCCCCTCTGACCAGTTGGAGCATCCTTCGTTGAGTCACCAGCTTCTGATTTTCTAATATTCTGATAGTGTTTTTTCATCAAATTAGCAACAACAAAAATCGAATTTTACAATGAATTTTTAAAAGAAAAGACCACAACAAATAGCTAAAACATGTAAAAAAATTATCAGGTGCCTCATGCACGAGTCATCTATTATTCTTCACTGTGATGAGAAAAGTTACTATCCTGTTTGTAATTAATATACCAATAACATATTCATTTCTTACAGTGTGTTAGAAGAAAATTGAACAAAGTGTGCACATACACATAAATACATATATGAAATCTTGATAGTGGAATGCGTTTTAAAAACGATGGCAATTATTTTCAAGGTTACATCTATAGTCTATACCGATGACATGCGTTACATCATATTTTTCTACATATTTATTCAAATTTTTATTCGATCTTCTCTCGACTGAAGAATTTACACGAGTGAAATTTTTGCGTGCATTCGACTTAGGTATTTTTCTTCAGTTTCAAATAAAAAGAATGCGCTTATAATTTTTCAATTTGTCAAAAATCGGGTCAACAGAAATCGCGTATAACCATTTATCTTGATTTTATTATACCATTACCTCATACTCATATACATATACTATCAAAACACCTACCATTCTTTTTCTTTTACTTATGCACCTCATAAGTCTAATTAAAAAGAGGAGAAACACTCGCTACATTGTTAAACGAAACAAAATTAATTAAGAGTTCGATCATTCGGCTGGAAGAACGTGAATACGAAAAGAGTAGAGCGAACGAAATGCAAAAGCGACCGTCATAAATTCTTTTTCTTTATGACGAAGTATATAATTAAAATAAAATCATCTAATTGACCAGTTTTCCGACGCGTTTTAGAATAGGTATAGTTGTAAAAATTGAAAACGACTAAAAAATTAATATTAATGAGCTCGGCGATTATATTCCATTCATTTTGCCTTAGCAAAGTGCATTTTTATGCTCGATGGAAAAGTAAAATGACGAATAATCGAACTTCCGTGTTGTCGAGTGCCATTCAAATTACTGAAAACCACTTCCACTGTACTGCTTCGGAAATGATGGCATTGTTAATCGAATGATTAATTGACGTCTCCTTTTATCATTATTTTGAGGTGTATTTTTTACCCCTTGTTAATGGAAAGACAAATAAGTCTGTCCGAAAGGTGAGGATTGTATCTTTTATTATTATTTCACTTGCAGTAACATACATATATGTACAGTCGATGGAAGACAATTTTGGTGCTTTGATTTTGACCCAAAACAAATTTTTTCTTTATTTAGCCTTGGTAATTATTCTACTTTGAAATCTAACATCCCGGCGAGTAGTGTGAGTGAAAAATTTTATTTTTCAAATTAATACATTATTTTTCAAGGCTCAAGTAGTGGTGCAGTTCGTATTGCTTCTAGTACTTTAATCCGTATTATTAAGATTTCAAAATCATTGAGCTTTTGAAAATATTTTTGAAATACTGACTAGGTACTATATTCAAACTGTCTGATTTTTTCAAATAGGAAAACCTTCTTGAAATACAGTAAAACTTCGTTATAACGCTATTCAGGGGGCCAGAAGAAAATAGCGTTATAAGCGGGAAAGCGTTGAAAGCGGGAAATTAAAAAAAAAGAAAGTGCAAAGAATTCAAGCTGCACATTACTCAAGGAAACATCTTTTGGGTGGGCAGGGCAGTTATCTATGATGAGTAGAATTTTCCAATTTTTTTGAGCCATTTTATAGTTCAGTTCTCGTAACCATGTACCAAAACGATCACCTGTCATCCAGGTCTTACACTGGGCACCATATTCGCAAGGTAATTGCTTGACATTTTTAAAACACCGAGGTTTGATTGATTTGCCAATAACAAAAGGGGGCAACTTTGAAAATACATTGTTGAAACTTGCTGAGAATTGAGCGTAATAGGCGAGAATGAATAGCGTTATATCAGTACCATTTTACATGATAAATAGGTTCTGGGGACTGGGACTATGGGAAATCAGCGATATAAACGGGATAGCGTTATAAGCGTGAGCGTTATAACGAAGTTTTACTGTATATGATTTTTGACTATAATCGTCATCCAATCGGCTTTTATTTTCGGTGCACTGAGAGAAAAGGGTAGTACTTATCACTACGTACGAGTAGTATAGTAATTTTTCTCATCGAGGTAACAAAAATTATTATTTTGTTGTAATAAATTTTTTCATGATAATGAAATGTACTACAAAGATAGTATTTAACTATTTTTTAAGCAATTATATTTGGACTAAAATTTTGAATTCATCCCAGTAAAAAGTACTATTGAAATTTCTCTCAGTGTGATGTGTTTCCTTGTGTATTTAAGCTAAGTAATAATAAATTTACTCCCCTGATGCTAGTTTATCCTTATAACTGTTTGTATTTGAGTGGGCCAGAATTTTTTTTGGCCCCCATTAGCTCCGCCCCTGTAATTATGACTGAAGATGACTAAACATTAGTCATGGCTAATAATTTAACTGATTATATGTTATTTATCGATAGTCAATATGATTGAAAATTTCCCTCGAATCGGCAGTTTTAATAGCGATTTAGTCATACCCATCTCTGCATGCAGGATTACTTTAACATCCCTCTGAACGTGATTCTAAAATAGATTTGAAAAGTGTATGTATTTCCAAGTACAGTCGGAAAGTGGGTGACGCAATGAAAATGTGCTCACGTAATTCGTATAAATATTTTACGTGTGTGTAAATCGGCTCTCGCGAACGATTACTTCATATTGTTGGTCGTCATGGGTGGAAATTGTGTGAGCCGAGAGGTGAAAATAATTTTTATTACATTCCTAACAGATAATTTTAAAATGTTTCCAAAAAAAAAAGTTTCATGTGACAGGGTACAAGCTAATTAAAACCGCAATTCTTTTCCTTTCAAACAGTCTCTTCATCCTCAGACAATGTCGCCGCTTTGATGTTCTTATATAGTACTTTTGAATCGCGTGATCAGGAAATTGCATAAAACTGAAGGCGACGCAGTCGATTTAGAAAACGGACGAATTTTGTAAATTAGGTCTCTGGTGGCTGCTTGGAGTATTTTGTGTAACGGGCCGCTTCATGTTGGTCTTGCGAGAAAAACATTCTGTCGCGCTTGAAGCAAATTCACTGGCCATGGTGTTTAATTACTTCCACCAGTCGCCATATTATATTTAATTTTTATGGCTCTCTTGTAATACCTACTTAACAAAACTGTTACACTACTGTCATATTTGAAAACTGTTGTGAAGCAATGAGACTCTCACTGGAAGTCGCTTGCTTCTTGTAATTTGAATTTGCGGGCCTAATTAGAGTGTAGCCTTGAAGAAGTGAGTAGTGACCACTAGTCTCATCCCAAATGACAAATTTTGGACTCTATAATTATAATGTTGTTACCGTACGTTCGTAAACAAATCGAAAATCTTTTAGTTCAGAAATTACTTCAAATTTTTTTGACATTTGGCAACTATAAACACAGTTTGCAAGGTACCAGGAATCAACAACTTACGCTCATAGCGGTACCACGACATTTTCTACAGCGCAATTTCCCTGAAACCTCTGTTCCTAATTGCAAATTTTTCGGACGTCAATTTCTCTAAAAATCATATTTCCTAAAACAAATTTTGCTAACGTATACTCGGAGCGCTGACATCTTTCATATTGTCTAGCAGCATTTATATTTGTGAAAATACTCTATTGATAAGAAGAAGAGCATTTTGTTGATGAAAGTGTTAACACTAGAAGTACCAGATGGTGTCATATACGTCACCACTCAAAATTTTGAGATGGACTTCTCAAAGGACCAATATTTTGAGAACCCCCGACTTGTGTCATACGACGCCGCATGGTCATTTGAGGTTATTCTTGTGGTGTCATATATGACACCACCTGGTCCGTTGAGTAATCGAGTAACACTTGGTATTTACTGTGTGAATGTTTGTAACACAGCTCTATCTATTCTCCTTACCATTTGTCAGTGCGATAGTGTGGGTGAGAAAATTAATTTTAAAATTCTCGTTTCATTTCATAGTTGGGGCATTTTAAAAATATTCATTCAAAGAACTATTCATTTTTATGAGATTAGGCTACTAGCCTTGATGAAAAAAATCCCGGTATTGAAAGAGAGAATGCAAAAAAATAATAATCTTGCCAATAGGATTACTTCGATATTTTTGTGAAGTTACACACTCTTTGAAGTTTGAAGAGAACAAACGTTTGCTTTCAATTCACAATGAAGCTTATACTTTTTGTACTCACCATATTATACCTGACCAATGTCATTCATAGGGGGAGGGATCCTGATAAGGGCCCTGTAGAACCATAAATTTCAGCATATTTCATAAATTTACTTCTGTTTTGGGAGGGAGAGGTGTCTATGAGCATTGGGAGGGCTTTCAAATTGCAATTTCATTGCTCCCCAAAATCCCCGAGTACGTTCTTGTTAATTTACAATGGGGATTCTATTTAATACTTTTTCCATGAATAAAACTGAAAAATATTGAAAAGTGGAAGTATTCATTGTGAACAAACGCGCTTAATATTTTAATTTGATTTAACTTAGAAGCAAAATACCACACATACGATAAACTAATGCCCATTGTACACAAATTACGATAATACATAGGTAGTATCCCGATGGGCAAAAAATGAGAAAATGATCCAGAAAATGAGAATTTTATCCGTTGTCAGTCCGTTTTTATTTTCGACCATCGGATCTGAAAATTTGCAAATATTTTTGTCATCTTGATTATTTTTCCAAATCCTTTTGTAAAACGGATTTCCGGATTATAATCAGTGATAATTTTTGAGCAATTTTTCTAAATTCGTTTGTAAAACGGTTTCACGGATTATAATCCGGGCCAACAAATATGATAAAACAGCCTTCACGGAAAATAATCCGGACTCATTTTCGGCAAGACTGATTACAATCCGTTCGAAATCCGTTTTAGAAGCCGGAAAACAGGAAAATTCCGGGTTGTAATCCAGAAACGGATTATAACCCGGAATAAAACGGATCCGTTTTCAAAATATTGTGCCCATAGGGATTGAAATTGAAAATTATGATAAAAGTTATCAAATGTTAGCTGTTAGTTATTCGAGTACTGATACTCACGTCATTATCACTACAGTGGTGGAACCAGTTTTTTTAGGGCTGGCCTGTGGGGGCCAAGAAAAATCGTTCAAAAATTTCAACATCCACAACATTGATTCTGAAGCTGATTTTATTTTTTCAATAATTTCCTTCTTTTTATTGGTTTTTAGTGCATGTGGGCGGATTTTTTTTTTTTTTGTTGGAGCTAGAATTTCACGCTTCCCTTATAAAAACATCTGATACTAGAAATGAAAATAAATGATAATTAAAGCAAGTATGAAAATATGGGGGAAAATAAATTTTCTATCTTTCTCCAATTTAAAACGTTCAATGCCCCCATCGATGCTAAAGAGTTAACCTCATTTTACGCAAAAATCCAATTTTATAACTCCTCCTTTTCATTCGTGAAAATAATTTTTCATTTCATCCAATTTTGTTGAATCGTCTTTTTTTTTTTACGAACGGCCTCCTGGGCAATGGTAAATTTTATCGTTCGAAACTTTCTCCTCAAAGGTCAGTCACACTGGGGTGAGGTCAGCGTCCTTTTGATAAAAATTATAAAGTTTTTTCACCAATGCTATGAATTTATTTTTACTTTAATGCATTACCTCTGTATTCTGATAAGCCAATGACAGGTCGCACGGGTAAAAAATTCAAATAAATAAATGAAACAGTGAAAAAAGAAGAAACACGCGATTTTAAATTGTGAAAAAATTAACTAAAAAAGCTCAATGCGCACAAAAGATGAATTCGTAAAAAAAAAAGTGCGGCAAACCTTTAGAAAAAAAGATGAAAATAAAATCACTTTTAGAATGGATGCGTTTTGTGTGCGTTCATGTTCGAGTTTAATCACCGAATAAGCAAATTTAACGGAGAAAAAAAAGCTGGTGCAAAAAATAAGAAGGAAGAAAAAGTTTACTTTTTAATGTCTTTATATTATCGCGAGTTGTAAAGTGTTAAGAAATTGAGAAAGAGTTGAAAAAAGTGAAAAAAAGTAAATAAAACACTCACCAACGAGGAAACACTATACTAGTGCACAAAATATTTTCATTGCCTTTAATGACCACTTTTTTTTTACGTTATATGACCTGCAATAAAATAAGAAAAAGACAAACTTATTTTATGCGTGCATGTGAATGAAATGAACTGAGAATCAGCATATCAGATTTTTTTTTTCACTTGAAATATTGTGGAAGACAGTATGTTGGGGGGCATATAAACGCACCGCCATGCAAATATGACATAACTGGTAACACAGGAATATCATTATTTAGGTTGTTTCGCGAGGTATTTAAAAAAAAAAAAAAACAGAATTTTAACTCAACAAAAACCACTTGTGAGAAGAAAAAAACAAACTTAAGGAAAGGTGAGTAGTTCTGGAGGAAAAAAAGTAGGAACATACGGTGGACGATTTAATGAGAGATTTGCTGGAATTAAATAAATAGTTGAAGCGTTCACTTGGATGCTGAATACGACTGACTGCATAAGTTGGCCTTACCACAGAATTTCACAAAAATACTCCATACTGCCTACATTTTATTGGTTGGTGCATTTAATTGCCAGTCTATTTATTCTGTTTACGAAATTTCGTGTCTAAAATGAAATGTAAAGTGATTTTGTTCATTTATGGGCCTCCTTTGATGTGGTTCGCGTTTGTAATATGGCAGATTTTGTAATTAGTAAGGTGGGAATCTGAAAGATTTGATGAGGTGATTGACTTTGTAAATTTGGTAACCAGCTCGAGAGAGATGGAAATTAGAAAATAACGCTGAAATAGGTACGTTTCTTACACACCGACGAGTATATAGTAGAGAAGCTAGCGAATTGATTTAAGTCTTATCAACGCACTATTTTAAAGCCCAAAAAGAGAAAATGAAAACTGGGTAGGGTGGTTAAAAACATTTTTCGCCTTTGAAGTGCTGTATCTATATAGGGGAATTGAGTTTGAGAGACCAGCGTTGAGCCACTTTCTGAGTCTTCATGTCTTTAAAAGCAGGTTAGGTCAAGAGAAAAAGAACAAGTAAAAAGGAGGACTGCTCTAATTCAACAGATAACTATATTTCTTTCAATAGATATAGAACCTTCTAATATAATGTCTCACTGATATGAGCAGTCAACATTTGCGAAGCTCAGTCTATATTTAAATGGATGGTCTACGATTAGACCTTTCCTTGTTCAAACTATAAATTATTGGCTGTCACTAACTAATTTTTGGTAAAAATTTATCTAATGCTTTTTGAAAAGGTACTCCTCATTTGTTGTTGAAAACTTCAGAGACTTCTCTCTATAAAAAAAAGTTCAGAATTGAATTCCTTTTATTAGTTTGTTACCATTGTAAGTCCAAATTCTATTTATTAAAGTAAGCTCTGTGCAGGTTCTCAAGTTAATTAAGTTGTTTTAATTTTTCAGCATCTAAAATTTTCATCTACAGGTCGGCAAGTATTTGTATTTAAAGTCATGGTATATTATACGAGTAGAAGGAAAAAATGCAATTTGAAATAGCTTGATGTGTTGTTGCCAGTACGTTACCAGCTTGTGAATAATAGTCCTTTTTTTTATGTTGATTTGAATTTTGCTGAAAAAAACAGCCTTGATAATACATTTAGGTATGTAGGCTTTAAATAAGGCCATGTGAATAATTCTCATGCATCTGCAGAAATGTAAAGCCATACATTTGATAGGCCACGCATATGTTCAGAAATTCCATGAATTTTAAATCAACCAAATTTACTTAACGTAGATTGCACGAACACTCGTGTGCTGCGATTTCGGTTGTCTTTGGATCTGCGATTATAAACATTTTTGAAATTTTTCGGTAAGAAAGTATAATACATAATATATGATTGGCCATGCTGAGAATCTTCATCATCGTTAATGAAGAAATGCAGTCGAGCCTTTTCAGTATGTTACTCGTGAAAAGACTCAAGGTCAATTTCCGAGGTGTCTGCAGATGAGAGAGAGGAAGCCTGCTTGTAGAATTAACATGTTTTTGCCAGAAAAGTTTGAATCAGCTTTTGAGTTCCTAAGAGAATATTATATTTTCTCTGAGGTGCTAAGAATTTCTCTCTAAATATTAGGTACTTATGCTTATTCCTTGAGAACAGGCTTTTAAAGACAACTTTGAAATTTCTTACTCTACGGTTTATGAGGTATAATACTCACTAAAAACAGTAATGATGTAAACAGTATTTGGGACTGTGAAGATACTTTCTCTTTGTTAAAAATACTCGTACAGTACCGAAGTATATAATTTAATTTTTACTTTTACTCGTATTTGTACACATTCATCTTTTTCAGTACCTACCCATATTAATATTCTTCTTTATTGCTTTATTTTTTCAGGTAAACTGAAATTGTTGATCTAATTTAGATGATTCAGAAAGTTGTGCCTATCTGGAAAAAGTAAGTCATTATTACTCTGCTCCTTAGATTTCTTTTTAAGAGAATACACGTATCATGACACGTATCATGGCTTTTCAAATATTACAAGATAAGGGCATCAAATAACTATATATGAAAAAAAGATTGTGCTAAGTCTGAAACCTAAAATACAGTGAAAATTGGTTACAACGAACTTAAAGGGACTATCAAATTTTGTTCGTTGTAACCGATATTCGCTGTAGCTGGAATTCACCTACAACAAACTATTCGTTGTAGCCGGAAACACAGTTATTGTCACCACTTTCTGATTGCAGAATTATTGTAAATTTTTCTTCTATTGGAAATTGGTCCTCACTTTTGCACAAATTTTCAACCACAATTCGTACAACTCAAAATTTAACAAGAAACTAACAAATGCAAGAAAATATTTGATCATTTTTGTCATGTTTTATTGAGGCTAGCACTCTTTATCTACAAATTCAGAGATAATGAAATACCGGTTAGAACAAATTTCCCTTCTATTTTACTTCGTTATAACCAGTTTTTCGTTGTATCCGATATTTTTTTCCCATGCTTTTATGAATTTTTGCCGGGACTTTGAAATTCATTCGCTGTGAGCGGTTGTTCGCTCTAACTGGTGTTTATTATACCGATTTTTACTGTAATTGAATTGGTGTGAATGAAAATCATTCAAGTCGCTTGTATTCTTATAAGAGAGGTAAACAAACGAAGAGGAATGGTATCCAATACTGCCTTCCGTGGAGACTATAAATTGTTTCAGTGCAAAAACGATTGTAAGAAAAATAAACAATAACAACATCCAATCAAGCCACACCTTGAGCCACACCAACAGAACTGCAGGTGGAGTTGCGTGGAAAATTTTATCAATATCTAAATGAAAGAGAAATAATTGAAAATTCCGATTCCAAAAAGTGCTAAGCGTATTTTGGTGGTGAGAAATGACGCCAGTAAAAATGTGTTATACAATTTGTCATACAAATATGGGTATACGTTTTGCTGGTTTTTGTCATAGTTTCGTTTATCCAAACATTGCACCTACCCACATGTGGCATTTTGCAACTTTTTTGGAATCAGATCCTCTTCAATCATACGGATATTATTAGATGTCAATTAATATGTATACCCGTACAAGTGCAGCAAAAAATTAATACGCACCATTTTCTAGTGGTGTGTTTAAAAAAAGTACGCTCAAAAATTATGGGCGAAAGTGCCACTTGATGCCCTGAAAACCGGCGTGTTTTCAACTATTTTACCAGCATATTGTGTTATAGGGTGGTTCTTATTCATGCATGGTTAAAATTTTTCTTTGCAATTCCCACTCGTACCCTCCAAGGTACTTGGTTCCATTTTATTTAAGAAAATTCTACGAGTTTCATTCCCCTCACTAGAGGGGGAAGTGGTGCCTGAAAGCCTCCCTTTATTGAAACTTATTTGTGAATTTGAATTTTCAAACTGATACTCGAGGTAGTGGTTGGAGTAGGGGAAGTCTTTCTTCAAAAGATCATTCATGTTTCTATTACATCCACGATCATAATATAGTATTAAGTAAATCATTTTCTAGTTTAACTAACAAAAATAGTGATTTTTTAGTTACGTTAAGGGTAGGTCCAAACCCTCTCAAGTCCTTCGACCTATTTTCTAATCACCTCGTAAGGGTTTTAGTAGTAAGTTGAAGAAGAAAATACATACGAGGGTAGTTCAAATATAAACCAGAAAAATTAAAAATTGCCAAGCAGAGGTGAATTTTGGTGCGAATGGCAATACAGTCTGTTAGATACATTCTCCACTCACTAACCTGACGGCCCGTTCCATCTTGAAAAAAACGTCTATGAGAATATTGAGTGTAATGGAGGTTACGTTTTCCTCTGCACAACATTTTTACTGCCTTACTACAACGCGCAACCATGTATAACGCAACACACGCGCACATGTCTTTCCCAACGGATTGGGGAGAGTAGGGAGGGCGTTCCAACTTCTCGCTGATCAGTTAGGAAGGACATTTGTGCGTGTATTGAGTTGTATACAGTCGCGCGTTGTTGTGCGGCAGTAAAAAATGTTGCGCAGCGAAATAATTTTCTTCTGGTTCACTCCAAGTTTTCCGATCTGTTTTTTTCAAGACGGAGTGGACTTATGTAGTCAGGGTAGTTGGTGGAGAATGTCTCTAACACAGGGAGTTGCTATTTGCACCGAGCCTAACCTCTGCTTGATGGTATTCAATTTTTCCGGTTAATATTTGAACCACCTACGTACATATTTATATTATGCAATGCTGATCTAAATTTTGCATGTACGCGGATTGTCAGCCCCATTGAGGCTCTACTTTTTCTCAACCTAGGTGGATGAAATTTTTATAGAATTTTTTTTTCACATGAAATGGAACCAATGCTGCAACGTGGGAGATGGATAGAAAATTTTCAACTTCAAAATGAGGACCACCTTTAATATGTTATGAAAAAAAAATACTTTGAGGCATTCGTAAGGAAGTTACTCAATAAGATTGCTTAGCATAATTTGTAGAATTGAAAAGTCAACAAATAATTTTATGGTTAAAAAAATATCAAATACTTGATAGGTTTTTGCAATATTTGAAAATATCACCTTACAAAATTTACATGTCACGCAACATGATTTGCACCCAGTGGCAGTCATCTATCCTCGTCAGTAAAGGTAACATAATAATATATAATGTTGAGATCTGAATCCGTGTCACTTTCCCTCTATGTGTGCTCAAGAAAATGGTTAAAGAAATGGATAGTAATCTAAAATAATTGTATTTAAAAAAATATTACCAATATCCTGGGGATCGTAGGCATAGATTATTCATTTTTCTTAACCACCCAGCAGTACCTATGTTTGACATTGTTTTTTGTTTTTGATTTACGACGTTTTTCAAAGTTTGGTGCTGCTATAGAAAAAGTATAATTAAAAGAAAACAACATTTTTGAGCCTCAAGCAGTCGTATGAAAAGACATTTAAGGCGGGTTAAAATGCTGTGCCGTTTTCTCCTCTTTTTTTCAATATTTGTTTTGTTTTTTCTTTTCTCGAGGCTCTTCAAAAAAAATTATTTTTGTCTCGCGTCTTGACAATACAAAGTTTTTTTTTTATTATGATTTAGATGGTTAGCTAAAGTTGTGAAAAATGTTTTTTTGCCGTCGGTATTTCGTTTTTCTTTCTTTTTTTTTTTCTTTTTGTCTGTCTCTGGAGATTTTGATTATTGTTAATCTTTATGAAGTGAGTTGGTTATACCGAAGCGTGTATCTCGTATTTTTGTTGAGGATTAAAATCTGGGTTTTTGAAACTGCAATTTGTAATTCGAATAAGTATATTGTTGTTGAATGGCTCAAAGTGTCGGCAGACTGCGAAACGAAGGTTGATCAAATGAGAATCTTTGTGTGGTTCGAAGAAGAGAATTGAGGATTTAAATATATTCCAAAAGAACTAAGTAAAGAATTTTAGAGTGAAGATTTATTTTGTTGCTGTAAAATTCATATTCTTAAAATGGTTGTCAGGTGGAAAATACCCATTTAAATATTTTTATGTCATTTTCATTTTTTTTTTTTTTAAGATAATTTCTGATAGAAAATCTTTTTAACTTGGCTCTACTTCGATTGGGGAGTGAGTTTTGTTTTTTTGTTAATGTGCGAATCTAAATTAGCGTTTGGATCGATATAATGGCCAAATGGACTTTGGATTGGGTGAAAATGCAGGAGATATAGTCACATCGACTAGAAGAAGGAAAAATAGGCTACCGAAAACCGTTGTTGATCCCCTACCAGATTCAGAGCTTAGGGTGAAAGGCAGTCTGTAGCCAGGATATTTTGTCAGGAGTAGCTCACTTGTGGCTCACCCAGGAACTGTTCCTTCCTTCTCTCTACACTCCTTCTTATTTTCGATATTTGAAGGGAAAGCTAGACTTCGTCTAAAGGAGTCGAGGGGCTCAGTGTCTGTAATCCCTCGTTGACTGCAAGCTTCGTGAAAGGAGTTGAAATTTCGCTTCGAATGAATCTGATGAGAACGTCGCTGTAAATCGAGATCCGCTTCTTCAAATTTTAACTAATGTTTAGTTTTCACGCTATTATTCTCCCATTCGGTTCCTCTAATGATGTAGATTACCCTCGTCTTCCGTTATTGTATATAGTGCTGTACTGTATTCAGAAAAAATAAGAATCATTTTGCGTTGTAATAGAAACAAAAAAAAAAAATCATACGTAAGTGCATTACTCGCGTGCATCGATGACAAAATCTTGCGAACAATTTTTATCGTCAGAAAAAAACTAGTATAAGTCCTAGAAATTATTTCTGTTTGATATTTCCTCGTGGAAAGTTGATATTTTGCTCGACGAGAGAGAAAGTTGCACCAACGCATGTACTATATTCTGAATTTCTGACGCTGTATCTATCACTGTTGTATATCTTGTCGGTGCGACCAATTTTTTCCCTCAATTTTTCAAGTGCTCTCAGAAAATTCGTCTCTTTTTCAAAATATTGAATTTCGCAATTTGGAACGTAGTTATGTATTAATAACAATTTAAAAATCGTATTACATCAGAATTATTATTCAATTAAGGGCTTCCGTTCGTGAAAAAATGTAGAAAATTATTTAATCTGATACATAGGTATAAGGCGATGCTAATTCGTCCGTCTTTATTTAGGCTCGGTGATATGAAATGATTCTAATCTGTGTAATTTTCGTTAGTAGGACATACGTTACATCTTGACTAGTTTTTTTTTTTTGTCAACTATTTTCTAGAATTGGGCTTACCATGTACTGAGAAAGCTTCTTAAAAGTAGATTTATACGCTTTTTTCTTGCTACACAATCTTATACATTTTTACATGTTCTTACGTATGTTCTCGAATTTCTTACTTTTCTATTTATTTCACTTTATTTTAATTTATTTTCTTCTATTTTATTTCATTTAATTTTTTTCATATTTCATCATACTTAATTTTATTTTACTTAATTTTATTTTTCCCTCTTTTTCCTTCAATTTTATTTCATGTTATTTTTTTTTCATATTTTATTTTCTTCATCTTCACTTATAGATAGTAGAGAATAGAAAAAACTAGTATTATAAAAAATGTATAAAGTAATGCTGTAAGTATAAGAGAATTCATCTCCTGCCATCGCCGAACTTGAGTGAAGGCTACAGTTTTATACCATTGCGCACTTCATTATACTACCTATTATACCGCCCCAAAATCCTCACCATTCCCTCTTCTATTCCCTTTGCCTTCTTTTTTGACAAACATCAACCTCTATAATTACCTCCAATATCTCCGTCATTTCCCCTTTGCTTTCTCCGACTCCTGAACGTAATTAAACCTAATTCCAAATTATCTCGTATTTTGAGAGCTGATTATTCACATCGTATTTCTTGAAACTTGTATGAAACAAAAATAGTATAAAGTTGGGTAACGCAGCCCTATACTTACCTTATAAATCGTCTCGCCAATAATATTGCCAGGGATGCGCGTTCAGAAACAAATCACAAAAATTGCTCTGTGTTCTTTCATACATGGATGTCGTTACTATAAAAAACTAATAATAATGTACCTACCGACTTACTCGTTTTTAATCGAATTAAAGCGAAATTCTTATGTACGTATATGTTACCGTTAAAGTGTTACTGTTGTTATTGCATGAAATAACTAGTTAATTTATAAATTAACGGCAAAACAGTTGAAGTATGAAAATTTTTCACAGTTTACCTGGATAATGTATGAAATACCTAGTTATTTTATAAATTGACGAGATACGATTAGTTAAATCATGAAATTGACAGTTTATAAAAAATTTTATCACAAAAGTACGGTTACAAGTGCAAACAAAACTTAATTTGAAAGTACTAGATGCAAAATTAGGGAAGACAAACCAAACATGTTATTTATTGCAACAGCTGTTACTTCCATAGCATTTAGAGTTACATTTAATTCCATTCTTGACGCACAAACAACGCTTATTTATGCACTTTTGCATGCAGTGACAGCTCACAAAGCCTTGACCATTACCTGTAGCTTGTGAGGAAGCCACTGATTGTAGCAAAATAGTGGCGGAGGTGATGGGTACTTCATCAAGCTGGACAAATTGTTTGTCGCTGAGAATAAACTTGGAGCAAGCGTACAGAGAGTTTATAATTCCTTCTCTGGTTCCTAATTTGTAAAACCCATCATCAATTTTTTCAATTACGCATGCTAAAAATACTCCTTGCGTCTGTTTTACCCCTGTCAACATCAGGAACTTGAACACGTATGGTATCTCCAACATCCGGATACAGATGCAAGGAGCATTTTAGCATGCGTAATTGAAAAAACTGAAGATGGGTTTTACAAATTAGGAACCAGAGAAGGAATCATAAACTCTCTGTACGCTTGCTCCCAGTTTACGTAATATAGGTAGGCTAGGCTATGTCAAATACACATAACAACAAGAAACAAACACGAGTCTGATTGTCAAGATAAGATAGTCAGGCTATTTACAAACATCAACGGAACGCACTTAGTTTATGTATGAAATAACTAGTTAAAGTGTAAAAGTATTTTGATTACACACCTACCCCGTTAAAGCATGAATTAACTGGTGATTTCATACATTAACTAGAATTAATACTTCAACGGTAACATATATATGTATTTCTCGGACTGAGGACTACATCAATTAAATTTTGTTTAAAGTGTCAGTTTCAATAGAAATGGGCCCTAAGCTTATCATACAATTTTATGCTTCACCTCTGATTGAAAAATTAATGATTTCTTATTAGTCACCTTGAAATGGAGTATTCATTCGTACTTGTGGAATAGGTTAATGATAGATTGCAGCTTTTCTGGATTTGAAAATTCTATATTATCCTTCTGGAATTGCAATACTCTCGCCTAGATTATCGTATTATCGATTTAAATTAAAGAATTCGGGTGTTATAAAATGTAATTACAGTGTAAGCGTGTGTTTCATAATAAGTCATTTGTTACTGCTGACTGCTGTTAATTTTTTTTCTTCAATTTATTAGATTGGTGCAGGACTGACACAGCGGGGAATTAGCTAACACGCGTTTTCAATTCTCAAAACACAATAGGTACACATAACATTTGCTAAACGTTTGTGATTTATCTTTGAGCAACCAAAAAATATTGACAGGTTATTGTTTTTTTTGTTTTTTTTCACACGTGTCCTTGGTCATGACCCTTTGCCATGTCAGAGAGTCGGTCGTCATAATATAGTGATCACTGGTTGACTAAACGCGATTCCCTTCTCTTTTTGGCTCTTCTATTCACACTTGAAGACATTTAGACACGAATTTATAAAAAGTGGCAGTGAACTTCGAATGCATTTTTTTTTTTTTTTGCTTCGCCAATTAGTATATCCAACTTTTGACGTGAATCTCGAATAGGCTCGCTACTTTTGGTCAGATGAATGAGGTGGGCCACTTAGTGTATATTGATGTTACATAAATAGAAATGGCAGCACGAAGTATATTTTGCTGCACAGTTGGTTTTCTATACGTATGTGTACGTTGGTCTATACATACGGAACTTCAATAATTCATTTAAATGTGTACCTATTCATTCGTACGAAAAGAATGAGTTATTTTGGTCCTATTGAAGAATCGATGCTGTCTAAAAAAATGACTGTGTTTCATCGATCGTTTACCTCAGTTAACCTATAGCAGACGAATAAAATCGACTTTCTGTTTTTCGCATGAAACAACTTCTATAAAAGTTGTTTTTTCCATCGAACGGCATAAAAAATTGGGCAAATTTCTTAAGAGTGTGGGTGAAGGAGTAGATTTGCCGTGGGCGTGGGTCTGTAGTCTGCACTCTTCGAAGGGGCTCGATAATCTCATGAAAAAATGAGTGCTTCGTATTTGGCTTATTAATATTTTTTTTACTTGCATTTTCTCCTCCATGGTGGCTAAATTTTTCTCAAGGCCAAATCAGGGCTCTCAACGACTCTGACATGTGAAAGACTTACTAACAGCTTATAAGGGTATGCTTTGCCACGCGAAAAAAATATAAAAAACAGAGAAATTTTCCCGATGATTTCTGGCTGAGTTTTCATCTTGGAGTTACGATTTTTGAATATGTTAGAAAAAAAGCGTTCCAAGTCAACAGATGTGAGAGGTGCATATATAAGTGAGCTAAGTACAGTTGGATTACCAGAAATGCTGGACACAAAAGTATTACTGTCATGAAATGAGGGGGCAAGTTCTTGCAATTTTTTGAAACCATGGTTTTTATTAAAAATCGAGGCGAATTTAGTTTGCAGAAGAATACCTTTGAAGCCAGGCACTACTTGCATTTTACTGCGAACATTTTCGATGTGCTGAACTTGTTCTACTAGTGACAATCCTCGCTTTTCCTAGTTTTCTATGATTTCATGATATTATTATTATGAGCAGAAAAGGCGGTAATTTCAAACTTTGCTTTCAAAAACAACATTCCGGCACAATTCAGGTATTTTTTGTCAATTTTGGCATTTATTCCACTTCTAGCAATATTTGGCAAAATAAAAATTTTTTCCCAGTCTCTCTTCGCTATGAATCAAACTCATCTCTTATCAGAACCTTTCCGCCCATTCAGGAAAAAAATGACAAATGCTGCCAAATCTGGGCTCTAGTTATAGTCATAAGATGAACTTACGGATGTATAGAGTTTTTTCAATTTACATTTTCTGGTAGCTAAAATTAGCCATCAAAGTTACATCAACTTTGTGCATCTGTAGAAGCCGTTGTTAAATCCAACTCTATGCATCCAAGTTCATCATTATATAACTATAACATATTCAAAAATTGTATCTCCAAGTTGGAAACTCTGCTAGATAACAGTCGGGAAAATTTCCTCATTTTGTAAAAATATTTTTTTAAATACAGTTTTATCGGACAGTTTGATAACAAAAGTGCTAAATTTCGTATTGGTTGAGCTGATTGAGAAGTTATAGATTCATATTTTTTTCCATATTTCATCCTCACAAGTTCCTCCCATGCGATATTCGTAAAGCCGAATTGTGGAGTTCGGGCGTCTAGTAAAGCATACCCTAAAGGGTTGGTATTACAAACGCCGATAACTGGTTTAATTTAAAATGGGAGATGTTGAGAATGAACTGAAATGGGTAAATGAAATGTGACTTATGGGGGTTGTTAAAATTTCAAATGGGGGCTTTCAAGAGTTACAAGCTATTTCTTAGAAAATAAGCCAAAAAGAAGTGAAAACAGATTTAAGATAGGTATAGTTGAATTATTCAATAGTCTATTAATTAAGCTCATTTTATTTTGTCCTTAATATACCATCTGACCTTTTGAAATTTAACAAAGGCAGGAAAAGAAAACATCTATAAAAAAATGGTCTAGAAGTATAAGTTTTCACTCTTATCTTACTATGTGTTTTTTTTTAAACTTCTGTCATTTGAAATTTTACCTGCACCCCATTTAAAAACTTTGTCTCGCCAACTTGAAAATGTTCACCTCTGACTTGAATTCTTATCCATTCCACCACTTCAAATTTCACTTCTTACAATTTAATTTGATCGAGGACATCTGGTCTACAACATCAAATATCACACACAAAACATACGCGCACAATAATTATTGTACGATTATATCGGCGATGACACCTTGTATGTTTGTCAGTATGCTTTTTTCAACTTCTAATCACATTTCCGGCTTTGAAGAAAAAATTTTTCATTTACATTAGTTACTTTTCTCGAATCATATTAGCCTAAATTTTATGCAAACATTATTAGGTGCTGTTTCATTCAGAGGTCGATGTATGTACATAACAGTCTAAGAGTAAAAACTTGGAATGTTGGAATAGTTTTTGAATTAAAAAAAATTTATAAAAATTTTTACCGCCGATCGTCGTATGTTTTTTTTTTTGGTATTCACCAAATATCAACAATGTGTGAACAAATTGCGATTCTCCATCGATCAACAAAGTTTGTTTAGTACATTCGTGTTTATTGTATGCTCAATTCACCTACACGTGATAATCACATCATCATCAGGGATGGAAAACGTTACGTTATAACGTTATAAATAACGTTATGGTAGCGGTACCGAAACCATTTTCTATAACGTTACTGTAACGGTACCGCCCTTCACAATAACGTAACAAAAAATGGAAAAACGGTACTTATCTATAAAATAACGTTATAAACTTTGATTCACATTTTAAACTTTCAAGTTTCAACTTTCCAACTTTTGTATTTCAAAATGTTATTTTGTGTTATTTTATTTTCATTATTTTGAGTTTTTTGAGTTTTTAGTTGAGCAAATGAAGTAATAAGCAATGCTTTCTTTCTGCTACACACACTATACTACACTACTGCTACACTCCACCACTAAAAAAAAAAAAAAAAAAAAAAAAGGACAAAAACGATATCTATAACGGTACCATAACGATAACGAAATGATGTTATAACGTTATATATTGATAACGGTACCGAACCAATGGGTACATTATAACGGTACCGTAACGAAACAGATTTGATCATTTCCATCCCTGATCATCATCCTCTACCCATGCAAGTCATGCATAAACAGATCCAATCATCCAGTAATGTGAAAAAAATTGCAATGACTACCTTTTTTTTAAATATTTTTCCTCGTTCAAATCAAACAACTGCAAAATTACATTACGTTGATGAAATTTTGCAACTCGTTTAAAAACGTCTACAACAGTCTATCTACAGAATTGAGAACAGCGATAGGCGCAGGCTATTGCTATTTCAATTTCGCCATGCCTCGAGAATTTAAAAAGGGGAAAACGAAAATGAAACATCATGTCGGGAAAAAAGTTGTAAATAAGAAATAAATAAGTAATAAAAAAATATGGAGTGTGAAAAAAGATACAGAAAATTGAGAGGAGAGAAATACGATTGCGTCGACGGATTGATATAAGTAGAAGATAGTTACAGAATCGGACGAGTTACCGCTAGGGTCAATGAAAAAGGTCCGTAAAGAATCCGTAATAAATGACTTGAATTTCACCTTGAATTATATTGCTTTCGATGGGATGGAGGTTGAAGTCTGTAAACTTCGTAATAATAGTGAATCCTATTTGATGAAATGAAAAATAAAGATTCCTCATAGAGTTTGCATGATTCGAAGTGAGACAATATTTGGATTGCTAGGATGCTAAGGAAGTTGAATTTTTTTAAATAAGAAAATTCATTTTTTTTTAAATTTTTTTTGCGCTACACAGCACTTCTGGTCCTCTTTCAAAAATGAATCTTTCAAGTCTGAAATTAATTTTTTTCATTTTATTTGGAAAAAATGAAAAATTAAACTCTTATATTTTTATTCATAATTTTTCTAGGGTCACTTCGATTGTTCTGATTTTTGATCCAAAGTACATCCTATTTACTAAATAATGGCGCGAATCGGAGGCTTATAGTTTGGGGTAGTTATAATAGCACAGCAAAAAAGAATGTTTGGACAGCAAATTAGTGAGCAGCAAAAAGGAATGTGAGAACAGTAAAAAAAGGTATGAAATGAACAGCAAATTCTGCACAGTAGAAAGAATTAGTGGAACATCAAAAGTAAAAATTTTTCAGCAGCAAAACAAGAATAAAACGAACAGTTAATGTTGAACAGCAATTAAATTTTTCTCACATCAAAAGTGTAAAATATTTTTCATTTCTTTTGAAATTCAAATTTTTGAGGCTTTCCTCAAGCAACTGAAAAAACCCTTCTTTTCAACACATTGAAATACTACCTTAGGAGCTCAAAATGATAAGAAATTTTAGAATGTGATGAGAATGAAGGAAGTACTTCAATATTTTATATGACATCGAGCAGTTTTGGGTGGCCAATATCGAAGAAACTTTTAGCTACTACTGTCTTGAAAAAGAATTGGTGGAAAACCTTTGATGAGTTTAAGAAGTATCAGTTTGGGATTTGGGAGATTCATGTTGATCATAATGATACTTCAAATTTGTTTTGTTCGTGTCCTTTTTTCTTAAAACATTTAATCTGCAAGTATTTGCTGGGAATGCTCATTTGGCTCCGGCTTTGTGATGTGCCTCCTCAGGCAAAAAATGTGCCCTTAGGGCAGAAACGCAAGCGCGGGTGCCATGCAGCGGCAAAGAAAGCACTTTTAGTGCAGTAATTTTTGTCATCTAACAAATTTTTTTTTGTTTTTTTTAATAATTTGATCATTTTTATTTTAGAGGTTTGCTACTGAATTGACACATTTTGCTGCTTAATGAATGCATTTTACTGTTCAACATTTTTCTTTACGGTTCTATTTATTATTTGCTGTGCAATCCTCAATTTTCTGTTCAATGTGCTTTTTTGCTGTGCATTTTTCTTTTTGATGTGGGATTCTCATTTTGCTGTGGTTAAATTTTTTCCACTGTGTTAACTATCTCTATTTGCTGTGCTCTAAAATCCAACCCTTATAGTTTTGAATGTAGGAATTCTTAAAAGTACAAGTAATTACCTCAATAAAATCATTTCAATCTTACTCAATCTCTATATTGACCAGAAAGTATGCAAACTATTGTGCATAAACGTAACTTATGTTGCTCTACTTGCAGTTGCTCTGTGGTGAACTCGAGGCGGAACACCCTGTATATAAGAAATAACTCCTTTAAAAATTAGAATTTTTGGAAGGAATAATGCATTAGACGTTTCGGTATGGGAGGAAAAAAGTGAATGAAAATAGAATGCCAGTTTCAGTTAATCACATATTGCATACATTTTTAAACATCTTTTATTATATAATGTATAAAAAATAACTACAACAGTATAGTAATGTTGAAAAATTAACAAGGATTAATGAACCACCAAGAAAATTAATCAAGAGGTTGTTGATAATGAACCGTTCGATGACAACTGACGACGGAGCGCATATCATTCATGTTTTTGTCCTACATTCTTGATAATCGACTATTGATTTTTAACTACTTAGGTGAATTTTAAAGAACTTCAAAATTTCATTTTACTTTATTTTTCGCAGATTTTCTCTTGAAACCCTGCTTATTTTTATCTGATTTCTTTCTTTTTTCTTTATAAATTCTTCGAAAATTGCACTTATGTCGTTATTGCGTTTTTTAATTCCCTGCTTCTGGTGAAAAAAATGAAATTAATACTTTTTATCTCTATTTTAACAACATTGTTTTTATTAAACCTGCGATTTTATCTTCGTCGTTCAAATAATTAAAATTAATTGAGTATAATAACGATAGATTAGTACATTTTACATTGATTTACTCTGGTTAATATTACCTCACTGCTTCAGCCTTACAGGTTGGTAGGTAAACTTACTATAGATTTTTTTTTTTTTTTCGCAAGCACGGCCTTTTCACCTCGAATAATTCCTTTATCAATTTTATGCGAACCTCTTTTTTTGCTACCATCTTCAAACACTCGAGCCATGAAGAATTTCAGCTATGTCTTGTCTTTTTTTTGTGTGTGTTCTTACCATTATTTCGTGATATCAAAACGTGTCATTCGTTATTTTATAAAGATACGATATCACATAAAACTCGCTCGGTAATTGTTTCTTTAATGTCTCGCCGGGTTTATCCTGTGCAGTGCTCAATAAAAATCAAAATTGTCAATTCGCATTATCCCTATCCGTGAAAAGAACGAACTATACCGTTTTTATTGCTTTCGGTCGTAAAATAAAATACAGGTTTACAGGTAACAAAAAAAAAAAAAAAAAAAACAAAGGATCGGGAGAAAATTTTTAGAGGAAAAATTGTACGTGTACTGTACATTTTTTGTATCTTTTGGGATTATAGAGAAATACGCTCAAAAACTATCGTTCATAAATTTTTACATCGCATACCCATTTCAATTTTC
This sequence comes from Parthenolecanium corni, assembly GCA_038050395.1. Taxonomy (NCBI): domain Eukaryota; kingdom Metazoa; phylum Arthropoda; class Insecta; order Hemiptera; family Coccidae; genus Parthenolecanium; species Parthenolecanium corni. The sequence goes on along the minus strand of JBBCAQ010000003.1, from coordinate 10,288,069 downwards.
TTTCAAAATAAAGTTCAAGCTCTTGACCATATTTTTATCTTCTCTCGGGTAGCGCTTGGAAAAATTAAAATTTTATCAAGTTCCAGATCGATGGCTCAGTTCCATTTTCGCTCGTTCATTTTTTCTGAAAAACAGTTCAACGTCTTATTTTTATGTAGCCAAAAAAAAAAAAAAAGACAAATCCTGTTACAATACATCTGATAAGCCTTTTTGGAAAAATGTTATACTGCGCAGATATGACCTTCATGCACTGAGCTGAGCTGTCTAGATTCACTCAGTCGAATTAGAGAAACAATCTCACACTCAGATAAAGTAATACAGCGATATTATGATATTATTTTGCTTGTTTTATGGAATAAAAATATCCAAATTATTTCATTTATATATGTGTGTATAGTGTTGAAGTAAATTGTCGAGGTGTACTAAGGACTAAAGGAAGTTTTTTGAAAATTTCATGTCGTTTGAAAAAATTTGTGTTTTAGTAACAAAATTTAATTATTTCATTATTATTGTTAAAATTTCAACAAATGAACATCATAATTCTCTAGCCAGTATACCTCTCTTTTTATAACGATAAATTTTCACGATAACAATCAAGAGTTTCTTCTTATTTTATTTAAAAAAATAAATAAAAATAGGGCACCTTATATAATTATTTTAGTCGGTACTTGAGGCTCCCAATTAGACTACATCATTTTAAAGGTCAGATTTTTGTTCCTTAAAAGAGGTCGATTAGGTATGTTTCATAATTCTGTTTAAGCGAAGAATGCAAAAATAATGTAGTGCCAATATTATTCTGAATAGAGAAAAGGTCACTAAAGCACGAGAACTTGTTTTTTCATCTACTGGGTTGCACTGATGTCTCCAAAATATCGTTTGAAATCCTAGATTCAAGTAAATATGTACATAACGTCGACCGTGCGTAACTATAAAAAGGTGTAATGAAATGGCAACAAGTTAAATCGATTTTTTTTCGAATCTGAAGTAAAAAACTTCAAACGGTGAGAAAAACGTTTTGTAAATAGGCATGTTGTTAGCGTCAGGTTGTACTCTCTAATGGTTCCAGTGCAGCCATGCTTTTTTTTAAGCAGTTCATGCAGTATTTCATCTTACAGTCTGAATACTGAATCGATTTCAGTTAAATTCGGATATGTTACTTTTGAATATACTTTCACAAAAAAAAAAACGAAAGTGACTATTGATTTAAAAAATCAGAATTATTTTATTTAAGACTAAATTCTAAGACTTATGCCTATATGACCTATATGAGAGACTTTAAGGAAGAAATTAAATAAATAAAATTCTAATTTTTAATTCCAAACCTTCAAAATAAATAAAATTCTAATTTAAAATTCTAAACCGTCAATATTATGCAAACCACATGATAAAAAATTGTACAAAGAAAACGTGGCCAAAGAGAAAAACATTTTTTTTACCCGTGTAGAAATTTTCAAAATTTCAAATTTCTCAAGTTGACAATTTGATAAAAAGTTTGGATCAGATAGTATGTTTTTCATATGCATGTAGGTAAATTGAAGTTGATGTTTATTAAAGCCTCATAAACGCTAATAATTGAGGGACAAAATCATTTTTAAACAAATTTTGAATTATTTAATGGAAAAGAAATTGAAAAAAAATTGACTATACCCTATAAATGTTAGTTCGATAAACATATTTTTCGAAATCTATGTATGAATTTTTTTTTTTTTTCTTTCATTTGGACCAAACAATCCATAAGCAACCCAGAAATGATTTGAGGTGTAGCCCACAAATGCATAGTTGAGACGGTCCAATTGGTTAACCGTTGAACCGCGAATACGGAATACATGTGATGGCCAGGTACAAATTATTTATTTAAATGAACGTGCAATGAGGGAAGCCTTCGATATGCTTAACTGACCTGATGCCATAGTAATGACCTCGATTTCTTTTTCTACAAATTCAGTTTATTTATTGGTTGCCTGCTTTTTTTGACTGGCGCAAATTTCACGACAACAAGAACAGGAAATGTGTACAGAAGCTCTCTCTATTTGTTATTTAATTTCAATGGAACTTGGAAGCGTTTAATTTTTTTTTATGGGGTGATGTATAATTGAGTGCGGTTGTTGGCTGCATGACCGTGTTCAAGGAAAACGGAAATTCCAAGTTTAGCCTGATGAGATTTCACGTCGAAATCGTTCATGTCGAACATCTTAACAGTCCGATTTCTTATTTAACACCGTATTTACAAGGATAGTGATTATTGTCAGATTACTGACTCAAGAAAACAATTCATATAACACGCTGTGTCAAGTTCATCAATTTGAAAGTAAGAATTGGAAACTGTGTTAATTCTAAGACGATAGATAGGTTCTACATAAATATCTATAATATTATAATAAATATCGCAATTCTGGCTCTCTTCTCTTACCTTTTTATGAGGGTAAAAATTAATATGAATTTATAAGGGTGTGATTTTTCAGCCGGCAAAAAAAAGAAGAATGTATGGAAATAATAATGCATATGAACAGAAATTATATATAATGCACGAAAGAACAAATATTCTCCAAAAAAATTGTATATCGCCCACAAAAAAAAAATTTATCATAACTAAGGAACCAAAAAATCTCGTAAAATAAATGACATTTGCACAGGGGGGGAAAAATGCCCAAAAAATTTGTGCTCTGGAAAAAAATTTGATTTTCACAATTGTCAAAAAATTATTTGAAAATTTTTTTATGGTTTTGCAAGCAAATCCCTGTTTTTAGAAATTAAGATATTTGTTAATGGTTGGTGAAAATATAAAATTCAGTTTTAATTCAAGCTTTGAATAAAAAAAAAAAGAACATTGTCACCACTGGTTTTGCAGGTAAACTCATTTGATGGCTAAAAATTTTGATTATGCTGAACAAAAAGAAAAAAAATGTACTTTATGGAATGTATCTGCCAGAAATGAACAATATCACACTCGACTCGTTACTTACACTAGACTGAACGTGAGAATATTTAAAATTTCCGTTGAAATCTATTAAGATTGTGTGAGCATCTTATTTTGTGATTTCCACCATTTATTTTATTATCTCATATTGATTTTTCGTGGCCATACATTTAATGCAAACCTCTTTTTTCTTGCGTGCAGTTTATTATTCCCCAATTGATAATCGTTTAAGGTGAGGAATGAAAGGTTGTTGAATATCCCTAGTAGCACAGTGGTATTAGGTAGATATCGAGTGATATTGCGTAGATATTAGCAAAACTATGTAATATTACTAAAATAATATTGCCAGGATATTACAAAAGCCTACACAATGACTAGTGGATATTGCTGCAATGACTAATTACCGGCTAGAGTTCATTTCTATGGAACTATAGAATATTACCAATATTTTCCAAAATGCTGTATACATTTAAATATCTACAGAATGACTACATAATATTTTCTAAAATGCTCTCTAGTTTCTAGATGTGGCATTATAACATTATATTATGTAGTTGGAAAAAAATTTTTTTACTCTCAAATGTAAAACATTTGGGTTGACATTCACACAAGCTGTGACTAGCATCAAAAATAGACTCTGTCATTTGTGGACGAGTTCAACTGCTTTTATGATGTAAAGGCAAATTTTCAAATATTGTCAAAATATTTTCTCAATATTTTGTGAAATATTTTCTAGATATTCAAAATAATATAGTCAAGGTATTTTTTCCCAATATTATGGCAATATTTAAACTAATATTTATTTAATATTTATGGGATACTGAAAATATTCCAGCAATATTGTCACACTCTTTTAATGATATATCTTGGCAATATTATTTTGTAATATTACAGATTCGGTTGTGCTACTAGGGATGTAACTTGATGAGTTGAAATCGTTTGGCGAAGTCTGTATTTGCCAAACATTCAAGCCAATATGTCCTAGTGAGTACGCACCTTAAGATTAGAGTAGATTAGATGATGCATTTAATGATTCATTGTTTTCCACATGTATGTTTAATGACGAGAGTATGAAAAGGTGTTGAGAAAATGAAAATGTTTAAAATAATAACAACTTAATTTTTTATATTAATCATCTCGCACACTTGTCTCAGTATATTTACTCAAAGTCCATTTAAAACTATCAAGATCTTTTTAGATCTGGATTTCCTTTCTACCGCTGAAAATGAAATATTTACGTACACTCGAAGTAAACGAAATTAGAGATTGGTGAAGGACGCCTAAATTTCTGAAATTATGTCACCGTTGCCCTTCAAAAACTAATGTAAATATGGACTGTTTTCTTGGCACAGAAAGTTGGAAAATTCTTTGAAGGAAAACTGGTGCCATTTTCCTTAATTACCGGGTACATTTTTTCGAATCAGTATAAAAATGAAGAGAATTTCTCTTTCGCTTAAATTAAACGAGGAGTGGTCGGGAAGTGTAAAAGTGGGTTGCATGAACAATCATCATTGAATGAACACAGTTCATTTTTGGTGCCAAACATTTTTTTTTTCTTGTTAATTTTTGAACCACAACACAAGTTTTTACATACTCGCCTTAATCACGAAAACAGTCATTCCAAGGTAGAATACCTAAATCTTTGTAGTCCAAGGTCGCTTTCAAGAGTTTTTGCTGCCGAGCTATCTGAGCTAATTTTTAATCAGTTTTCAATTATATATTCTAACTTCCGTTTTCCACAATTCCAATTATTGCGTTAAGTCTGCACATTCTGATATTCATTCCTACAGAAATACTCTTTTTTATGAAGGTTGGTTGAGTACTGCTCAGTATGTCCTTTTAATTTGAAGAAAATTAAAAAAAAAACGTACCATACAACAACCAAGTTGAAACAATTTCAACAAATTCGAAAGCATTCAGCTAAGAGAAATTTAAAAGTCGAAATTTGATTTCAATGTAGAAAAATATTGGAACGAAAGATTTTATGCCTGGAATGTATTGGAAGTAGTTCAAGGAATGTGAGGTAAAAAGTCTCCGTCCATACCACCAGAATTTCTCCCCCGGGGGGCTTGTAAGTGGACGTTTTTCAGCTATAATTCGAAAACTATGCTGAATATTCATTCTAAAGTTCATTAAAACTTTGCTCTTCATCGAATTTCCTTTCGATTAAAAAAAAAAAAAAAAACTAATGCCTGTATAAAAAGAAGATTGAGAAATAGTTCTGTTGAAAGTTTTTTCTGAACTTCGGAGTGGATATCTAGCATATAATTTTCGAGTTATAGCTAAAAAATATTATATTTCAACACGTAAGAGCCCCTTAAAGGGAAGAACTGGGGGAGAATCTTTACCACAGATTCCTTAGACCAACCTCAACACATTCAAGGCATGAAGTCTTTTGTACCAATTTTTTTCGCCCCCAGCTTTTAGGACTAATTTTCTTGGACTGTATTATTTGTTTGGAGTTTAATTTTCGTCATTAACATTTTTATGCTTTTGAATTATTTCCTACCACAGTTTTTATTTTGTATTTGTTATTGAAAGTAAAAAAGAATTATATACCTTCGTTTTATAATTCATGTGCAGAAAAAGTAAAAATGGAAAAATATACAAAATGCTACTGCCAAATGGATTCTAATAAAGCTTCCCTATGGGCAAAATATTTTGAAGACGGATCCGTTTTATTCCGGGTTATAATCCGTTTCTGGATTATAACCCGGAATTTTCCTGCTTTCCGGCTTCTAAAACGGATTTCGAACGGAATGTAATCAGTCTTACCGAAAATGAGTCCGGATTATTTTCCGTGAAGGCTGTTTTGGCCCGGGCTATAATCCGTGAAACCGTTTTATAAACGGATTTAGAAAAATTGCCCAAAAATTATCACTGATTATAATCAGGAAATCCGTTTTACAAACGGATTTGGAAAAATAATCAAGATGACAAAAATATCTGCAAATTTTCAGATCCGATGGTCGAAAATAAAAACGGACTGACAACGGATAAAATTCTCATTTTCCGGATCATTTTCTCATTTTTTGCCCATCGGGTTGGTTTACCTACTGCTTTTTTGAATAAACAATCAGTACGAAGCAGTTATATTTTTGATTACTTTTTCTTTGCTCTGATTGGTTGATAAATAAAATCAAGTCAAAAGCAAGCTAAACCATCTCGCTCAGAGAATTTCTAGAGGTTACTTCATCCATCTTGTTGACTCTTTTTAGCCCATGGAAAATTTTCTGTTCATCACTCGTTTCGACAAATTTCTGACGTCTCTTGTTTCTTCTTTTTTTTTTTTCTCAAATTTCTTAATTTGCCTTCTCTTGGCTGGAAACTTCTGTTTTTTTTTTGTCGTGAAGACGAATCTTTGAGATTTTGGAAAAGCATTTAAATAATTAATCGTCTTTCATCGAGTGAAATGGTTTTCGAATAAAAACTTTGCTCGAAATTCCATTTCTTTTTTTTTTATTTTTCGTTCTGCTCTGTAGAAAGAACTCACTCGCATATTATCGTCGAAGAAGTTCGTTTTACATCCACGAAGAAATTGACCCAAATTATACTAACAATATTACAGCTATGTCGTGTGGCAAGCGTTTCGTACCTGCGCAGGCACTTCGCATCCATTAAAATAATTCCTCTAACGGATTTTGTTGGTTTCTTTAACAAACTCCTCGCCTAAAACTTTTCAATTTTTCGCGAAATATTGTTGCTTTTTGATGAAAGTTAAATTCAACGCGAAGATTAATATTCCTCTATGGTTTGTTAGTTGGCAAAATCTCTCGAATATTTTGAATACTTAAAAAAAGGCAGAATTAGGCACGAATTTAAAGAGTACTTACTGAAAGTTAAATGCACGGCGCATTACTAGCGTAAATTAGAAAAGAAATTTATTGGTAGGGGAGGGTAATGAATGTATTTTTTTGATTCGTTTTGAGGTAGGTGGTAACAACACTATAAATTTTATTGTATTTCCTGTCAACAGGTTTACTAATTCACTTTTGAAATTACAAAAAATTCGAAAATTTCTTAATTAAAATTGAGAAATAAACACATCTTTTTTGGAGTACCATATATTGGTCTATTGACATTATTTTTGAGTGATTGTAAAATTTCTTTAGCGAGCTTCTTATGACCAAGCTATGTAAGGCCTTCAGGTCGATAAATACGTCACAGAACTTTCCAGAATAAACTGTTGTCTGTTTATGTTTCTTGCCGAAAATTTACCTCCATGTGTTTTTCCAGAATTGAATGTCCATAATGAGTCCGCTCAAAAAGTTTATGTAACGCACATTTTAATAATAGTCTTATCTATATGAGCCATTTTGATACTTTTTCTCTGAGCTCCCTCGTTTGGGCCAAGTGCTGCTACGTCATTACGAACCCAAAAAGGCGGGGGGTGGATTATTATTTCACTGAACTTCATTAAAATTGTTGCGTTCAATTTGAGAATTATAGCTGCAAGTTCGCAGACGAGCACTCAGTTCATTAAATTTAGACACTCTCTTTTCAGTTTGTCAGTGGGCGGTATCGTTATTTGGAGTTAATTATGCGGCGCCTCAACTGATGAAAAAATTCATTCGAGTCATAGACTTATCGTCTTGGTCGAATATTTCTGCACATAAATGCATTGGTGAACTGAACTAATCGACAAATCGACCATAAAATATTTTGTAGTTTTTGAAAAATTATAAGTACTGCTTTAAAAATTTTCATTTTCCGAGTTGAATAATATTATTGAAGTAGTAGATACCTCGCGAAAACGAAATCAGTAATGGGGTTGCAAGGGTATAAAAAATTAAAAAAGCTGTCGTAACATCAGTTTTCGTTTATGAAAGGCAAAAAAGTAGACAGTTAATGGCCTAATGGGTCGCTTATAGGTTTTTTTCTAAATTAATATTTGTTACCAAACTACTTTCTTTACAGAAAAAATTGCAGTTAGCTGAGGTGAAGGGGAGTTAATTGAAAAAATGAAGATTCATTGTAATTAAATGGTACAGGGGTACAAATTTTATTTTTAAAAATGTATATAACTTTCTGTCAACTCTGATGGATAGTTCTCAGTGGCTCTTCTGCCTTTTATTAGGCGTTCATTTCAGCAGAAATGGGCGAAAAAACATTTTATCAAATATGAAATGCCTTTTCGGTAAAAACAACCACTATTAGTTGTAGCAAGGCATGTTTAGGGGCTAGTGACTATGTGGGGTCGTAAGTATACGTGGTAACCGGTTTGATTTGTTTCAAATCTAAATCCTCAATATTTTTCTGGACCCCATCGAACAAAAAGTTACAGCAGGGAAGCTGTACGTGATTGAAGAATAAAAAACATTCTTTCCTCGCTTCTCCTCTTTGAAGCCACCAGAAATTATCTTTATGGGAGATTTAGTGCTTTGGAATTTGGTACATTAATTTACCAACTTCCGGATATTATTAATAACCGCACGAAACTGGATATTACATTAATTCTTCCACAGTAACAGTTTAAAGGTTGAGGTACCTAGGAATAATTTTTTTTTTGTGGAATGTTTTTATTTCTTCTCCTCAAAAACTCCTTACCGATACTTTTTTTAGACGCGTCTATTTTTCAGCTCGCGATATTTACATGCAAATTAGTTTAAATTTTCTGATTAATTCAAAAACAAAAAAAAATTGTTTTCATTTCTTTCTAAAAACGAGTAATTTACTTCTTGTGACTTAGAAGGATTTCAAATAATGCGAACCATTAATCGGATACTCCTTAGAATGTAGATTACAGAAGTGGAAAAAAATTGCAAAAAAATTTAACCTAAATAAAATTTCTGCATAATTTATTAGTCGAGTGGTTTTCGATCTGAGCATATAATCGTGCAGATGAATGTCGCAATTGAAATTCCTGGAAACGATTCATGAATAGAATTATAGACTGCAGTTGAACTAAATCGATTACCATCCTAAATCAACGAGTTGCATTCGACTAGCAAATCAAGTATGAAATTCGCATTTCTGTATGCGCAGCTTTCGTTCATCATATTATGAACACAACTCGGTTAGCAAATAGATTACTTAAACTCGAAAACAAGTTGAGTAATGGTGATATACACATAGAAACTTGCGTAGTCTATTCCCCGTCTGCTGTTTATGATGGACAGTTGTTATGTCGATTTTTTGAAGTCAACCCATTTTTCTGTCAATTCCATTGCTCCTGTCATGGACTCGTGTCACCTATAGCTTAAGAGCTTTCAACTGGAATAAATGTTATTGCTTTTCGTGAATGAATTCAGACATGGATTAATTCGATGAAGGAGAGTGTAACTGTCATATTTTTTCTAAATTTGTCCAGCAGTTTCAAATTTGTTATTCCTGTTTACATTGTTGAAAGTTTTGTATTATACAGTCTTGCTTTGGCATCAATTTCAATCACAGGTTGAATCAGACGCATATTATATGAAGGAGGCCGTACACTCTACCTAAATCAAATCTTCTCCTACATTCAGCGCTGGATTTAGGATTTTGTCAACCCTATTGGTACCACAATATTACCTGCCCGTGTGTAATTTCAAGCGCGGGAGGAGGGGGTTCTTATAATTTTTCCCTATGCAATGAAAATTGTTTCTAACAACATTAATATGGTTACTGTAAAATATCCGTTACAGCAAACAAAATTTATAATCCCCACAAAGTATAGGTACCTGTTAAACTGATACTTTTAAGAACTGGTTGCGATGAAATACTTACTCGTATATTACAAGGAATTGGTTGTATATGTACGAGTAACAACCATATGAATAAAGAAATTTTAATTTTAATGTTGCTTCTTAAGAGCAAATTCGTAAAATATGTAAGTATATGAATTCCAATAATATTTTACAAATTGTCTCTGAAAAATTATTATTATTAACGTGGCTGGCTACTATTATGAATTTAATCTACTTGATATGTATTCGAAGAATAATTCTAGATGGGAGAGTTACGGAGCAGAAACTCGTCGGTTTAATCAGGGATGCAGCCAGAGTGTTCTGATAGGGAGGGCAGTTAATTTTCAAGCCCCTTATTTACCATTTCTTTTCGAAGTATAGGAGGGGGAGGGAGTGTTCGCCAGGGGGAAAATGTTGCTAGGGGAGCGAACAAGAATGCCAGGGGAGCTGAGCCCACGCCCCCACGCACCCCTGGCTACACCCCTGGGTTGAACTCATACAAATACAATGTTTAAAAAATTCCATCGCCTTTAACAATCGAGAAATTCTATAAAACCAGTGTACCCTTTTATACCGGGGAGCTGTTCAGCTGCCATTATGACGTCCGGGGAAAATTCCAACAAAAATCCTCTTTGCACTTCCTCCTCCCGACCTAACGAAGAAATTCACTTTAACATGATGTAGGTTTATGGCATCCGAAATCGGACGCCATAGAAATCGGATGCCATAAACCTGCCGGATGCTCTAATGGAAGGAATAGACAAATTAAAGGAGCAATATTATTATAGTCTAGTATAAATACTTATATTTAAAAATATACGGGAAATTGTATCATTTTACAATCATGAAAATTAGTTTATCTTTTTAAATGCTTTTATTTTTAACTCCAACAGGGAACAGAGTCTAGACTTTGTACTACAAACTGGAGTACGCAGGAGAAAAAAGTTGTATTCTTAGACTTTTGAAAAAATTAAAATGGAGTGCGCATGAAGATAAAAGTACAGTAAAACTTCGTTATAACGCTCACGCTTATAACGCTATCCCATTTATATCGCTGATTTCCCATAGTCCCAGTCCCCAGAACCTATTTATCGTGTAAAATGGTACTGATATAACGCTATTAATTCCCGCCTATTACGCTCAATTCTCAGCAAGTTTCAACAATGTATAATCAATCAAACCTCGGTGTTTTAAAAATATCAAGCAATTACCTTGCGAATATTATGGTGTCCAGCGTAAGGCCTGGATGACAGGTGATCGTTTTGGTACATGGTTACGAGAACTGAACTATAAAATGGCTCAAAAAAATCGGAAAATTCTACTCATCATAGATAACTGCCCTGCCCACCCAAAAGATGTTTCCTTGAGTAATGTGCAGCTTGAATTCTTTGCACGTTCTTTTTTTTTAATTTCCCGCTTTTAACGTTTTCCCGCTTATAACGCTATTTTCTTCTGGTCCCCTGAATAGCGTTATAATGAAGTTTTACTGTATTTTCCTAAAAAAAATTTTTTAATTTATTATTTCTTTTTCGGTTCTCTTTGTTAGCAGGTTTTCGACTAGAAAACCTTCTATTAATTTTGGTCTGACTTTAACCAATAGGCACCAGACCATCACAGTTATTCGTTTCACGATCTCCTGATTCCAAAAATACCTATCTCGCATTTTGGTGTTTCTTTATTTTTATTTTTTTTTTTTTTTCTTTCTTTCGTATAATCTAGGACATATATTTCTTTGCTACGCGAAAACAGACGAACGGCTGAACCAATAGGGATGAAATTTTCACCAAAGGTCAATCTTGACCTGGTCAAGGTCTGTATAGTTTTTGGGATCAATCTGATCAGCAGATCCGGAGATATTAGCGAAAATGTAGATCAAAATGATGATTTTTGAGTGCAATTAGGGGCTACATTGATTGTAACGCGAAAACAGAAAAACAGCTGAACCAATAGGGATGAAATTTTCAGAAAAGTTCAATCTTGACCTGGTCAAGGTCTGTATAGTTTTTGAGATCAATCTGATCAGCGGATCCGGAGATATTAGAAAAAATGTAGATCAGGATGATGATTTTTGGGTGCAATTAATGGCTACATTGATTGTAATGCAAAAACTGAAAAACGGCTGAACCAATAGGGATGATATTTTCAGCAAAGGTCAATCTTGATCAGGTCAAGGTCTGTGTACATTTTGAGGTCAATCTGATCAGTGGGTCCAGAGATATTAGCAAAAATGTAGTTCAAGATCATCATTTTTGGGTGCAATTAGGAGCTACATTGCTTTGAATCGCAATAACTGATGAAAGGCGGAACCAATAGGCATGAAATTTTCACCAAAGGTCAATCTTGATCAGGTCAAGGTCTGTATACATTTTGAGGTCAATCTGATCAGTAGGTCTAGAGATATTAGCAAAATTGTAGTTCAAGATCATGATTTTTGGATTCAATTAGGAGCTACATTTCATTGTAACGCGATAACTGATGAACGAGTGAAGCAATAGGCATGAAAATTTCATCAAAGATCAATCTTGATCAGGTCAAGGTCTGTATACATTTTGAGGTCAATCTGATCAGTGGGTTTAGAGATATTAGCAAAATTGTAGTTCAAGATTATGATTTTTGGGTGTAATTAGGAGCTACATTGCTTTGAATCGCAATAACTGATGAAAGGCGGAACCAATAGGCATGAAATTTTCACCAAAGGTCAATCTTGATCAGGTCAAGGTCTGTATACATTTTGAGGTCAATCTGATCAGTGGGTCTAGAGATATTAGCAAAATTGTAGTTCAAGATCATGATTTTTGGATTCAATTAGGAGCTACATTTCATTGTAAAGCGATAACTGATGAACGGGTGAAGCAATAGGCATGAAAATTTGACCAAAGGTCAAGAGCTGTATAAATTTTGAAGTCAATCTGATCAGTGGGTCTAGAGATATTAGCAAAATTGTAGTTCAAGATCATGATTTTTGGATTCAATTAAGAGCTACATTTCATTGTAACGCGATAACTGATGAACGGGTGAAGCAATAGGCATGAAATTTTCATCAAAGGTCAACCTTGACCAGGTCAAGAGCTGTATAAATTTTGAAGTCAATCTAATCAGTGGGTCTAGAGATATTAGCAAAAATATAGTTCAAGATGATCATTTTCGGGTGCAATTAGGAGCTACATTTCTTTGAAACGCAATAACTTATGAAAGGTCAAACCAACAGGTATGAAATTTTCACCAAAGGTCAATCTTGATCAGGTCAAGATCTGTATACATTTTGAGGTCAATCTGATCAGTGGGTCAAGAGATATTAGCAAAAATGTAGTTCAAGATCATGATTTTTGGATGCAAATAGGAGCTACATTTCATTGTAATGCGATAACTGATGAACGGGTGAAGCAATAGGCATGAAATATTCACCAAAGGTCAATCTTGACCAGGTCAAGAGCTGTATAAATTTTGAAGTCAATCTGATCAGTAGGTCTAGAGATATTAGCAAAAATGTAGTTCAAGATGATCATTTTCGGGTGCAATTAGGAGCTAGATTTCTTTGAAACGCAATAACTTATAAAAGGTCGAACCAATAGGCATGAAATTTTCACCAAAGGTCAATCTTGATCAGGTCAAGGTCTTTATACATTTTGAGGTCAATCTGATCAGTGGGTCCAGAGATATTAGCAAAAATGTAGTTGAAGATCATGATTTTTCAGTGCAATTAGGAGCTACATTGCTTTGAAACGCAATAACTGATGAAAGGTCAAACCAACAGGTATGAAATTTTTACTAAAGGTCAATCTTGATCAGGTCAAGATCTGTATACATTTTGAGGTCAATCTGATCAGTGGGTCAAGAGATATTAGCAAAAATGTAGTTCAAGATCATCATTTTTGGGTGCAATTAGGAGCTACATTGCTTTGAAACGCAATAACTGATGAATGGCCGAACCAATAGGCATGAAATTTTCACCAAAGGTCAATCTTGATCAGGTCAAGGTCTGCATACATTTTGAGGTCAATCTGATCAGTGGGTCTAGAGATATTAGCAAAATTGTAGTTCAAGATCATGATTTTTGGATTCAATTAAGAGCTACATTTCATTGTAACGCGATAACTGATGAACGGGTGAAGCAATAGGCATGAAATTTTCAACAAAGATCAATCTTCACTGGGTCAAAGTCTGTATAGAATCTGAAGTTGATTAGTTCAGCAGTTCCTGAGATATTAGCAAGAATGTAGTTCAAAACAGTATGGCGCCCCGGGTGGTTCCCAAATACCAAATAAAAAATTTAAAACAAAATTCTAGCGCAGTCCGTCGCACTAGAAAAGCAGGTTTTCGATTTGCTGCTTGGTGGTTTGGAAACTCATTAAAATTTGCCACAAGTTAGTGCTTCTGGATCTGGTCAAGAGGAGGTATGAAATTATTTATGCATATTATAAACTGCAATTCAACCTAGCCAGTCGAGAATGAAATAAAAATGCTACATACCTACATAGTAATAAATATGATAAATATTTATTGAATCTTATTATTGACTGGGTCAGCAACACTGGATATGAATTTTGTCGCACAGTATTCTGAAGACTTCTAAAAACTTGCCACAAGTTGGTGCTTTGGGATTTTGAAAGAATAATTGAAAAATGGGGCCAAACTAGCCTATTTCTAAAAAATCAAACTTTTGATCAAACCACTCTCTGAAACTGCCCTATTTTCTGTAAAGTCAGTTCGTAGATGGTGCCAAAATGAAAATAATAGCCTATATTTAGACAAAGTTTCTATTTATACTTCACCCGACCGATTGAATTTCTAGATCAATAACCACCTGTAAAAAATGGTGCAAAATTTTTGAACAATATTGTTAAAATTTGCCACAAGTTAGTGCTTCTGGATTCTGTAGCAATAATTAAAATAATTAACTCGTCATTTTGTCGCACAGTATTCTGAAGACTTCTAAAAACTTGCCACAAGTTGGTGCTTTGGGATTTTGAAAGAATAATTGAAAAATGAATTTGTCGTTTTGTCGCACAGTGATCAGAATAATACAAAAAATTTACCACATGTTGGTGCTTCGAGATTCAGTAACAATGATAAAAAAAAATTCATCTCTGTCGAAAACCGCCGCGCCAATTTGCAAAAATTACTCATCAAATACTCTATGAATCGAATTATCATTATTGACAAAAATTAAAAAATTAAATCCTTCAGCCTTATGAGATATGAAATAAATTATTTGTACAATATTTTGAACATGGTTGATTATTTCTTGATAGCCAAATGTAACCATAAATGGAGATACAAATATTCAAACTGGAGGGAAAATTTTCATGTATGTTTGCCTTCATTTAAGCATTATTTCTTGTAATTACAACCTTTGTATCGAAAAGTTATAAAATTTGGTTAATGACTTATTTATTTTATCGTTCAAGTTAGCTACATAAAAACTTTTAATTTCTTAATACTAATTGTAATACAATGGTGACCCAAAAATAATTGAAACCGAGGAGTAATTTTTGCAAATTGGCGCGGCGGTTTTCGACAGAGATGAATTTTTTTTTATCATTGTTACTGAATCTCGAAGCACCAACATGTGGTAAATTTTTTGTATTATTCTGATCACTGTGCGACAAAACGACAAATTCATTTTTCAATTATTCTTTCAAAATCCCAAAGCACCAACTTGTGGCAAGTTTTTAGAAGTCTTCAGAATACTGTGCGACAAAATGACGAGTTAATTATTTTAATTATTGCTACAGAATCCAGAAGCACTAACTTGTGGCAAATTTTAACAATATTGTTCAAAAATTTTGCACCATTTTTTACAGGTGGTTATTGATCTAGAAATTCAATCGGTCGGGTGAAGTATAAATAGAAACTTTGTCTAAATATAGGCTATTATTTTCATTTTGGCACCATCTACGAACTGACTTTACAGAAAATAGGGCAGTTTCAGAGAGTGGTTTGATCAAAAGTTTGATTTTTTAGAAATAGGCTAGTTTGGCCCCATTTTTCAATTATTCTTTCAAAATCCCAAAGCACCAACTTGTGGCAAGTTTTTAGAAGTCTTCAGAATACTGTGCGACAAAATTCATATCCAGTGTTGCTGACCCAGTCAATAATAAGATTCAATAAATATTTATCATATTTATTACTATGTAGGTATGTAGCATTTTTATTTCATTCTCGACTGGCTAGGTTGAATTGCAGTTTATAATATGCATAAATAATTTCATACCTCCTCTTGACCAGATCCAGAAGCACTAACTTGTGGCAAATTTTAATGAGTTTCCAAACCACCAAGCAGCAAATCGAAAACCTGCTTTTCTAGTGCGACGGACTGCGCTAGAATTTTGTTTTTGTTTTGATTTTAGTTTATACATGCAAAACGATTCTTCATCAAAATGGCTTAATACAATTTGTTAGGTATACACAATATTTGGATAAAATACGCTATCAAATCTGACGAGTGTCTGATGATCTACTTTTTGCTCGTCTGGAAGAGGCAATTTGTGCTCAAACATGAAATTTCTGTGCCCAGCCTTTCGACAAATTCTTAACATCGGTCAGCAAAAGCTAGTCGTCAAAATCGGATATACCGGCACAAATTTCATGCGGTGTGGTTACTTTGTTGCCTCTAATTAGGACGCGAGTGCACCACCGACACCAGTCAATTTAATTGCAAGTTTTTGATGAGTCGTTAATGCAGTATATATATACCATTGAGATGACCTTTCCCCCATCCATCTGTAGTACATCTTGTTTTCTTTTCATTTGATAAAAGGGAGGATACACGCTGCTAGGTAGAATCCAGTCTCGAATTTGTCAAATGAAATTGGTTAATGAATCTTTTAAAAATGTGGAGCATCGTCTCCACCATTCAACTCTCTCACTATAATATGACATCAACAGGTTTCTTCTCTCCATTCACCTACTAACTTGGCAACATAGCGTTTGCCATAAATACGAAATCTACTTTATGGCGTATGCTCCCTTCTCTTCACCCTTCTTTTAGCGTTGTAATTTTCTAGTTCCGCCACTTAAGGCATTATACAGCGTGCACAACTTGCTCGGAATGAAATTATTTAAAATATCATATGGTTACTGTAGGACAAAGGATGTTCTTATGTTTTGATCGTGACTAAAAATTCTAATTTTTCATTTCCAAGTTATAAACCAATCGAAGAATTGTATGTAAGGAGAGTATGCACAAAATTGTCTATTCTCTAGAAAAAAACAAAAACAACAGTGGAATCGTTGAGAAAATAAATCTATCTCGTGGTTTTTATCAACGTGCAAAAGACAATTATCGGAAACGCTTTTTATTGATACAGGCAGGAGCAGAAAACAAAAACACACTAAAAACTTCGTTGTACCACTTCTCCTCTTCCGCTTTTCTCCACTTTCATTGGGTCTGATTCAGACTTTACTTATCGACCTTACATATAGAAAATAAAATGAATACTTCACCTCTTCTATAAAGGACTTTGAGAGATGTTACAACAAAAATTTCAGCTTTGAATGATATCTGCCAGAATTACAGAGGTTCGAGGTGAAATCTGTGATATTAGCGATCTCACTTACTCCGGTTGACCTTTATAGATAATAATCTGCTGACATAAGAGTCGAGCAAAATCGTAGATATTCCAATACATCCGCGTACTCTGCTTGGTTTTATTCACGGAGATACAAGAACGTCGTTTCTTACAGATTAATTTGACGAAAAATTGAATAGAATTTAAAAAATTTCACCCATTTCCACGATCTCTAGCGTACTTTCTTGGAAAAAGTGGTGAAGTTTGAATCTAGATTCGCTTCATTCAACTGCTGTAATTTGCACAGACATGAACTAAAAATAACCGAATATGAATATATGAATAAATATAAAGTCTACAAACGAAATTAATGCACGTACTGAAGGTAAATTATAAATTAGCCACGCCTGTGGAACTCGCCCAAAGTTGCTTTTTAATTCTGCCCCATAAGTGGAATAAAACCATAATTCGTTTATCTAAATGAAATAATTTTTTCCTCAATTTTATAGCAGTTTTGGCGACAGTCATAATCAAGTAATTTGTATCATCGATTTGAAATAAAAAAAAAGCTGTACAAAATTTTATTTTGTAAATTTTCAAAACGAGCTTAGCTGTGGGATGGTATACGACTATACGTACATATATTACTCGTACCTATATTATATTCTATAAAAATCAAGTTTTTCTTAATGATTAGAATAGAAAGAAGTTGTATATTTTATTTCAGACTCATTTAGAAAATTTCATCACCGAATCGTAAATGAAACGATAAAACGTTAATTGCTAAAAATGTTTGTGTTGAAACGCAACCATTACTGAAACCGCGGAGCGATTTTAATCGTCTCCGAGTAAAGTATTTTGACACCTTGCAAGCGAAAAAGGTGTTCCACTATTTTATGTTGTGTGAATATTCAGTGTGAATTTTTTGGGTTTCTCTTTTCCAACAACATTACGTTCTTAATTTTCTCAGAAAACGGGGAATATCGTGCAGACTGCAGACAAATAGGAAAAGTAAATGGAGTGAGCATAACTGCTTGGTCAAATTGAGATTTCGCGCAGCAGGAAAAACACTCGACTGTCTCTACTTATATTCTGTGTGCAACAATAATAAAGGAAATTACAATCCGAAGTCACTGATATCCCTGAAGCTTTACCCTGATTAACTTTCGAAGCATAATAATGCAGGGCAGTAGCCAGAGCAAAGTCGTTTGTCCTTCCTAGAGCAGAGACGGGTCCATTTGCCCCCATTTGTAGATACTGAACAGTGATTGGTCGGCGCTGGTTCCAGGTGTGAAGCTGCAATTTTATTTTATTAATCTAAGTTTAGCAGATATTCAGGGTAAGTCAGTAAGTCAGTTTGACTCGCGCCATCAAAAAACTCCATTTGGCGTGCATCAGACTGGCTCAGTGTGTAAAATAACATGGAGGAAATTATGTCAGCGCACTGAGAAAACGATATTGAAAAGTAAAATTTATAAGTAAATTTGAAAAACTAAAATATAATATGTTGTGATCTATGAAAATTATTGTAACTCAAGTCGAAAAAATCATTTTCGAGCTAACGTTATAAGCTTTTGCATGGGAAAGATTTTGTGAGAATTTCATAAAAATTATTTTCTCGATTAATTGGAAAACACTTTGAAAATTCTCCATTTAAAAATTATACTTACTTTTTGATCAATCGGAAGTATATGTGACCTGGATTGAAGAAACCTGGTTAACGCGTCATTTACAGATTTTGGGGTTTTTACAGATTCCTAAGTAAAAAATCCTGCTCTTACGAATGGGCTAGGTCCTGAAGCCTGATTTTTTGTCAATTTTGCCTTTTTTTTTGGACAAGAAAACGAAAAGGGTCAAAAAAATTTTTTTCAATCCGAAAAATCTGCATTTTGAAATGAACAGATGTTTCATTATAATATTAGTGTTTCTATGAAAAAAAAAAAAAAAAAAACCTTTAAACATGTTTTTCTCGTGTTTTTTTTTTTTGGCTCCTTAACCAGGTTTCTTCATTCCAGGTCACATATTAAATTTTCAAAAATAAAATGTTTTTTCTGAAGAACTGCTTAATATTGATTTCAATAGAATTTTGCTGTGTTATTATAAACATGACCCTGAATCCATCCTGCAAATTTTGAAAAAATTATTCGGGTACTTTTTGAATTAAAGCAGTTAAAGTGTTATTTAAAAAAAAAAGAATATATTATAAAAGTAAAGAAAAGGTACGCCCATTTCTGACAAAATTTGCCTAAAATATTACAATATAATGGCCATTCATTCTCATTCATTCTTAATCATTCCCATCCATTCACATCCATTTACATCCATTTACATCCATTCACGTCCATTCACATTACATTCATTTACAATCATTTACCTTTATTTACATTCATTTACTTTACTTTTACTTTTAAATTTTCAATGTTATGCGTATGTTTAACATATTTACTCGTATTTTACTAAATAGATTTTTCTTTTCATTTTTTTTTTATACTCCCTCTTTTCAACTAGGGAATTTTGAAGAATATATTTACAGCCACCGACGCATCTTACATTATGACGTCACTGGTCATTTATTAAACGTCATCGCTACGTCATCGATTTACGATTTTAAGCCGATGTACGCTAGTAAATTTACGAGTACGCCTTCACTTTTCGCAGTCGCCTTCGCACACGTCGGCGTCGTCATGGAAACAGGAAAATGCGAAAAACCTACATCACTCGTTTTTCTCAATCAACAACCGAAAAAAAAAAAAGAAGAAGACATCAGGGAGTGTGGGAAAATCGTGAAAAGCTTTTCCTTTTCAACTTAGGCGCGTGATATCCCAAATTAAAAACGAAACGAGGAAACTGCGGCCAGATAGAGAAGGTAGACAGAGCCGGCGAAAAATGCGTTTATGTTTCCAACCGAATAACTACGAAAGAGAAACTGTGGCATCCTTTTGTCTTGAAGGTAGCAGAGGCAAGAGTAGCTGTTATAACTGTGGAAAATCAAGAAGAGGTCATTTGTTGGCTAGCTTATGAGCTAAAAGGAAAAGTGTGTTTTCTGTAACACGTGTTATACTCTTATGTACGGAGAAATAAAAATAACGATGAAAAATCAGTCTTTACAAGTAGATGTTTTCAGCTCACTGGGGGAAGGCATCAATCCGATGATTGCGCTTTTGATCATAAGTGTATAATCGTATTAAAAACAGACTGAGATGAGAGCAAAACAATTAATTTCTTGTATGCTTTTAGATATAAAATTAAATTTCTAAACTCAGCCCAGTTTTGCTGAAATTTCAGCTGAAACTCTGAAAGTTGTTCATTTATGAAACGAGATGAATCATGAATGATATACTTATTTTACTTTATTTGTAGTAATGTCTGCTCCGAATCTTCAATTGTCTCTGTTTTCTTATTCAAATTGTAAAAATTGCTATTGTCTCAGTAATTGGTACTAAGTGTAAAGCCGCATAGTTTATTGTTTTGTTAAGAGTATGCTTTAGTAGACGCCCGAATTCCACAATTCGATTTTCCTGAAATTTTGTGTGAGGAACTTCTGAGGAAGAAATATGGAAAAATATGAATCTAACTTCTCAATTAGCTCAACCAATTATCAAACTGTCTGATAATGCTATATTTAAAAAAATATTGTCATAAAATGAGGGAATTTTTCTGACTGTTTTCTGGCTGAGTTTTTAACTTGGAAATACGATTTTTGAATATGTTGTAGTTATATATACGATACGATGAACTTACGGATGCATATAGAGTTGGACTTTTATTTAAAATTAAACAACGGATGTGCAAAGTTGATGTAACTTTGATGGCTAATTTTAGCTACCAGAAAATGTAAATTGAAAATAATTCAACTCTATACATCCGTAATTTTATCATATAACTAAAGATCAAATTCCTTGGCATTTGCCGAATGAGTTCCTTTAAAGGCAGAAGATCAGAAATGAAAAAGAAATACGTTATGGGGAAGTAGGAGCCTGGGAAAAAATTTTATTTTGACGAAAATTGCCAAAACTGAAATAAATGCCGAAATATATGTTAATGACAAAAACTGCCGAATTAGAACTACATGCTCAAATTGAAATTATTGACGATGTTTGTCAGAAAATGAGCATAATTCCAGGTGCCCGAGAGAAAATTTTAGCAAGAAAAAGTGCAGATGTGTTTACAAAAAATCTCGGCCTGCAAATCATGGAAGCAATTCATTCTGCGATTACCGATGGAATTATAAGAAATTTTTGTAAAAAATAACAAAAATGCCTTTTTTTTTTAAATTTTTGTATGATTTAATGTTTGTTTTTGATTTTCAAATGTTTTTGCCAAATAAAGCCAAATTTGCCTTGTTTTGTGCCAAATTTTGATTTTTCAGTGCCAAAAAATCCGGTCTCTACATACGAGTATAACTATAACATATTCAAAAATCGTATCTCCAAGTTGAAAAATCAGGCAGAAATAAGTCGGGAAAATTTATGTTTTTTACATTTTTTTCGCGTGGTAGTAAAGCATATCCTTACCACTGGAAGTACCAGGTGGCGTCATATACGACGCCATTCAAAATTTTGAGATGGATTATTCAAAGGAACAATATTTTGAGAAACCCTGACTTGTGTCATACGACGCCACCTGGTCCTTAGAGGTTATTCTTGTGGCGTGGTATATGACGTCACCTAGTCCTTTGAGTAATCGAGTAAAACCTGGTTTTTCTAGTGTTAATTCAAATTACGCAGTCCTATTCTTTGGCTGAATTGGATGGGTTACCGTTTCACTTTCACTCTCAACACCACTCTCCGGCATTCAGCAATTTATTTACTGTGAGGATTTGTGAATCCACAGGTCTGGTGGAAGATAATTTTCGTCAATAAGGGTTACAAGTCATGCAGCATGGCAGTGCACATTATTTCATGGTCACTCTTGGCATTATTGTGTCGACGCTGAATGTCAAACTATGAGCACATAAATTCGTTTCCCAACTATTTTGATGGATGTTTAGATGAGTCGGTAATATTTTTCGAAACAATTATAAAGCTTATAGGGCGTAGACTGCTCAACTTAGGATGTTAGTCAATGAAATTGATTTTTTAAATGGGTATAGACCGTATAGACCTACCTACAGACAACCACAATGCCATCTCCGCACTGAAAATGTATTTATACTAGAACATGCCACCGCGTATATAAAACCATCATTGTAATTAGCTCATTTAGAACAGTGATTTAAAAACTTTCACCGGCAATTTTTTAACGATATCTCGATACAGTCGAACGATTTTAACGATCGTATTTATTTATTTTTATTTCATTATGTTTTTTTTTTTTTTTGAATGGCTGATTCTATCTAAAGCCGAGGATAATGTACAATAATTCTGAGCAGTCGTGACACAATTATTAGAAGCATATATAAATTAATCCGCGTAGCATTCGTCCTTGATTTCTGTTCCACGTGGGCATCCTCCATTTACTTGTAAATTATTATACTTACATACTGTATTGCACAGCCGTAAGAAAAGTAAAAATAAGACTAAATAAATCAACGAAAACACGGAATTTTCATATGTTGAGATAAACAATAAAAGACTAGTTTTGATTCATTAGGAGCTTGTTTCTGCTCGATTATTATTTGCTATATTTTAACCTTGAAAACCTTGCAAATTAATTTCTGTAAATAAAAGAAAAGCTGGGTGGTACCTATAAGTACCTTCGAGACATTCAATCCCTCTTCGTGGTGAATTCAGTTATTTAAGGTAGGCTAAAATTTTAGCAGCTGTCAGCCATCGAGATATATTTTCAGACCAGTGATAACAAAAATTAATTATTTTCAGACCGGTGATAGTAAAAATGAATTTTATTATCCTTGAGAAGTCAAAAAGGTGAAAATCTTATTTTGGAAAATTTTGACCGTAACACTTTTTCGCCTTAAGGTGACAATGTTTGAAAGTCTCTGCCCCTCGTTCGACTGTACTTAAATTCTCTCACTTGCCCTTTATTACTCATAAATCTTGTTAGCCAATCAGGTAAATACGAGGCGCATTCCAAAAGTCCGTTCGCACGTTTCATATCTCAGGCCCTGGTAACACTGATGCAACAAAATTTTAACTGGAGTATCAGCACCCTCATGACACATCACCATAAAAATTTCATGGCCCTATCATGTTTCAATCTTGAGTTATGATAATTTGAAAATGAAGAGTAGAATAAAAGCACCGTCCAAGAATTAGATGTAGGATTTCTAATATTTTCCCAAATTAAAAGGTCAAAAGTGATCCGCTACAGAGTCGTCAACATGCACCAGAATGTGTACAAATATGAGAAATTGTTGGCCAGGCGCGGTGCTCAAAAATCAAGGAAACAGTGTGAAGGAAGAAGGGAGAATATTACCACAAAAAACCAAACCAATAGCCCAAGCGCTACAACGACGAAATGCACTTGGTGTTGACTGTAGGCAGACGCTATGTGCTTACTGCAGTACACCAGCACACATTTGTGTGAATTTTACTCAATATTAGCCATGAAAACTTTTGCATAGCAATATTTTTTTTATTCTGCCAGTCTGGATGGGCGCCTTGGGAAAAATTTGATGTGAGCGACCTTTTACCACCCCTCTTTATTCACTGGCCTTGCCCCATCTAATTACCATTGACTCTAGCCATTGGAAGCTGAATTTTGTGGGGAAAATTTGCTTTTAGTAGTGCTATTTGGGAAAAAGAACAAATTTTTTTTTTAATTTGGACAGGACATTTCATCAAGATTACATTTAAAAACTTATACTGCCCCATAATAGCTGCATTGATCACTTGGTGCATGGTGTGGAAAAGTAGCCTGAAGTCTCCTCTTTCCAATGAAACTAATTGCAGGTCTCTATCTTTGTTAGCTTTCAAATGGTGGGGGGTGCGAACCGACTTTTGGAACGCGCCTCGTATTACAAATATGAGTTCGAGTATATTTACAAGGTGCGTTCCAAAAGTCGGTTCGCACCCCCCACCATTTGAAAGCTAATAGAGATAGAGACCTGCAATTAGTTTCATTGGAAAGAGGAGACTTCAGGCTACTTTTCCACACCATGCACCAAGCGATCAAGGCAGCTATTATGGGGCAGTATAAGTTTCTAAATGTAATCTTGATGAAATGTCCTGTCCAAATTAAAAAAAATTTTTGTTCTTTTTCCCAAATAGCACTACTAAAAGCAAATTTTCCCCTCAAAATTCAACTTCCAATGGCTACAGTTGATGGTAATTATATGGGGCAAGGCCAGTGAATAAAGAGGGGTGGTAAAAGGTCGCTCACATCAAATTTTTCTCAAGGCGCCCATCCAGACTGGCAGAATAAGAAAAATATTGCTATGCAAAAGTTTTTATGGCTAATATTGAGTAAAATTCACGCAACTGTGTGCTGGTGTACTGCACTAAGCACGTAACGTCTGCCTACAGTCAACACCAAGTGCGCACACACACATACACGCACTCATACATCTCTATTTCGTCGTCGTAGCGCTTGGGCTATTGGTTTGGTTTTTTGTGGTAATATTCTCCCATCCTCCTTCACACTGTTTCCTTGATTTTGAGCACTGCGCCTGGCCAACAATTTCAGTACTTACTACATAACAGAAGGCTATAAGACATTGAACTGTCTTTTGCTCTCCTAGAGTAAAACTTATCCCCTTTTTCCAAAGCACTGTTCAGGAAATAGAACAAAGCTTTTCTTAAATCATTGATAATAATAATTGGCAACTGGAAGTTGTGATCCAAGAAATCAATTCTTGTTTGACGAATCTAATACTTATTAGAATTTTATCCACCACTTGTAGACTGAGAATTCGATAAATCATTTAGAATTGAGGGCTGAACAGATCCGTAGCCAGAGTAAAATCCTAGGGTGGGGTAAACTATGCAGACCAGGGGGGGCGAAAATTGTTTTGTGAATAAAAAACTTTATTTAAACTCGAAAATTGAAAATTTTGACCTTTTTTTGATATATTGATCTTCTATTGAAAAATAGAGATTTAAATTATACGAACGAAATAGACCATGTTAATAGGGTCCTGTTTTCTGTCATCAGCTCCATTGCAATATTGTTGGTTTTCCAAGAAATCATGGTACAAAATAAATACATAGATACTATTGGTGAATAAATTTGATATTACTACTAACTCGTGAACCAAACATGATTTACAGTGTATCCCTTATTTTATTTTTGCTATTTTATTTCCGAATTATGCTCATCTGGGAATTCAGGGTATCCCAAGCCTAACATTTTAGAAAACCATTTCATATTATATGTTCTTTATCTTTTTTTATTCATACTCATTAATCGACGAAATTTCCATTGCTCGTCAACTTACATGCAATTTGAAACGTATAGAAAGTCATTCGTGTTTTCATGTCGCTGTGGTGCACAGAAAAGCCCAGTAAAACCAATGAGGTCATTTTAAGACAAAAGGTCGTGGAAGAGGTCACTTGGCATTGCAAATTTTACGTGACGTAAAAATGGATAAACCCGCTTTAATTTTTACCCTTGAATTTTATACAATAGTGTTGAATTTTCAATAACGTATAGACTACATACGTAGAAAAGTATAGATCATATAAGATGAGAAGTATAGAACTATAATGATTGATATATTTTGCAAATTTTCGAAATTGCAGCGACGACGTCACACACAGGCAGTACCTGCAAGTTTCTACCAGCTACATTCCACTAAAATCATACACTATAACCTGGTTAGTCATGGTGATAATGTACCATGAATATCTAAAGAGGTCAACTCGTTCGTGGTATGGAATTAATGGGCGAACGAAAACAAATAATTTTCTTTTCTGTAATCGTGTAAGCTTGTTTGCTGCCCTAGAGCGTGCCATTATCAAATTATTGTCGCCTATAATTGCTAAGTGAGTGCATATCTAGTTCGCAATCGAATCTCATGTTCGCATAAATTTTAAAATGAAAGGTGAAACTGCTTTAAAATTTGGTAAAAATGAACGATAGATCAGCCCAGAGAACTGATGGTTCAACACCGAATGTTTTGAAAAAAAAAGTAAGATTTGGGAGTGGCATTAAATGTGAACCGAGCAGGCTCATGGTCAGGATATTTTTTAAAGGGTGGCTCAGCCAGTGGCTGCCCTTCCACCCTTTTATTTAATCTACTTACCTAAAGCGAGGGGCTAAACTTGGTCAAGGAGGAGGCTTAGCCCCATATAACCCCTTTTGGCTGTGGGCCTGTAACTCAGTTGTTGAAAGGTTTTCGTAGACAACCAGCTCTTTGCTGCTGAGCTGATAGTCACAGGGGGGTTGGAAGTATGACCATTTTTTATTTCATGACTTATAAATGTGTTTCTCACAATTTTAATCTGCGAAATCATTGAATTTAAAGAAAATTAGCTATAGCATACTACGTCCATGGCCGGCAACTTCTGTTTTCCCTGTGTGTAGCAGAGTTCCTCTCATCTCTCTCACTCACCAACAATACGCTCCATCCCCCCTCCCCCCAAAAAAAAAAAATTTATATCAACACTCGGAAAAAATTTCAAAAAAAATTAATCACCACTAACAATTATTATCTTTTATTTATTATCTTTTTTTCTTCTATTTGAACCAAAAAAGTAAATTTTCTGGCTACGTTTTCCTTTTTCGACTTTCTTTTTGTGTTTAGCATTGCTACACACCAAATTTCTTGTTTGTGGCATTTTGTGCTCCGCTACATACCGCGCGCCGGCCATGACTACGTCAGCTGAAGCATCATCTGAGACAGAATCTTCGACTATTAAAATGGCCTTAAAATAAACTTGTAAATTTTTTATTTGCTCAGTAGCCACAAGAATGTCATATTTCAATATTTGTAAATTAATGTTGAAAGAATGCATTTCAAATTTTCAATCTAATTATTTTGTGCCATTTCCCGTTTCCAATGTAATTCTTAATAATAAAACATGAAAAACTTAGTACTAGAAAAATCATGTTTTACTCGACTGCTGAAGAGACAGCGACTTACCACATAAAGACCAGGTAACGTCTTATATGACACAAATCAGGCTTGTTCAAATTATTATAGTAATTTTAAGTGTTCAATATAGTACAATAATTTTCTGTACTCATAGAGAGATCAAAAAAAAAAAAATAGAATGCAACACTTCTCTCTCGAAGCTGTTTGGATTCTGAATAGCTATCAGTCTTTTATTAAATGATAAATTACTCATTTATATGACGTCTACTGGTCTTTTGAGTAGTTCATATTAAAATGAAAATTAACGTCGTATGGCTCTTCTATAGTGTCGGAAAGACTGAAAACAGACCTCCCTCTCGTAACGATATCAACTTTTTCTTTTTGCTGGTGGTTTTTATGCTGTCCTATTTACTCGAAGCTCATTAAGTGCACCAGATATTGCACATAATAATTGCGATTATGGCCGGCACACCGAGAAGTGCACTGCGACACGAAAGAGGCGTACACGGACACGCTGGCTTGAATTCAGGGTACCACAAATACAACGCTGCTCTCTCCGCCACCTCTTCTCCCTTTCACTTGAGCCCAAACCGTTACCGATGGTAGCCGACGGCGGTGTGCTTCTCGAATATTTGGGAGATCCCGCAAGGTCGTTTTCTTCCATCGACAACTACACTGCGCCGAGTTGGTACCTCGCACAAATGCCTCTCCAGCCATCCGGCTGCTGCCTCTTCGACTACGTCTTCCTCAGCCGCCCCTCCACGAATTTGATTTCGTCGCCCTGAGATCCATCATACAGTCGCTGTCGCCGGCTATCGCCAATACCTGCCGTACCGAAGACGTACCAACACCATCGCAGAGTCTTATACTATCCGCCGTAATGCCAGCGAAGCCCTCCCCCTGCTCCCCTGAACAGCTGCCATAGCCGTTCTTTGTCTACATTCCACTAACAAGTCAACCGGAATTGGCGCACACAGTTCGATCGGTGCGCGCACACCACAAATTGCCAATTGCAGCAGTAATTAGATAACAACAACGACGCTGCTACTGCTGCCATCGCCACCACTCGAACAGGTTTCCAAGTGATTACGACAAACCACCATTTCCACGTTCTGCCCTTCGTACATAAAAGCGACTATTTTTTTAATAGCAGTTCCAGTATAATTTATAAGGTTTTAAGTCGAGAAAATTTTGTTTTTAGGTGGCACTTGTAATCTCGATATTATAGGATGAATCAACATTGCAGTGGCGTCGCGTGGTAGTATTTTGTGGGTGTTCAACTCTGAGGTTCATATTCAAAAATCAAACCCTTCCTTCTTCTCCTCTTCCCCCCTCCCATCCGCTGAAAAAAGTGATAAAAATTGGGGGAAAAAATAGAAAATAGGTACAAAACTGAAAAGAGAAGAGGATCTTCAGCTGTTAAACAAAAATTTTGGAGGAAGGAGAAAAAGAAGAAACGCAAGAATACAAGTGCCTTCTCATTTCTTTGTTTTTTTTTAATTTTACTTTTTCTATTCTGTTTTCTTATTTAATAGTAACTTATTAATTCATGATTAATTAATGAGTTGTGAATTTTTTTTTTAATTTGCTTGGGTGTGCAGTGAACATCTTGCACACCCACAGCAGAAGCCACTGCAACACTGATGTACAGGGTGTGCCATATTAGGGTCCGCTGCAGTATCTTTTTTTAAATAATCCACATTTAAATTGTATGGAAATTGAAATTGAACATAAATTTTAAGAAATCCAGACATGGTCGTAATATTTGCGTGATATCATTCTCATTAGGTACTTTGAAAAAAATCAACCTTAGAATACTTAACATTGAAGAGACTAATTGTTTCTTTTTATTCTCGATGTATTCTTAACACTAGAAATACCAGGTGGCATCATATACGACGCCACTCGAAATTTTGAAATAGATTTTTCAAAGGACCAATATTTTGAGAACCCCTGACTTGTGTCATACGAAGCCACCTGGTCTTTTGAGGTTATTCTTGTGGCGTCGTATGTGACGTCACCTGGTCCTTTGAGTAATCGAGTAAAACCTGGTTTTTCTATAGTGTTATTGGGATATTGAAATTGAAGGGTCAGATTCCAGAATACGCTTAGTGCGAAAAAACAAAATTTCAGATAATTTTACGATTTGGTAGCAGAAGAGCTCGCCGCACCGACTATTGCATATAATTATTTTCCAAAATGCAGTCCCCGTATTAGTTTTTAAACAAAGGAAATTTTTTAGACTTTTCAAAAGTGGGGTACGCTAAGTGAATCAGTTTGGTTATTTGGTATACTCCGTAGTATTCGTATCTGTGCCAAAATGCGTTCAGTGTACGATTTCTATTCCAAAGTGAGCAATGTGCATGAATAATGGCATGAACCCAGATTCCACTGCGAGCTAATGTAGTACTTAAACTCAGATTCCAAAGTGCGCTAAGTAATCAATTTTTTTTTTTTCTTCAAAGTCCACGTTTTCTTACAAAACATGGAGATTAATATTGTTTTTTGCAAATCTGTGGGAGGTCGGCGAATTAAAAAAAAACTGCATTTGAAACCAACCATTCAAGAATCACAAATTGGAGGCTGTATTTTTTTCTCATTATGTTTTTGCACTTATTAGCGCACTTTGGAATTCGGCCTTCAATTTACTTCAGTGATGTCATAATTTTGTTTCGTGTTTACATTTACTTGTGAATGGACGTACCTGTATTTATATAAGTACTTCTGTCCTTGGGCACATAATTCTGAAGGATAACTTAGGTAACTGTCTACAACTATTTGTAGCACATGCGATATTAAAAAAATATAAACCAGTAAAAATAGATCGTAGTATAAATAAATGACTCATTTAATTACGTTTCGAAAAATAGAATCCTCTCCCCTCACCCTGCACAAAACTGAGATGGCAGCAAATATTGTGCTACCTAAAGGTCAGCAAAACCCTAAATCTGGCGTTGAAAGTTGGTTACATTTGATGGAATGTTTTGTAACGTGCTGAGAAGCCTGTAAAATATTTTCCACTCGTTTTCTTCGAATAAAAGTCGAAGATGCTCGCTGCGATTTCACGTGATTTCATGGACAATAATGCCTTACAGAGAGGTCCATTTGTGGTGTTGAAATTACTCCTTCTAAATGGACTGTGAAATGGCAAATTGAAGTATTAGTATTATAATATACTGACGTAGCTTTTACTTGTCTAGGATTTTGAGATCTCACCACTATTCCACGAACTAAAGTTGAAATCTATCAGTGAGAAAGAGAAGTTTTACTAATGTGGTCTTCGGAATAATGAGTTTTTTCTTGAATTTTGGAAAAATTAAATGTTAGCTACTGTTTCATTTTTTTAATGTTTTTAATGCGTTGAAATAAAAACCACTTGTATATCTACATATACCAGCTAACAAGTTGGAATTCGCTATATCATTAGCCCGAACTGAAATAAGTACATAAGAATAATTGAAATATTTTTCATTTACCAAACCGGTCATGACGGATACTATTCGACTGGTTCTAAGAACTTTATAATGAGAGGATAAAAAAGTCTCTTGTTTTTGGTCAGCGTAATAATGGTTTCTTCCACTCTTTTTTGTGGCTAGAAAATAATTTTTCTTTCCGCTTACCATATAACTGCGTAGGTAGCCTTTAGGTGCTTGTCTAGAAAATAAAAAATTTAGCTAGCCATCTCGTTGGTCCATTCGGACGCTGGCTATGTGGTACACAGCAGTACCTATACGTGTATCTTTTAATTCTTGATTTCCTAGAGACGTGTACTTTACGTAACCATTTAATTGGTAGTATTCTTCGTTTCACTGCGATTTGCACAACTTATCTCTCTTTCTCTCTCTGCATCTGTCTCCCTCTCACTACCTTTCTATCTGCCCTCTTAGTTCTCCACATATTAACGACAGGGCCATTTTGTACCACTGAATACCAGTTTTATGACCCATATTTTAGGTAGGTCAATACGAACATATTCGAGGCTTGGCACGCAGAAAAAATTTTGTTGTTTACTGGGCCTCTCTTCTATAGTTATAGTATTTTACATGATTTTTTAATTACTTTGATGTCTGTGAGATGGTGCCTTGCCTTTGTCGCACTTACATTCTGAAAGAGCATAATATAGTATTACATTTTGACAATTTTTCATGTTATGCGTGACTAAAATTATGCTTTGGCAATGGCGAGTATCTCTTCATTGCTTAGGAATGAGAATGATAAGGAGAAGGAAGTACCTCTGCAGATACATTTATAAAAGGAGCGACAATTTTTTCAACTGATCGAAGGTTATATAGGAGAATAATTGTACTCCCACGAATGAATTACTTTGCCAATATGAAATGAAATTTTCTCAGATTTTATTATAGTATACAATATTCTTAAAGGATATTTTGAGGGGCTATATAGACGTACAATCATGAGGAATCGCAACCCTATCTGACCTTTCTGATACATTTAATAAACGATCATCCATCTTTATGGCTCTCTCAGGATATCCTTCAAAATTCATGAGCGGACTTTGCGGTGGTTTTTTTATTTTTGGGGGGGGGGGGTTACATTTTTCGTCCATCAAAAAAAAAAAAGTTGTTTATCGAAAACATGCTAAAAAGACCCTTGATAAGACGATAAGAGTAGTAAAAAGAAAAAGAAATGAAACAACTATCAAAGATACATGTAAGTACAATTAAGTAACTGAAAATTTTGTCAATTTTCGTTGAACTTGGGGAGGAGGCGGTATGTTAAAAATTCGATTTTGCTGGTCATCTAGAAGTAGCATAAACTGCTTATAGTGAAATTATCGGATATCCATTGCCATGTAAACGCAGGGACAGCTAGCACGCTATACTTTCCTAACAGACGGATATAGCACTGGATGGCTATAGCAAACGAAATTCTGGGCTGTCATCATGGCTAAGGCGTCTCAGGTGCAGTCTGGCAAATGCATGCGCAGAAGATACCTAGTTGGTAAAGACGGTTGACAAAATCAGAGTTCGGAAGCCTTAAAATATGGCTTTAACTTTTGGCTTTTAGCTTCTGACCTTGAAAATAAAACTTTTGCTTTCAGCTTTTAGCTTTTCAAATAGAAATTTTGGCTTTTGGCTTTCACTTTTTTTGACTAAAATTGAATGGTTAACAGCTTTTAGCTTTCGGCTTTTGGCTTCTCACAATAATATATTTTTTCTTAGGAAATTTTATGCTGAATTTGAAAATTTAGGTGAAAATTATTATTTCATTCATCAAAACTAAAAAGCCATATAAAAGCCATAAAAAATACGGCTTTTGCTTTCAGCTTTTAGCTATTTCTATAAAGCTCTAAGCTTTCAAGTTTCCAGTTTTTCCTTCAAAAATCGATGGCTTTTGGCTTTTAGCTTTCAGCTTTTGGCTAGCTTCCAAACTCTGGACAAAATAATAGTAGACTACAGAGTGGACAGGGTCGCCAACCTTACTCGCTTCAGTAAAATTGTAAAATCTACGATTTTGTTCGATTTTGTTATTCTGCGCATGTAATACCCCAACTGCACCTGATACGCCCTAGCAATGTTGATAGCGCCGATCTTGAAGAACAGGATAACGCATTAGCCATCCAGTACTATAAAAGCTTGCTTAACTCGGATACCGTTGGAGTTGCGCTTGCGCAGTACCATATACTTGGTCACATTAGAATGGAATTTATTATTGTGACGTCATTAGAATGGATAATTCTAAAAGCAGTCCACTTGAATCGCTGAAAAGCGTCCAGAATTAAGCACATATTTTTATACAAGTGAGCGTGCGCATCCTCAGCTGTCACCGAGTCACCTAAGCTATGCTAACAGCAGATTCTCCAAGACTGTTTTTGATCCATCCAAATCTTTGGCTTCTCTTTCCGCACAGATAGGCCTTGGTAGAAACGATAGTGAAACATGAAAATGAACGACTGACGAAACATTCAGGATTACAATTTAATTAATTCTCTATTTCGACATATGTACATGCAGAGAGAATTGAACGACGGAATGTCCGTTCGATTATATGGTATGCCAAACAGAAGCATGCTAAACTAAAAAAAAAAAAAATGAGAAAAAAAGCAGGCAAAGAACTATTTTTTTATTTTGAAATCGTATATTCGTTTCGAGGTCATGGTTTTACCTTTCTCAGTCCATTGTTTGTCGCCATACTCCTCCAATTATTTTTTCTCGTAGTTCTCAGAAAATTCGTCCTTACGAAGATGTCAAATTTGGTTTTTGATTACATTTTTCCTTGGCGGAAAATAATCTGCAGGGATGAGGGGATGGAGTAATTGTGGTTTGAATGAACCGCGGAACAGATTTAGCTGTTTAATTATAATTGTTTGTTAAATGAACTTTAATAGAATCTAAAACCAGTGGTTAAAAAGTAAAAAAAATTATAGACGGAATTAATGATTTTGTTTACAATAAAGATGAGTAAACCCTTGTTTGCTGCAAAAACGTATTTACGTTTTAGATGGTCGTGAAAAATGCGCAGTTATTTTTTAATTTCTCTTCCATAAATTCTATGAAATATGTGTTGATGCGAATAGCTTTGAAGGTAGGTTCCTTTATTGGAAAGGCTGCAGAATTTTCTTTCACAGTAGAAGTTAATAGAAGTACGTGGTAGAACAGATTTTGGCTATTTGATGCGAAAGCCTCTAAGTTTCACCATCTCCATCAGAAGATATTAAGTGCTGGTCCGAGAACACATATAAGGTGTCTTGATTTTATATTTTGGTTAACCCCAACATACAATCATCTCTTCGAAATAAAATATATGTCTGAATTTATTGAGGACATGGGGAAGATGAAATTTTTTAGTATAGGATAATGAATTTGGAGTTGGGAGCGATAAATTTGAGTGGTGGTGATGTCATTTTTCAACGTGTGGGGGGTGACTTTTTGAGATTTGTTACATACCGTAAATGTGAGTAAAAAATTATTTTGTCTTTGACCAAAGACGTGATTTCTTGAATGTTCCATTATGATATGTTTCCCTGAATTCGAATAAGCAAATGAAGGATGTGAGAATGGAATTTAGAGACATAATACCAAGGCTTTCCTATTATGACTCTGTCTAGTGACATGCACAAATAATTGTTTACACTAGTTTAATGTTTTTTTCAATTTTTTTTCTTCAAACTTCTGGTTTTACTTTTCACTCTCAGACAAATTAGCTTC
The DNA here is from genome assembly GCA_038050395.1 of Parthenolecanium corni. Lineage (NCBI taxonomy): Eukaryota > Metazoa > Arthropoda > Insecta > Hemiptera > Coccidae > Parthenolecanium > Parthenolecanium corni. The sequence continues at coordinate 10,253,873 of JBBCAQ010000003.1, read as the reverse complement.
CATTTACTTAAACATTTGCCAGTTTATAGTTCAATCTGTGAAGGATGTCTCAATATGCTTTCTTATAGATTTTGTAATTTTTTTGCACGTCACAATTTGAAGAAGTTCCATAAGAGACTTTGGCTCTAATATCTAGCATTCTTGTACATTTAAAAGAAGAGACAGCAAGTTTAGTTTTTCTCCTTCGCTCACCTTATGAGAAACTCAATTCATTGAGTAAGAATTTGGATTGTAAATTGTTCGCTTCGTGATTCAGTTGAACCACCTTATCCTTCGTAAATTGGAGGCATTAATTGTCGTCACATATCTGAGAATAAATTACATCATTCGAAAGTTCGGCGAAGCTTTTAAAAAAAATGTTCGGCTTCTGAACAGCCCACGGTTTTTCTTTCACATAATCACAAATTTCTATTTAAAAAAAAGCGACTTTCTTCCTCACTGTGAGGGCTTATAGCATAAATATTACTCCATTAAAAGTATTCAACACGTAACCTTCGAATTATTCTTACCGGACAAAGACTTGTAGCTCTTTTTTCTCCGCCTTATTCTCATTTGTTCTTCTTATTTTCGCAAGACTAAATTGTAGTAGGTAAGTCGAAATTTCGTTCATTCCTTTTTATTAAATTTCTTCTTTTCCGACGGCAGCGCCAAAAATAGAAACAAGAAATTGTTAAAATCTAAAAGAAATGAGAATACTTTGTCTGCAGTCGTTTTCTAAATACATTTTCATCTTTCAGTCTTTTTTCTCGCCCTTTTTTTTTTTTTCTGAAAAGCGTACGCAATAAGTAAATGACTGTTCTTGTTTTCTACTTTTCTCTGCAAAACAGAGAACACAAAAAAGAAGCAGTAGGAAAAAATTTATAGCCCTCTGAGGACGTTCTTTAATTAATACCGACCAAGTTTTTTGAAATTACGAATATTTTTGGGAGCAAAAGTTCGCTAAATGTTTAAGGAGAATTTATTCTTTTGCAAATTTCTCTTCTTGTTGCCTAATCAAGTGGCTTAGTAGCAGTATTCAGTTATTGGCCTAAATAATGAATATAGCGTTTACATTCTTTGCGTAACAGTTCATGATTTCTTTTCTCCAAGATGATCCATTTTGCATTCAATTTTAAATTCTTCATCATTTACTATGAAGACGTCAATTTTGTCATCATCATTGATCCATCAGCTACTATGCTGACCAATGTTTGATTTCATTTTTCTATTTAAAAAAAAAAAAAACATTGTATGATTTCTTATCTTTGAATAGCTTTTTATTAATTAAAATTCTAGATTATTTAAGGCAAGACAAAGATTTACTTTGGTAAAAAAAAATTTGAGTTTTTCACTGTTTCTGATTATTTTATTCGTTCCCCTACAAAATGACGTAATAATATCACTGACTTTTGTTTTTGGTGTCTTGAAATCGTAATTTTGTAGATTAAAAGGCCCTTCATATAGAAAAGAAAAACTACCATGGCCAGTAATAGTTGTCATCAAGGAGTATTAAACTTGACCCTTAGCCATGTATCAAAATAGCACCAAGAAGTATTAAACTTCACCCTCAGCCTTGTATCAAATTAGTTAATCAAGGTGGCTTATGTCCTAATAAATGGGCCGAAACAAAATACGAGTATATTTTTGAGGCTGTAAAAATTGATTTTTGTCTCTGGTGAGTGATTTATTACAAATAGCTACCTATGTATTTCTACTGATGATGTAAAATTTTATTTTTAAATTACGAGTAATTCTGTAGCATTGCTTGTTCTATTTATATCCTGAATTTCATTTGTTCGATTTCGGCGGTATATATGTGGTTTTTTACCCTAGGTACCTAATCTTGTTTGGCTGTAGCAATTCTACTTTTTAGTTGGCTGTATCCGCATTTACCTAGAAAGCTTCAACCTCCATTTTGTCATTTGACACGCGGTCAAGAATTTATTGTCGATCCTTAATGACCGTGTTACACTTCATTAACTATGTAAATGATTTCGGCAACGATTCGAACTTTCCGTTTTGAGTATATGAAACCAATTTTTGCAGTCTTGAATCACATCGATGCATTTTCGAATAATTGGGGAGAAGAACGCCCCGGAAGAGCCGAAGAGAGCTTGTAAATAGACGGATAATCAAGGGGATTTACGATAAATATAATATTTTTCTCATTGATGACACGATTATTGTGTTTTTATCTAATTTTTTTCGGTCACGTCGAAGGTCGGAAGAAACAGAGAAAATGGTTGCTCCGCTCTGGAAAAAATATTCGAAAAATTTGGCACAATATGTGAGAACTTTGTCAAAAGAAATGTATATCTACATTCTAGACTAATATAGCGATTAGCGACCAAATCAGTCTCTGTTTCTGTCTGGCTGTCAGTCTGTTCGTCTCTCTTTACTTCTCATTCTTTCCCAATCTTCCTCAACGTTTTTACCTGTATCTTCTTTTTTATTACATCTATGATTTTCAGAAAATACATTTTTCTCTCATTTATTACATTTTTCAGACAAATTACAAATGTTATAAAGCTGAAAAATAATACCATTGGTCGGGGGGGGGGGGGGTCAAAAGTAAATTTTTTACACTTTCATATAGGTATAGTTTTGATTGGAATATAAAATCCTGTGATACGAGAAGACATCCTTCTAACTCGAAAATTATTGAGAAAGAAGCAGTGTCATAGCGATAAATTTGTCAAAGGAGTGGCTGAGTCTTGAATTCATCTTCACAAGACTGAGGAAATTTTTTTATTCAGTCTTCTTTTGATGAAATTTGATGATTAATGGTAGCTTTAACCTCCTTGGCTGGGCCCCTGGAATGAAGTTACACTTTATAGAAATTGAAAAATAAAAATCTCAAATTTAAAAAAGAAATGGATTCAAATTGTTGAAGTTTTTCTTAAGAAAGTGTCGAAAAAATGAATTTGTCCCGAAAAAACAGCTTAGGAATAATATCGGTCTTTAAAAATGGTTTAATTTCAACTTCATATAGGTGAATTATTGGAAAACATCTTTGTCTAATTGGCATTATGTTTTATTAAGTTCACCCTGCGAAAGTAAACCCGAATTCAAAAGCTTACTCCGGTATGAAATTTTCAAAAATCTAGCGAGTCAGCTAATGCCGAAAATATCCTCTGTTTAAATGCTTTGAATTTCAATAATTGTGCAAATACTCTCGGCCTAAATCAAAGGACTTCTGATGGTTGAAATAATTGACTAGAGGTAATAAATTTTTGAAGTTATCTTTTCGTAAAAATATTGGCTATGGCTTGTTACATTTCTGAGATTTCTTCTATACGAAACCATAAGTTCGATAAGGCTGAAAAAAAAAAAAAGAATTTTGAAACAATTGTCGCCACTTAACGTAGGTAAACAGATAAGAGCAGTACTGAAAAAATGTTTAATACATTTCGAATGTTAGGATGGTATTATCACATTATGTTGGATGACAAGGTGTGTGATAATTGAAAATTTTTCAGAGACCCGTACGTCAAATATTAATATTAGGTATGTCTTTGTTAATTTGTTGGTTAAAAATTTATTGGCATTTGGCGATAAACTTCGGGCCAGGTAGAAAATAACTCATACATTTTTATTTTGTTTGTTTAAAGAAAATTTTTTTAGTCGTTTTAGCGGTGAACAAAAAAAAATTGTAGAATAATTTTAGCTTAAAAACCAGTAGAGTGATCCAAATCCAACTTTCGTGATAAGGAGATATTGACTGAATTGAGATGTAGTTTACCATATCGTCATTGTGACGAGAAAATTAAAACATTACAAATAATTTTTTTTATTGAAATCTAAAATTTGTCATTTCTGTGATTCACCATGCATGAAAAAAGTGCCTTTGCCCTCTCTAGACTATATCTGTCCCTATGATATAAACAATTGAGTCAAGCAATAGCATGAATTACAGCTGCCAACTGATTTCTCTTCATTACTAGCTACTCTCTTCACTCTCAAAAAATTCTATGAGCTTTCTTTTACTTTTATTGATGTGTTAACTTCACTGTTTTCACTGCGGGGATGTATTCAAAAGTTTTTAATCGATGGAGAGAATCGAAAAAGTTAACCAGAACACAATTTTAATTTTATAATTTTCACTATTTTAGTTGTTTTTCATCTAACACCAAGAAAATGTTGAGCTTAACACATAAACAGACTAGACAGTGATTGAATGAAAGTAGATGGCCCTTGGCCCATTCGACCACCTCTTGTCCTAAAGGGTTCATGATAGAGTTGGGATTTTGCATTTAAGAAATAATTTTGTCTCATATTTTATGTAAAATGTACATATTATTATACATCTTAAAATATAAGATAAGGTGTAAACTATAAAATGGACAGAACTCGTTCAAATTACTATGCAAAAGCTGAAAAATATTTTAATTTTGCAATAAATTTTCATTCTTTATTACAATCTTTATCTATTTCATATTTTATACCAATATCTAGACCTAATACGTAAAGTACTATGTACATGGTCGAAGATTAAATATTATTTGACATCCCATCCTTAGTTGACAAGTGTGCTTAAGGTACAGACACGATTGGTATTTTTGGTACCTACAAATCTAAATGATTAGTGAATGGTGGCCTCGCATAGTTCAAAAGTTTTCTTACGTTCGTTTCCTATTTTTGGCTCTCATATGGATGTACGTATTATTAATATCAAGTTCTTCCATGCTTGAAAAGGCATTTTGGATATTTTCATCAAGCTGATAAAATTTTTCTCGATTTCGTAATCGTTGCCAGCATTTATCTGTACTTTGTTTATTCGCGCATTAAGGTGTAGTTCGTTTTAGGTTAATATTTTTCGCTAAGAGTATGTTTTGTGCGTGTGTGTGTGTATGTATGTATGTGTGTGTGTGTGTGTGTGTGCTGTGTGTGTGTGTGTGTGTGTGTGTGTGTGTCATCCAACACTTACACAAACGAAAATTAATATTGTTTTTGCAAGCAAATACGAGCACACTTATTCAAGTGAATTCTCTCGCATCCCTCCATAAATGGTGGTAAGACCGATGTTCGAAAACCTCGTACGCCACCCTTTGAACCCTTCACCGCTTCTGCCATCACCATTGGTGCTGCGTTAGGCTCGCGCCATTTCTCCTTTCGTCTTTTTGACTTTTTTCCCCGAGCATTTCTCTCACTGCTTTCTCCACTGAACTCTTCGCCTTGCTCTCGTGTATGTTCTTTTTCCAAATCAAAGTCGGCTGGAGGAGAGAGCTCGCTTCCCTCTCTTCCTCGTCTTGAGTTTTCTAGTTTAGGGCCATTTTTCAAGTTTCTGATACACTGTTACGGTTCATGGATGCCTTTGCCGGTGCGCTGTGAATTTCGCGCCACCGACTCATCTACGCAATATCGACGGTTACTAGCAGAAATATTGGAATATCCTTTGAAATTCGGACGAGTATTTACGGCTATATAAAGCCAAAGATTGTCAACATTGGGAGTATTCAGCTTCTACGAAATCTATTCAATAATAAATCCGCACGTGAACTGAAAGAAGTGCTGGATCCTAGGTTACTTGGATTGTATGTAGGTGAAAATTTTTCTCTTCATTTCTCTTCCCCAAAGTACGAGTAGGTACATTTTACTCGCGAGCCAAGCGAGCTACTTCTCACGAATGTGAAAATTATTATATGGATCAAAGCTAAATGCTATACATGGGGTTAGAATTTAATAAAAATAATGGAACAGATTCTGTAGTAGGTATACAATCCCCTTCTCCTCAGCCCATATCCACTTTAATTGAGGAGAAAAAAAACTCGATAGGTGAGACAAAAACTTTCTGATTCTATAAATTTCATTTGATCCCATCCAATCGGTTTCCTCTCTTTTAAAAAGTCTTTTTGGAATTCAGTCTGTCTTGAGCAGTATTCTATTAAATTGATTACCTCTAGATTTGCTCTTTGCTTTCATTTATTGAACTCTTCATCGAATCTGTCTTACGAATCATGAATTAATTACTTTGGAACCGAATCATTCTGATCCTATATTTACTCTCATCTATCACAATTTGAGTTTAATTTATGTTTGTATAATTGCATATTATATTTTGGCCAAAAATAGCTGTGTTCGTATGTTTTGGGTATTTATATTTTTATGTAATTCACTAATTTTCCCTTTTATTAGACAGCACTGATTAATTCGCAAGGGTTGGAATTTGAAGGAAATCGAATAGGTATGATTTGATCTATTCGTTTTTATTTTGAAGTGGATCGTCTGTTTATTCTACTCGGAAATCTTTTTGGATTCCAATTTAATATACCTACCGTTTCCAGCTATATTAATTTCATGAATCGCTCATTTTTATGTATAAATTTTCAATTCTTCCAATCTACTCGTTCATTCCTTGAAACAGTTCATGAAAAAATATGGTACTTTTTGTGAGATATGTTTTCTTAATTATTGATTCGGGCTACTAAGTACGTATTCTCTCCAGTTGTCGTCGACGACGAGGTTTCTCTTCATAGCTGATGAGTGCTTTCATTATGTCGAATAGACCTTCACCACTTTTACAAATTAACGTTTGAACGATACTAATCGCAAGCATATTATGTCTTCCCCATTCGACCTTGTTTTATTCAACGGTGACGTTATGTAAACAATAATTAAAATATTATTATTGCACAGCGCTGGTATTTTTCTTTGAAAGTTTCATACAGTAAGGCCGTGGCAAGATAAATAATTGTCACAGGCAACAATTCAACTTTAATGGAAAAAGCTGAAACGTTGAGGAGTCTGAGGAGCTTAGGTGGATCCACATCAAAGGAGTATGAGAATGCAAATACCTAGGTATGCAGTGCTACCAGTGGCAGATTCAGAGCTCCATTTGGGGGGGGGGAGAAATCTAAATTTCTTTCAAAGCATAGTAAATGCTAAAATGGTGAGATTGTGTTTTTTTCAGCATAAAAGGGGAGGGGTTCAAGAAAATTGATTTTTTTGTGGATTATCGGTCCTTTTTTTTTTGATTTTGGGGGAATTCCCCCCCGCTGGATCCGCCACTGAGTGCCACAATTACCTAGTAATTGTCTCACTTAATTTCTACTAAATTAAATTTCTATTCTTTATGTCTACGAGGTCACTGAACTTACAATCGAATAAACTTGTGGTTTATAAGGTAAAGAACTTACGATTTAAAATTTCTTTGAATTTCGCTGGTTGATCGAAAAATATATCTTTTTTCGATCATTTCCGATTAAATAAATTCGTTCAGTGAATTAATAAAAATTTATAAGTGGTTTCTTGATAGCAATACATAATTTTATTTTTGTGAATTATCAACCAGAGTAGATAAAGAAAATGTTTAAGAGTGAAATATTTTCTTGAAATCGTCCTATTGGAGCATAGGTCGTTGTTGAAGGAGATATTAATTTTATTAGCATTAATTGCTTAGGCTCTGATACTGACGATAAGGAAACCCTCAAGAAACCAGTTTATTATCGTTTTGACCAAAGTTATTTAGCCTCAAAACAACTGTATTTGATTCTCATCAGTTTTATCGAATGATTTCCTTCGTCCACCATATTGTCAAGGATTCTGTTTTCGTGTCATGATTGAATTTTACCTCCTCCCAACTCCCAAGTTTCTTATTATATGTTCTAAATGCTCATTTTCTTCTGACCATATAACTAAATGGGCTAAACAGAAGCGTTTCCAAATAGAGCTTTGAACAAGATGAAGGAAATTAAATGTGTCAAATGCTTATAAATACCTATGTCTCACTCTCGACTGACTCATACGGATGACGTCACATCAAGCTGATAGCGGAATTTTTGCTCTTAACTAAAATAATTTCTCATAAGAAACTAATTAGGTACGGTACCTATAATATTCTTTCATTTTTTGTGAATTTAACAACGAAAATTGTAAGATTCCATTTTTATCTATTGTCCAAGCTCACGTTCGATCATGCTACGAAATAGTGTATACCGTCTTCTCATCGTCCGAGTTAACAAAATAAATGCAAAAATTCTTGCAAAACAATTTTTCAGGAAAATCAGGAACCATTACTCGAATCACCTCCATAAAATGTTACTGGTATAATGCTCTTCATCAGAGGGAGCAGTTGTAATCCTCTTCGAGCACGATTTGAAATTCAGTAAAGCCTTTTCAGAACGATTATTAGTCTCGCTTCTACTCACTCATGTGTTACTCTAATTCAAATATTATCTATGACTGTTTTTTTTAATACTTAATGTTTTCTTCCACTTTTTTAAAATTTTAAAATTTTCATATTTTTTACTGCCAAAATTAGACGTTAACGTTGCATCTACTTTGCCTATCAGTAAAAGCAGTTATTTGATCCCAAAATAGAAATCGATCTAACTCTATATCATCTGTACAAGTTCATTTTACAATTAAAATTCTCAAAAAGCATAACTCGGAGTTGAAAACTCAGCTAAAAAACGGTCGGGAAAACTTCCGCCTCACGCTCAAAAAATGAAAATCAACATCTGTACAAAATTGTTCGTTGTCTTTTTTAAAATTATTTTAATTTTAAATTTACTATATTTTACTTATTTAGGCCTAAAATGGTCAATGGGCGAATAACCTACGATCCTCGATCCAAAGCGATGATAAGTTTTGGTTTCTTTCGTTTTGTCAATCATTCATTCCGTAGGCCAGACTATTCTCACCACACCGTTTCAACGAATCTAGCTCGGCATTTTCAACGAACACCACTACAAAGACGCTGAAAGACTACATTGCAATCTCAAACATGGCCTCCGTTGCCTGTTCATGCTTCGTAAAGTTTTTAAACGAAAGTACATTTTTTAGTACACCTTATTACCTCCCATTAGAAATAAGAGAAAAATGTATGAAACAAAGTTTGTTTCTCTCAATCAGTGTTACCAGTTGAAATACCTTCCTGCGTTATGGGCTACCTCACCAACTATAGGATATGGCTTCCGTTATTCTGTGTATGTCTGTGTATGTGTGCGTATGTGTGAGGACTCGCGTGTTTTCTCCTTAATTTCGTCGTTGGTCGTTGTCTTGTGTTCTACATACCTTCGGCAAGCTGGTGTACGTGTTAGTTTTTCTTGTTGTGTTTTTTCTCTTCTGTAATCTGTTTTAAATATTTAATTATTATTGAGTTTTTTGTACATAGAAATCAAATTCTAATTTAATTATTAAATTTTAATATTTCTGTTTTCTCGGTTATCCATTCGTGTTATTTTGCTCGTTCGGTTATTCGTTGTTTCGTTAATTTTTTCGCTTTATATCTACTCTTATTCTTGGAATTTTCTGTTTTGCCATTTTTTCCGAAGCCTCTGTCGTATCGCTATACCGTAGTTTCATATTCAATTTATTTCTATTTGCGATTTACAGTGAGTGTTATTCGTGTTCGTCAACTATGACGGAATTTTCTCAATCATCCCAATAAATCCCTACAGCTATTTGGGTTCAGTGATCGATAATGTCTGCCGAAGAAACCTGAAGATTCCAGTTTTTAAACTTCACAACTGTCCAGTGAAAAATTTTTCAATTTCTAAAATTGCTGGCGTGCTCATTTTTTGATAAATCGGGTTTTCTTGCAAATTCTTTTACGAGGTGCTATTTGTATTTTTTCCCCTCAAGTGTTACCGTAAAAATATGTGCCGTTTGGTGTATGTGGTGTATCCGTTTCAATGAATCAACGTCAGCTGTTTGTATAATTCATTTATTGGCGTGTGGCTGCGTATGCGTTTTGTGTGCATCACCTGTCCAACATGACGTATTATTCTTCTTCGAAATTATCACCGTGAGTATTTGATCAGTTATTAATCTATGAAACTATACACCGAACTATATTATAGTGAAGTGAAAAGTATAAGGTGATAACTTCCTCGGATTATATTCAGGATCCTAATGAAATCGTTCATCGTAGAATTAGTTATGGGAAAGAATGAAAGATTGCATACGTCAATACATAAAAGAAGTTATTTTGAAGCTACGTCAATTTAAAAGATTGCCTCCGTAATTCGAGACCCAGGAATCCAAAATATCCAATTACGGTCTTAATTTTCAGTTTTGAGATAATTGCAGTTGAATTTTTTCATTAGACGCTCATTTCTGTTCTTAGGATTTTATTTCCAGAGTAGTGAATGGTTATTTTGTAACCCAGGACTAAGTTTATATGATGAAAGTTCCTACATGGTAAACTATGTAAAAAATGGTTACAAAAGTGTCTCCCTATCACTATATTATTCAGACTCCTAGCTCTCTAGTTGTCAGCTTGTCAGGTAGGTAGGATTATAATTTTTGTAGCTATGAGTTTCAAAAACCTCTTAGCAAGAAACGAGATCTTTTTAACTAATGTCAAGTTTATCAATCGTGGAGGTGTCTCGCCAAACTTAATTAGCCCATTTTATTATTTCTCCAAAACAGCAACAAAAAACTTTTCGATATACCTACATCATTCAAACCGATGCTTGAAAATGAAATATGAATGATCGATAGCTTGTTCAATTCATCCAAAGATACAAAAATTAAGGATCCAGAATTAGACAGGGTTCAAGAGATGGCACAACTGCATTTTATCGCGATCGATACATACATCATGTCTTGCACTTTTTTCAAAGCTGCTTGATTTTTACTGCTTTGTACAAAGATTATAATTCATCATAATTATTATAGCCATAAATATTCTGAAACTATCTTCGAATAAGATCCAGAGGGAAACCGCTCCTTAAATATGGGGGAAAAAATCATTCAAACATTGTGTGTGCTTTTTGTTTCGCGTTGGTTTTCATGAAATGTCTGTCTTTCAGTCGTTAATTTAAGATTTGGTATCAAAAAATTTCTGAACGCGCTACTGATAAGGTCTGAAACTTCATTTTAGTTAACTATATCGTAATGATAATATTGGTGGTGAAAAATCATCAAAATAATGATAAATCTATGGCGATATTTTTAACCATGGTTTTAGTTATTTTAATTTTTTTTTTAAACAAAAATATGCAAAATTAGTTTATTACTACAGGTCCAGTCCAAACAATTCTAATTTTTATTGCCAAATTCAATTGAGAAATGAAAAGAAAGGCAATAGCATAAAAAAACATGAAGAATAATGTTTTACAAGTATCCAGAATAATAAGCTCCATCTTTCTTCTTCTAAAATGACTTAGTGTCGCAATTTATTAGAAAACCATCTGAAACACATTCCTCGACTATCATTTCAGTTTGTTAATATATTCAAATACTCGACACATTTTTTTTTCATATTTGCTTCATCTCTGAATTTTTGAACTCGTAATCTCAAGATTTTGTAATTTGTTTTTTGGCACCGCTTGATAAAACATCTCTATGTCGAACCATTTTCATTCCTACATTGAACTGATTTGAAGCTTTCAAATGAATCCAAGGTTATTTACTTCTTTCTGGCTCAAGTAATGCTATGCGGCTGTAAAATAAAAACTATTTGAACAGTTCCTTCCATTTATCCCGTTGTGAATCGTTATATCCTTATGCAGACTCGAAAATATTCTAATTTGTTGCAACCTTGAATCTTTTATTTACATTTTGCCAGTCCCACACATATTGAAATCGATTGATTATAGATAATTAACAATTTTATTCGGTCTACGATTACATCTTCATTAGCAAGCCCATCGCATAATCTGATCGTGCGAATGGAGACAGTTCTCGGGCTCATTAGTGGAAAATTTGCTGACTGTTGTGTTTATTATACGGAACTGGTGGAAGTAATCGTCTCTAGCTGAGAGAGTAATATTTCAAACAATAAGTAGATATTTCATTTCTGTATCCTTGAGAATTTTATTTTCATAATGATGGATTGTATGTCGTTCGCGATGCTATGAAAGTCTAATTTCGCATCCGGTTCTTACGATATTTAATATGTTTGTCGCACAGTTAATTTTCACTTTTTTCCCTCTCCCTTCAACCAGCGAAAAAAGCGTTGAATACGTTTGATTTAATTGACATACGTACTCTGCAAGATAATTATAATCGTTTTAATTAGCCCATCACGTTCTTCTAATAAAATGAACAGTTTTGTTTTCAAAACATCAAGCATTCTATGAAATTGTGTAGTATGTACTGGGCATGTCGTCTACTTTGTGTCAGATATGGTGCTTTTTTACTACCTTTTCAAGTTAAAACATTTCAGTTACTCTTACGACGAACGGACTATACAATTGAAAAACACCAGTATTAATCTTGCTTTCGCACAAATGAAGCTGAAAAAAACCTTCAATTTTGATATTATTTTTTTTAATTTTTTTTTTTTAATTTCCATAGGATTTGTGAAAACATAATACCTATGTGGAGAAATTAATTAATATTTTATTCGAATTTTAACGAAGTTAAATTAAGTCAAGAAATACTCCTATCACCTGTACAATAAATTGGAGTATCAGATTGATGATTTTCACAAATTTGGACTAGGAATTGAGAAAAACATAATATTGTAATTTTATTCGATACAAAACCGAATCGAGATATTATAATTTTGCACTTAAACAGAATGGGGTGGAAAAACTGTTAAATTTTGTTATTTTTATAATAAAATGAGAAATTTTTCACTTCATTATAAAATCCATTATTACAGGAAAATATAACTGGGATTTATCATTATCGATTTTCTTTTTCCTATTTGAGATATCCAGCTACGAAGATATTCTCTCGCTTTTTTATCTTTCTGTGACCTTTCTTTTTGATACACAAATCCCAGTTTATTGTACAGATAATATTTCTTGACTGAATTTTATTTCGTTTAAAATATTAATTTTTTTCAAATAATCATACATGGGGGCTCATGTTTTGATGTTGTTCCTTTTTTATACCTCCTTCATTTTCAAACTTTGAATATGTTAGAAAACAATATTCATATAGGATTTTCAATTTTCCTTAAAATTTTCATTGGATAAAAATGCTGTACAGCCTCAGTTTTACATTATTTGTGTGGGTCATTTGTATAGTTATTCAAAAAAAAAAAAAAAAAAGAAGGAAAACGAGAAAAAAAATTGAAAAATAAATTATGAATATTATTCCGGTGAAAATTAGCATCAATCTTCTCACTTTTGCTCCTTGACACTCGACCAAGATACAAACTTTTGCGTTTAGTTTGACGTAAAATGGTGCCCGTATAGTGAAAATATATTCGACTTTAATTAAGTATAGTTACGCTTGATATTCTGCGGTTGGAATGAAAACAGGTCGTTTGAAGTATATATTCTGCAAAAATCAAGGCTGAATTTAATCGCTTAGGTTTCGATAACGCTACGAAAGCAATGGTATTGATCTAATTTCGTATTCATGTTTCCACCTGTATGTATTAATTGTTCTCCAATCGCTTTATTCCAAGATTAGTATGGCGTCTACTAATCTTGCTTTATTCTGAAAACGATTGAAAATTCTATGAATGAATCGTCATCGTCATTCGTAAGTAGGTTGAACTTGGTGTACTTTTCACATCTATCATTCAAGTTTTCTTTATCCTTCGAGTAAGTTGAGTACACCTCATGCCAGGAAGAAATATCGTGAGTTTAGAATGAAAGTTTTCCCTAAACTACGTAACTTGAGTATACCAATTTCCAAACGGAAGCGCACTTCTGATTTGCTATCAAATTGCCCTAAAAAATGGCATTAAATTCCGCCCGACTGTTTCTGGCTTGAGTTCTGGATAGAAAGTGACGACTCCAGTAATGGTTTGTTATGGAGGGAAATTGAATAAAACCCTTGCATCAGAATTAATCGATTATAAGGAGGCCATGTTCCAATGGTTGGACCCAAACGTCAATTTAAAGGATATGTGAAAAAAAAAGCACTTATTATAATTATAACAATAAAATCATTAGAACTAATTACCCTCAATAATTGAAGAGTTTTTTGCAAAAATACATGAATCATTCCTGGCTTTAGCATTTTCTGCATGAGTACTTAATCTCGAGTTGTTCAACTTCAAGTATTTATAACTTTGGCAAGTATTAAATTGTGAGGATATTATCTTAAGAACTCATTCGTTGATAACCTTTTTCATTTTATAAATTCTGTTCTGAATAAATAGTTTTTCAGCAACTTCTACCAATGATCTAATTGTTTGGATCACAATTTCTTTTCTCTCAGCCAAGTTTTTCTCTTCCTTTCGTAATTCTGACAATAATTCTTTAATATTAATTATCAAATTTGAATAAGAGATTGGATTTATTCTCCGCCAAAATGTCATAAAGTTTGACTTTTCATTGTATTAACATGTAAAATTATTTGTAATAATTATGTTGAATAATGTAATGATACCTATAACTATTTTATCAAGTGATGAAAGTTATACATGTGTAAGTATTACTTTGTCTCAACATAATATATAAATCGGTAATTCATATTATTTGAAATATATTAGTCACCATAATAATTACGGTGTCAACACGAAAGTTCAAAGAGTTTGTTTCTAAATGGGTACATTGTAGAAAAATGTAATTTTAGTCTTTATACGTCATGTCATAATATTTTTGTTGCAATTTCAAAATGGCATTCGCTCGTTCCACGAATATATTTTTTTAGCAGAAATACTTGATAAAAATATTGCTGAAGAAAAGATCGAAAAATTATTCAACTTTCTATCATGTTTACGTCAGTCACGAATGACGTCTTGCAGCTTCAAGGACAATTCTCATTTCTAGATTTTTGTTGAAAGCTAGTCATGGTGCTAGAGTGACTCGAGATTTTATAAGTGCTTGCGATAAATATTTTCTCTCGAAATAATATATGTACCTAATCGAAACGTCATGGATTTTGTTTTTTCCTTGATTGGCTGGAGAATATATCAGTTTCCTTTGGTTATATATTTAACAGTCGAACTTGTCTAGAAGAACTCGTAACGATTCCTATCGGTAAAATACTTTTTGTAGTGGTCCTTAATTGATCTTATAATGAACTTGGTTTTTCAATTCACCAGAAACCCATTTCCAGCCGACCAAGTATTAGGTAGGTCCCCATAGACGCTCCTCTATATGCAAATTTTGACTGTATTTGTGTGAGAGAATAGTGTTTTTCAAAAATGAATCTGAATTTATAGTTTAAAAATACTTATTTCAAAGAAGTCAAATAACAAACTATTTATGGGTAGAATGTAGCTATTGGCTCTCTCTCCGAAAGTCAGAATTCACTTGTTAGTTTTATTTAAAAAAAAAAAACATATATTCATTCTATTTAGGTGCATGAATTTAAAAATTTCTAAATTTTGTAGAATGCCCTATGAAAAATTACGTAGGTAATGTACTAATTCAGTTTGAGTTTATTGCTCGAAGGGCTTCCTTCGCCCCCGTGGCCCCACTTTTCCCAATATTCCATGTTATTCGGACTGTAAATGTTAGAATTTTATTTCATAATGCAATTTTTTTAAACTGCTGCGAGTAATGTTGACGTTGTTTCAAATTTTACTGATAAGTAGAAGGCTTAAGTTTTTATACTTGAGAACTTCGGTTTCATTGTTTACATTCGGCCGATTTTATCGTATAGATTTGTTTTCACCTTTCACTTTGAAAACTATAAGTATTTCATAAAAATTAGTCGTTAAAAAATGGTATACGTTGTTCGCGAATATGTTTGAGGCAATAATCAGAATTCATTTTGCGAAGGTACTGGTATTTGTAAATAATATTCTCCAATATTCATGAAAATCGAATTTTAATGTTCTTCTAAAATGTTGAAGAACTAAATTTTTGTTTATCTTGTCATGATATTATGAGATAAAATTTGTGAAACCGATGCGAAAATTGAGATATTTTTTGTATTCCTCCATTTTAGAATTTTTTTTCCCCCGCTGATATGAGGAAGTTCTATTTAGCTCTCAAATTCGGTCATGAAAATGATAAAGTGGCAAAACTGAAATGATCGGATCGATTGGAGTCAAATTTTGAATGTAGAGAAATTAAAGTTTTCAAGTTGAGAAACATGATTTTTCAATATTTTTACTTGAAAATTTATGATGTAAATTCTCTTTGGACCGATTAAATATTCTTTTTTTTTTTCATTTTCGAAACCTTGAATTGAAAATCTGCGGTAGTTCTTGTGGTATTTTGTTTGATTCAAATTTGTTTCAGATCGTTTTGAAGAACCCATATTATTTTGTTCATTCCAAACATACACTCGTAAAAAATTGCTATCTGATACATAAAAAAATGAAATATTTTTGAATTTGTAAACTTTTACACAAGAAATTATGTTTTCACAAACTATTTTCCAGTTATATCTATTAGTTTTGGTGCTAAGAAATTTCGTCATCGTTGTGGAACCGATTCTTCGAATTTTATAAAAATGTCTTCGTTATTTCACCCCCTTATGTTTTTTCTTCCTACCCACTCCCTAATTTACCTCTTCAAGGAGTTTTTATTTATTTGTATTCATTTTTTCATATTAATTTTACTTGAGTTCTTTCGAAACCGATTGTCAGATGTTTATTTTTTACTGTGCAGTGTGTACCTTATTTAATTGGTTTATGTAGCGAATATTTGTTGGTATTTGGTTTATTGCTGACGTCGACGACGACGACGAAGGTTCGGGATTAACGGTAATTTTGTAGACCCCTCCAGGAATTTGGTAGCTGACTCAATCTGATGACACGAAAAAGTATTTTATCTATTTTTGTTTGTATTGCTTTCTTTGCCCTTTGCATAACATCGAAAAAATTAGTATGTGCTTGAAATACTCATTGTCAGATAATATTGTTGAATGTAAAATGAATTTTTTCCTCTAGAAAGTATGAAAAAATTTCAACATTTTACGCTTGGCAACATTGTTTCAAGTTATTTAGTATAATGAGTTTATTCATTCATTGTTGCGATTCGTTTCTTCATTTTATTTTTTACCTACTAATTTATATGAATGAGTTTTTGAAGAAAATTAGAAAGCTTGAGGGATTATCGTGTTCGTGTTTGTAATCAAAGTCATGTTAGGCAATGATTTTTATGATTTTGAAAACATCGTTGATGGTTTTTCGAGTGAAAAAGAAATACATATTTACAACGGAAAAAATAATGAAGACTTTGCTTCGAGAGGATGCGTGAAAATTTATTCCGAATTGAAAATTTGATTGCTTCTATTTTAGAAGTGGTTTTTTCGATTTTCTTGTAATTTTCCAGTTTTCTTATCATTAATACGATTACATTTTCTGATTCACGATAGCAAATATTGATAATTTCCGAGAAAATTAAGGTTTAGATCTGTCGTTTTAGAAACTTACCAATAGTATAAAGAACGAATGAGTGCAAAAAATACCGAAGAAGTGAAATGCAAAATTTGTCAAAAGATTATGCATCTAAAATGTTTATCTTTTAGGTGTCTCGCTAATTTCTGATTGGTTGATTCTCGTTGGTATTGCTGCGTTTTAGTTTATTGTTGAATGGCGATTGAATTTTACTTGAGAAAATTGTCAACTTATTTTTCGACTCTGCGTTTTTGTTTCAAGCTCTTCATTTATTTGTTCAGAGAGCATGTATAGATTGTTTCTATTCTAAACAGTTACTGCAGGGTATCTGCAGAAGCGTTAGCGATGTCGGCAAGGTGATATCTCACATTTTTTTATTCGTATAATAAGTGATGAGAATCATCGTGTAGAAGAAAATACTCGTAATCTCAATATTATTAATCGCGTAAGTTGAAATGATACAATGTAGAGTTTCCATCTTTTTGATTTGACGGTTTCTTTTTCTTCTTTTTTTTTTCTTGAAATTAGATCCACTCGTGGCTCGGTGCTTTCGTATCGATTGAATGGAGGGAAAAAGATGATTGTATAGGTAAATGTGTTTTAACATTTTGCGACAGCAACGTTTCGTTCTTCCAAGTGTGAAAAGTGTTGAGACCTTAAAACCGACTACTGTTTCGAAATCGAAAACAGAGAAAAAGTGGGTACCCACTACGGATATAGCACAAGTTGTGTGCGACTTGAATCGACAAAATTTGCCAACTTGGTACTTATGAAAATGAATGAATTAACTTTATTCTCAGACCATTCGGCCGAGACAACTCGTATCTATAATACATTCCTCTACAATGTTGAACAAAAAATAGATAAAATTTTTCATGGCTGTATATAACTAAGTGTACAAGTTCTTTGAATTTTTTTCCTCGTATCTTTTTCGCAGAGGTACCTACTGTTTAGAATTTTTATGATAATTCGCCTCAAGTTGATGACCTTGTACTCGTAGTTTTCTGTCTTCGTTTTAAATTGATGTAACGGTGATTATTTTCCCCTTCGTCGCGTTTATGCCAATAACTATCGATAAAATGATGTTTTTCTTCTTCCATTAGAACTGAAGTCAGCATAAATTGTGATTTTCAATGATTGAAAATATAGCACATTTTTCTTTTCGTGAGGGCGAATACAGTTTTTCCATTCTTATTTCGTTAGCAAAAAATTGTGAGTGGGCATAAATTTTTTCAAACGGTTTCTTGCTGACGTTGCAAAAATACTATTCAACATGGTTTGGTACTTCAGTCAACTTTCATAGAAATAGCTATAGCAGTATTATAATATATCTACTATCAATCTGTGGTGGAAACTGATACGCATAGACATGACTATATTTTCGTTGGTTGATCAACATTGATAGCTGCTGAAATACTTTTTAATATTCTTTTGAAGACTCGTGAATTTCAGAATATCCGAATATATGATATTATAGATGTGAAATATATATGAGCTGATGATTGCTTTTGAAATATATCGGAAAGTTTTGTGAGCATTTACCAAAAATCATCTCGCAGTCTGTTGAATATTGACCGAGATACGACAATTTGAATTTTTAAATTTGAAAATTACACTGTTGAGAAAATCTATTCAAGTTAGAATATTATAATTTTCACGTCACATAATATGTAAAAAATATATGAAATAAATTGAGAAATTATTGATTCGAACCGTTCGATGGAAACTGATACCGATGCGTGCTTCGTTTACGTTTTGCTGTACGTTATCGATCTTCACATTTTATTCCACATCGACTTTATCCTTCGAATTGAAATTTCCTTATTTCCCTCCTGTAATGAAAACGTAAACGAAGATTATAATTCATGAAAAAATAAAAAAAGTAATAGATCTACTCTCAAACCTATATTTATGATTAACTTATCTGTATTTTCTTTGATTTATTTTTTATGACTAATTGAGTATTTTCAATCAGTTATTTAAATTTAAAAAATGCTATTTCTGCTGCCATACATAAAATAAAAGAGTACCTATAACATATTAGATCACACTAAATTTTTATACTACCATCAGAGAATCATGTTTTCGTTATAATTTAAGCTTAGGTATCGTATAGTGTGCGTCATTATTTCATCCTTTTATTCTCTCTCCCCCCCTCCCCGTGTTCATCTGGTTGATTGATTTAAAAATGTTTATTTCTTCGATACAATTCATATTTTGGTATTTCTCTTCATTAAAAAAAAAACTTTACTTTTGGTGGGATTTTCAGATACAATAATACGAGTATAATTATGAAATAAATCGCGGATACTATCGAAATTCAAGCTTCCTTCCACCCTTCAAATTTCGTGTTACTTGTTTTTTTTCCTTTTTACATGCTTCTTGAACAATCAGTGTTGAAGATCAGTTTTTTCTTGTTATGCTATTGGTGGTGTAGCCTTCTTATGCAAACTCGAATACGAGTACCTATACCGTTTCAGTTCGCTTCACAATTTTTTATTTTGTGATTCTCAGTAACGCCAACGTAGTTTTTTAAAATTTAGTAGGTATTTATGAAGACTGTATTTGTTTTACACACAGCGAATAGCATTTTACTGAGAATGTTATAGTCGATTTTCTGTTCGAAGGATAACCTGCGCTTAATTACTGAGTAAAAAGCTCGTGTCGATGATAGTAATTATTGCGTCAAATTCTTGCTAATGCTGTTACAGCCATATGAAATGCTTTTGGCGACTATTTCATCGTTGTGTTTTAGAAAGTGAAAGATTTTTCAACGATGGGCTTTGGACAGGAATGTTTTGTTTTTTTTTCCCTCTAAGAATGAGGCTCTACACCAGTCGATGAAAATATAGGGGATGTGAAATAAAAATATTTATACCTGTATTATCAAATCTATACTGCTTTGATTTATGTTTGTATTTATGTTTCATTGGGACATTATCGATTGTTTCGTAATTATTTGTACTGATATCTAACTGATATGATTGGATTACTTGCGGTAAAAAGTATTCAAAAGGTTATCAAAGTTATTACATCGAATGCACAGTGTATGCGTGAACTAATTTACGTTGAGTAAAGTTGGGATTTTTTGTTCTTTGATGAAGTTTGATATCAAAGTTGCCACATGTTCAAGCTTATTAGAATTCGCTGTTATAATTCAAATCTTTTGACCGCAGCTATTAGGTTAGTATTTGATCAGTGGGAGAAAGACGTTATTTATTTTTATTAAATAGTTGAAAAATTGAAAAAGAATATTCTTGATTTTGAAAAAATAAATTGATCCGATAATAGAAAGAAAAATTGAATCAATGTTGGTTTTTGTTTGTGTTACTCAAGTGTTAACCTACTGTTATTATTTTGCGTTGTTCCTGTTTTTATTTATTTGAATTTTTCATTTCACTTTTTTGAAAATTTTACATCTCTCACGCTTATTACTAGACGATATTATCTTCTTGTTTCATTCAATAGAAAACCCATTACCCGCAATATTACTTGAATGTTTCCAGTGTTGCCCAATTTTCAAGCGTGTTAGTTTTTCTCTTTGGAATCTTATTTATTTTTTTCAAATCGTCTTGTTCCATTTTATAATATTACACTGTGAATTCTAACATTTTACTCAGAGAAATTTCAGTGTTACCATTGCGATGGAGGAAGAATGCACTCCAGTTATTCGACGAAAAATACTTTTGTCGTATCGGAATGGTCTACTTCAAAGAATTTTTTTCCAATTTCCCTTCATTTATTTAAATTTCATTTCGTGATTCACGCGCTTATCCTCACGTCATCTCCATGGTGGTAGAGATTCATTTGCACTTCTTCAACCATTTTTGTCAAAAAAAAAAGAAGAGATTATCGCCAATGTTGAAGTTGTCTGAATGTATTTTTAGACATCCGCGGAGGTTGTGAAAAGTATCGCTTTTCTTTTTTTTTACAAAGATTTGTTAATTACTTGGCTGGAATTTTCTGGTGTTTTGCATTCAGGCTGTTTACCTGTTTCGTTACTGTCGTGACTAAGTTGGGGGAAAAAAGTTATTCCCGGATTTCAGTGAGAAAATGTTATCATCTAATAGAACGATATCGTGAATATCATGCATAATTATTTTCTTCTGCAAAATTGTTGAAATTTTCTTATTGTTGTTGCTTCGTTCGTTGAAACAGGTTTTACCCAGTTTTTTGCATAGTGGTGTTTGATTGTTTTTTCATTCAACTACTGTGCTCTATAATATTGTGGTTGGCTTCAAAAAAGAAAGAATAAAAATTGTAATTTAATCACCAATGATAAAATAGAAAATACAAAATTATTGCATAATCGTGCCATAAAGTTACATTTTTCTAGATATTCTTTTCTCTACACTTCGGTTGTGAGGTGATTTATTACTGAAACTTAACGTATGCTCTCATATCTGCCTTCACCAACTATTTGGTAACTAGATATTACTTGATAGTCAGTGAATCATTCCCTAACTGCTCCATAACCATTCATAAACTATATTGGAAAAGGAACTAACTCAATGAATATTTATTACAATTATAGTCTAAAATGGAAACTAATTTTTCACTTTTCAGTTTGATAATTATTCCTATACCACCTGGAAACAATTCACAAACTGTTGAGAACTATTCTCATTTTGTCCTAAAATCTAAAAATCACCTGATTAGTCAGGTAACCTTTCCTCCGGTCTCCATTGCTCTGCTGGAAAATTTCTTTCTTTTGGTGTATTCGGTTCTCGAATTCATCGTATCATGAATCCGCTTGTAGATTTCTTCGATGTTTATAATAAAAGAATTAGAACATGTAAGTGATGATGGTGATATTGCATGCAGTTGTATTTCGTATGTTTGCTGTATGTTTCTGGAAAAATGAGTCAACTTGATGAATTATTACGATCAAGAATTTTGGCATAGAAATGAGAAATTGTTGCTATTGTGGTGGGTGCGAAAGTTTTTGTTGGCAATTTCTGCGTTTTGTGTTCATTTATTTCACGCAAAGCAGACGAAGTGTTTGCATGAAATCCGTACAATTTCGGCTATCGCACAACTTATAACTGTATGTCGCACCGTGTATTTACTACAAGAATATATTACATATTTACTAGGAAGTAGGAATGAGAGTTTGGTATTTTACAAGATATTGGCCTTATATTTAGTATGGTATATCTGCATAACTCATACTCATTCTGTCGCAATATCTTCGTACCTATTTTTGTTGTATATTTATCAGAATTCGTATTTTTCCACCCATTTTTAGCATTTGCTTTAAAGCATTGAGAATTATGATTGCAGCTATGCCTACAGATGCACTTTTTAGCAGGTTTTCAGCTGAAAATCTATTAGTTTTGGTCTGACTTTCACGAATAGGCGTGGGACCCTCGTAGTTATTATTCGATTCATGATCTCATAATTGCGAAAATTGAATAAGTTTTTGATATTTTCTTCAGCAATGTTTTTATCAAGTATTTCTGCTGAAAAAACATTCGTAGCACGAGCGAATGCAATTTTGAAATTGCCACAAAAATATTATGACATGACGTATAGAGACTAAAATTACAGGGGCTTGCTGCGCTAGAATTTTTTTTTAAAGAGTGAATATTTTCATCAAATATTTCAGACTAATTGACCCTATCATCTGATGGAAATACCTCTCCTACAATATTTTGAAATTCTATCAAATTATTTTGGGATTATCTTTGTTTGGGATATTTTAATTCTAAGAGAACTGAAGCTTGTCTTCTTGATAATATAAAAACTTAACCTCCATTTTCGATGTCAAAAAAAAAAAAAAAGAAGCTTCATTCTGTTTTGGGACTGATCGAAATATGAAATGAAAATCTCAACTTTATAGGAAGATAAATGACTGTAATATAGTTCGGACGAATATGCAACGATTTTGAAGTCGAAGTTTTTTCGAAAATTCTGTACGGAGACTCATTAAGTTTTTTTTTTTTTTTGTTATTGAGTTGCTTGCTAGAACATATATAGTAGCTCGGTGAAACGTGCCATTTGTTTCTTGAAGCATAAAAAGTGCGTCTCTGGTTGTAAACGCATTAGTTCTCATAAATCGTTATGGGGAAGGCAAACTTTATCCAATTTTATTTACAATTTAGGTTAGATAGTCTTTTCAGTGGTTCGCATAGTGAACAAATAAAAATGTGTGAAATCGAACGGTAGTAAAGAATATTATTAGTAAAGCATTGGGTTACTTTTCAACTGGTGGGTAAATGTTATCATGATTCTCCATAAGAAATGTACGTATCTGGATTTAAATTGTTTCAAATTAATAATTTGTTCACTTTGAGCGGTGATTGAATTGAGATTTATTTCGATCTGATACTCAGGAATGTTTAATATTTCAAAATTTTACTAAATTTATTGTCCATAGCTTTGAAAATCGAATTGTACGATACATTATGTGAAAAGCGTGTTCGTTACAACAGATTTTGAATTTGATTCATGAATTTGCGATAAAACAAACTTACCAAAAATTTTCATCTGGTGGAAATATGCGTTGGACATTGCAATAAAGGTGGCTTAAGGTAGCTTTCCTATGGTCTATATGAGAAGAAAAGTTGGCGAATGAGCGAATTCCTGATCGTGTAAACCTCACTTGTGACCCTTGCTACGTAAGATATAGGTATTCTATCCATCATAATATGATTTGAAAGCATAGATTGCGTAGGTGCTAATAATTCACAGTCTTATTTGTGAATTCACAATCAAAACATAATCTGAATGTAAAGCAAACGTGCCTCAATATTAAGAGATGAAGCACGGTCTTTACATCGCATATTGTCATTAGTCAGTCTTCCTTTTCCACTCTTTCGACGACAGCTTAATTATTTGTAGTGACGAGAAAAATGGCCAATTTTCTTCTTCGCTCTATCCGATTGATCCGTTCGAAATGATTACCATTTCATGAGTTTCATTGTGAGGTTGAAGTTGATGGGAAATTAGGTGATGAATTTTTGAACGCAGCCATTACTAGAGTACGTTTTAGTGTGAGGATGGTTCGATGAACTGCCATACATATTTATTTTCCGGCTGACTGGTCGTTGTTTTTGTGTTCCTTTTTAGCAAAGTTACACTTACATATTGGTTCATTGTTATAGCTTTTTTCTTTCTTCCTTTCGTTTTTTTTTTTTTTCTTCTTTCTTTTTTTCATTACTGCAAAGTTCGTGTTTAACTGGTCGACCATTTGGCCGTCCGCCGTTTTATTATTCATGGAACGCTCTTATCCGAAAATTTTCCCATACGCTTTGGCCGGCGAAACACTTTACCACTTATCGCGTGGCAGCCAGAAAGGAAAAATTGTGGCTATCAAACCATAATTTTTCTCTCTCTTTGCGGCGACCTCAATTTGGGAAAGCTGTTATCAATAAGTGATTTTGACGTTCGCTACTGGCGAAAGTGATTTTATTGTGGCTTTGCGGGGGCTTTATCTTGTCGTCGGACAGTTAGGATAACATTTCTATACGGGCGGTTGCAGAACTGAAAAGCAAAGAAAATTATTTAGAGTTGTGAAACTTGTGATTTGCTCGTTGACTGTTATATGTACCTACATTACTACTTAGTCGAATAGTCCGCTGGAATTAGGTTTAAAATTTGTTTCACCTTTTCGTATCTTCACTCTATAGTTACCGATCTGAAAATCGGTTGGGTGGAGTAGCGTAACCAGGAATAAATTTTTGGGTGGGCCAAGCGAGGGCCATCAATTTTCAGAGTGGGCCGGCCCATAATCATCAACTCCCCCCCACATACCCCCCTCGCCGCAAAAAATTTCTCTGGAAAAATTCCATTGTATTGAAATTTTTTGGGTGGTCCACGGGAAGGCCAGCCAATTTTTTGGGAGGACCCGGCCCATCCGGCCCCCCCTCTGGTTCCGCCACTGTCGAAGATCTCACCTAATTTGGGTACAGCTCTCTAAAGAAACTTGTAAGTTGATAAAATTACTCATTTCATAAAATAGCATTGTTTGGTGGGTCCCTTTGTTAATACTGGTTGGTTGCGTTGATGAAAATTGTAATAGTATTCGATTATGGAAGAGGTATTGCTGTATAATGATCGACTTAAATGAACAGATATGGGTTAAATTGGTTGAGTGAAGTCGTGTAGAATTGCGGATACGACAACATACCAATTTATTTCCGGTTATAATCTATAATGGATTGTCTAATTGTAATGAAGGTCATATTTGAGATCCAGAGGGTTATCATCGCCATCCTCTTTCAAATTTCATTTGCTAAATTGTGTAGGTACTATTTTTCGCTACACTTCATATGATACGTTATTTATTTATTAAGAAAAAAGAAAGGTAGCGGAAGGAGAGGCGAGAGGTGAATCGTGCGTCTAATTGGTATTTATCAGAAGTTCTTCGACTTGGGTAATTTTTATTTCTTCCTATTTTAAATGGCGATTTATTACGTACCTTGAGGTCGTATTCGATAATGAAAACGATTTAATAATTATTTTCATTTGAGCTGGCCATTTCGATCAACGTCGGTACAATTTTGTTTGTTGTTAATACTCTTGCAAACCGTTTAAAATTCTTTTTGAAACAGTATCTGAATGGTTGAGCCATTTTCTAGAAATTCTCTCGTTCCTCACGAAGCTACTGCTCGTTAATGTTCGTTATCATCATTTTATCGACCGAGTGTTATTGATTTACACAAGCCGTGATAAATTTTATGTACACTGATAATATTTGAAAAAATTTGAAATGTACAATATACTCGTATATTGAGTAGACTGTATGTATATTTGCGTTAGTGTCTGCCTTTGTGGTTTTTTTTTTTTTTTTGACGTGATAGTGTAACCAGTAACTTATCTTAATTGATTAGTGCATGGCCGTCGTAATAATTAATAAAGTGTATTCGAATTTTATCTGTTTGATTTGTTGAACGTATACATCTAAAAATATTCTACGAAGTTGTACAGTTGATTGGATTCTTATGAATCTTTCAGTTTTGCAAATTTAGGTAGGCAGTTTCGAATTTGAAAACGTTTATGTTAGTTTCGTTTTATGCAGGCGACGAATATGTATATATATATATACACCATAGTTTGAGTTTACGAGGCATAGGGGGAGGAGGTGAAAATAAGATGACTGCGGGAGAGGTAAAAAAGTTTGGTGCGACGCAGAAGTAGAATTTCTGTATAAAAGCTTCCGAAAGTTTCGGTCGGTTCGATTTATTATCCGAACAGACGCATTATTGTTGGTGGGAGAGGCGAAGAGTTAGGTTGGTAACTTATACACTTGAAAAATTTTCAGTTTTATATTTTTCTCCCGTTTGACTCTTTTTTGGACGAAACTTTTTTATCAGTTCATGGCTTCGTTTAGAAAACTTTCAATATTTTTTCGGATTGATTGAACGGCTTTTGATGTTATTTTGTCGGCTACCTCTTCGGTATCTCACCCTGCAGCTTTCTCATTGTAAGCTTTGAAAACACCATTACTGTTGATTTTCACGCAATTTTCTTAATGTTTATCGCGGCGTCGCCGGTATTAAAGTGTTTTCATTTTTCGTAAAGATTGTTTACTTTCTGCGTACAGAGGCTAAAGAAGCATAACTCGAGTCACGAACATCAGAAAATCCGGAGGGCTATTATTTAACTGTTGATCGTTAAGCTAAAGTTTAAATACTTGTGGATTCGCGTTTATCTCCGTGTGAATTTTTTTATTATCACCGTGTGGTTATCAAGCAAGGATCTGTTTTCTTCAAAATTCGAAAATATTGAAAAAGTATTTGCGATTTGATCTATATAAAAGAGTAATCAAGTTACCCAACAATTTTTTGAGAAGTAAACAAAAAATGATTGTCAGGTCAAAAAATGAAGTAGGTATATGTCTTATGTTTCCATATTTTTTTTAAATTCATTCCTTTGGCAAAATTTTGGTGGAATTTCCCACCACCAATATGATAAATTATAATCCCTACTTTCGTAAAATTTTGTAGAAAAATGGACCCATTATCTGTAACATTCTTCCTTTTTGAATACCTTTCTAACTGTTTTAATACGAAAAACTATCTGATTAATTTTGTCAAGATTTTACAGGATACAATTGAGGTCATGTGTATAGTAACATAATGATAAATTTCATTAAAATCGATTTAGCAGTTTTTGGGGAAAAAATTATACTTGAAAATTATGATTCAGTTCAGAATTAAGACTTTTTAAACTTGTTTTTCTCAAAAGAAGGATATTTGAATTGAAAAATTAAAAATGTCATATTTTCAACTAACGGAGAAGATCCTTTTCGCAAAATGCTCTCAAAACCTTCCTCTAACCAGGGATGCCAAGCGCAAAGGATTGATCCCTGAAACCAGGGATGTTTTACTGTCTTGTCAAATTTCAGGGATAAGACCAGTTTGTTTTTTTTTCGAATTTCAGAGACTCGTTGGATTTTTAGAAATTATTAGGATTGTTTGAAATTTTAGGGTGTTTTTTTGAGGATTCTCAGGATTTTTTTCAATTTTCCAATTATTATTCAATTTCAAATAAAAAATATGATATTATTTGGTGTTTTGCCCTTGTGTTTTAGTGAATTTTTCCAATTAATGTTCTATTCGGACCTATTCTTTTTTTTTTTAGTGGCTAAAATGTTTCTTTCCAGCGAAAAAACTTGATTTAGGAATTTTTTTCACCTCGTGGGTTTTTTTTTATTTTTTGTTTTTATGGTCTGAAGCGAGGATTCTAACAATTCGGGTTCAAAAGCAATCATCAGCTCGAAATTGAAATTTTGGACTTTGGGGTATAGTCTACCTTTTCATAGATCACATTACATTTTCTTGCATTGTTTAAAACATTTGAAACTTGTTTTTCAATAATTTAATTCAGCTCGTATAGACTACTTTCGATCTTCTATTTTTTTTTTTTTTCCAAATCCCCGTATTTTACTTTGCTGTGGACTTACTTCTTTGTAAAACTGTCTATGTTTATTTCTTCTTCTATTTTTTTACGTGCAGTCTTTATGTAAATAGTCGTTTACGTAATCGTTATCATGAATCTGGTCAACTGCTGGCATTATTTCAATATTTTTAAACGATATTTTAGAGGTCGATGTGACGAATTTTTTTGTCATTAATTTCCGAATGACGATCGCGAAAAATGCAAATTTTTCGGCGCCCAAGGATAATGAAGCAGCGACTTTTCCTCGGTTTCCCCGTTTGAGTTGGACAGATTTATTTTGTTGGCTGCTGCTATTACATCAAGGATCATCGCTACTTTTTTCATCTCAACTTTTTTTTTAAATGTTTTAATTTACTTTCTCGCCTTATACACATCTGCTTATTGCTGCATCTTTTAACCATTGACGTGATTGAAAATTTTCGTCTCTCCGGAATGGAACTTTTTTTTATCTCTCGAATCGGAATACAAAATTCATCTCATGGTGTTGAAATGTGTTGGTTGGAATCGGGCTCGAGAGTAAAAAAAAAAAACGAAGATATCCGTACGCAAAATACCTGCTATAAATTTCATTTGTCACGCTAGATCAATATAATGAAGTTGGGAAGTTGGTGTGTGTATGTAGAAGATGGTAATCAGTGTTCGATCCTTTGCAGCAGTACTATTTAGAAATCCGATTCAGGCATATGTATACGTAAACAAAAGTGAATCTGTATAATAAGTGTGAAGGTAGATGGGAAACAGAGGTAATATTTGTAAAGACTAAAGCAGCAGGCGACTAGTATGATAATGAGTACGAGGATTGGATTTTTTGTTGGAAAGTCAGGGAACGAGTTTAGGTTAGATTTTTCGCTGAATAATTCCTTTATAAAATTTTGATAGGGGAGATTCGGGCTAGAGAGATCAATTTTTTCTCATAAGTTCTCCTAAATGTTAGTCGGGGCTGAAAAAACAATCATTCGAGAAAGCACATTTTCCTCTTTCAGAATAAAAAGCGATACAAATCAACGGATTTAATGTACTTATCACGAAACCTTGAGCTAAAATTAGGGGCCAAAAACCGCTATAAAAGAGGAGCACGTTTTGGTAAAGTCTATATATTTCTTTGATTTTTCATTCTCTTCTCCTGTTTCGGTGGTCTACTAAAATGTGGAGTTCGGGCTCCGGTAAAGCATTATTGCTTTGAAAAAAAAAATGCCCTTCAAACGTCTTAGTTTAACTTTTGTTGAAATAACAGTTAGTTTCTGAAGATGGATTCTTTCTCATAGGAAATCCTACGTTAAAAAAAAAAACTGCTCATTTTATCGAATTCAACCTCGCATGATGACGTCACAAAAACACGGTCCATTCGGCGAAGAACCCCTCAACCAGAATCCGTTTCAGCAGGGGGTGGTGTGCAATTCTTTGGTGCGATTATGGCCGTTTATAGTTTTTCAGCTGGTCGACGAGGAAATTGGCCGACCGCGACCTCAGAATAATGGAACGCTTAAAAGGCGATCGACGTTGCTAAAATGCGCCCGGCGATGTTGGCGTTGATTCTGGCTTTGGAAACGAGCGACCCAAAACAATCCTTAAATGGGAATTATTTGTAGCTGTCGATGACATCGGTTAATTGTTCGTTAGTAATTATCGTCGAAATGGCCACGCTGTGGCACGTATTTAATCAGATTGAGAAGGAAACAAGTATGGAGTGGCGGGGAGAGGGGGGTTCGATGGAGCGAGGAAAGATATGCTGCTCGCCTTTTGGTGTAATGCCATTGTGTGTGTGTGTGTGTGTGTGTGTGTGTCTATCTTTCTCGCTTTGCTTCTGTTGTTGTTGTTTTTTTTTTCGAGATGAAATAGTATAAATCCTTTGAAAACGAGTCCCTCCTTCTGGTCGTGGTCGCTCTTTTGAGTCGTCGCTACGAACACGGTAAATGTGTCGTCGGTCGCATAAGTAAAATAGTCGAGGAAGAGGAAAAATGTTCTTTCTCTTCGGGCTAAATAGTCTGGTGCTTAAAAGGTAATCGGATTAGTAGCCTAGTTGGCAACTCTTGTATACGTTTATGTCCTTCTCTTTATAGACGACTAATTGACGGCGACGATTGGGAAATTGCGAATGAAGTCGATTATCTGTTTCAGTTTGTCTGAGTAGACTTAGACTGACAGAGATTACATGACAGTATGTTTTCGTGGCAGATTGCTTCTTGAGATCGTCAGTGGTGTAAATTGAAAGTCGAAATACTCATCGCCCATTGACTTCTGGTGGACTGACGAAGGGTGGATAGTGAGTGGAAGCAGACGAAAAACAAACGATTTTAGACTGTGGAAACATTTTTAATTTGCGTTGGGATTCGAAAAATTAATGCAAGTCTGCAAACTGACGAACTATTTGGATGGTCTCATTTCATTGGAAACAGAATTGAACTGATGAAATGTCTTAAGCCACGCTTTATTTTAGATTTTTGAGAAAAAACAACAACATATAAAACCGTTCTGTTGAAAATATACGAGTTTTAGAAAAATGATAATGCATAATATATAATATCATTTATCATTCATTTTTTAAATGTTTTTAATTATTATTTTGGCATTCCATTCGTTCCTGTTTTTTACTTAAGATATTTTTTCTCTTCTTTTTAAATTACTTTTTTTTTTTTCCTTCAATTTTTCTTTCGTGAGGCTCAGGTTGATAACCAACTACCCAGAAGAAATAATTGTTATTTGAAACGAAAATACCCATATCATTTTTAAAATCAGAATAAGAAAAGATAAAGAAAACGGTTTTATTTTTCTTCGGGCGTCATATTTTTTTTTTTAAATTCAACCTCATAGTTTTTTTTTTTTTTTTTGTAAATTCAATAAACAAGCCGATATCGACGTTGTCATCGGAATGAACGTAAAAGAAAATTGATTGAGTTTTTTACAAATATTTTTTTTCATTTTTCCCTCTTTTTTATTTGTCTGATAAATTCTAAGGAAATTGTTTTACCATTCTAGAATTTACTCGAGTGATTATATTTACCTACTTATTCTAATTTTATACTTTTTCTTCTTTGTTTCAGGTAAGTGTCGTACGACATACGTTTCTCTTTATCAATGTGATCACGAAGT
This sequence comes from Parthenolecanium corni, assembly GCA_038050395.1. Lineage (NCBI taxonomy): Eukaryota > Metazoa > Arthropoda > Insecta > Hemiptera > Coccidae > Parthenolecanium > Parthenolecanium corni. Next base: position 10,222,747 of record JBBCAQ010000003.1, on the reverse strand, counting down.
TTACGGGAAGTGGTTATTCTAATATCGTCAACGATGAGCTGGTAATAATTTTACATGATAGTTGTTGTTATTATTATGAAAACAAAATAATAATTTGTATTTATAATACCGACTACTCACAAGACTGCGTCAGCCGCCGCACATATTTCCATAAAGTATTGCCCTAATGGCGCACCCAATTTTGAATTATTGCAAATTAATATTTGAATAAAAATGATGGCAATATCATAAAAATATATCTTAAGTAGGTATACCTACTAGAAATATTTTTAAAGATATTTGAAATATTTCAAAATATTTTCAAATTGATATTTTAAAATATTGTTGAATTATTGTGAAGCTCCTTAGCACACGAATGCGCACAAATTACAATGAAACTCGATAAAAACTTGGAATGATATACTTTTACATTAAACACAAGAGTAATCCAATAGATTCAAGATGAGAAAGTTGAATTAATGAATAAAATATGCGACCTTATATACCTACTAAAAAAGTCGAGATAAAGAAAGAGTGGAATCGTGAATAGTATTTTTGGATAACGGGTTACATAAGAAATGGACTGCAAATATTGACAGAAAAAGAGATCATTGGAGCTGATGGAAAAATAATATAATATAGGAAAAAGACCGGAAGAGCTGAAAAGAGAAAAAAAAAAGGGGAAAAAAAGAGACGAATATAACATTATTTTGGGAATATATTTTAGTAATAAGATTTCTTTTTTATACAGAGAAGAGAATTTTGAGACGTTTTATAAAAATACATATTTCAGGCCATTTTTTCTCCCTTCTAACTTTTTTGTTTTTCATTATTAATCTGTGTCATTTTGGAATATCATTGATCACTGATTCATAGCTTGAGGAATTACCTAAATGAGTTATATTTGTTCTGAAAATAAGCAAGTTGTTCAAATTGGCATAATTGGAAGATTCAGTTTGAAAATATTGTGTTTCAGTTTGTTCGTACCTAGTAGCTTTCGAATGTGGGTTAAATACAGCATAAGTTAGTTTTGACTTATTCTCATTGAAAATATTTTCGTTTAGTCGTTCATTTTTACGAAGTATTAACCACAAACAACCATGTAAAAGTAACTTGTAATTGGACTAAAGTGATAATCAACAGTTCTTCGCGATAAGAAGTACGATAAAATGTACTTACTTATGTTGGTCTGTGGTAATTTGACCAAATGAGTGTAGTAAATTGGTACTTGACAGAGAAATTCAAATTTTTTGATATTTTTTCAAAAAACAATTTTTTTTTTTCTTCAGTTCTTCAATCTGTATTTATGAGTTGTTTATCTGTAAATTTGGTAATGAAATTAGTAATGTAGAAGTCAGAAATTGTATTAATTTTCTATGTACAGTACCTATATTACTATATGGAGTAGATTTTCATCAGCTTAAAAATGGAAAATATGACTTTGAATATGCTCTAAAAACTTGAAACATAGTAACAGATTCTGAAGTCGGATTCAGTTTTGATTGCGGAAAATAGCAGATCTACTCTGGAGTGGATTCTGGAAAGTGGATTCGAATTCTCATTGTTCATTTTTGAAGTTGTTTTGAAACTATTTTGGCAAAACAAACAGATATTGTTTTGTTTTTTTGTTTTTTTCGTTTCGTTTATACTAGAAGCTATGTTTTGAAGAATCTGATTCGAAACAGACACGAATCCAAATTGAAACTGTAGAAATCAGTTTCAGCTATTACATTGATAAATCTTATGGCTAAACGAATATACTTATCTCCTCGCCTTGTTAGTTGATCAATCCAACAACTTTATAGCTATTGTCCCCTGAACTTCAAGATGAAAACAAATCACAATTAGGTAACATCACACTTCATTTTTCTTTTCTTTTTTTTTTCCTGTCTGCAAAAGATTATTAAACAACCATTTATATTATTTTAAAAAGCCATGAAATTGCTAGATATTTTTGCAGAGAATCCTTCATTTCACCCTCATTGTTATAATTTTTCTTGTCGGACCCCCTCCCCCTCACCCCGCCCACTTTATAACAAGCTTTTTCGGCCACTCTTATATTATGTTGGTAATTATTGTTTACTTTACAATAGACAATAAATGTTGTTTAGGTATAAAATAGAGAAGTGCCTGTGTTTTGCTTATCGTTTTGAAATTAGCTATACTAAAGAGTCTTTTTTGTGAGTATACGATTCATCTTTTTTATCTGTTGGGCCAAGTTGATTTCTTTTTCCTCATATTTTTATTGTGTCACCATAATATGTAGCTATTACCAGAACGATCTTCTGTAAGGTGTTCAAGAATGTCTATATTTTCGTGTGACACTTTCATTTTTATGAACGCTGATGATGAGAAGTCTTTATCCTTTTTGTGCCGGTAGTTTATGTTGAGCTTGACTTTACTCATTGCCTTTTCGAAGATTTTTATTCACTCCGCTGTGGTCGAACTACTCTCGAATATTTTCGGCGTGATGAAGGAGGCGTACCCTCTGTACCTTTTATCGGTATGATTATCGATTCGAAGAAATGTTTCGATGTGGTTTTCTGGAAATTAAGGATGACTTCGTTTACGAGTTTCGAAAAAATACTTTCACCCTATTTTGCATGCAGTTGGACGATTCGATATAATGTTTCGAGATGAAAAATGGACGGCACAGTCGATATAGTATACATTAGAAATTCTGTCGAAATAACCACGAAATTTTGCAGTGCGAAGGAAATGTCAATAAGGAGGGTGACCAGCCATTGAATGTTCAAAGGCTGGCCAACTTTCTGGGCCGCAGCAGTGCAGCGTTTGAATTTACAAACATGACGCTAAATTTTGGCGATTGCAGGCATCTACTATACTCGGTGGTGTTTCTCCGGTTGTCCTTTCATTAAATCTGCCTTTTTGCTTGGTGCATACACATTATGTTCGATGGTACGTAGAATACGACAAAGCAGGTTCTTTCACCTCTGATCGTTCGTCGTCTGCGTTCATTTTTGTAAAAAGCAAAGCATATTTATAACTTCATCTTTTAGTATATTCTTGGGAGAGATTGTCGGTACCCCCCCAATATGTTCGAATGGTACGAGTACGATGGTCGACAAGTTCACGTTCCAGGTCCCAGCTGCTCTTCACCTTGCCGACCAGACAGACTGTTTTACTCGCATTGGGGGAATATAGGTACTCGATGTGGCCGTGCATGTACTGGGTGTATAGAAATTTCGAAGCCCAGCATTGTAGAGGCGCGCAGGTAAAATCTGTGCAGCGTGCGAGATTAATTTTTGGGAACCTTTTCCCCTTCGCCCTCGTACCTGTTGCTCTTTCATTTTTTTTTCCCCTTTAATATCGTAAATAAAATGTGTTTACGTGTGTTCTATAGTTAAACTTGATGCATACGTAGGTAATACTTCCAGTGAACGAGATTGTATTCGAAATCTGACGAAGCACCTGGACCCCTCCCCCCCACCGTTTCTTAAGAGTTCCTTTATTGTGCAGCTGTTTATTCCGTCTCATTTCGACGTAATTATGACGTGTGTGTGTTTTTTTCTCCTCGAGATTCCGGTAGTCGCACTTGTGTTTTCTTTAGCGTTCGACGCTGCCGTTTATGGAAATATAAATTTATAATATGTATGTGAAAAATGAGAAACGAAACTCGACGTCGATTTTGTCTTTTCAGTGATGGATGTGTAAAAAGTGGTCTTTTAGGGGTTATATGTGGGAAGGAAGCGTGCAAGGGATAGGTTCGTAAGCAACTTTTTTTGACTAAATTGCCCCCTTCATATTGTTGTTATCGCTCGAGCGGGTTACGAATTGCAGATTTTTTTGTAACTAAGCATTTTTGAATCGACATTTTATCGATTAAGAGTTTCTATATGAAGTCGATTTGCATGCTGATGGACTGACGACTGGTTAACTATAACCGTTAGTATCCTTTATAGGTGCCTCATCAAAATGATAAAATTATATGTTTCCAGGTAAATTAATCCCTATACTTTGAGGCACAAAGATGAAGGCGAGTACAAAAATGAATAAATTACTCGTTTTCAAATTTAATTTTCTCAAATTTGAGATTCGATCACAGTTTCCATATCCTCATTCTGTTTCACATAATATGTCACTAGCTCATTGTCAATTTACGTCTCACTCGTCCGACAAGTTTTAAAAATAATGCAAAATATAATTGTCTTGATGTCGAGTGTGACGAAAGAATTTTGAATATTAGAGAAATCAGTCGATTAGAGAAGTTCTATCTATAATTTTTGAAATTTGATTTTTAGAAATTTTAAATCGTTTTTCCATTCATCCTAACATATAATTATGTATTTGTCAATAAAAATTGTGCTTTATCACTATTGTTTCATATAGTCGCATCCTCGTAACGAAAATGAAGACTTTGACGCATCAAAAAGAAAAACATTCTGTGTTTTTGTCAAAACAGTTTCAAAACAACTTCTAATAATCATTCTAAATCCGGATCTACTTTTCAGAATCCACACTGGATCAGAATTCACATTCTTTCGCAAATCAAAACAGAATCCAAATGTTGAATCCGCTTTTATTTTGGCAAAACGCACGCGAATGGATTCGAATCCGTGGCAAAACGAACATGCCTGAAACAAGTTGAATGAATTTTTACATAATTACAATATTACGAGTTTTGTGGCTATTTTGATACCAATTATTATCGAATTATTATCTCGCACGCGGATTAATTATCTGCTATGCAGTACATACGAGTATTACGAGTATAACGAGTATAATGCACTTGCACAGCACAAGGTGCAAAAAATGATCGTCTAAGGCGATGGCCTGTATGTCCACACGATCGATTAGAATGTGCTCGCTCATACCATTATTTCCTACCGCCCCCCACCTCTATCTTATGTATGTTGACGTACTAGAACTTTTAACAGTTTGCCGCTAAAAGAGAGGACCTAGTATACGGGGTCGGACAACGAACCTTGAGAAATTATTTATTCAAAACTCTGTTGCTGATCGATTGTCGTGGAAAAAGATGGTACATTTATAAGTGTATGCAGTTATATATATATGTATATGTATTATTCGTTTTTTGCGAACCCCTATATTCTATAATGACGAACTTATGGCGTGAATTAACGTTGTTTGTCAACTTGTAACGTCGCGTGTCATTTTTTGGCTTTCATAATGTTTTATTTTCTCATTTTTTTTTTTTAAATACGAGTATATTCTGAACTGAAGGATTAATTCTGAGGATCAACTTACCACGATAATCAAATTGTCAGTAGAATAAGTCGCTCGATCTATGTATAATCGTTAATCTAGAAGTTCTTCTTCTCGATTAGATAAATGGTGGGCCTCTCAAAGAGGTGATTGAAGTTGCAAACAAACTTTTAAGCAGCTGCGGAAGTTCTGAAAATTGAATATCATGATTAAGCATTTTTTTTCTTTTTTTGCAAAAATTAAGTCTGGGAAAAGTTGCGAAGTAATGCGTTGAAATTGGATAGATACCACTGGTATACCATTTTCAATTTTGCAGCTTTCCTTATAACAACTTAATTTTGCACATTGTTAGCTTGCCAATACAAAAAAGTCGAAAATGAGCAAGAAAATATGAAGAAACAATGTTTTACTCATTTTGTGTGTTGGTTTTTTTTTCCTCAAATTAATGGAAAACACTATACATCATCATTGAAATGTTGAACGAAAATACTAACTCAGTCGGATTGTTGACATAATTTTTAAAATTAATTTCGCAAAAACGGAAGAATATTCACTTTTCTGAGCTTCCCTTGCTCCTCGCATATTGAAAGTACACCACACGTTCACTTAACACATGTTTTCCTCTCGTACAGTATGGTGGACCTTTTAGAGAGCACCCAGTTTGCAAAAAAAAAAAATTTAGCTGAAAGAGAACTGTAATAATTTCATCGTGATTAAAATCGCGCTGAAAGAAATTTCTACCTTAAATTATTTTAATTACAACATGTAAAATGGCCTTAAGGCAATACAGAATTAATGTGAAAAATCTATTTAAATTCTCGTAAATTAAAGATTAGTGGCAAAAATTCTAAAAAATTTGTGTTACACATTAAATTGTTGCGTATTCCCCCAATTATTCCTTTTTCTGCCATTTACTCGTGGAAAATGTTTCCTAGTGAGTCATCGAAGAATTGTATTACTACTCAATAGAGGAAAAATGTAACCGCATATTTGAAATGCAAATCTTCCTGTTATTATTTCTCGCGATGAAAATTTTTTTTTTTTTCGAATGTTTATTTGGAGAATCCAATCCAGTTTTAATTCCTTAATCCTCGCCTGCCCCTATACAGATGAGCTCAAAGAGAATGTGTTTTTGCTAGAAGAGAATGTTGACGGAATGTTGACGCTTCGTATATTATTTGAATTTGTTATTCGAAGCTTGATTTATTTTCGTCGCCTGCGAAATCGAAAATACAGCTAGGTACAGTTTCCATTAATGTTATTTAGGTTGTAATTTCTGTAACTATTTCTACGTTGAATCATACTTCCAAACTGATGATGAAAAAATGACGATGTCGTGCTAATAACCTTTTCCTATTTCACGATGGATATCAATTGGGTACCATCATCAAGGGGGGAAGTGTGTGAGAGCGATTCAAAAAATGATATTTTGTTTGTACATACTCGTATTTTCTATTAATTATTTGACCACTAAAAAATTAATGTGTGAGGTCACTGTAGGATTTTGTTGGATTTTGTGGAAATTCTGGCAGTTTTTCAAAATTAATTTTAAAGATTTGCTTAAAAACTGTTGAAAATCCTGTTCACAGAAAACCAACAATTTACCATAGAAAAATTCTTTTGCACTCATTTAAACCGTTGAAGCGTCGACTTTCAAGAAATTATACTGATTTCAACCTGTAACATGCCTAAAACATGCGTAATTTTGAGAAACGTGTGTTTGGGTTGGGGTGACTTTGCCAATGAATTATTTTTCTATTCTGATACCTGAATTATAGTTTCATAATGTTATTTTTTGTTCTGTTTTTCGAAATTGTTTATTCATTATGCTCTGTCATTCTATTTCTAGACATTTTTATATCATCCCAATACATTTCAACATCATTCGGTGTTTCCAGAAGATAGAAAAATAAAAATTGACGAAGTTACCCATTGATTCTAAAGTCACAAAATTCTACAATTGTCAACTCCATGTTAGATGAGGCATATACATATTCTTTCAGAATAATTATTTTAAATTAATGTACTGTTACATCATGTGCCTTTTCATTATGATTATTTTTGACTGACTTTAGGCAATTTTTCGTGCAATTAATGTGATCTATTTTTTGATTGGCAAAGTCATAAAAGTGCGCCAAGTGCAAAAAAAAAGTGTTTTTTTTCTCAAAAAATAAGAAAAGTGCACAGCTCCCAACCTGTGAGTGTTGAAAGGTTGGTTCCGATACAGTTTTTCAAATTCACCAATAACCCCGTAGAATTTTTTCCATCTACAAATTTTGTGGAAAAAGTGGACTTTGAAAAAAGAAAAAAAAGATCACTTTAGCGTTCTATGAAATCTGAGTTTATACCCTTAGCTCACTTTGGAATCTGGGTTCATGCCATGGTTCATGCGCTTAGCTCACTTTGGAATAGAAATGTGAACTAAGCGCATTTTGTCACTGATACGACTACTGCGTGGAATGTACTGAACTCTGATGCACTTAGCGCACTTTGGAAACGGCTGAAAAGTATAGCCTTTTGTATGAAGACGGAATCATAGATACGCGGACTACGTTTTGGAAAATTTATATGCAACAGTCGATGAAGGGATGGATCACTTTAGACACCAGATCGCAGCATTATTTAAAAAATGGTTTTTTCTGCAATGAGCGCATTTTAGAATCCGGCTCTTCAAATATTTTTTCAAATAAACCTCGGAACCCTCTAAAGAATGTTGACCCTATAATCCTAAGCTCTAACGGAATTGATACTCCACCTGTAGTGATTTTTTAATGAATACGATTTAATTAATTTTACAACTCAGGCAAAAATTTTGATCCCAGCAGTCACTCGGTACAGTAAATATAAAGGTTTAGCAGATAGTACGGCGAATAGGGTGAATGAGGGTCGGACGTCTATGAACGACGCATTGCAGAAGACTTGTTGGCCTTGTAATTGGGGTGAAAGGGGGACAAGCCGCCGCGCAGAGGGTTGGTGTCGAGGGCGATGACCTACGAGTTGGAGACTGCACATATAACCGGTGTTCGTCTGTGCTCGCGCATCCGTGGGGTAGGAACATTCTTTCTTTATTTTTTGACAATCGAAAAATAGATTGTTGCTTCTTTTCATCTCGGCGTACCGTCTGCTCGACGATTGCCAAAGGCAGAGGGAGAAGAACTGTAGGTGCCTCAGTTCGAATGTCTTTGGTCCTCGTCGCTTTAAGGGGGTATCGTGAGTATTTAGAAGAAATAGCGTCGGTGCGAGTGCAAGCGTGTGCTCCGGTTCTCTCTACAATTTATATGCGAAGGGTAGTTCTTTTTAAAAAAATACATAATAAATGGTGTGTGTGTGTTCGGTTACCTTTTCTCGGTTTCTTTTTTTTTTCTTTCTTTTTTTTTAATGTACATTTACTCTCCATTCTTTATACTACGAAGCCTACGTGTATACATGTGAAATAATGGTATCTGGTGCACGTGAGTTAAGGGTAGGGGTGGTAAACCGGTTTTTCGCTTACATTGACCACCGTGTATAGTATGCTCCCTCTTGAGGAGATTTTTCTTTTTAGCGAAGCGAATCGTTCGCAGTTCCTGAGAGTCCGAGTCCGGTATTTTACGATATTTTATAAATTGCAGGTCGCGATTTCGATAAATATTATATTATTGGGTGCGAAAAGTGTTGAAATATTGCCTCGCCTTGTTTCGTGACTCATATACACATGTATGTGTCGATTGTGCGGTTAAACGTATTATAGGGGCCAGTAGTGATGTGATTCTGTAATCTTACCAAATTCAGAAGTGTTGAAAATCTCTTGACGCGCAAGTATTGTCATCGAATCTTTTTAGTTTTAGTTTTGCTACCATCTTTTATACTGATGAAAATCATTACAAATGTCACGAATTTCCTTTCGCCAGAGGAGGTAAATAAGACTGCAGTATTTATAATTGGTCGATAATTATATTACTCTAGTGGAGGATAGCAAATCTAAATTTATTGAAGCTATGTGTTGGTGTGTATTACGCATATGTACTTGGTAGATGCAGAACCACCCTTGAGGATGATTCGAAGGCACTATAGAGGTGTGTGTAAATGGCGTTGAGAGCACTTAGGGATCGTACCGGAGTGGATTCTCCATCAGGTTTGAATAGCTTTTTCACCAAATAAGAAGGTACGAAGCATATGAAATTGTTTATTTCGTTGGTAGGTATATTGGTTGGTTAGTAATTGGCAAGTTGGACGCATAGTTGTAAAGATGAGTACTCGCTTGAACATTTTTGCCCAAATTCTGCGCAATGTTTGGGAAAAATCTCGGTGGTGTGGGCGTCGAGCCGAGAAGAATATAATGCGCTAAACTTATATTGAAAAATTGATGAGTTTTATCTGAGTATGTATATGTACGAGTATGTTATCAATCTCCGCCAAAAACTGCGCAGTAAATTTTAACTTTTCCGACTTGAGCCTCAAACACGTAAAACAATTTTCACGAACATTTTATTTCGAATCGATAGTCTTTTTGTGAAAAAATATAATGTCCAAAATGGCTTTCAACCACCGACGAACCTTCTCTGGTATACCATGCACTGTTTTCTCAACATTTTTTGCCTTTTATTACTATCGAATTGATTTTATATAAAAATATTCTCATTATGTACGAGTATCTACTTGATTTTCAAATATTCCAACTTTTTTCTCAAAATTTCCGGGTGTGTGTGTGGGTGGGTGGGTGGGAGGAGGGGAGTTTATTATACCTCTGATGAAGTTTAGTTCTCCTCGACCACCTTGTTACGCTTATGGTGGCAATTTATTATATTATGTAATTGATGTATAGGTAAACTAACGTCGATTTATTCGCAAAGGAAACCCTACTTTTGTGGCGAAGTTTGCTGCATAAGTGCTTTTTTAATATTCGTCCTTACCTCCGTGTACAGAAAGAATTCTGGTTTTGTTCAAGTGGTGCTCTAAAATTTGAAGAGTTTTCTGTCTGCTGTAGAAGATCCGTGTGTTGTAAACGGGCTCAACTATACACACGATGATTACGTAAACGACGACGACGTCGATTGAAATTTATTGGTCGGCTCTCGCGGTGGACGATGGCGCAAAACGACGACGCTGCGCCGCTGCGGCTGATTTTTAGCCGCGGCTGGCTGGTCTGCTGCACCAGCGGTTTTTTCTGTTCCAACAGAGAGAAGATGATGGACGCAGGAGACGTGGCCCCAAAAACCGGTAGTGCAGTGCGTCTGCGGCGAGGTGAGAGGGGAACTTTCTCTCTGGGCTGTCGTCGAATTTGCCGGGACGACGAGAAGCGAACGTGCGCGTTTGTGTGTGTTGGATTTGTGTGCGCGAGGTGTGTGCTATAGCTGGCTGGCTGGCTGATGGTTGCCCCTCGTCCGTCCAATTTCACAATTTGCTCGATGGTGCATTGAACGCTGTGGGTACGGCGGCGCAGTGGTGGCCGTACGCAGCCAACTGGTGGCCAGTTATAGCCGGAAGTACACGGAAGAGGAAGAAGAATGCACAACAGCAACAGCAAATTAATTGTCGGCTCGATGAGACTTTCGATTTTTGCCCGCAAGTGGTCGCCGGTCGGTCGGTGGTTGGCTCGTCGAGTTCTTCTCGAACGTTGTTTGCGTAGAGTGGGTGAGCTGTGAGAAGGCGTCCGCAGCGGCTATGATGTATATTTGTTGGTATAGATGATATATACACACAGTACACACTGCACGGGTTGATAGTGATCATCGAATCTCTAAAAGTTGAGTCAAGTTTTGACACTTTACCGTCCAAACTCCGAATCAGCTTCTATCTGTTGGGTTATGAAACACGACACACTGCATGCCGAGGAAGGTACACACTTGCGAGTTTGCTATAAGTTTTTGATAGACAGTCTGTTTTTGTGTTTGTAAGAACTGAGAAGAGTGATATAACTGTGGTTTCTTTCCAACAGAGTTGGCAAACCGCATTCACTTCGATAATATATGTTATCGTGAAAATGGCTACCATTATGACTACCGCGCCGCCGTCTACTTGACAAATATTATAGATTCCGCCTGAATCAAAGAGTGATTCTTGGTGAGCGAATTTTTGAGTGTTATTACAACGATTTACCCCATGCAAATACAATAGCAAAGAAATTCATCTGCCTTTGAAAATTATCGAATTTTGTGAAATCAATAGGTGTACTCGTACATACAGGGTAGTTGTTTGACTACCATTATGGTGTTTGGGTGAAATTCCACCAAACACCCGCTTACAGCCCCCACTATTGAAACAATATACTTTAACATGGTGTTATTGGTTTATGGCGTCCGGAATTGGACGTCATCAACCTACCAGATGCCATAATTGTGGAAATGGATGAATGTAAGAACGCGATATTGGTAGTCGAGTAAGCATATTATGAACAGTATAAGAAGGGGAGAAGTCCACTTTTTCTAAAAATCAAGTTCTTCTCATGCGCAATTTTATACATCAAGCCCTACTTACCTACTGTAAAAATGTTATGTCCCAAAATTCATCCATCGCTGGGAAAATAGACTTCAAAGTTAAGTTGCTACTCACGAAGGCTATATGTAACGTGAAAATGTTTTCTCGAATGAATGAAATGATTTATTTATAGTTGTGTTATGACATCATAGGTCTTTCACGTCTTGGGATGATGGTTGGGGTGTGAAACTGTAGGTTGTGCGGTTGAGACGGAACTTTATGATAGTGGATAGAGCAAAGGTGGTTGGAGAGGCTCAGACGAACAACTCGATGCGCCGCGAGCTGTCAAGTCAGTCTCCCGCCATATCCTGGTTTTGGGTGGATGGTGTGGGGGTGGGGGGAATTGGACAATCGCAGGCCCAGGGGTACAATCAGAGCTTAAGCTTCCCCTCAACGGAACCAGGTTCAAACGATGAACTTTGGCCTAGGCATAAAGAGAGTGTACAAACGAAAATAGACTGTGGTTCAGCTAAACCATCATAATTGCTGACGCAGCAATAAAATAGTGGGAATTCTGATTATTCGCATCTGTGGTTGTCTATTTTGGGTTGTGCGGTAACGCAGTGAGTCCAAACTACCGGCGCAAAATCCAGATACATCAATAAAAAAAAATGGAACTTTGCAGTGTACAGTTTACCCAACCTGTGCGAATACAATAGAATTCCTCTTAATTTTTAGCTGAACTCGCCTTAAGCGTCGATCGGACTCCACTCAACTTGAACCAGGTTTAAGTGGAGCTCAACTTTTGAACTCGCATTGTACACCCTAATTTTTCAAGTTGAACCTGGTCTTTGTTTAAGCCCCACTTAAGCTCTGATTGTACCCCCGGCCCTTAAGCGCAACTTTTCAGGCATGCGCCGAGCACTCAAGTTGGTCCCCCGCCAGATCACAGTAGGTGGGTCAGGTTGTGTCGGAGACAAGTCACGAACCCAGGAACTTTCGGTTACAAGGTTGAGCACTCTACTACGCCACGCAGACCACAAAATGTTTTCTTTGCTCTCCCTGTACAATTTGAAAAAGTGGACTTTCTCCCTTTCTACATAGGTAGGCTATTCCTGTTCACGGAAGCGAGGATTACTTTAATTTACATTTCTTGCGCTGCTAATATTTTGCAGCAGTTGCGTGGTCCTGGGCCATGGTTCTCCTTAAAATTTTCCAACATATACTTAAAAAAAAAAAATGAATTCGCTACAACAGTTTTGCACTATAGCTATAAAAGCTTTTTAGGTTTCAATATCGTTGTTGGTAGTATACATCCGACTTTTAATGTTCGCCAAAATTTTGCACACGTTTCAATCTTCTGTTCTTTGTAGTTCATCATATATTCGCCATTTCTATTGTTCGGCTGCTGGAATGCGATTGTTTCGCCGCGCGATGAAAACCTAGATTACTCGTGGCGGTGCGGGAGAAAAAGAAGAAAATAATATGAAAATAATGGTTCGAAAATAAAGAAACTATGGAGAGTAAAGTTTTTGGTTATCAACGGTTTGTTCGCCTTTTTTTCTCTTTTTTTTTTTCATTTATTTGGGCGGGGGAACAATGGTACGCATTAGGTGTCTGCAGCCATTAAGTCATTAATCAAGGCTCGCGTATTTATTCTGCACTCGAAATGATTGATAGAAAATGGGTACACAAGAATATTCATTTTTACATCCGATCGATATCCACCCTTCGCCGCGGAGAGCTTTTCTTCACCGTCGGCCGTGAATGGAGAAATGTGTTCGGGTATATGAGCATGAAATTATACAGCGTATAGCTTTAATAAAAATAAAAAAAATGAATGAATGAATGAACGAAAAAAAAAGAAAGAAAAAGGTTAAAGATGAAAAAGCGAAATCCTGATGTGCTTTTTTAAGGTTGTAAATGGGAAGAGGGTATCTAGTATATTTACCTATAGGTAAAATAATGGTCGAGAGTACGGTTACGCAGGCAAATAGAATAAAATTTTACTGGATTTCAGATTATACTCGAATACGCATTATAAGTCGAAGTTTATAGTCTTACATCGATTAAAAATTGTTCTGATTAATTTTAAGAGAGGATGTCGACTTGAAGAATCTTTTTTTTTTTTGGCTATTAGATATAATATGGGTACTAAGTGGAATGGTACGTTTTTTAATGTGTCACATACTAGAATGACGTTGTGAATGGAATGTACAATAAGTCTGCTTGTAAAATTATCCGATGATTGGGTATGCGCGTTATCATAACTTTTTTTAATTTTAATTTTTCTCCCTTGAAACGGTGGCCCTTGCCAAATTTGGTTTTCGCTCGACATTTCTTGGCTCGTTGACTTTTTCTTGTTTCGTTTTGCTTAAGAAAAAAAAATGTGTCTAGTATAAAGTGCTTGAACGTTGGTGATATTTTTTCCTTTCCGAACTGGTGGTTTCTTAGATTACCCACAATATAAAGGTTATAGTCAGTTGTAAAAAGTGAAGTGCCTTTGCGCACCAACACAAGAACGATTGGTGCGTTATTACACGTAACACTAAGCAATTAACTTGAAACCGCCAACTTATACAATATTCGCACTTCCTTAAATAAAAAGCCTTTAGCTCCAACATTTGTAATGTATATAATAATGTACTAAGATTTCATTATTTTTATTGAGGTCATCTTCTTAAGGTTTCAAAGCATAATTTTTTGACCACCGTCGTTAAAGAAAGAAAAAAAAAGAGTGATAGAGAGAGGAGAAAGAACTTGGTTGGTATGTCTCTTTTTCGAATAGAATGAAGGGATTCAGAAACCCTTCAATATTGTTACATCGAAAGCTTTACATTCGAATGGAGCTGTCGTCTAGCATCATTTTTTTTTACCAACTCGTCGAACGTGGCCAATTCGCAGAGTATAGCATATTGTCGACTAGGTTCTGTATATGCCAGGGATGAAATTTTGTTCTCCGATTTCTACAATCGTTTTCGAATAAACGAAGTTCTTTTTGTCAGGTGACATTGAAATACGATGGTTTTTGATGTGTAAATACAAAAATAATATGCGAACAGTAAATTTTTGATTGTCAGCGTACCTATAATTTCGTAAATAGACGTGCAGTGTAACTATACCTACTCGTATATACATTCAGCCAGGAAAATTTTGATAGATAACTTATTTGCCGACTGTATTTTCAAGTGCGATTATCCACAATCGAATTTTTTTCGTTTGTAATTTATTGTGTACATTTGTCAGCTCCTAGAGGAGTCGAAAATATATTTCTGAATTTGCATAAGTGTTCTAAATTGGAAGTTTATACTCAACATGTACAACTAATTTGGTCTTGGAAGAGTTGAGCAGTGGCACAGCTAAAGTAGGGGATTTAGGGAGCTGAAACCTTCGCCCTTAGCCATCAAATTTCATTGAAAATAGACTGAAATTTTTCGCTATATTTTTATCTTTTGGGTACATATTTCAAGCTCAGCCCCTCACTCGGCAAATTTCTGGTTGCGCTATTGTGCGTGAGTGTTTTAATACTTGAAAAGGGCCTTGTTTGCATTCGTAAACTTTTATTAGAGATCGACTTTATTATCAACCGGAGTAATGTTAGGCAGAAACCATCGATAACCACAAATAATTTAGGATCTCTATGGAAGTTGTCGGTCAGGTTTTTCGTGTACACTCTGTGTAAAGCTTATTTTCAGAAATATTGAGTAATAGGTTAAAAATTTGAAGAAGAATACCTATTTACGAAAAGTGGGGACACAATATGGTAAGAGAAACTTGGTAAAAAAGTGAAAATCACTAAGAAGTACATGAAATATGACTTGTCAGCTTGTTCGGAATGGACCCGGGCTGCTATTGCTTCTCTTCGGTCTGCGGATGTTTTCTGCACTGCGGAAGTGCAAGGAAGAGAAACGCGTTAGAACAGAAAACCTGAATGAGAAATGCACCGCTCACGCACACGTATGAAAATGAAATGGGGGAGAAAAAAAAACGAACGTATAAAAACGAATAAGAGAAAAAGTAAAACAAGGCGGAAATAATATACCTATTGTCAAACCGGCGTGTGATTACCAAATTTGAAATTGGACCTCAGTGAAACATCGACGATATAAGCCTTGAGTTAAAATTGTGCAACAGTGATGTTGAAATCATCGATAATGAGTTTGTATTATTAATCATCAGTACTGGCTGGGGACGTTGATACAGTAGGCTAGTGCCATTAAGTTGGAAATTTCATTCATATTTTGGCTGATTGATATATTTATGTATATCGTAATATCGAACATCGAATTTCGTTGCGTTATGAATTTGCGTTTTGGCAGCCAAAATGTTAATTTTCACGAATTTAATTCAGCTCGAAAGACTTACGCGATGTCTTCTTCTTCTTCCTTTTTTTTCTGCCAAGTTTTGCATAAAGTTTATATTCAGATTGGGATAGGTACAGTTTGAAGATGTATATTTCTCATGTGTCTGGACGAAGCTTTTTTTTTGCTCCCAAATTGAGCTGACAAATAAAGAGCTTGAGCTTACAAATTGAGACTATGAATGTGAAATTCTCCATAATTCTGCTTCCTTCTTGGACAAATTATACTTTCATCCCTATAGATCCTCATTGTTTTCCTCTTCTGTCCTCGCTTCTCTCGTAAAGAATGTTGAACCGCATGTTGTCAGCTATTCTTCTCGCATACGTACCTACGCTGTACTTGTCATTTAGGAAACCAGCAGAATACATTCTTGGAAAAAATAACAGAATAATGGGTAACCTAGAGCATGTTTCGCCTGTCTATGTTGAAGTCAAATCGATCAATCGTTCGTTGGTGGGATCGATTATATTATCAGCGTACGTGCGTCATTATCAATCGTCGAGAGGCTCGACAAACAAATACCTGTTTTTGATGTGACGTTTAATCGCTTGTTTATAGAAAGGTTCTCTCTTATATTTCCACCTCTGAATCAATTATTCTGCATTTCGAACTATGATTTTGGCATTCTAATCGATATACGAAGGAATTGAATGTTTTCCGCCGTCTGTGGACTTTGCTTAAAATATTTATATAGCAGGCTAAACAGTCATGTTTTTATTAGATGATTACCACAAAAATTGTTGAGGGGGGGGGGTCATAGCTCCTATACCCCGTTGAAAATCGTAATTATATTCCTTAATAAGTTATTTTACATAATTTAGACTACAGTAGTAGTAAACATGTACTTTTGCGCTAAATATTTAAAAAAGTAAATTGAATAGTTACAACAACAAGAATTGAATTCGGCAAAATCCAAAACCGAATAAAAGTGATACAGTTACGATTTACAGTGGTTTGGTGCTGTACAAAATGAACTTATTTTTAGTAGTCCGCTATTTTTATTTCATGATTATAGTAGATCAAGTCAGCTTATTTCAACAAAAGTTTTGTCTATTTCTTCGAGACTTAGGAGGCTGATTCTGTACTATTCAGGGGTGGGGGCTGCTAATTTCAGCTTGGGGCAGAGTCCGCCCAACAGCACCGAATGACCGTCTTATGATTTTCATCCTGCCGAATAAAAAGAAGTTGTACCTATAGTTGCATCCGCGAGTACCCTTTTGTTTAGCCACACCCCCATCATTATACGAAATCGGACAATTAATAATGTTTGTGCTGATAGTAAACCATAATATTATAATAGTTTGTGAAGTTGATGTCTGGCACAAGGTCATGGCATCACTAAAGTAATCGACACGACACGTGTGGTCGTATTAAAATCTAATTTAGCTAGATTTTGATCTGAACGACGTTTTAATTGATCGACTTCGAACGAGAGTTCGAACGAGTGGTTATGGGCTTGAAAAGTTTTACGACTCTCGTTTGGGGTTCTCATAGTTCTGAACGAAACCTGCATCGAGAAATTAGCCTTTTGTGAAGCGTTACTAAATTAATTAATTGTTTTTGCAGCAAATGTTCCGAAAATATTTCCTTTCGACCGTATTTTTGGTCGAAGAGAGGGGTTGGGGGGGGGGGCGTAAGTAAATCAATCTGTAAATGAGAATAGAAACTTGTCGATCCCGCAATGCCAAAAGGTGTTAAGTCCATTAAAAAAAAATTTACGACTAGTACGAACAAAGAAATGTCATTACATGCTCTACTTTGGTGCAGGTAATATTGTTTTTGTAAACTTGAATAAGGACTATATAATCAACTGTCTTGAAATTCAAGTTGACTAAAGCAGTTATATTATAGGTAGCAAAAAAAAAATACATGTAATAAAATTTATTTTCTCACATCTCGTAAATTTTTTTATGTGGACGAGTACATAGCATCTTTTGGCATTAAATTATCGATGTGATTATGCATGGATATGAGAGTAAAAGGTACCTAGTAGCACGACCAAATCTGTGATATTACAAAATAATATTGTCAAGATATATCAAGTAAGAGATTGTGACATTATCGCTAGATTATTTTCAGTATCCTATAAATTATAAATATTAGTCTAAACTGTTATCATAATATTAGCAAAAAAATACCTTGAAAATATTGCTGTGAATAGTGTATCTAGAAAATATTTTGAGTGCAATATTGGCAGGATATTTCAAAATATTTTGTTAATATTACAAGATATTGGAGCTTATTGGAGAGAATTCTTAGTAGTATTTCCAAGACTATCAGAAGCTATTGACTAGATATAGACTTGTGTACAAACTCTAATATTGTGTAGCCATTCTGTAGATATTGAAATGTAATATTCTCTAGATCCATATAGAGATGTACTTTAGCTATTAAGTAGTCATCATCAAGACGATATCCTCAATGTATTGTGTAAGCTTTCGTTATAATTAGAGACCGGATTTTTTGGCACTGAAAAATAAAAATTCAGCACAAAACAAGGCAAATTTGGCTTTATTTGGCAAAAACATTTGAAAATCAAAAACAAACATTAAATCATAAAAAAATTTAAAAACGAAGCCATTTTTATCATTTTTTACAAAAATTTCTCATAATTCCATCAGTAATTGCAGAATAAATTGCTTCCATGATTTGTAGGCTGAGATTTTTTGTGAACACATCTGTACTTTTTCTTGTTGAAATTTTCCCTCGAGCACCTGGAATTATGCTTATTTTCTGACAAACATCGTCAATAATTTCAATTTGAGCATGTAGTTCTAATTTGGCAGTTTTTATCGTTTAACATATATATTTCGGCATTTATGTCGGTTTTGGCAATTTTTGGCAAAATAAAATTTTTTTCCCAGGCTCCTACTACCCCATAACGTATTTCTTTTTCATTTCTGATCTTCTGCCTTTAAAGGAACTCATTTGGAAAATGCCAATAAATCCGGTCTCTAGTTATAATATTATGGCAATATTATTCTGTAATATTAGCAAGTTTTTTTTAATATCTACGTAATATCACACGATATATACCTGATATACCTGTGCTGCTAGGGGTGCGAAATATTGTTATTGATGTGAAAAATCTTAGTTTTCGGTTTTCATTGCACGGGAGTGAATTTGGAAATTTAACCCAAAGTTGCTGCATCATAGTTGTCATCGAAATGTTCTTATCAATAATCTTTTGATTAATTAACTTGGTGATTCGTTAATCGTTTTCAGTTTTCTAATTTTCGCTGCTGTATTATTGTAGGTAGGTAGTTGTTTTTATGCATTATACTCGTACCTATCATGAAAGTGAAACGAACACATTGAAGATGTAACAGTGATTAGCTGAGACTTGCGTTTTATTTTTGTTTTAAATCGATTTCATTATCACCGCAGTTATGAATTTATCTTCTTTTTTCAAATCTTTACATATATATCTGTTGCCAATAGTAGCATTCTCACCACAGTCGCGTTTCTTTTTCTACATCATGCCTGAAGTTCAGTGTCAATATAGAATCTCTAAAAATCAGCCTTTATGCGTGTAAAACGTAGGCATACCTAAAGAAGGCCGAGTGCGTTGACTCGTTCTTCTAATAATGAATAAATTGACCTTTAGCCCGTCCATTTTAGCCCACTTTATTTGTTCTGATAGGTACCGCATCTGTCCGATAATATATTCGATGACGTCTGTATGGATTTATGTCGCTAATTTATTTCCATGCGTTTTCAGTTTTTCGCGTCTGCGTTTCAATACAAAATTAAGAAACACAATGTTTGCATTTCAGTCACCTGCAGTAGATCATCAATCAATTATTTAAAGCTACTATACGTCATACTTGAATGGGGAATGCCCGCCAGCTGTACTGAATAATCATATTGTGCGAATATATCGTCGTTGATTCAATTTCTGAATGAAGTGTAGTGTAAGAAACGAGTGTTCTAAGTGAATGGGATTTTTTTTATAGAAATAGGTAATTCGTTTGTGTTTAGAGAAACATGAATCTAGTATTTAGGGAATGTTTTGTCACAGGAATTCGAGTATGAATTATTTATGTTTTGTGAGAAACTGAGAAATATGACGGTACAGTTGTGTATAATTATATACAATTCGTTGTATAGTGCACTAACCTTGCTCCATATTAGGTTATCTCCTGCAGCAGGTAGATAACCTTGGAAGAAGTAT
This sequence comes from Parthenolecanium corni, assembly GCA_038050395.1. Lineage (NCBI taxonomy): Eukaryota > Metazoa > Arthropoda > Insecta > Hemiptera > Coccidae > Parthenolecanium > Parthenolecanium corni. Next base: position 10,202,650 of record JBBCAQ010000003.1, on the reverse strand, counting down.
TCGTGCATGCATTCGGACCAATTCGATGCTGCGCCATAATCCTCGTTTTATCCTAAAAAAAAAAAAAAAAAAAATGTAGTTCAATAAAATCAGAATAATGTAGAAAATGAGAAAATCAAAAGACCTGCGGTAAGATGTAAATTTTAGTTATCTGAAAACTTTCTTTCGGTTAGACTGTTTTTTAGCTGTGTGCTTTCTCTTGCTTGACCTTGAGTGGGGGTAAATTACATTCTTGAGGGAAGAGAGCAATTAGTTTCTACTTTACTCGGAGAAAAAAATACATATTACAAATGAGAGGTATGCTGCGTATTAACTTTGGGCAATTTAGGTGTATGTGAAAAATCAATATTTATGTAAAATGTTTCGAACTTCAGTGTGCGCAGCGCGCTAAAATTTTAACATTTCTTACCAATTCTTAATAAATTTATATTAATTTATCCTACAAAACGTGAATCGTCCTTATAAGTTATAGTGTGCAGATATATTAAAATTTAATAATGCAATATTCACTCAACCTAGTCTCGAATAAAGTCGCGAGTACCTAACCATACTGCACTGTTTCACCTGACGCGACTGGGCAACTCCCCCCCCATTCCCTCCCCGAACCTTATATTCTTTATTGCATCGGTTCTCATTTTATTTTCGTTGATTTTTCTTTTCCATCAAGGCTGTCCCCGAGCCGATGAATGGAATTTTCTCTTCGATCGTCGCTCGTTCGAAGTGTTTCGGTTTCATTGAAAATCGACCCTCTTTGGTTACCTTATATTTCCTAATTCGTTGCAATGAAACGGATTCCTAGACAAGCATATCAGGTATGGTATGGTATTGGGCAGAGAGAGAGATACGTAATACCTGCAGAAAGGGGAAAAAAAATATAGTCGTAGATATTTACGAAATATTTATAGAGATTGCGACGAGAGTACTATAAATATGTGTGTTGTGTAAAAAAACGTGAACAGTGAGCACGTGACCTTCGGTTGTTGGTGGCTGTCCGAATGGAGTAAAAGCGGGCGATACATAATCGGTGTCGTTGGAAACCAAAAAATCTCTTTTAGAAGCTTTAATAGGCTAACCGTGACATACTTATTCCAATTTATCCGGCAGTACATGTATATATTATATATATATATATATGTGTGTGTAACGCAATCTGGGACACTACGTGCGCACTGTTTTCCTACTCTCGTGATCCTAATTTCCCCCTCCCCTCCCCTCTGACTCTATGCATTCGACAATATTATCGTCATTGATTTGGAGGATCGGAATATTTTACGAGTATACGATCCCACACCCCTATTTTGCATAGAAATCGAGAAGCAGTTTCACTTGAATCAGGTATTCGACTAATTCATGTATAGCTGCGGCTGCACAACTGCTTGGCATCACATGTCCTAAACTTGTTCTTCATTTGGAAATTGATTATTGTAGCCGATGAATTTTATTATACTTATTTACATTTTACAGTTATCCAGTATTATATTTTGGGTTTTTGAAAGATTCATGTAGGAATGAAGGGAATATTTTTATAATCTTGCTGGATTATAAATAATGAGATCCTCACGCTAGTAATCCAAATTCTGTTCGGATGTTTGTGTCAGCATGAAAACATTTATGAATAACTCAAATAAGTATCATCAGTTTCATGAAAATTTTATTTTCGAAATGTTTTTCACCGATAGGATTTTGTAAGTGTGTTTCATCATTCTCCATCATATTCCGATATTTGGGTTTTGGGCTTGAGGTGGTTTTGAGTTTATCTCATACATTATCCACATTTTGGTTTCTGTTGGCCAGTTATGTCCCGCGTCTCAAAGGTTTGGAAAAGGTATAAAAGTTAGCGTTTACATCTAAGTGTGTAAGATATTTACTGCGTATATCAATAATTTTTTTTTCTCGAGTTGTAAAACTTATTTTACTTACAACCCTAAGACCTGATCTGATTAAAGATAGCCTTTATCGAAAGAACCAGGTCCAGAAACAGAGATACGTATTCTGCTTGAAATGAAGTCATTATACTCCTTTAAGTCGCTTACGATTGCATAAATCGATTCTAGCTTTTTTTTTTTTTTTCTCACATTTTACCTTAGCTATAGAATTACGAAAGATTCGAACCTTTTGTCACAAAATTATCTCGAGCCAACGAGAACAAAAGCAATTTACTCGGTTTTTTTAGTAATTTCATTTTTCGTTTTCCGCGTAACCTCTTCGCCCCATTTGGCAGTATTATATTTTCCTTTTTCTTCGTCTGATTCCCCCCCCCCCCGCCACCTCAGGATGTGTAGCACAATCTTTGTTACGAAATTTCTGCACCGAAAAAAAAAAAAAAAAAAACCGAGTAGTCATAATTGAAAAAGTTCGTTGTCATTATTAACGGCGAATTGGACGATGAGGGGTTGGCGAAAAAGGGGTGAAGGGAAAAAAGAAGATCAACGTTGAATAACAGCGCGCGATAAGATGAGAGGGGTTAGATGAGGGGACAAGAAACGAAGGGGAAAAGAAGTGTGAAGAAGGCCAAAGAAACAGACTAATTTTTCTCTCTTAATCCGCGTCGACTTTTTTCCACCCCTTCTACCATTGTTTCTTTCTTGTGTAAGGTCGAAAGGGGTCGGTTGTATCTATTTTATATCGTGTACATGTATTCTTTTTTTTCCTGAGCTTGCTTTCGCTTTCTTGAAGGTTGGTGCGAGATGAGGACGGATAGAGAGACGAAGAGTTAAGACGAAGCAAGGTATGAAGGCAGGGGTGAAGCAGTTCAAAAGAAGAGAAAGAAACGATACAAAAACCATAGCGCATAAACATTGTCAGAATTGCAGGTTTTCGAATAATGGCTCTTTGATTGGTGTGATAGTTTGAATGTTGGTTCTCAGCAGAAGCCACAAGAAACCAATTTTCAGCTGGTTTTTCTTTGCGAATGAACCACGTCGAACAGATTTGCGCCAAATTTTCAACGGACCTTCCTCTTATGATATTCAACATTTTTGGTGTGCACTTCAATATCGAATGATGTGGTACCCTTCATCTTGCAGTATATTCCCAAGATGATTTCTAATATTATCTGTCATACCATTTCCAGCTTCTCCTCACACATAAACTTTGGAACTGATTATCTTGTAACTTGTTTGCCACTTTTGCGAGTCTTTATATCAGCACACCGTTAAAATGTCAGCTCTATTGGTCTAAAAATTCGCTACAAAAAATTTCAATCCAATTGGTCAAATCGTTTGTCATGCACCGTGTTTCGCAGAAACATTCATCTTTTTGTATGTATCTTATATCTCTTTCTGAACAATCGCGAATTTCTTAAACTTTGAATGCATAATTTTTTTCCAAATCGCATTTTTACATTTCTTTACTGTGATGGGCCATATCTCAACGAATTATTATGGATTAAAGATTTGAATCTTGAACCGCCGAGTTCGTTATTCAATAGTCTTATCGTAATTTTCGAACAAATGATTTTCACTTCCTCGCTTCCTTCACCTGAAGTCGATATTACGAACTTGTAAGATGGGAATTTCGAAAATGTGCGGAGATCGTGAAATAAAAAACTTTCAATGTACGTTTCCATGCTCATACTCTCATAGTTCAGTGTCTGATCAGATCGAAAATAATGGCGTATATTCTGCGGAAAACCTGCTAAAAGGCCAACAAATGGAGAAGAAAAGAAGGACTCCGTGCGCTCGACTTATTTAACTAATCAATATATACAGGCGTACCGATATATAGTATACACATTTGCCTCCCCTTCATCGTTGCCATTTTCTGAATGTCTCTCTGGCCTGTTTCTTGGTTGCCACAGGCGTCTCCTGAAAAAAGAAAAAAAAAGAAGAAGAAGAAGAAGAAGAAGGGGGAAAAAGAATGCCAACGACGCCGGTATGGTTTTTCTCCCTCTCCCTTGTTCCTCACCTTTTCCTTTTGGATGAGTATACCCATAGTAGCATCGCACAGCGAAATGAGCAAGTGCGGCGATTTTTCTTTACTCCATATTAACCCCTTTTGCCCCGCTGTGCCAGTGTCTCGTTTCTCTTCTATTTTCCACTCGAAAGGATACCATGAACCAGCTTTGGTTATATCCATTTTGCCAAAGCACTCGTCGTTCACGTATCGTTTCCAATTTTTTGTCGAGCTTTCTTGTTTCCTGTATGATAAAGACGACGATATTTGAAAGGCGAGGTGATGGAGGGAAGAGACTAGAACCAAAAAATTATACGAAGCAAAAAAAAAACTGCCAAAAATATTACTTACATGCAAAATATGTATACGAGTATGCGGTTGGTCGCACGCGCAAATTTGTGTACGTGTGCGAATTTTTTTTTTTTTGAGGGGGAGGATCCGGAGGAAAGTTTTCCACCTGGCGGGTATGCCTATCCAGGTGTTTTCATTTGTTGGCGGATGTTTGCATGCGGTTTATGGGTATAACGTAGTCTGAAATTGGTAACAAGCTGGCAGGAAGATGGGGTTGAATGTTGTACGTTTGTTGAAGTATAGTTTATGTGACTTTATTGCAACAAGTTTTTTTTGGGAAGATGATGCGTGATTATCGCGTTTCGCTGTCGTCGAGGTCGTATTCCTGTTTCATTTACGTGCGTTGAGGTATCCGTATAAGAGGGCAGTTTTAATATACGTACATACTCGTATTATTCTAGTTATTTATTCTGATGGAAGAAAGGATGAGAGAAAAGTATTCGGACTGGTTAATACAGAAAATTCGAGTACACTTTGAATGATATCCGGGGGGCATACCTGTAATGAATGTTAAAGCTAAATATATGTATACGGAATGAGCATTATACGTATGGGTATACAAGTGGGAGCAATAGGTAAGCTGTACCGCAGTGGCTGGGAACACTGTTATACAAAACTGGATTAATTATTGATTATAACGATACCTTTAATGCCAAAATTGGTGTCAAAAGTTACTCAAATTTGTTGACTTGATATTGAGACACCCATCTATTATGCATTTTGGATACTTGAATCCTATTTAGATAATTATTGTGCATTTAATGCTTTAACACTAAAAATACCAGGTTTTACTCGATTACTCGAAGGATCAGGTGGTGTCATATATGACACCACAAGAGTAACATCAAAGGACCAGGTGGCGTCGTATGATACAAGTCATGGGTTCTCAAAATATTGGTCTTTTGAGAAGTCCATCTCAAAATTTTGAGTGGTGTCGTATGTGACACCACCAGGTACTTCTAGTGTTAATCAGTTTTTATGAAAATCCCAATTATCCACAAATTACAAAACATACCTGTGGCGTCGCAGCCACAAGGTCACTTTTCATGCTTCAACATTTAACAGGAGATATAAGACACAAGTTTCGTTCACATCTAGATACTCGTATTCTATTTTTGATAAATGGTATGTAAGTTAGCGTGTGGATATACTTGATAGTGTCGAGAACGTCTTATTTTCATTTCTTTCATTCTTGCATAGCAATTGCTCTTAATTTGGTGGGCTGTAGCCCCCCAATATACCGTTTGATTCTCTTCGAACGAACTTATTGTTCGTTATATTTTTTTGGAATTTTTTTATGCAAGTTTTTTTTACCATGTACCTAGGTATAAATTTTTTAAGATGTATTTTTTGAAAACGTCAATTTGCTGCTCGTTGTCTGATTGGCTGCAACACCCTAGGCTTGCGCAATTTGATTGTTTGAAGTACCTTGAATATTTTTTCCGAGAATCAGAATCAACTCCTGCGTAGTAATAATAGAAACGTTTACCACATCAAAAATTAGCAGGGAATAAAAATACATTAGACTTACGCAGCCAGATTGAACCATTCTCCTCGCTATGGTCTTGCTGTATATTATTTCTCATTTTCTATTTACACCCAAATGAAAAAAAGATAAAGTATATAAGATATCAGTTATGGTTATATATTCCCCTTTAAACGACGTTATATTGTCAGTTCTCGTCGAAGGTGTTATGGCATCTCGACGCTTCATATTTGTAGTTTTTATTCTCGTTCATCGTGTAATTAATTTTCTTTTATTTTCTTTTTTTCTGTTGCAGGTAAGTCACTATTGCCTCCATAATTAATTCATCAGCGGTTATTGACGACTGGGTAAAATGACATTTTCGTTCGCAATTTATTAACATAATTTTTCAGCTTTAAATACTCTATTCCAAATAACTTTTGCTGCCCAGAAAGTCGAATATTTTACGAGTAACAATCGGCTGGTCCACAGTAATGCCTTTTAAAACTGCCATTATTCATTTCTAGACCTGAAAACTGAATGCTTGTTAGTCGCAATTTTCAGTTTCGACTTTTGAGATAGTCGCAGATGAAGTATCGCATATTTTTATTTCAATAATTCACAGATTTTATTTTTTTGTTAAAAATATTTACTCAGTTTTCGTTGAGAATTAAGGAGAAATACCTCGGAAATGAATCGCTTCTAATGACGATAGTCGTAGAAAACGATCGAATGAACACCAGAGGATATTAATCTAATCTAATTTCATCGTGAAATAACAAAAGACAAGAAAATCGAATTATGATAAGGATTTTCTCATTATCCCTACAATATTGAACGGCTACTCGGTCATACATAGTTAAAACAAAATCTCCCTCAATAAGATTGTTATTACCCCATTTTTGTGGTGTAAGTAGCTAACTCGTATATGAATCGCACAAAATGCTATGCAAATTGGAAAAATATGAAATGTGCCAAGATACCCACAGTGTCAATCATTTCTTTGAATATTTAGTGTCAATTCACTCAAAGAGTGCCAAGTTAAAACACAATAGCTTTGAGTACTGGGAAGTTTTTACTGTTTTTTTTTTTTTTTTTCAATTTTCACCTGGTAACACTGGCCTGCGTTCATATCTTGGATGAGAATCTGAAACACCTACGTGAAAATATTGTGGAAAATGCGCGAAAAAGTGTGTACGATTATTTGCGTGTTTTGTGTAATATACGAGTACATAATATTATGAATTGTATGACTGCTGAAGCTTGGTTGTGGTGCTGTGGCGAACCTCGACCTCGAACTTCTCCCGTCTCCCGGAAGCTTCGGGCCGTGCCGTTTATTTTTTGGAGAGCCGTCGAGACGCTTTTATTTCATCGGTGTCCTTAAACCGAGATATAACTCGTTCGGAAAATTCTATTATCGTTAATTTCGACATTAACCTTACTATATGACTCGCGATTTTCTCTCTCTGTCTCTCTCTGTCTCTCTGTCTCTCTCTTCATTCGCACGATGGGTAGTGGGTAGTTGGGTACCGCAAGGTCGTTTTCTTTGGCACGTCGTCGATCGAAGGAAGGCCACACATGTGTTGGATCAACATCGTTTCCCAAACTGATTGGATTAGCTTAAAGGTTTGTGGTGTTCGTGAAAAGGTGAAAAGGTGGTTTTTCGAGGCTTCGACAGTGTCAAGTTCGATTGAAATTTTCATTGGTGAGGGAGGGGGGGAGGGCGTGGAAGTGAAAATGATATTCATTTTTGAGGTTTGTTATTTTGACCATGAAATATGGGTCAAAGTGAGAAAGATGTGGATGTAATATTTGAGAATCTTATGGTTGAAAGTTATTTCAAAAGGTACATTCACTGATATAATGCCTAAATATGCCTTCTCTAGAATGATTCCCAGTATTGGAGTAAATTCAAGTTATTTACTAGCACTTGTTTTCTGTTGGCGAGGACCAACGCTGTTCAGCTTTACAAGCGGTATAGCGTTATAACTGTGTCAGCATTATGGCTGCATCCGAGTTGCGGCCAAAAACCAGGGGGGGTAGAAAATAGATGTCCAAATTGCAGCCTGAAAGATGTTCAAATTGCGGACCAAAAGATGTTTGAATTGCGGCCGCTGCATTAAATAGCCTATATCATATTTTACATACGAGTGCGGAAAAATATGCACCCTGCTTGTCAACAAATATACCCTCCTCTGCCAAAGTCATTAGATGAACTGCATGAAGCACTGATGGGAACGAGATGTGTCACAAAAACTTGGAGAAAATTTCTTATTGGTGAATAATCAAAGTGAACATTACTGCCCAAAAACTGTGTTTGCCGATTTTGAAGAAGCTATTCATGTAGCCGTTTATAAAGTATGGCCTCAAGCTCATCTTTGTGGCTGTTGTTTTCATCTTGGTCAGTCTTGGTTTTGGTCTAAACAGAGGCTTGGTCTTCAGCAAACATACAGAGCAGCAAGTGAAGAGGGTTTCTTTTTACATGGTATTTATGTGTGACAGTGTGTGTTTATTTTTCTTCGTACTTGGTTTTATTATTCACGGTTTAGAGATAAATTTGGAGGGGCCGCAACTCGAACATCTTATTAGATTTAAGGGGCCGCAACTCGGACATGTCCCCATTTTTTAACGGCTGCAACTCGGTCAAAAATTATCTGATGGGCCGCAATTCGGATTTTGCCAGCATTACATGGGTAATTTTACTGTAATTGATTTTTCATATCAGTTCAGCTCCATTTTACAGCCATTTTGTGGGTTGTACGCATAAATTTTAGAAATAACCTTTTCTGTGACGTATTCGGAGCTGAACATTTTGTGTTGGAGGTAATTTTGTAATTTCAACCATATAGAACTTGAGATACGAGCAAGAAACAGGTTTGAGGGACACTGCGTATTCCACAATTTGGGGTCTTCTTACATTTTATGAGATTTTTAATACGTTTCAAAGGGAGGCCATAAATACTACCTGCAATAAAATTTTCTGTTTGTAGTCGATATCTTTGGGGTTGGGCCTTATCTTTCCCCCTATAAGGTTTCTCAGCTATTGGATTAAACAGCATATCACTTCGATTGACTTGGATTTATAATTTTATTTAAAAATGGGTACAGGATTTAGTTTTGATTTTCAATGTTGATGCATTGCAGTATAAATTTTACGTATGCCCTTGAACGAAATGACTGTTTTGATTCGAGTTTTGTTTGTGCGTCGTCGGCTATAGATAATATACCAAAGTTGCAACACGGTCTGCCCGTTTATTTCGACTGGCATGCATCGTTCGCGTGCAGTCCAAGTTGTGCACGTTTTCAGGAAATCCGTCTACAGTATACAGTACACTCACTCGTCAGCGTACTTTTTGTCAGGTGTAAATTGGCGTTGAGTAATAATATTTTCGTTTGCTAAGAATTTTGCTAGCGCGGCGGTGTAGCGTGTATGTGCGGCTGAAGGCGTGCACGTTCTAAGATGAACATGGAGTAGTTTATTCACTTTAGGTATTGTACACGAAACCTCAACACCTGCTCCAAGAGCATAGAGATTATCGGACCAGCGTGTTTGGTAATTTAAAGTTTTTTCTTCTTCTTTACGTATGCAAAATTCTCAATATTTACGATAATGAAACCGTCTGATCTTCTGACTTAAGGCGGTGTGTTCAAGACTGACTTGAGTGGGGTTCAGTGCTTCAGACTTGAACCACGTTCAACTTGAAAAAATAGGGTGTACAATGCGAGTTCAAACGTTAAGGGAGACTTAAACCTGGTTCAAGTCAGTGTTGTTCCTTGACGCGTCAAATAACTTTTTTGACATTTCATGTCAAAAAACGTCAAGTAGGCCTAACGTCAAATAACGTAAAATTACAGTCAGAAAATTTTACTGTCAAATTATGTCAAAAAACGTCAGATAATAATTTTATTGTGAAAACTGAATTTATTGTTATCATTATGAGTTTTGTAATACATCGAATTTGTTTGGTTTGGTTTTGGATGATTCATTTTCATTTTAAACTTTGGATTATTTTAGTCAGAAGGCCCAACAACCAAACTCCAAATAAAAAATAAAAAATAGATTTTGACGCTAAGCTCACATGGAGAATATCTTGATTTTATTTATCAAATTAATGACTACAAAGTACTTTAATTATTGTTTACATTTCCTTCGCTTCAATGTTAATTAGTAAAAAGAAAAAAATACAAGACATATTATCATTTTCTATTATGAACCAAGTTCTGAATCCTAATCTTAAAGTCTTGAAGGCACATTTATTTAAATTTCAAATTTCAAATTTCCAATTTCATTTTTACTCGTATTAATTTCAAAGCCAACTGCTGTCAGAAGAAAATTAGAAAATGTAAAAATGAGAGAATATTATTCAAAGACCACATAATAATCTTGGTTATGTTAGAATTTACAAAATAAACCGAAGAAGTTTTTCTTTGCCCTGAGAAAGATAGAACATATAAAATCTGCAATTTTCGATCAATACTCGCGCAATAATTAAGGAATTCCTAAGTTTTTCCTGTTGTCTCTTTTGATAGTTTTTTGACATGAAATAATGTTAGCGAAAAACCGAAAAACCGAGAGGAATTCTATTGTATTCGCGCAGGTTGAGTAAACTGTACACTGCAAAGTTCAGTTTTTTTTATCGATGTATCTAGATTTTGCGTTGGTAGTTTGGGCTCACTGGGATACCGCACGACACAAAATAGACGACCACAGATGCGAGTAATCAGAATTCCCACTATTTTGTTGCTTCGTCAGCTGTTTTTTGGGTTCAGCCGAACCACTTGACATTTCTGTATGTACACCCTTCTGGTGCTTAAACCTTGGTTCTGAATTTAAGTTTGGTTTTGTTGAGGGGAAGCTTAAGTGATGATTGTACCCCCGGCCCTCACTGTTGATAATCTAAGGATTGAACCTGGTTCAAGTCTGAAACCCACCACTTAAGTCAGTATTGTACGTACAGTTCACCCTTGATACTTGACGAAGAAATCCGTAAATATTGTCCGATAAAATTATAAATTCAGTTACATTATCTTGAAAATGACAGAAGTAATTAAATAGAATGCAAGTTTCAATTAATCGCTGTTGCACATCTTCAATGCGTTAACGTCTTTCATGATACGAGTATAATGCATAAACAATTGCTGCAGTAAAAGTTATAAAATTGGAAACCATTAGCGAAGCCCGGAGGAAATTAAACAAGAGATTATTGATGAGAATCGTTCGATGATAACTGATGACAACGGCGCGCGCATCATTATGTTTTGCCTGCATTCCTTTCTAGTTTCTACATTCTCAATATCGACTATCGATTTAACTTCGTGGCGAATTTCCAAAAATTGATTTCCGTGCAACGTAAACCGCAAACAGAGATGTTGACACGTGAAAAAAAAAACTCAAGTTTCAGTTGACCGCTGTTATACATTTTTAATGTGTTAGTTAACGTCTTGATACAATTTTGTTCGACTCGTCATCGTATTATTATAATAATGTATTATAATATTACACCTATCAGCATTTTTTTGGATGGCGGGTAGGCGAATTATGCGGGCGTTGTGCAAATATTTTTTCAACAACACCTCGAGCGTATTCAGACGCCTCCGTCTTTTGTGGAAAAACGGCTCGACTTTCAAATTTCAATTTTCGAGGGCGGCGAATGAAAAAAGGCTATCTTTAAAACATTTTCGTGATGCAACCCTCAACGATTATAGCCTGCGTATGCCTTTACCCACCATTTTTTCTGTGTTGGCGTGGGTATAAATTGTGAAAAATTGCCACGAAAGGAATGATCGTTTTTTCTCATCAACTCGTTTACGTTTTAATTAATTTTCGGTATTTTCTGATGATCTCGTTTGTCGCATTACGGCTGTGTTTTTCTTTTGTTTTTTTGTTTTTTCTTAGTTTCATTTTTGGGCGATGACTCGTGGCGAGATAGTATTTTATAATTATAGCGAATCGCTTTCTATAAATACTTTAATAATTTTAGCCTACTAATTTCACGTGGGTGTGGGTTTCTAATTTTAGAGTTTTTGCCATTTAGGTGAATGTGGGTGCGTTTGTGTGTGCGTGTGCGTGTGCGTGTGTAACTCATCGACATGAGGACGAAATGAAAATTTAATTTCGTAGCCGAATGAGGAAAATAAACTCACATTTTGCGTGTCGAAGAATAAATTTTGGTAAAAAGAAAAAATGAATTCTGGGCAGGGACTTGTAATACCGAATTTTTACTATCTAAAATAATTTTTCATTGGTTTTCCATGTTTTTTCTATCGGAAATAGTGAAAATCGAAGAGCCCAATTTCAAAGTGCGCCGAGTGCAAAAGCAAAAATTTTCGAGAAACGTTAAAAATGACAGCTTCCGACGTGCGTGACTCTTGAAAGGTTGAGTTTTTCAGATTCACCATAATTCGATGTTTTGTGGGGAAAAAAGTAGACTCTGAAAAAAAATTGATCACTATAGCGCACTGTGGAATGTGAGTTTATGTACTTACGTCACTTTGAAATCTAAGTTCATGCCATGGTTCATGCAGTTACCTCACTTTGGAAAAGAAATGTGATCTAAGCGCATTTTGGCACTGATACGCAAGTACTGCGGAATACATAATAATTATATTGAATTCTGGTTCACTTGACGGATTTTGGCCGAAAAATTGTCTTTAGTTGAAGACGGAATTATAGATGCGTGGACTGCGTTTGGGAAAAGTTATAATGCAACAGTCGATGAAGGGACCATTTTGGCCACCACATCGCAGGAGTATCTCAAAATTCGTTTTTTTGCACCAACAATATAAGCGCATTTTGGAATCCGACTCTTCAATTACTATTAAAATAATTGTTCTCAGTGTTGGACAAAACTTCTCAATACAGCAAAAATTAGTACCTACGTACAAAAGAAAAGTTGACTTTGACATCGAGTTGTCAGATGCCAATGTCAAAGTCTTTTCAAGGTCTCCTATATGTAAGTTGTGAGATGCGAAGTCGTATAGTCTGAAATCGATCACGTACTGCAAACTTTTCATGATCCGCTAACGGATTCGAGTTCGTCATAGGTATGCTCTTCTTTTACTCAAGCAATACAAACAGAACGTTAACTAGCCATCCATTTGCGTTTTTACTGTTGGGTGTTGAGATGTTTTTGAAGGTCAAAGATATAGGTGTAATCGTACTATCATAAATTAGAAGAAAAAAATTTGACGCTTTCGTTTCGTGTCTGCGCAGTTTGGTTTCAAGGATTTTATCGTGTAGTGTATAGGGTACTTATTCATTTTTTCATGATTTTTATGTTGGTTGCAAATTTATCTATGCACGATTTTATTAATGAAACTTTGAGGATTCGTATGAAAGTATAAATGCAGTTTTACTTTGCAACGCTTAGTTTCAATTGTAATCGCCGTACAGTGTTCTACAGTTATTGGAGGGGTGAAGGGAGGTTGCTCGTGAGATTTAAAAAATATTGTGCATCCGATGAAAGCGTAAAAATATTAATGGAATTGTATTAATGTTTCCACTAATGAACTAACATTACCCAGATTCTGAGGAGCTGAAAATATAATATTTAAAATGAAAACTGTTCAAATAATCTGTATATTAAAAGAATCTAATGCAAGTTCGTCCGGCCGTTCTATCCGGCCGATTTGCTTCATTTTTTTTTCAAATTAAAGGTATTTATGTGTAGATATTTCATCACTCATTGGAATTCACTCAATTCTGACCTTACTCAAGTTATACTCAAAATTCATGCTTTTTCCAAGTTTTTCAAACCTCAATATCTCAGGTTCTAATTAATGTATCGTGTTCATTTTGGTCTAAAAACACTCAGTGAATCAAGACTTCTCATTTGAGTCTTTGACCACTCAAATCGGTTGAGTCTGAGGAAAGTTGTGAGTAAACATTCAACTTGACTTAAGATATTTTCAAGATTTTTCTTCACTCAAAGAACTATATATATATGTATCAGGTTCTAATTCAGGTAAAGAATCTGTTTTGCACTAAGAATATTCAGTGGATCAAAACCTTTCATTTGAGCTTTTGACCACTCAAATCGGTTGAGTTTGAGGAAAAGTACATATATTTTCAATTAACAGCTAATGCTGCGGAGCAGCAGGGGACTTCTAGTTTCTCTGAAAACAATAGTTATGGTACAGAGAAAACTATAGCGTTTTTAGACAAATCTTTCGTATTCGTAACCCTGATAACGTCCCGAAAATGACTATAGTGGCGCTACGACATTGATGTGGCCTTCAAAAGGAACTAGCATATATGAGTCGAATAAAAGCTTATAAAAACTGGTTTCGCTCGGTATTTTTCTATAATTATGGATATATCACTGCTTAATTCGATTTAAAATACCAGTTTTACATCGAGTCGGGGCAAATCCTTTTGCATATGTCCATACATAAATTCACATCTGTCACGTTTTCACTAAAAATGTCAATTTTTACAAAAAATGACTCTTAGCCCGCCAGTTGTTCGCTTTATTTACATGTAAGTAATCTAATGGCAGTGAACTTCTATTTGCAAGTTCGCATTGAAAAAAATTCAATGGTAATTTTTACAATTTGAATTGGAAAACTGGGACAATTTAAGATTTGTATAGCATATAAGTACTTTACTACAAAAATGATGAAATATGTTATCTATGATGGTAAAAAGTATTACAAATATTTAAATATTTACAATAAAAAGTAATTTTTGTAAATGTGATGAGGAAAGTTACTATTCTGTTTAAAATGAAAACTATCCATTTCTCTCAGTGCACGTGCATATAATTACCAAGGCATACTACGATCTTATACTCGTAATGAAACTGGATAAGTAATATTAATATGTGCTAGGTTTTTGGTTTTTTGAAATTGAACCTTAGACTTTCAAGGAAGATTTGTTTGTAAATTCTTGATGAATAAGTTGAATTGAAGTAAAGTAAGTATTTTCAAAAAATAAAAATAAAATCATCTTTCTGATGCCATTTACTCGTTTCGTAGAATTTCATTCATCATTGTGATTGTAGAGGACATGAAGTTGAGTGCAGCAATTGTTCCATGTACAAATATTTTCGAATTGTGGGCATATGTGTGTGACGTAAATACATGTTAGATGACGAGGATGCAAGCCGTGTTTGAGATTCATTTCAGTGAGGCATAATATAGAAATCATGAAGACATGAATCATCGTTTCATTGAAATTCTCTCATTGATTTATACATGTATGACCATTTGAATTCTGACACATGACGTCTTTATTAAGCTGGGATAATCATATAGGCCTTATGTAATTTTGGAATACAGACTCCACTTTAGTACCTGTATTTTCAAAATTTTTTGAAGGCAGTATATTATTGTGTACGAGTATGTATATAATTAAGTCTTTGCTGGATCCGTTTACAGATATGTAATTATTTTTTTACAAAACGGATAAGCTTTTCTGTGATTTGGGGCTTGTTTTCTGTTTTGAGACTTATTTGTCATACGGGCTATGTGCAATATGGACTTACGGATTTAATTGAAGAGTGTACCGTCTCAAAACGCGACAAATGCCATTTTCATAATAAGTTATTCTAACCTCCACAAATGACTATCAGAGGAAAGGGGAGTATCACTGTGATGAAATATATTGGTTCGGTCAACTCTAAGAAAAAGATGGAATTATCATGCATTAAAATGGAGTAACTGCTTCTTCGTTTACGGACAGCTTTTGGGGATTTTTTAGCATTTTTTTTCAATGGCGTTTGTTGCATTTTGCGAACAAACTCCTCAGTTGACAATATTGTCGTCCTTAACACTAGAAAAACCAGGTTTTACTCGAGTACTTAAAAAAGGACCAGGTGGCGTCATATACGACGCCACAAGAATAACCTCAAAAGACCGGGTGGTGTCGTATGACACAAGTCAGGGGTTCTCAAAATATTGGTCCTTTGAGAAATCCATGTCAAAATTTTGAGTGGCATCGTATTTGACGCCACCTGGTGCTTCTATAGTGTTAACACGGACACAGTGCGAGTTCTTGCTCATGGAGCGAGAATGCCCGAGTGACTCGATGAGGAGCAGAAATAATAATATTGTTTTTCGATGAAAAAAAGTCATATCGTTTCCGCATTAAATTATCGCTGTACAATGTAATCGCGTTGGGGGTATTAATTGCTCATCGTCTGCTACTGTCGAGTTATGTGCGCCTGCCATCTCGTGGATTTATGTATCGCTTTTTTGCGTAGAAAGGCACTTCTTACCTCCGCCTATTTAACAACCAGTTTTTTTCTCGATCGGTGAAAGGGAACACAATCGTCTCTCGCAATTAGGATGAAATGGTTTCCGGTACGCCAAGAAGTTCCTCAACGTGACCGACAACAATACGATCGCGATAAGAAGAGAGGTATAAATGTAGAAATCAGAAAGAAATACATAATGGTAGAAGAAACAGGAGAAAAAAAAAAGAAAAAAAAAGAGCAAACGAGTACAGTATACCTATATATATATTATATGTAGCGTGTGCTCGTATGTATATAACATAACCTTCTTATATGAGTGAACCACATTCGCTGGCCGAATGAGTTTTTATAACGCCTTTGCCCTGCGGCGTTTGCCAGAAATTATGTAATTTCGTCCAAGATTACCGAGGGTGTACCCCACACAAAGGCACGGCAGACGAAGAAAAGTCGAATCCGAGTGCATAAAAAGCTGGGAATATAGATACGACGAATTTATGGTATTTTATTTTGGTATTCATCTGAACGTGCCCTGCAACCAGTTGACAAGTTGAGAGTTAATTGCCGTGACTTACGATTAGAATATTAAATTACTTTACACCTTTTCCCACGTTAAGTGCCTTTTTAGCAGGTTTTCGATAGAAAAAATTGTACGTATTAATTTTGGTGCGATTTTCACAAATAGGCATGGGACACGCGTATAGTTATTCGTTCCATATGATCTCAGGATTCCATAAATACCCATTTAGCATTTTCATATAATTATTTATTCAGTTGTTTGTGTTAAGTGGTATACACGCTAGAAGCTTCTATTTGCATACTATATCAATTTCAGCTCAATCGGTTCCGTATTTTCGCTATTAGTAGCCTTCAAAGCTGATAAATTCGTTAGAATTCGAAGGAATCTTTTTCTTCAAAAACTCATCAAATATCTTCGGTTTTTGGCTACATTTTGGCTAATACGAGTATCTATAGAAACGCCAAAAAGATCGTCGTGAAATTTCTATCAAACTTCAATCACATAATGGTTGACCTGTGGTGCAACGTACAATAATTTCATCCCTGTTGGTTCGGTATAGTTCTTCCTATATCTCGTATCCCAAAGAAACATAATATTTTACATTTTTGAAAAAGCAAAATGCATTTTCTTAAAAACCATCGAATTGATCAACAATAAATTTTAATGGTAAACTACCTTTACAGCTCAAACCAATCAGTTGGTTGGTTTTTGTAAAAAAGTAGTTTCTGAAGGTTGAGAACGTGAATTCTTCCTGGCGCAGGTTCCTGACAGAAACTAATTTTTTTCCAAATTTTTGCATAATCCTGAAAAATATAAACTTTTAATGGTTCAGCTGTTTTATCAAACACAATGATGTTAATCATTATTTTGGTTTTTTTTTTTCTTCAACTTTAAAGAATTTTTCTTAATCAGAATGAAAAGTATCTCACCATTATGAGGACCGAAGTAAGATTTCAAAACTCGTATCTTTGCCTTAAACTATAATATACTGGATGGACTGAGCTACACGATGTTAACACTAGAAAAACCAGGTTTTACTCGATTACTCAAAGGATCAGATGGCGTCATATACGACGCCACAAGAATAACCCCTAAAGACCAGGTGGCGTCGTATGACACAAGTCGGGGTTTCTCAAAATATTGTTCCTTTGAGTAGTCCATCTCAAAATTTTAAGTTGTGTCGTGCTTCTAGTGTTAAAATTCCTTTCCTCTTATCAGCGTCCGTGGCATTTAGTAGCCTGATTTTAAGGATTTTTGACGTGAAGGTGTGCTCGTTTTGTCATGAATGCATTGCATAACGAACACACCTTCATCTCAAACATCCTATCCTTATAACTTGAGGTTCACACTGTGGACGCGATCCTTATCATTTTACTCTGTCTACCTGCATGGTATAAGGTCTACGACATTTTACTACCTTCGCCTAAACACTAGAAGTACCAGGTGGCGTCATGTTCGACGCCGTTCAAAATTTTGAGATGGACTATACTCAAAGGAACAATATTTTGAGAAACCCTGACTTGTGTCATACGACGCCACCTGGTCTTTAGGTGTTATTCTTGTGGCGTCGTATATGACGGCACCTGGTCCTATGAGTAATCGAGTAGAACCTGGTTTTTCTAGTGTTAAATTCGCTTTGCAAAAATTTGTACTCGTTACTTGCTCGGCAATAACTCACTCCTTGGAAGCGTACTACACATTTTGGCTACGATAAACTTAGCTTTATCTCTCACTGTTCTGGTGTGTGTGTGTGTAAATGTGCGTAATCCGGGAGATAGTCGGCGCATAGCTGTATGAAATGCTGATTACAGCATCGTTTTTCGAAGAGGTGTGGACGGCGAATTTCCAGTGCCAATGCCTTCGGCTGGGCTGCTGCAGCACACGTTCGGGAGAGCATAGGTAAGTTTCACGCGATTATGTAACAGATTTCCATTACATACGCCAGTCACGTCATAATTTGTGATTGTGCGAAGGTTATATGTATATCGAATACATTGTGTGCATTTAACGACCGACGTGGTTAGCAATCGACGAATCTCGCGTCGACATTTATATTTATACGTAGTTTCACGGATTTGAATTTTTTTGACTCGCATACACAAATTTTGCCCCTACCGCCGTCCGTTGGTGTTGGTGATGCCGATCGAATGTGTCGAAAGTTTTCATTCTTCTGTGTCACGGGTGTGTGTAGGACTGTATAGGTAGTACCTATGTGTATATGTACTTATCTTCTTGAAGGTAGCCGCATGCATATACATATTATGTTTTTATAGTTTTTATGTATTGTTATTTTACGTCACATGTGAGACCCTAGATGAAGTATGACACTTGCGAGACCCCTCTTATAAATACTTAGAAATGAAACCTTCGTCTTCACATGGCTTGGTGGCTACCTGTAGATGCCTTAGGCTATGTAATGAAGCCCGCAGCTGTTGGTTAGAGGTGTACAATGCAGTCTGTATGGAGGAGTATGAAATGAGTGAACCACAAGTGTACATACAATTGACATTTGGGGCACTTGTGAGTCCCAGACAAAAAATGCTGATTTGGGGTCTGCGGAGTGGGGGGGGAGTAAGAAAAACTATAAATACGTACCTCATAGACATGCGAGACCCACAAAAGGGTCTCGCAAGTGTTATGATTCATCTGTTTTGGGTCTCACAAGTGACAAAAACATCTCTATGGATGTACTATAGCTGTAGATATAGCGTGAAATATGCTCTTCCAAGATTGGTGTGATTGTGTAGCTTGCCCATATTTGTTATGAAATCTGTACAGCGCAGCGTTGCTCGTTCATTGATGGATGTAGATACATTTTTTCACTCATAAACCCCATCCCCCTTCCCTCTCGCGCCGCCGGTCAGGAAGGTACTCAACCATTGAATGGCGTTTTACGGTCACAATTCTTATAGTCGGACGTTTATTTGGACTGCGGTGGCCCCATTAATAATTTATCGGTACCGATGCTCTGCAGAGAGTCGTGTTGCTGTCTCTTCTTTTCTTGTTCCTGTTCGGACGGTTGAATGAAATTTCGTGTGATATTATATGTATACCCGTATTCGGTTTACTTTTCGATATTGAGTGGGAAACTTGAATGACTTTCGTTTTTTTTAATATACGAAGATGGTCTGGTCTGGTTTTGGCGATATCGAACTGCCTTTTGAAATCGATCGTCATTAGTATCGAAGTGCTTGTCCCACCGATGAAATTGAAAGCTGAGTGGCTGCGTGATTGACGCGAAATTTGGGAGAAATTTTGTCCGGATAAATTGATTCAAGCTATCAATGCTCGTTTTCTGCACGGAACTGCGGTGCGAGTGAGGTGGCTATACAGCGATAAAAGGTAATTGAAAATAGGAAAATATACTGTCTAGGATGGGTAAAATTACCATAAACACTGAGAATACGAGTATTTTACAGTAAATCTTGAATTATTATCGCTTTTGTGATAGTAATTGTTTTTAGGTAAAATACTTTTATTTGAATATGAGAGTGATTGCATACATGAAGTTCCGGAGGAGAATGATGAAATTATTTTAGTGTGCCTTTTTATGATTAGAATTATTGTCATATTGACTAGCTAGAAGGTGTTTATATTTTTGTCCCTACAGTTTTCTACAAAAATTGTGAGTTACACATGTAGTGAAAAGTAAAAACAGATCTCCAGTAGACGCCATTCTGGAACGATTAGCAGTCGCGGTTGAAAGGAAATTTAGAATGCAATACGCCCACAAGGGTAGACGTCTACAAATTATTCGGTATTTTGTGGGTGGAAAAGGCGAATTTGATGATCGTATTTACGGATGGTTTAACAAATCTCGGCGAAAGCAGTTTACCGAATGGCGAACATTATTATCTGGCGGCTGCTAGTGGTGGCTTATTATGTTTAACAAATTCGATATTATTTACCTGCGTTAGCGTATTTGGTCTGACGTTTTTTTCTCCTACTTAATCGTTCCTTTTATCCTCTTGAGAAATAATTATTTGCGCAAATAGCAAATACGGTAATGAGCGAGTTAAAATTGTTTATTCCGAATGCACTCGAGCAAATATATAAGTGATTCGAAATAATGATATAAGCTGTTGACGAGAAAATAATTGTGGTCGATAAGAAAATTTTGAAGAGTTCAAGTGAATATGCCTGTCTAAACTTTAGACTATTGTTGGAAGTTTCGTTTATGCTAAGTACGGAATTTGTGAAGTATGGTAGTTTAATTATATAGGAATTAAAGAGACTAATTCCCGAATGCTACCTGTATAAAGGAACATTTATGATAGATAAACGCCGATGCGAACGCGACCCTTTCATAAATTAGGTTTTTATCTATATAAATGCCAAGACCGTATTTCATTTTCTGCAGAATCCCTTATTTCAATCCTTCTCAGCGTTTCCTGAAGGAAAAATTAACCACCTATAATTCAAAAAAATAATGAATACACCTGTTTTTCTATTCGAATGGAGTTTTTCATTAGCAAAAATTTCAGCTTTAGGTGTATAGTCTCTGGTTTTTAGAAAGATGCACTCATGGGAATGCACAGCTATTATCACTCAATTATGCGTTGATTGATCTGAAATTTTCAGCAATATACTCGTACACTCTCGACTGTTCGTTCGACTGAATTTCAAACTTTGCTTCAAATGAATTTCAAGGGGCTGTAAAAATTCAAAATTTTTTAGCATGATATAATTCACGAACTAAATCAAAAATCAAAATTGCGCCAAACAAAAACCCTGGAGACATTTTCTAGGAAACCATTGGTGAAGATTTTAGATCAATCGATGCATAATTTAACGACTAAAACGCATTCCGAGAAGTATATTTTTCCTCGGGAAAATTGAATTATAATCTGTTCCGAAAATTTTTTTTTTTGAAACTGAAGCTCTACTGTAGCTTTATACATCGCCTTCAACCCCTCTAATCAAGTGGGCTATACTATTCCATTTTTAATTCGTTAAATCGCACTTTTATTGTCCACTAATGTTGAGTACCCCCTAAATGAAATTATTAGAAATTGTTTTGGATTTTTTTTTTTCTGGCAGCTCTGCTACCATTTCAATCCGGATAGTAAAACTTGGTTGCCCTCCCACTTGGGCCGTGCAATATGGTACTAATTTTCTAGGGAGTTTTCTATCCGCTAAAAATAATTGAAAATTGTACTAATTCATCCCACTCAAGACGATTACAAAATAAGTCCACTGACTCTTTCAGGCATTTAGGATCGTCTTATAATGGTGACGGAGAGGTTCTACCAGATACACATGTATTACAGGCCAACTATTATATCAGTATACCCACCTGTGGATTTTAGCATTCCTATATATTCTGAAGAAGTGATAGACTTTATTGGGAGGAAAACTGTTTGAATACAAATTTAAAAAAAAAAAATTAAGTCGACATTGCGAAACACGTCACACTTTACCGAAGAAAGGCAAACAATTACGCGGAACATTAGTAGAAATGTCACTCAGTTGCCAGAAAATATATTTCTTTTTTCTCTTTCTTTTCGCATTTACTTCTATTTTTGTGTTAGTTTTTTTTTCCATTTCACTTGGCAACTTTTTTTTTTTCCATTTTTAAGTTTCATTTTCTACAAATTTTGCCAAGTTTACGTTATTACATTGTATAAGTCGAGTCGTTTTGATGAGCAACGATGACAAAAATCATCGTCGTCTTTCTTCCATTAAAAATTACTTTCATTTAGTCGAATAAAAAAGAATAAAAAAAAAAAAAAAGGAAATGTAATAACAAAAGTACTATTGCGGCATAATCAACGGCAGATCTGTGAATGGGCGTCAGGTTACTGACGTATCAAGAGTCGTAATAACGCAGCAAAAATTAGATATCCAAGGTGGAATAAAAGAAAGTAAACGTAAATACGTGTATTGTGTTTTTAAAAAATAACGAATGTAGTATGTACCATAGATATTGATCTTTCAACTTGGAAAAAGGTCATATACACAATGTGACTACAGAAGAGTATAAAACGAAAAATCTCTAGATTTCAAACTGTCATCTTTTTCTTTTTTTTTCCACTTGCACTTCAAACATAGAATTTCACCATCTTCCATTAATTTTTCTGTAAATAATTGACAAAATCCAAAGAACCTTTGCCATTTAGATGAGATATTATGGTTCGATTGAATTATGAGGTCATCTACAACTCGGATGTAGAAAAATAAGTAAAAAGAACATTGCTAAAATTCAAAATAGTCTGTAGGATTTTGCACTTTTCTACCAAAAAAATCACCGAAAATAGAAGACTCGAAGCTTTTTCACTTGAAGGACTGGGCGATCTAATTTTTCACGCTAAATTCAAATCTTCAGTCGCTTTTTCTTTACGTCGTGATTTAGACCCATTTTGGAATATTTTCACCTTTTTTTTTGGGCCATATCATGCCAGGGTCGAGCCGCAGCCAAAAATGGTTTTGCAGATTCGTGTTCAGCGACTTCAATACCAGTGCCAAATGCGAATATTTTTTTTCTAAAAAAAAAAAATTGAAAAAGAGGGGTATTATGATTGCCATTTAAAAAGAAAAAAAAAATGTTCTTTGAGGTTATAGAGATGATGCTGTTTATATGTTATTGCTGTTGGGATGTTGCGATCATTTTTAGAATTTTCAAGCTGTTCAAATTACATTAATTTGTTCAGTATTTAAAATCCCCCATCACTCTTTACTCCACAGTACGTTAGATTGGAATTTGTTTTTCAATTTCTTCAATTTTCTATTTTGGAAAAAAAAAATGAAAAAAAAGAAGAAAATTGACTTCTTTTAGCAATAATGACTATCGAATATTATAACAAAGCTGTAAAATGTTCTTTTTTTTTTTTATTTATTGAAACAATTTGTAATTTGCAGAATGTTGGTTAGATTATTTGCTAACGAATTTATTGCAACAAGAAAGTTTTCTAATGATTTGTGTACATAAATGTATAAAGGGTAAACAACGTTGTTTCGACACGGAATTTTCTCTGCACACATTCGCACATCGAATCCTTCCTCCAGCTTCGTCCATTCTGAATAATGAATTTGAATTACGCCTTTATCGTTTACTACGTCGCGTAAAATTAATGCGAATGCCGAAAATTTGTACCCTTCCCGACGCGCTCAGAATACTGAAAAACGTTGTTTGGTCCAAAATTTTTATGTTTCCTCGCGTGAAACGGTCGCCTCAAATGGTAAACTCTATAAAGTTGAAAAAAGTTTGTTTTTTGTTGGGGTTGAGGGGAAGCGTAACTTTGTTTTCTTTCACGTGGTAGATCGACGGCTGAAAAAAAAAAAAAAAAAAAAAAAAAGTAAAGTAAAAAGGAAAAGTAGAGAACTTATAGACGGTATAAAGAGGGCATTTTAAAAGGGGGTGCAGAGAAGATGAGAAAGTTGCAACAAAATAATAATAAATAAAAAAAAAAAAAGTGTACCGTCGAGAAGCTACCCTAATTTTATTCGTAGCAGCGAGACGATTTCGTATCATTTTATTATCGTAAAAAGGTTTGATCTCGCGTTGAGCTTTTTTTTCTCTACTTTTTCCATATTCCAAACGTACCTAAAAACTTTTCGTTGAAATATCGTCCTTTGTGGTTTTTCGTATATGTCTTTCCTTTTGCTCGCATTCTCTCATATAATACTTTCTCTCATTACACCTCGCTTAGTTTCTTCTCTGTTTTTATACCTCTCTGAAACTCGGTCTTTTGCTTTTCCTTTGTAAAACGATTCGGAAAACAAACCCCATGTTTTTGGTAAGCGTTTTTTTCCCTTCTTTTTGACATTTTTTCGTGTTTACCATTTTGCTTACGGTGTCTATACTCGTATTTCTCGTTCAGACGTTCGTCTTTCGATTTCATCCCTTCGTCAAACTTATTGTTACACAAAATGATTTTCTGCCCTTTGAAAGTAACAATTTTACAACGCGTGATGAAAAAATACGAGTACCTATATGGCAGAAAATTGTAATGAACTTGAAATTCAATAATATTTTCAATAAATTATTAATCGCGATCTGCAATGTGACACAAATGTGGAGGGAAAATATGACACAGATGTGGCAAAAATTCAACCAATGAGGAAGCAGTGGCACTTGGTAAACGATCAGCTCAAGGCTTTCCCTGGTACGGTAGAATCCTCTCGAAAATGGGGATGTAAGAATATGTGAACACATTCTTAAATAGCCACAGTTTCTGTCTGTGTTTCACACTTGCTGATATAGTGAGTTGCAGAGTTCTCTCATATATATACCAGATTTAGATTATATTCATCTGTTGATGGATTTTAAGAATAGAAAGATGATAGATGTGTTTGCATGATTGTCTGATAGAAATTTCAAGTCAATTGGTCCAGGAAAAAGAGACGCCAAAATATGTCTCTACGGGGGCACCACAAACCTCTTGCACGCTCCTGGGTAGAACACATTGTAGAAAGAACTGTTACCAAATTGGTTCCCATCAGCCAAAAACTGATAAGAGATGAGTACCGAATTGGTTCCCATCACTGTACCAAATTGGTTCCTTCACAAATTTTATACATGCAAACCATTTTCTTTCCCATTTTGCACAGACTGAGGACTGTCTACTGGAAAGCTCAAAAATCAATTCTTCAGAACTTGAATTTTGTAAATGTTTGAGCATTCAATTTGGAACTAAAAATTATTGAATTTTTTTTTTTGTTCTTTGTGTATTCATCAATGAAAATCTCTAGGTAGTATTACAAATGGAAAATCAATTCAACATCGTCTGTTTATTACAAGTTTCTCATTCACACGCAATAGTAATAATATTATTTGTATTTTGTTGATAGGTAAATACTGAGAGAAAATTTTAATAACTCACGCAGACTGAAAAATTTCAAAACCATAAGAATGATTTCGCATCTTTAATTCCAGAGAAAAATATTTTTTATAATTTTCAAAGATGTTGACCCATAAGCTGCCCAGTAGAATTTCCATGGTAACCAATTCGGTACTCCTTCTGAAAATTGACGGGAACCAATTTGGTACAAAAAGGGGGTGACGGGAACCAAGTTTACCCATTAGAAATGATGGAGAAAAATGAAGGCTTCTGTCTGCTAAAAACTGGCACGACATAACTTTTTGCCACTCTTTTATGGAAAAATTTATCATTTTTCTCATCACATTTACATTCTTAATGTTTGTAGCAGTTTTTACCATACTAATTGATACATTTCATTCTTTATGTGGTAATTTCTGCTACAAATCTCGAGATTTCCTAGTTTTCCCATTCAAATTGTTGAGGGTACCTACATGAAAAATTGTTCTTATTCATTTCTGACGTCATAGAACTCTTCAACTTGAGCAGACTATAATGATTGTTAGTTTGTTATATTGTTGATAATAAAATTCTTATCAAGCTGTATTACATATTTTTTCTTTTATTTATTTATAATTTTTTCCGCACTAGGTATAGTGCACAAAAATTTATTACTTATTTCTTCAATGGTGAAACTTTATACTTTTTGTTTTCATCTTATCATTAATAATTTCATTCCTCATGAAGCATAATGTTGTGAAAAATATCTGTATTGCACAACTTGCTGATCGTTGCTCGTTCAGCAAGCTGCATCAAACTTGTACAATCGCAGCACTTTGCTTTTGACTCGTGTCACCATTTTAGTGTTTGAGTGAAATATCTTGCATTTCTCACCTATTTTGAGAAACTTGTAAACAGCTATTGTCACATTGAGAGATAGTAATAAAAAGTAATTTATTTTTTTCTTCATTATGTTACAGTGTTGAACGTGAACGCCTAAGAGAACGAGATCGCGAAGCTCGAGTAAAAATGACCTACGAAGCCGAACAAAGAGCCACACAAGATGCATTTAGTTCTCCTCCAATATTTGGCGAAATAGTCAGGGTAAGTTGTTAATTTTCGCCTGGTAGGCTACTTATAATCTTGTACTTGATGAACAACCACCCTGCGGCTTTTACGAAAAGTTCCTTCCCCGGTGCTGTTGTAATTTCCGAATAGTACATTTCACTCATTAAGTCGAATCATTTTTCGGAAAAATGGCACTTAGCCCATTGTATTCAGTAGCGATTCGTATTATTAAAATCGTTAAAAGTTTTAAAGTTTAAAAAGGGCTCGTCCGGGCATAGAAAATACGTTCAGGAGTTAACATATATATTCAAATTTGAGCCAATTTGGTGCAAAACTCTTAGCGAAAAAAGTGGTAAATCGTGAACCACCCGAAAAAAAGTAATGCCAGACGTGAGATAGAAAATAGCGAAGAATAATTTCAAGTATTTTGTGGGTATAATATTCAATATTAACTATGTATTTCTTCAACTTTTTCTATTTTTTTAATGTGATAACATTTTTATTTCCGCTGCACGGTTTTTTTTTTGCTGCGTCAGTGATGCATTTTCTCAAACTTTTTGGCGAATATTTGGCAAATATCTCACAAATATTTTTTTTCTCTACATTCGCCGTCCTGTACAGCGCGCTGGGTAAACTAGAATTTCATCACTTGAAAGTCGATGGTTCGAATTTCGGTAGGGGCAAAGTTTGATGGAAAATGTTTTTTGATTTATAGGTTTTATGAGTCTTTTTATCAAATATTTTGGTATCTTGCTTCTTTTTATCAAATTTCTAGGTATTTTTGCTATTTTTCCAAGATTTATTGGTTTTTTGGCTCTTTTTTGCAAAATTTCAGGTGTTTTGACTCTTTTGCTCAGTTTTTTTTAGGTATTTTAGGTTTTTTTCCTCGGATATGAAGGTATTTTTCTCTTTTTCTCAAATATTTCGATGTTTTGATGCCATGGTTGGCGTACCGTGTGTAGCAGAGCACAAACAGCTACACGCAGAAAAAAGTTTAAAAATAAGAAAATTTTGTGTGTAGCATTGCTACACAGAAAAAAGTTGAAAAAGGAAAACGAAGCCAGAAAATTTATTTCAAAAATTATAAAGTTTCACTTGTTCTTGAGTGGACGAGTGGTAATTTCAATTTTTTTGGGTAGAGGGGATGTAGTTGGCGAGTGAAGGAGATCCGGCCATCAGAGAAACTCTGCTACACACAGGGAAAACAAAAGTCGCTGGCCATGCTACATGCAGTCAACTGCTGTCGAATTTTTATCAAGTATATTTCTGCAAAATTCGAGGTGCTAATAGGTTATCTGCCTATTCTGAGTGATATATTTTAAATGTTTCGTGGTAATATGATTAAAACTGAAAATAATTACTGTGCATAGTGTGTACTGTGTACCGACACTCGATCTTCGAAGAATTTTGTATTTTATGGTGGGCGATTTTTCTCGCTTCGTCGGATCAGTTTTTCATTCATTCTCTGATTATTTCTCAGTTAGTGCGATTATTGAAATAATTATTCAAGTAGTTAGACGTCATTGGTATTCGTTGAAGTTCGTTTGTGTCAGTTTCGATTACCCTACCACTTATCTTCAGCACCGGTTATTTTTAGCCGTCGGATACACCAAGCGTAAAATCTGAAATTTTCCTAAATTGTTTTTCCTGAAACAAATTTGCCGATAATCTTTCATGTCAAAATAATTTTAAAAAGGTGATAGGTATATGAAAATAGTAGATTGATGAGATATTTTGTTCATGAGGATAGATTTTACGTACGGGTATTTATTTAAATATATTTCAGTATTAGCCAAAAAGTAATTAGTTGGATGGTTTTCTTATTATTTGGTGGTTTGTTTGTAGTTATAGAGGAGTTCTTATCGCATGTATATTCGTCATAAGTTTTCATTAAATATTCATAGGCGCTATAACTCGTTTCGAACATCATTACGTCATTTCTTGGCCTCTTGATATTTTTTGTTTTCTTATCAGTGTTGGCGAGTGTTGATAATAATGTTGTAATTACTGATAACTGAATCTCAGTTGTGCAAACTGCAAAAATGTGGTTTTCAGTTTTGGACGCACTTCAGCGTCTTTGGCAGTTTGTTCCGTGAATAAATTATGCCAGTAACGTCATCAGCCGATTTGAACAATTCTACAAGGTTCTGCGCATGCGCCGCCCTAGCTGCTACGAACCCTTATTGCTAATTGCTACTAACAATGCATAAATGCGTCGATGGAAAATTCACTCACACCCGATATATTACATTCGTGCGTCGTGAAAATCTCACTATCTCAGTATCTTATTATTTGCTCCTAAAGAAATTGTAATCGTAAATGAAGATTCTTATAATTTCTTAGCAGCCAATAATTACCGAGATAATGTACATGCAACGTTAGGTTGCCAGTGGATTTACTTACCCGATAAGCCGAAAAATTGGTGGTAGGTAAATTTTTTGAACGACTTAGCAGGTTTTGTACTTATAATCCCTTTCGATTCGTTATAGTATTTCATTGTCTTGGGAATTGTCGTAAATTTCCGTGGTTGCTGAAAAATGCTTAAATCTATCCATCAGTCATTGTATATGTTCGAGGAGAATGCGTAACAGTTGATGTTTACGTAAAATTACTTTTTCAACGTGAAAGGAAAAAAAAAAGAATTTGGATTGGAAAAAAAAGCAACAAAAAAAAATCCAACATTTTGAAAAATTACTCGTACGTTCGAACACAACCAACAACTGGCGTCAGATACTAATTTTAAAATACGATTGCAATTCGTATGCTGGTTGTGGATTTTTTCAACGATTTCTTCTACACTGCTCTTTTTTTCATTCTTTGGTTAAATGCCTTGTTCTTCTCGAACTCGTAAAGGCATCCTACGCAAAGAAATATGTGCGATTACAATTTATCTGCGAGCAATTGCCCGTAAATAAATCTGGTATTTTATGCCGCATTTTTTCTTCCCTAGCACGCCTCCTCTCTTTGTCGATGGTTCATTTCGAATGAATGCCTCTGTGTGTAAGTACCATCAATCAAGCGAAGTCAGACACAAAAAAAAAAAGTGTAATAAATAATAATGTGCCATATCGATCGATAGTGTGCAAGTAGATAATAATATGAATGCCGATATTAGATATGTTCTAATTTTTCTTATCGCTTTATGTGCAACTTCTAATGCTAATACATTTTCCTCTATCACTGTGTGGACCAATTTGAAGGTGTATACCGTCTATACGTAAATTACACATATGCTTTTTGAGTTTCGGCCTGATTCTGATCTTTGGGGTGTTTTTTTTTTTTTTTTAATTTAAAGTTTTTTTTTTTGTTTGTTTTGGTGAGCTTTTTATAATGAGATTAGATTTGGTTTTTTATTTAGATTGTTTTAGGTATCTTTTAGAATAATATGTGAACATGTTTTCGCGTGTTTTTATTTTTTGTAAATACTTTTTTTTTAAATAAAAACATAATATGTTCTCGGGCAAAAGGAATCAATTTTATTGACTTTAAAATTTTATATTTTTAAGAATCCAACGTAGAATTTTAACAGACCTTGAAAAAAAAAAGTAACTTTTGTACCATACTTTTTGCTTTGGGTCCCTTTAAATGAAACCAAATCCAGGTCTCTAACTGCAGCAGTTAAGTTGAAATGAAGACTTGAAAACAAAGAAAAAGTTATCTGCTGGAAAAATGTACGCATTTTATAAAAGATGC
Organism: Parthenolecanium corni; assembly: GCA_038050395.1. NCBI lineage: Eukaryota > Metazoa > Arthropoda > Insecta > Hemiptera > Coccidae > Parthenolecanium > Parthenolecanium corni. The sequence continues at coordinate 10,172,707 of JBBCAQ010000003.1, read as the reverse complement.
CTGCATTTGGATTGGTTTGCTCCCATACACATGATAATATAAATAAAACCGTCACAAATTTATGGTCCTCATAGAGAAAAACCAGCTAGAAGCTTATTTCCCCCTCTAGCAACATCTCTTATCTCGCTTCATTCGTATGATAATTTTAGTCTGTTGCATGTCCTTCTATGCGTGTCATGAGTCTGTGGATAGTTGATTTTGCAGTATGCGTGTGTGTGTGTGTGTGTATCTGTTTGTATGTTTGTCTACAAGAATCATCGAATCATCTGAAAATTCTTGGGTCAGAGCAGGATACAACGACGTTCTCGCTTCACTTGTAGTTCTTTCTATACCTCTGTGCCCTTAAAATCTGCTTCACGCAGTCTGTATTCCACGAATTTTCTAAATTCGCGACATTTATCAAACATTTTTTCATCGTGCTGTGTTTGAGAGAAGAGCGAAAAAAAAGAAATCATCGTCAAGTTCGTTTGGAAATTTTTTACCTGCCTTTAAACATTATACGTCTTCATTTTTAGAGTTTTTAAACACTCCTCGACCGTGACGAGTTCTATCTAGATTGGCATCTTCGAATCCGCATTGATTTATACGGCATAATTCGGTATATCTTTATGCGAAGTGAGTTGACGACATTCGACGACTGCGAGAAGAGTGGCAAATTAATTTATAAAAGATATCATTCTCATTCACACGTCCCAGATTTATGTGGACGAGAGGCGCGAGCGTCGTAATTGCTCTATTTAAATTCTTTTGGGTGCGCACGCGATTTTGTGTTGCGGAAGGGGGAGAGGATGTCTCCGATGAAGCGGCCATGTTTGGTGCGAATATGAGCGTTTTACGTTGATCATAAATCCGCATAAATATCTGCCCCCGTATTTGCGAATTCGTTAGAAAATATTTATTGTTTAGGCCAGACGATATATTTTTTGAAAAAAAAAAATGTTTTCAATATTTTTCTCGTTTAGTTTCAAAATCGCAGCCTTGGGTTGGCTAGTTTTTCAGCGCCATTTTATAGTAGTTCAAAATAATATCGATATCATCGTGAATCATTTATTATTCATTTTTCGCGACGGACAAAAAATTATAGAAAATATCGACGAATTTTGTAAAGTTTGTCGATTTGATCAAAGTTTAAAGGTGTAGTTCCGCACGGTTAAAAATAAGATCACCCTCTCAACGTTTTGTCATTTTGATTCTATCAACTCATTTTTTTTTTTTTTTTCTATATTGTATAGAGGAAGGGTATATTCTGTTGAAAATTACCGATAAATATTGAATGAAATAAGTATACCTGAAATCTAGATATTAGCGAGTCTGAAAGCCTTCTTCCTCTACTGCAATATCTGGAAAAAAAAAAAGAAAAAAAAAAACAAATATGAAAATGCAAGATACGTGTTTTTGGAATCTGGAAATCAATATATGAAACGAATAACTATGATGGTCTCATGTCTATTCGTGAAAGTCGGACCAAATTTAATATGTAAAAGGTTTTTCGTCGAAAACTGCTAAAAAGTTCGAGTTGGTATAGAATCAAAACTCTCAATGTGATATTAAGTCAGCCTGTGGAAGCATTTTTTGTCGAAAAAAAAGCGGACCCTTCAGTAGTAATGATTCTTACAAAAGTGAAATTAATAATTCCAATTGCTGCGAAATGTAATATCTGAATGCATGCGAGAATCGAGTGTTTTGAATTGTTTTACGCTTATTGGAAAATTGATGTTTAAATGCGTTGTTGGTTTCTTTTTTTTCGTGACACTTATAATTTACCTATAATATAATACGTGTATCTACCATAAAGTCTATACTGGTGAGAAGCTATATATGCATATTGTGAACGAGTGTGCAGAAAATGAATGGGCCATATCGTGTGCCAATTGTCATTTTCTTCTTTCCTAAAGGGGGCACAAAGATAGAGGGCTTTATTACGCTTATAAACACGTTGTTGTCGTATTCGACATTTTTTCTTCCTCTCTCGGTGTTCCGTTTCTTGGCTGCGCGCCCAATGGTGCACTCCGAAGAAATTTCGCTCGTCGCAATCAATTTTATTTTTCAGCGACCCCGAATTAATGAAATATACACACTCCAAACAGTTGATTGTACTAGGAAGGTGCAACGATTGCGTATAAAATAACGCAGGTGCGACAGGGGTGTAGCCAGGGTGGCCAAGGGGGCTCAGCATCCTGGCATCTTCGTTCACCCCCCTAGCAAAATTTGCCCCCTTGGGCAAATTTTGGCTTTCGTGTGGTATTCAGAATTCGCCCCATCAAAAAATTTTATTTGACAAAATTGCCCCCTCAAGAATCTTATTTGCCTCCCCCCCTATCAAAACACTCCGACTACATTGCTGAGAGGCGAACAATATGTGTTGTCGTTCACTGCAATATATAGATGGAAGGTCCCTTGTCCTGTGAACGTTCTGTTTCGTTCGGCTATATAACCAGTCGTATATGCTGAGTATCCGGGAAGGGGCGAGAAGCTTAGCCAAAACGAAAGAGAAATGAACGATATTAAATTCCTGGTTGTGATTCAGACGAATTTAGTGGGCTGAGCGAAAGTTGAGTACGATAATAATTATCTACTCGTACTATATTGCAAATCTGACCCCAAATTCTAAGCATTCGAGATCGAAAGGCTGGTTTTAAAAACATGGTAGGTACAAGCTGCATGCAAAAATAAAGATAAGAACTCATTTCGATATAAATTTGTTTGGTTTAAGGATTTGAATGCAATAATGGTCTTTCTTGAATATTTTAAAAATGAAAATTACGGGAAAATTAGTAATAATATATAGGATTTGCAGAAAAAAATACTGCAGCATATTGGGAGTTATTGCTGTGGCATGAGAGCTAGTGATGGGATTTTTCGTGGCTTACCAGATACTATGTACTTAGAAATTGCTGCGGATTACGAGCTATTAGACATTTATTTTTTTATGAGTAAAAAAATAGTTTCTTGCTTTGACTGAAGATATACATTTCTGTTGAAATAATATTTTGGTTCTTATTAACAAAATTGTAACTTTTCTCATCACAGTTATATGAAAATTACTATTTACTGCAAATATTTCTCCTAATATTTGTAGAATTTTTTACGATTATAGATATTCCGTATATTTTTGTAGTAAGTAACTTAATTTGTGCCACAAATCTTGAATTGTGCCAGCCTTCCTATCTAGCAAATTGTAAAAATTACCATTAAAATTTTTTTTCAGTGTAAACACGATGGCCACATATAGTGAAACGACGATGAGTTTAAAAATTAAATTTTTACTCGGCACAGTCTTCTATTTTTTGCGCGAGTACTATATTTTATGTTGCGATTTTATGAAGTAGCGTGAGATTTTATTGGAATGTCTAGTCAAATTAATTTTTCTGAAGAGAAAAATGAAAAAGAATTGTTCGTATACCATGTTTTTCATTTCATTGCTTCATAGTAAAAGAAATAATCGATTGTGTTTTGTAAACAATGAAATGTGTAACAAAATTTTATCACGTCTCCAGATTACTGCCGTTGCATTTGCTGAGTTTTTTTTTTTTTTTTTTCGTTTTGTTTTTGAAAAGACGCGCTGGTAAACAAGCTGCAGTCAAATTTCCAATTTTGAAACTTTTCAGCGTTTTTCAGAAGATTACGTACGTGTGTACATGATGTGTACTTTATTTCATTTTTCACCTAATTTTAGTAGATACTTTCACAAAGTAGGATATTAAGTATGTGATACGTGTGTGTATGTATACCTTATTATTCAAAAATATTCATACACTTGTCGAAAATCGACAGCAATTTGAATGTATGACACGTGATGGCAAATTTTCCGTATGAATGATACGTGTGCTTGTAGAGTTCATGGCCTGTGGCATAAACACTCGAATTTATGAAATTAAATGGTCGTGTTGAAGAGGACATTTTCATTGAAGAAAATTAGGCGAATTGGAACGCTATTCTAGGCAAAAAAATTTCTTTCTTCTTCATTTTGTGAAAAGTTGAGCAATTTCAGGTACCCAACCTGTTTTTTCTATAATTATCGGAACTACAGTCTGGAAGTGTTTAAGCGGTATCAAAAAGAAATACTGGCTTGAAATTTGAGACGAAGATTTTTGATTTAAATAATTTTCCTTTTTTTTTCCAAGTCACTCATATTTTGACTGACTATTGCAAAATATGAAACGCTGGCAGTTTTTGTTCTGTCCTTAACCTTTATTCACTCCACTCATTTATTCTATCACAAAAGTGATTTTTAGGAAAAATGTAATCATTCGTGTGATCTATAGAGCAATTTGAGGTACCAGAATTTTTCATTTTATGAGTGAATAAAAGAAATGGTTAAATACTTTCTCCAAGTCGTGTTTTTTTTCTTCATTTTTTTAACTACAAAATGGTTGAAAATTTCGTAAAGTGATTGTAGTCAAGTTTGAAAGAAGAAAAAATATGAATAAAAATTTCGCTTCTCGGTCATTGTCCTTTTAATGACTTCGTAATTCAAATTGAAATGTTTTATTACGTATAAGTATAATATTATAGTACCGCAGTCGTCAAATGAGAATTGTTGATATCACCTTCTAAGCTTACTAACGAATACAGCTGTCTATGTATAGTTGCACTGGACCGAGTTGTCCTTGATTTTGAACGAATTTTTATTCTTCCACCTATCCGTCAACTTTAAGTTTGTGTTGTTTATCCGATTACTCGAAATGTTACGAAAAGAAAATAAGTAAAATGTGTACGTGCTTCTGTCCATGAACGCACTTATCCTATAATTTGATGACTGATTTGTTTTTTTCCTGGAGATTTTCAGTTGAAAATCTCATTTCGTTCACCGTTAGACCCCTAACCAGTTCATATGATGTCTCCTGAAATTTTTTATGGGAGCTGCAGTTAAGTCTAAAATTTATCATCAAAAGACAGAAATTCCACGCAGTTAAATTGTTTGAATTAGTGTTTTTTTTAAATGAAATTTTAAGCCTCTTCTTTGGCGCGCGCCACTGAACCAATTTTCGTACTATTTTAAGCCTTAATTAAGGTATATTACCAACCGCAAATGTCTGAAAACTGATATTTAGCTTTCTAGAGCTATCCGAAAATGATGTTACACTACGTTTCATCTATAGTTAGAAATGACTAATAAAATTGTTATCAATTCTCATATAAAACACGTTGGAATATTTATTTTTTAGTTGGTAAATTAATTTAAATTTAAGAGTCTTGAATAGTATTAAAGATGAATTTAATGCCTGCGCCGTTTGATACCAATATTGCGCATATTCTCACAAAAGTTGAAATTATTATAAACCCTTCGGTATACTTTTAAATTTATTTTCGAGCTCCAATAAATTTTGTATGTGTGTGAGAAAGTGAAAATAATTTCCCACCGGTTGAAAATGTAAATTAACCTCCTCTGTGGAAAACCTGCGCTTTTGTGGACGAGCTTATTGTGGCACTAAAACCTTCGTGTTTTCTGCACGTTGATTCCTCTAATCGACTATCTTCATCAATTTGCCCGCGTTTCTTCAGTCCATAATATTTTTACCACGTCGCCTGTTTACTTTTCGCTTTTGTATATGGAATTGGCGAAGGGGTGGATGAGACGGCTTGGCGGTGTTCGCCAATCGGCGAGGGGAAAGCGGTGCTCCGCGCGTCTTCAAAGGTCGTTGACAGAGCAGTTAACGTGCACCGCACACCAAAGTCGCTCTGATATACCTTTGTGTTGGTTTGTCCGTTTGTGTGTTGGTGGACGGGAGGAGAATGTGGGAAGCGGTAAAATGGGGGTAAATGTCGTCTACCTTTTCACGCTGTTGATCCGTTATACGTTCGTACTTCGTAGTCGTACATTTCTGCTGGGCACTTTTTCGAAAGGGTGTTTGTTTTCTTCGATTTCGTTTTCACCCCATCCGACTCCCCCGCCTTTCAGCCAGCGTTTGGTGTGCCGAATGCTGTTGGAAGTTCTACAGCTGCGTACGCTGGGGTTATACGCTAGTCGTATTTTAAGAGACGACGGCATTCTCAAAAGTTGATGTCAAGTTATTTTCAATTCGAACTTTTTCGTCGGATCGAGTTAAAAAACAATATTCTCGAGCATATAAAATCATTTTGGGGTACCGCAAGTTTGAGACTTTGGACAGGTTCATTTATGAGACCTTTGCACGCGAATTTCATTCGACGTGACTTCGGCTGTATTTTTATTTGAAAGAGAAAATATACGGGGTCTTTCACAAAAAACGCTCACGAAAAATAATAATGTGATTAGTAAGGGTTTAAAATTTGTTTTTTTCTTTTGTTATCGCCATCAGTGTATTCTCCCAACCATGACAATTACTTTGCCGATTTCATAATGGGGTATCCATACCAAAAAGGGACCTTAGGGTGAAAAATAATTTTTTCAATTTTTTTATTAAAGAAAAAAAAATTTTTTTTCACCCTAAGATCCCATTTCCACAGTGGAACCCCTGTGTATTTTATGATTGGTATGGTTGTGCGGATACAGTGGTATCATTTTTTGAGTAAAAAATTCTTCCACGTAATTATGAAATTTGTTTTTCTGATGAGCCCTATTAAAAAAATACTCCGTACTTACAAGTATTTTATTATTATAAAAAATACTTTTTTGGAAGAATACATTTATCTTCGATAAATCAAACCGAATTAAGTGATTCTATACTCTGTTCAACTTAAGAATGCCTAAAACGGAACGTCAAATTCACATTTATCAACAATGTAAAAATCGGATGTGTGATAAGAAACAAGAAATTAAAATCGGAAGTGTAGCCAAATATTGTTGCTAAATGTGAACGAGTACCTTTTCCTCTCCCCGGAGCCCTGCAAACTGCGTTCCGTTTTAGGCATTCTTAAGTTGAACAGAGTATATAGCACGTGAGAATTGTCATGGTTGGGAGAATGCAGTGGTGGCGATAACAGAAGAAAAAAATAGTTTTAAACCCTTGCTAACCACATATTTCTCGTTAGCGTTTATTGTGAAAGACCTTGTATGTGGACAACCAAAATTGATTTCACCAAAAATGTGATGGGCTTGAGTATCGTACATACTTGGTTCAGAACTTTGGACTTTTTTATTTGTGCGCCCCCAACTCACCTATTTTTTTCAAACCATTGACGTAATTGCCTAGCCCGATTAAAAAACATGTTCATTTTAATGGAAGACAAAAATCCTACTCGTTGTTGAAAAAACGAAATTTGTGTTTTTCACTGACTTTTATTACTTAGTTGATCTTTTCTCTCCCTACAAAATTATGTATAATTAGTCATTAATATATATTTTTCAACGTCTTGAAATTGTGATTTGTAGAAAAACAAATGCATTAGTTTTTGAGAACCAGTCGATTGAAAAGTTTGTTATCCGCCAAAATTGCTGCGCGAACCCTTCTCTTTCTTTTGCGGCTGCTATCAGTCACTGATACCCATTTTTAGACCAGCGATGACAAAAAATTAGTTTAATGATACGCGAAAAGTCAAATATATGTACGTATAACGCCAAAACCTAATTTTCGACAATTTTTGATGTACCATTTTTCTTGTTTAAGGAGATGCATATACCTATATCTTGTTGATAGATGTAAATTACTACCTTTTGTCCTCCTTAGAACTTCATAAACTGTCTTCTGTTTTTTAAAATCTTTTAACGAACGGAGTATAAATCTATCAGCCACTTATTCGTGTTCGTGGAATAAATGAGCGAAGAAAAGTATTCTAGGTAATTCTTTTTATTTCATTTTACGACTTTCTTATATCAGTTTCTTCCGGGATGAGTGAAAGTGATGGCACGTGGTCTCCAAATGCTTCTGTACACTTGGTGAACTTTTTTGCAGGATGTGCAAGTGTGACGCATCAGGTGCATCTCCTTTATCTACGCATAACGCGTCGAGTGATTTTTAAATTTAGTGTTCGCGATTTCTAGCAAAGTGGCTTACATCTGCGATAGAAGAATTCAATATTGTAAACTTACTATACGGGTATAAGACGATGTACTGGCGACTTTTTATATTTCCATTGGCCTATATGCCTCGAGCTGAAATTATCCGCTGATTTTTTTGAAACAAAGGCGTCGCAGTGCACCTTCTCGACCATGCGAATTGTGTTTTTACATTTTTTTTCTCCAATGTTACGAATTTTTCAATCGTTTCCTAGCATTTCTTGACTTGGTTTATTTTTTCATTTTTTGGAAAAATATAAAAACTGCCGAAAATCTACTAAAATTCGCATGTCTCATTATGCTCCTTTGTGAGAACAAACAGAATAGAGTAACATTTTTCTCATCACCAGTCTGGAAAATTATTATTCATTGTAGACATTCTTATTGTTTATTGTACTTTTTGCTATCATAGATAATGATATCTTACCATTTTTGTTGTAATTTCTGCTACAAATGTTGAATCGCCCCAGTTTTCCCATTGAAATCGTAAAAATTACTACCGGAATATTTTTCTGTGTACTCGCACTTAATACTGCTTTTCCGAAAGTCAGAAAATCGACGCGTTTAAAAATTTTTTTAAAAAGTGGTGATGTTAAGCCAGTGCTTAGCCTTCCCAGAGGTCAGTCGGGTGGATGCACCTCGTTTGTGCACGAATTCATTCCATTGGGTTAATCGCAACGCAGTCTTCGTTATAAAATATTTTGTATTCTTTGCATTTATATAATATGGTTCACGTGCTTAGCCTGATCGATGACACGATGTCTGCTCATCTGCGTAGGCAGCTGTGGGTACGTGCGCTCGAAGGCCCCTATCTCTCACTTCTTTGTATGAAAAGCTGTGCAGCGATTCGTAACCAGATGACCTTCGAGGTAGTTACGGTGTCAGTGGCCGGCGTGTCGCTGCACTCTGGCTTTTCTTTACGAGATTTCCTTGAAAAAAGAGTAGAAAGAGGAAAGAAAATATGTACATAATGTTCTTCTTAGCTTCTTTTTCCTTCGTTTCGTGTTCGATAGATTGTGGCTGATTGATTTGGCTGTTGATCGATGTAGTCGACGTGGAATAAAGTATACGGCCAGGTCGCCGAGTGCCTGCAAATGGAACATCGATAAGTCGATACTTGAAATTTTTCATCAAGAAAAAGACTACCCGCCATTAGTTATATAGTTGTTGATTCGAGTTCAACTGTCTTAGAAAGTTGTTGCTTATAATCTTCTATTTATAAGATAATGTTGTTAATTGGCTTTTAATGGTCGTTGTGTTCATTTGTGACGACGTTAAGTCATTAGCTTTGTATTTCGAGCTCTCCAATTAGAAATTTATGAGGCCAGCTGGTAGTCATTTGTCTCCTCGAAAATATGGCGTTTCTTTGCTGTAATTTTTATTATGGGGTGTCACTACGTATAATACGAGTATATGTGCGATTTTCTAATCTGCAGTGAAAGCCGAAATGGTAGAAAGAGAATTTTTAAGGTAAAAAAAATACTTGTACCTATTCTGTAGTTTGTGTAGCTTTTGGTATCAGTATATACTTGAGAAATTCGTTTTGTCAGAATTCCAACGTCTGAAAATTGTCCTTTAAATAGCCCTATACTTTTTCAATTTTAAAAACCCAGTATTGAAAAAATGATTTTAGACTTACATTAGATATAATATATTGTTGTTCTCTATCACGCCAGAATTACTTTCTCATTCAAATTTGAAACGTAAAATACTTATGGGCAGCCAAGCCTATATTTTCATGTTCTGTGGTCACTACTTCTGCGCATGCGTAAGCCCATAAATGTTTCTGATTTGTAACTATGTATTTCTGGAGCATATCTCCCTAAGAAACTGTGAAGATCTACTTCGGCGGTTTATTTGTTCAACCGGAAACTTATCTTTCAGCTCCCGTATCAAAGGAATGAGAGTAAATTTTATAATTCCGCCTTCTCAGAATATTTTTTAAAAAAAACCTAGTATTTCAAAAATTCTACGAATAATTTACCGAGTAATCCATTTGGATTATTGGTTTCCCTATGGGCAAAATATTTTGAAAACGGATCCGTTTTATTCCGGGTTATAATTCAGAAATGGATTATAACCCGGAATTTTCCTGTTTTCCGGCTTCTAAAACGGATTTCGAACGGATTGTAATCAGTTTTGCCGGAAATGAGTCCGTATTATTTTCCGTGAAGGCTGTTTTATGATATTTGTTGGCCCGGGTTATAATCCGTGAAACCGTTTTACAAACGGATTTAGAAAAATTGCCCAAAAATTATCACTGATTATAATCAGGAAATCCGTTTTACAAACGGATTTGGAAAAATAATCAAGATGACAAAAATATCTGCAAATTTTCAGATCCGATGGTCGAAAATAAAAACGGACTAACAACGGATAAAATTCTCATTTTCCGGATCATTTTCTCATTTTTTGCCCATCGGGTTAGTTTTCCATTTTATGAGTAATATACATAATATGATGAGGTTTCTTCTTGTTCTTCTTGAATTCTCAACTTTTTTGTTCTTTCAACTTTGGCTGTCGATCAAAGCCGAGTTCATCGGAGTTAGTGGAAGGTACATCAACGTCTTCGTATAAAGATGAGAGATGCGATTATATCTCGTTGAAAAATAGTCGTTTTTTGTATGGTATGAATAACTCGCTGTATCCACATTTTGATGGCTTCACCAGATAAAAACTGTTTGAAAAAGTGCGCGGAAGTTAACATCATTCATTTTCGAACTATCGATGCGATCTCTCATCCCAAAGGCAAGTGAAAGTTGTTTGACAAAAAAATGCCTCGTATCGTCTTTGCCTGTTGTATTGTTGGTGGTCGACAATTTTTTATTGTCGAAAATGAATACCTCCACTTGAAGATTTATCAATGCATCATTTTGAATTAATCTTCTTTTAAAGGCGGTGTTTTTATTTCTTTTGTTTTGTTGCGGTTTTTTTTTTTTCTTCCACGTTCCTTATTGTTTCGCAAATCGCAAATGTTATTTAAACATACTCGAAAGTATTCTGTGATGTTTGAATTTGTGGTTCCTTAACTTATGAATGACAAAGCGAAGCTGTTTGAGATGATTGTCAGATCACTGTAAATGTTCTAGATTTCAGGTGTAGGTGAATTGTTTTTGTTTTGATATGGCAGTACATGTATATAACTATAGGTTTAGTGACAGCTTTGGACTATCGACGATAGTTTCACTGTGCTCCTAACAATCATCATTTTAAAAAGTGCGAAATTTCCTTGAGAAATAATTTAGAAATAAAACTTTATTGAAAAAATGAATGACCGGATTTTTCGCACTGATCTGTTGGAATTTTTATAAATATTATTCATTTCTTCTCTCGCTGGACTGCTGAATCGATTATTAATGTATTTTCATTCTCATTGAGAATGGAGTGAGTTCAGTGTAAGTCGAGGATGAAATACCACTAACACAACGTATACTTGGGTATATTTCTTTGAAAACTTGATAAAAATGCCAGACGTATTGGCTGAGCCGCCCATCGTTAGAGAAATATAGTAAGAATAAACGAACAGTGATGAGCAAGAAGGGGTTAATTGTACTTTTTTCAAAAATTGCAAGTTCGTCTAAGGTTCCATAATGAATGCATCGCAAGCCCTATACTTACTGTAAAAGTATTTATTACGTTCAAAAATACGAGACGATCACTGAGAAAATAGACTTCAAAGATGAGGTGCTACGTAAGGAGGCTATGTGATATGAAAAGTGTTTTTTTGCTCTCCTCAAAAGTTGATGGACTCATCCCCTTCTTGCATATCGCTGTGTTCAAACGTATAGTTGTTGAAAAGAATATACCCGCCTTTTTTGTCCAAATGGAAAAGAAATGCCTGCTCGAAATATAGGAATGAGATAAAAATCAAGAAAAGAATATAGTTGGTGATACGATCGATGGGTGAGCTTGGGAGGAAAGAAGCAACAAATATATACGAGTACATTCTTCTAACGTCATTAATGCGTGCTGCTTTATACAATCGAAGCGAAGTGGGTGGAAAAGGCGACCGAGTAATTTGGCCTCCAAACACTTTCAGCCGACTTCACACCAATTTTTCGACGCCGATCTCACGTACCACTGTAGGTACCTACCCTACGAGTATGTATGTATCCCAAAAACACGAGCACTCACTTAAGCCCACTCTACATGCGGAAAATCGTATCGACCTGCTGTGTGGAATAAAAAAGGAAAAAAAAACGACATTTTTTAAAAGAATATTTTGTATAGAAAAATCTCAAGTCAGGAAAAACGTTGGGGAAAAAATTTGAACGTATTAGAATTCTTCAACTACCGACTCATTACTTTCAATCTTCTATAACGTCACCGATAAAAATTATTAATAATAGTATATTTTATTAATTAAAAACAGTCCGGTTACTTTTCTCATCACTGCAGTTTAGAAAATTATTATTTTACTGTACCTAGTCATTCTTAGTATTTATATACCTATAGTAGGTGCTTTTTACTATCCTATTCATCGATATTGTATATTATTTTGTTAATTTTGCAATTTCTACTACGAATCTGAAATTGTTCCCGTTTTCCTATTCAAATTTTAAAAATTATTACTAAAGCCTCAAAAATTCTATGACTATTCGTATTCGGTGAACTTAAACGATCAAAAATATGTATTATGATGTATTATGTATTTCTTCGTGAGCAGTGTACAAATATCTCAAAAGATAATTTTATAAATCAGGTGGGTTATATGAAATCGAAGAACTGATCATCTTCAAGTTCTACGTTTGTCGGGCATTTTTTATGATCTTTTCGTAGTGTTTTTTAGTGTTTGTGTTAGTAGAAATAAATCAACAGAGATATGTGAATATAACAGTCAAGTTCACTTTTTTTTTTTTCTTCAAAACTTGAATTTTTTTAAAGATTCAATTGTATACAGCAAGCTCTGCTTATATTATAGTAAAAATATCAGGTGCTAAAATGCAATTATTTGTGAGAAAATAGACTTCAAAGTTACGGGTCTACATAAGAAAGCTGTGAGGCATATAATTAGTTTTGGCTCTCCTGTAATTTGTAAAATTTGAAAAAGTGGACTTATTCTCTTGCTGCACAGCACTGTTCAAATACCTTTGACATGTTTGTATTATTTTTGTAACCTCTTAGTTTTTGTTTGGTGGGGGTGGGGGAGTTGTATTTGAAAATTTTGAAATTTAATGTGCAGTTTTAGGTGGAGATCGATAACATACGTGCGCATCGTTGTCAGTTGTCATCAAACGCTTCTTATCAATAATTTCTCGATTAATTTTCTTTGATGAATGGTGGTTCGTTAATCGTTTTATAATATTTCGTAATTTTTTAATTTTCATTTCTGCATTATTGTAGGTGTAGTTATAATACATTATCATGAAAGATGTTGACACATCAAAAACGTAAACAGTGATCAACTGAAAATTGCTTCATATACTTGTTCCTTATATCAGTCTATATAATCCTCTACCTATCCTCGGATAGGGGGCTAACCTTCAAACACGAGAAAATTGCTCCAAAACAGTCTCATCATTTTGTACTCATTTTGTACCGTTTTTTAGTGGCAAAATAACATTTAGTACTGCTCCCCTTCCTAGTCTTAGATAGGGGGCTGACCTTTAAACTTCAGAAAATTGCTCAAAAATGGTTGTACTGGCCAAATAACATTTAGTACTGCTCCCCTACCTAGTCTTAGATAGGGGGCTGACCTTTAAATTTCAGAAAAATACTCGAAAATGGTCTCATTATTTTGTCCTCATTTTGTACCTACCGAGTTGTACTGGCAAAATAACATTTTGTACTGCTCCCCTATATATATATTGTACAGTCAAAGCGAAAATCATTTATTTTCACGCCTGTATTTACACTTATTCACCTCCAATTTTTTCAACGATTCAAGTCAGCAAAGCTACTCGAAACAGGTACAATGCTGTTATTCTTTTTGCATAAGTTCAGTGTGTGTACAACTGCGCACCAACCCAAAGCCATTCTGTGATCTGTTTAACGGACGTGCGAACTTATTTAGGGGTCGATGGCCTGTTGATCTCTCGGTGTGCGAGTGCGTATGTTTAACCACTCGTGCTGATTCGCTGTGTATAATGTATGAGGAAAAAAGTTGGCTCTTCTTCTGCAAAGCGAGAGAAAAAAAAAACCGTTTATTCCAGCGGCAGCAGCAGTCCTCGTAAATACCGAAATCTGTGGTCGAGTGGTGTACCAGCGCAGTAGATTCGCGCCGGTTGCGGTTTTTCAGTTCCTATGGTTTTTTGTCTTTTTTCCACTCCCCTCAACACCCTACTCAATAACGGAGGAGCTGGCGAAAAAAAAAAACTCCTCCAGTATGTGGCTGACTAGTCACGGATTGTTTTGCAATCGCTGGAAACTGTGTAAATGTTATGTTGTTGTGGGATATATGGATGGCGATAGTGTGAACGATGCGCAACACCACAAATTGTGTATGGTGCTGGTGTGGTTGTACTGTCGAACCGACTAATCACGACCAACTCGAAAAATTTCTCATCTCTCTGCTGGTTGCTCATTTGGTTCAGTGATATGCTCCTTTATTCTGGTATTCGATAGAATTTTATTATTTTTTCTAGAACGCTGTGGTTTTTTCGTAACCTTTAGTCGATTGTGACGGCAACATTAGCAGATTATATGCCGGTAATATCTGGAAAGACTAAACTACTCTCGGACGCGCTAGATATTAATTTTTTATCGATGGAAAACCCGTTGTAAAGTTAGCAATTTTGGAAAATTACAGTTATTGGTCTTCTCAATACACCGGATCTACTGCGAAGATTGATTCTTATTACAATATAAATGTATCTGGACTTGAGAACCAAAATGATCGAAATCCGAATTTTAAGTTTCGAAGTACCTATATGTGTATTCGCATTTATGTTCTCAAAATACGAGTACATTCGCATGATACTCGTACCATAATGGAGTCCTCGAAATTGTCTGATAAAATGGTATTGTAGACAGATATTTTCATAACATGAGGAAATTCTCCCGATTATTTACTGGTTAAGTTTTTAACTTCGAGTTTTGATTTTTGAATATTTTTCAATTGTTTGATGAACTTACAGACGTATGGAATTGGATTTTTATTTTCGATTGAATATCTGCTTTTACCGATGCGCAAAGTAGATATAACCTTGACGGCTAATTTTAGCTATAAGAAAGGTACAATTCAAAAGTTTAATTCTGTATATCCTTAAGTTCAACCCTGAAGTACATTAGTGGTCTAAAAGCAAACATTTCTGATCGGAATTGGCTTCTTAATCAGTCGGGGAAGTTTTGTTATTTTATACGATTTTTGTTTCTAATGAAGCATAATATACCCTTGAACAAAGAAGTAGGTCTACTGTAGACCGAGGTGACTTCAGAATTAATGGGTCACTTGGCCAATTTTTATTATTTTACTGTCTGAGGCAACAATTGAATAATGTTGAGACGTATTGGGGTGATATAAAAAGGTACAGAATGATAGAGTTATGAACAAACGATGTTGAAAAATTAATTTTAAAATTTTGTTGAAAGTGAGAATTCTTGTAATTTTTCAAATTCATAAAAATTTAGCTACAATTCGAAACGTTTGTTGGGGTAACTTTGTCGATATGGATTATGGACAGAGAAATAAATGATAAGCAAATAGTCACTTCATCGGCTTTTAAGCAAATAGTCACTTCATCGGCTTTTAAGCAAATAGTCACTTCATCGGCTTTTCTCACGGGCCCGCATATAAGAAATTCAATAAATTTTTTTCTCACTCCTCTTCGTAGTCTTTTTTATTCACAAAAATCTCCCCAAAATAAAAGTGAAGCAGAGTCATTACTTTTCCAATATCTTTTAACAGATAGCTCAATATAACTATAGTCTCAGTTTAGAAGCTGCCAAAAATCAGCAAAATCATACTGGTTTTACGGTAGCAAAAAATCAAATCAAACAAAAGAGAAAAATCTGAATGAAAATGAAAAAAAAAACAAAAAACAAATATACATGTATAAAAATGAAAAGGAGCAAATAGACGGCAGTAAACTATCGTATATCACATTAATGAAAGTTATTATAGTCTGGCTAGATTGCAGTATCAAACCATTAGTGTGACTTGTTTATCACCAACTTGTTTTCCAGATCGTTGTCGTTTTATAACAAGCGCTGCTGCAGTATATTTTATGCCTTCCTCGTCCCTCCGACCACCTCACAGTGCACCTAAATCGAAATCGACGTTAAAAGAGTGATAACTTGTTTCGCTCAAAGAACGAAGAAAGCCCTTGAATAACGGCGTTAAATATGCTGTTGGGAGCATTTGTCGAGGAAAACGCAGAGACCCCGAGAGAGAAAGAGAGACAAACGGCGAATAAGAGAAAGATGGATGTGAGTGAACCTGAAAGAATTGTGGCTGGCTGCTGTTGTGGTGTCGGTTGCGTCAGTCATTCTGCCACTTGTTGCTCCAGTGATTTGAAATGAATACGATGATTGATAAGAAAATGATCCGATTTGCGATGTTATACAGCGGTGTGAAGGTGGGTAATGGAGAAGGAAAAAAGCAACCGACAAGATTATAAAAGCAACAGGTAAACTCGAGTGGAATTTCGTATGCGATGACTGCTGCATATACTCGTAGCATTTGGGTTTTCACTCGTAACATCGAATGCAAATACATGGACGTGGAAAAATTCAAAACTATGTTAATGTATATCATGGGAAAGCCGGATAACTTGTCACGAAAACATGAATGAGGAAGAAGAAATTGGTCGTTATGATTTTCTCAAAACTTGATTTTCGCATTCTGAACCATCGATGAGTTATATCTGAGCACTATAACATTTTTTATACTTACATATAGTTTCATTTCGCGGAGTTTGAATACCCTCTGGCCTCTATATGCTCTTCATATTATAACTTCAGCTACATAGCTATATGCTCTTTCATAGAAATATTCTCATCTGCACGTTTAATAGATACTATATAGTAGATAGATGTGATGCGAGGGCGGTGAAGCATAATAGTATTGAACGATCGACTTCATTCGACCATGATCTCGTTTCTCGACCTGAGAATTCAGACGTGTCGAGTCGATTGCTTACTCAATGCGCTTCGCCCTTTCAGCCCGAAAATGGCGACTATAATGCACGGCCTTCTTGTATAACTCTGCGTCGACTGCATGATGGATACGCATCGTTGAATCTGAAGCCAATGCGTGCGTCTGTTTGGGAGCTGCAAGCTGCACCGGTGCTTGCTGTGGACGTCAAGGGCCGGTTATGTCGCAGCTCTCGCAGCTCTTTCCGCCAATATGCCGTTGAGCATGGCTGAATTTTTGCATCCGTCAATCATCATGACTATCCGATCCTTGAGAAAATCAATTGCCTCTGTGTATGGATACCTAATTGTATGTAGCCAAAAAAGTGCTACCGTCGAATGGGGCGACTTTACACACTTTTTTTATGTTTTTCAACTTTGTCCTTTAATAACTCTTCCAATTTTGAAGCTATTGAAGTGAATTTGGTTTTAAAATTCAGGTTTAACATTTCTCAACACAATTGTAAAAAAAAGTTTGAGTTTGCAGCCTTTCTTCTATTTTTTATGATTTTTCAAAAAATTTGTGTAAAGTCACCCCTCAATGGGGCGACTTTACCCATCAATTTGTTATTGACGGATTATTGATGGGTGGGGAGGCAAAATTTGAGGATGTTTATACTCAGACATACGATTGAAAAGAAACTAGTGAAGTTACAACTTCAACCGTGTGAAACCGACCTGAATATTTTGAGTATCTGTGGTTAAAAAAAAAAGACGAATAAGAAAAAAGGAAAAAACCATATCGCTTTATTTTCTTGTTCTGTTACTGGATGAAGTGAGGTAGGGGCGGCGATCTTTTTTTTATTTTCCTCCTTCTACCTGCTTCGATCCAAATCGTATTTTGGTTTTAATTTTTGCCTGGCAATTTATTTATTGGGCTAAAACGAAGTGGGTAAAGTCGCCCCTTGAATGTAAAGTCACCCCGTTCGACGGTACGTCTATTTGTAAAAATTTAGGAGATGTGAAAAAAGAAATGTTATTACATGCGTTTCTTTGGTGATAATGGTGGTTTAATCAACTTATCTCGAGACAATAATTAATGATAACAGATTCATCTCTCGTAAATTTTTCAAAATAGACGTTGCACTTTTTGTCTTTATAGGGTATCGATATGTGCTTTTCTGTGTGTTCAGTAGATTGCTATATCGTCGCAGTAAATTATAATTCCACTCTAATTTGCGTGAATTCTTAGCTGTGATTGGGGGAGGGGGAGGGTATTTGTTGACTTGAACCTTGAAAAAAGAAAAAATAGATCAGTTGTTCTTGTTACTGGATTATCGAAGCATTAAACATGAGGGCCAGTTTTACAAAGACTGGTCACCAGCTTTATAAAGCGTTATACAGTAATAGCGAGTCCAAAGTATTTTCTGTTATAACGATCTGCAGAATGAGTAATCAAGGTTTGTAATACCAGCCCTTAGAGTAGTACACTTATGTTTATCTCTCCATTTAGGTTGGAGGGTTTGTAATATTGGCCTATTGATATTGTGTGAAATTTTCGCAATTTTCAATACGTTTTTATTGTTGAAGAATATTTAGAAAGACTATAAAATCGAATTTAGGTGAGTTATACTCCTTTAAACTCCTCGCTGTTTTATCGATGATGAAAATATTGTCATGATACTCAATAATATACTCATAGAGAGAACTTGAAAATTCTGGAGAGACGGGTCCCTATAGCCAAAACAAAGATATTAACGCATCAAAACTTTTCAACGATGAACAGGACGCGACGAAACTTTCGAGAGAAAGAGATGTGCGAAACTATCTTTGGCGAACTTCCGCAGTTTTGTAGTGTCTTTTTTTTTTTCTCGGAATATTCGTTAGCGACCAATTAGGTAATATCATATTTTCGTCTTTTGACTGAAGTCGTCGAGTTGTGCACTCAATCTTGAGTTTAGCAAACGCAGTTAAAGTTTGCGGAAACTATTGGAGGTGCTACAATGATGGGGCGGGGGTCGTTGGGAGACAGAAAAATCGAACGTAGTATTTTGTGTGAGCCTTCTAGCCGCGCTTGCGTATTCAAGTTTACGATAATCTTTTGACGTCGTTAATAGATTACTTTTCAGGAAGTGGTGTCCGCGTAGTGTTCTGGCGTGGTTACCCGAAAATAACTGAATGAACTGAAGCAATAAAAGACGGAGGCGAATAGAATAGAGAGAAGTCCAAGAAAGATGGGTGTTCTTGAGAGGTGAAGAGTGTGCATGTGTGTGAAAAAGAGTGAGCCAAATAGAGCGGACGAGAGAGAGATTATAGGCAGAGACGTTTCCAATGAGGAATTAGTGCAGTTTAAATGTAAGAATGAAATATACGTTGAAAAGAAGGCGAAGGGGCGAAAATAAAAAGACTGAGTGAGTGAGATAGAAGTTATAGTTATTTATATTTACTTGTTTTATCAGCCCAAGAAAGTTTTATTGTGGAAAATATTGGGGGGGGGGGATCCAAAAGCTTTACCATGCTAGCATCTGAAAAGGTATCTATACCTAATACGATCGAATATTTATGTATTGTTATTTTACGTCACATGTGAGACCCAAAATGAAGTATGACACTTGCGAGACCTCCCTTATAAATACTCAGAAATGAAACCTTCGTCCTCACATGACTTGGTGGCTATCTGTAGATGCCTTAGGCTATGAAATGAAGCCCAGCGATATTGGATAGGTGTACAATGCAGTCTGTATATTGAGGAGTATGAAATGAGTGAACCACAAGTGTACATACAATTGACATTTGGGGCACTTGTGAGTCCCAGACAAAAAATGCTGATTTGGGGTCTGCGGAGTGGGGGGAGCAAGAAAAACCATACGTACACCTCATAGACATGCAAGACCCACAAAAGGGTTAAGGGTCTCGCATTGTCAAAAAGGGTCTCGCAAGTTTTATGATTCATCTGTTTTGGGTCTCACAAGTGACAAAAGCATCTCTATCAATATAATAATGCTACCAGTGAGAGTAGATACGATTCTTTCTCAGTGTACTTAATATTGACGAATTTCAGGTCATTCGAGAGCACACCATTACTCCTTAAAGCAATATACCTTCCAGCATGTTCGTCAATTTTTTAAAGTGAACGTCGTACATTTTCACTATAAGGTATCGATATTTTATTACACGAGGTGCGCCTAAGTCACAATGAGATACACTACTGGCATTAGCTCTAGTCTCTAAGCTTAGTATAGTGTACTATAAATTAATTATCTTCCCATCCGTATGTTACTTGAGAATTTTGAGAAAATTCTAAATTTTCACACTGGCTTTGCGCTTCCTCCCGCACAAACATGTGTGATTACTACGTTGGCTTTTTAGACAATGGGTTTCGTTTATTTGACTTTTAATCTTTCTCCCAAATCTTCACCCTGTTCAACCCCCTGGCCCAACATTTTCCTCGGTTCGATTCAACCATAACGAGGACGACGCGACGACGTCTTCGCCTCACTAGAAGTGGTAAAGTCGGAAAATAATTGAACGAATGTCGTAACGCTTCGTAAATATACAGACATTTTTCAAGCCAATCGAGTGTGACTTACGAGAGATATACACATCCAGACAAAGACAGAGAGAGAGAGAGAGAGAGAGAAAGAGTAAAACGCCAAACCGTGAAGAGAATCGACATTATTTCAAAAATCAGCTCGAAAACAAGGTCGGTAAACCTTGAAGACAGAATAAATTGAATTACGGATAGAATACAAACGACAACGAAAATTAGTGTGAAAAAAAAAGAGATAACCGAAACCGTAGAAACAAAATAATATAAAGAGACAAATTATGCAGAAATAATGATGATAGCAACTAATTATTATAATTCTGTTTATAAACGAAAATATATTTTCCTTTATGCAAATAACTATATATTCTGAAGTAAATAATAATTTTTCTCTGCCATTTTATTTAGTTACGAGTATATTATGATCTGCGTTAATACTCGGTGCGATTGTTTAATTAAAATAAGGATATTCATTCGCTTGAGGAAAGAGACCGAAGGTTATATGGGAAGAATGAAAATGAAAATATATGTGTTCAAGTAATATCCAATTTACGGCACGTGCTGAACCTCGATGAAAATAATGAATTAGTATAATAAGTATATTTCACAAGTGACTGCAAGAACA
This sequence comes from Parthenolecanium corni, assembly GCA_038050395.1. Lineage (NCBI taxonomy): Eukaryota > Metazoa > Arthropoda > Insecta > Hemiptera > Coccidae > Parthenolecanium > Parthenolecanium corni. The sequence continues at coordinate 10,151,605 of JBBCAQ010000003.1, read as the reverse complement.
TATTTTGCGACAAGATGTACGATAGTGAGAACTTCATCATGATTATTCACTATATCAAAGTTGACGTTTTGTACTTTGGCAGTAGCCATAGCTGAACTTTCAGGGTGACGGCGGTCCTTGCCTCTCAGAGTTGAAATCAAATTCCCTGTCGAGAGCAGTGGCGGATTCAGAGCTCCATTTGGGGGGGGGGAAGGAAATTCAAATTTTTTCAAAGCATGGTAAATGCTAAAATGGTGAGATTGTGTTTTTTTCAGCATAAAGGGAGAGGGGTTCAAGAAAATTGATTTTTTTGTGGATTATCGGTCTATTTTTATTTGAATTTTGGGTGATTCCCCCCCTTGGATCCACCACTGGTCGAGAGTGGAAGAAAAATGGTCACTCATCCATACAGAGCCAAAGAAATGGCTGCTCAACGTCAATTAATCGAAAAAAACTGTGACTTCAAACAATGGTACCAACTTCGACTGATAACCTTGAAGCTTTTGATTAATTTCATATACATATTACCTACAAATTTGGCTATCCTGAAATTCACTTGTCCTCATTTTTATCTTACCTGCATGGTATGCTTTAAAAGAAATTCGAATTTAATTGAAAATTGTTTGGCAAATTATCAAATCATCTGTCTTAATGAAAAAAATTTGGCTAAAGAAAGAAGTGTTTAGGGCGATATATTGCATCAAAATTTCAGGATGAAAAAATTCAAGGTCTTGGACTTTTTATATCAACTTCAACAGAGCTTTGACTAATCAATAACAGATAACAGATACAATTAAGTTGATCAACCAGCGAAAACAGTGCTATTTGTGTTTGAATCAACTTCTATCACAGATTAATAGAATTTATATAATATGAAAGTTGACCATATAGTATTGTAGATCATTCGCAGGCCGAGAAATTCATATCTCACTTCTGAAATGTTAAGAGTAAAAGAAAAACGATTACTTTATCTAAACAGAGCCAGAGAAATGGCTGCTTATAACATTAATATTATCGAGCATAACTGTGTCTTCGCACCTGCTACTAAGGCCAACTAATATTACCATATGTATATTCGATCAATCCTTATATATTCCCTATCCCCTCCTTCCCAGAGAAAATCCGTGTTCCCCACTCCGCACTTCAAAAAATTATAAAACTTTCGATTTATTTGTACCAAACTCTTGATAATTCAATTTTGTTCTTTTTTTAGTCATCTTATCAAGTGTTTTTTTCTTTTTCAAAGCAAAAATTTTTTCATTTCCACCACAAATATATTGAGCAAAGTCCGTCATAACACTTATAGCGTGCCCCGCGGGCTGATTTATCCGCAAATCGTTCTGAAACTCAACCTTATAGTAAGATGACAAATCACGAATCTCTCAAAAAACCCATTCTACTTTTTTTTAATGCTGCGCTGATTACTTTACTTTGATAACCATAGAAAAATCCACTAGCGCCGAAGCCATCAGTACCAACGAATAGTAGAACAAATAGCAGCGTCTTTATCCAACTAGGTTTTTTTTTTTTTTTTTCAAATCTAAAAATACTCTTAGCTTATTTTAAATCGTGTCTGAATGGCAATTTTCAACTATATATACGTAAGCTAGCTGGCATCGAATTACTTCATTTTCATTTTATATATAAAGGGTGAGGGGGAAAAAAATACGATCATGTACAACACAGGCGAGTAGTACATACGATAATGGTTCTGCTACATGGTACGTGATCCAAACCTCAGTGAAATTCTTCTCAGTATGTGGTCCTTCTCCACAATTTGAAACAAGAAATGCTGTCACGTCGCACAGAAACACTGCACACCCATTTGGGATACACGATACTATTGTTTCGGTACCTACATATATTCATCATATTTTCTGTCTTTCCACTGTATAGAGGTCTTATTAGTATAATGACGTCACTGTAGATGCTGGCTGCTCGATGCTATTATATCGACTTACAAAACTGAAAGGTCCAAGGAGGAGAGGCATATTGAGAGCAATCGCTCAAACAATAGATCGAGTTTATTGAATGGATGGGTAATTAAATTTGTACACGATAGTGTTATTTTGGCATTTATTGAAAAACAAATGGAACACCAAATTCATAACCTTCACCTGCTAGCGTTCACTCGTATAAGGATTTCCTGCCTTTTTCTGAGTAAAAAATGATTTCCATTTTCAGCTACAATATTCAAATTCTGAAAATCGAATACACTCGAGCCAACTCACTCATTTCATTTCCCATGCCGGAAATTAAATTCAACAGTTCATGAAGACCTATGTGCGTGTGTGTAGTTATGAATATGCATTTCTGGGATGAATTAAAGAATTAAGGTAGAAATAAGTAACTAAAAAGCGTCTTTTAATTTTATTTAAAACCTTTTTTATTTACAATATTTTTGCGAATTTAAAATGAATTTCTGATATAAGTATCAATTTCTGGTATGAAAAATATTGCTACTAACTCATATTTTTTTGTTTATAAAATATAATTATATTGAATGGTATAAGGGTTTGAAAACCTTATAAGACCGAGGAAATAAAACAGAGCTCCAACTAAAAATTTTTCAAGGAGATAATAAAATACATCTGGAAGCTATAATTATAGTCACGTATTTCCAGTATAAAAAATATGAGGCTACAGCGTATTTAAAATTTGAAGAAAAAAAAAATTGCTTTCTTCAAGTTACAGACACCTTACAGGCTTAAAAAGCAGCTGGAAAAAACCAGTGTATGTATTTCTTTTTCACTTTTGTTTCGAATTTGATATAAACCAGTAGCGAGGAAACGAATTTCGCTTGAAAATGTCGTAATTATCACTTAATTATCGTAAATTTTATTAAATTTTACCACTAAAGACTTCAGTGAGTATAACGAGAAGTTTTTTTAAGAAAATGTTTCTACTTTCACCTAATAATGTTCCAAGGGTTATATTTCAGGTGAATATAACCCATTCTAAATTATGAGGATGTTTATTCTTTATTTTACACGAGATTCTCCACCTAGAAATTAGCACCTCAAATTGAACTTTTGGAAATTTTTCCAACAAAATTAATTGATAAATTCTTGCCAAATGAAAAATATTAAAGCAGTTTGAATAGGAAAACAGAGACAATCCGAGATTTGTTGCAAAAATTTCTACCATAATAATAGTAAAATTATATTATATGTAAGATGGTAAAATATAAGTACCAAAACATAGTATATTGAGAATGTCTATTAATGATAATTTTCACAGTAATTGTGATGAGAAAAGTCACTATAAGCAGTTCGGAACTGATACGATTCATTTCTCTCAGTGTGATGGCCCAAAAGACATTTTATTTGTGGAGTTAAAGAAATTGTTTTATTTATACATTCGAAGATTTTAGTGAGCCATTAGCATTCAAAAGTTGTGCAAAATGAGCTGCATCATATAGAAGTAGTTAAAGGAAGTGACAGCTGAAGGTTGCTTAAAAAACACGATTTTGGAACTTGATGTATGTATGGCAATCAATCGCTTATGCAGGGTGGTAGGGGTATAAAGGAAGGGTAAATAATAACTGAAAGAAAACAACGATTACTGGTACGCTTCATTATATGGATTTACCGATGTCATTGACTGAGGATTTTCTCATATGGCGGCTGCGTATGCAGCGGAAGTGAAGAGCATCGCGCAGTGAATATATGCATATGCAGACGCTTACTCTTCACTTCCCCCTCCACAGCCTGTGTAGTTGCTCGTCATGGAGACCGGAACGAAGGTACAATATCCTTGGTGCGACAAACGAGCTGTCAGTGGGTCGCACGTAAAGAGTTGTTCTCAATTCTCATTTCCTTGGGACGTGCGTGGGCAGAAAAACGTCCAAATCGAGTGAAAAAGTGTTGCAGACAGTCACGAAGCTGTATACAATGTATACAATGCCAAGTAGTGTAAAATATAATTGAAGGCAATAATCCGAAATGATCGATTATGCTCTTAAGACGTACGCTGATTTCAAACGTACGAATTATGGTGAGAAAAATGACTCTCGTGGATGGATAATCAATTGTCATTTTAGGCAAATAGGTACTGAATTATATTCTTGGGATGAGCATGAATCTAGTTGGTGCACTAGCCATAGATAGTGTTGACACTCCTTCAAATGCTGAACGCTGTTTTCAGCAGGGTTTCAATAGAAAACCAGCTATTATTATTGCTCTAACTATGAAAAATAAGCAGTGGCGGATACAGGGGGGGAAAGGAAAAATCTCCCCCCCATCCAAAAAAAATAGACCGATAATCCACAAAAAAAATCAATTTTCTTGAACCCCTCCCCCTTTATGCTGAAGAAAACACAATCTCACCATTTTAGCATTTACCACCCTATGGGCAAAATATTTTGAAAACGAATCCGTTTTATTCCGGGTTATAATCCGTTTCTGGATTATAACCCGGAACTTTACTGTTTTCCGGCTTCTAAAACGGATTTCGAACGGATTGTAATCAGTCTTGCCGGAAATGAGTCCGGATTATTTTCCGTGAAGGCTGTTTTATCATATTTGTTGGCCTGGGTTATAATCCGTGAAACCGTTCTACAAACGGATTTAGAAAAATTGCCCAAAAATTATCACTGATTATAATCAGGAAATCCGTTTTACAAACGGATTTGGAAAAATAATCAAGATGACAAAAATATCTGCAAATTTTCAGATCCGATGGTCGAAAATAAAAACGGACTGACAACGGATAAAATTCTCATTTTCCGGACCATTTTCTCATTTTTTGCCCATCGGGCATGCTTTGAAAAAATTTGGATTCCCCCCCCCAAAATGGAGCTCTGGATCCGCCACTGGAAAGAAGCGTGTGACGTAGTTAGTTTTTCATTCCATGATATGTACATATTAGGATTCCAAAAATACCCATCTCGTATATTCATATTTATTTATGTATTTATAATACTCGTAAATAATGAAATTTGGCTAAAAATTGAGGGGGAAATGGCCTAATGAGTAGTGGTATTTTTAGACAAAATAATCGACCTGCAAAGCATATTATCGCCTCAATTTATTTATTTACTTGTTTATTTGCATGCAAGAGGGTGGTCTATATAGAAAATCATGAATTTTGACTTTGACGCCTTATTATAGAGAAAGTAGTATCTGACGGATTGAGCTGCGAAATTTGAAACGAAAATATGAATCTTGAGAGAGAGTTGAGCATTCAAATTTTGAAGTAAATGAGCAACTATACGACTGATAAGATCTGATAGAATAACAAAGTATAGTTTCATTCATATTTTATATTGGTATGTATCTTGGAGTAGTGAAAACATTAGTCAAGCTCATTTACATCATCGATTTTTATGGATCATAAATCAATCTTATCGCTTAAAACTTTTTCACCGATTGATATTTTAGTGACAAAATACGCCTGACTGACAGTGCCACTCACAATCAGACATCAGTGAATTGCATTATAGATGCCAGACAGTATAGATGAGTAGAAATTTTTACTATTTTGGATGTATTGAAAAGAGGAGGAAAAATTCAGTATTTATTGTTGATATTTAGGATTTTTATAGTATTTTTACTTTGTTATAAAATAATATAATATCTTTCTATTTTTATGGTCATTTATACTCGTACTATAAAAATCTTGTATCGTGTTCCTATTTGGCTGCACTAAAATAGGTACCTGTAAGTAGTTAAAAAAATGAAAATAACTTGTAAAATGTTTTTCAGTATTGGTAGGTACATATTTATTGTGACTGAACGTGTTAACGCATTGTACCTACTATTACCTGTATTAGATAACTCTTGAAATTCACCAAGTACTCGTATATGCTCTTGTAAACCTGCGCTAACCAATTACGGAGTCGCTGAAGCGTGTAAATGATTTACTAAATTGGGTGTAGCCACATTTTAGTACCTATACAGCAGCGCCTATCGACTATACACGCAATTCGTATCGCTTCTGCAGACTGGTGTGCAGCCCATCTTGTGGGGGTCGTGTGCGTGTAAATGCCGCTTAATGAAAATCAAGGACGAGATCGAATTGGTAACGCGTGTAGTATAGAAACAGAGAAAACGGGGTCGTTGCATGCGGCTTGCGCTCAGATGAAATAAAAATTTTTATGAAAGCGTACGACCCAAGCCGTGCTCTGAGCGGTCCTTATGAAATAATGTAAAAAATTTCATTCGATAGAATTAAATCTCGGGTTGTAAAGTGAAAGCCCACTTATAGAAGAATCGTTAAATATACATGTATATATAGGATCTGTATATATGTGAGCGAATCTGAGAAATCATACCTCGGACGAAGGAAATCAAAAGTAATTTTTTGTATCCTCTTAATCAGTGTACTGAATGATAAATTTAATGGTCCAAGAAATATCCTTCAGTCCGAAAAACTGAGGGTGGTTTTTGAAAGTTGAAAATGATGAAACTTTAATACCTACGAGAAACAGATTTCAAAAGGAAATTAATATTATGTCTTATGGGGAATTCCGGAAAAACAAATTAATGGGCCGAATTCCAAAAATTAGCCGAGTGCATGGATATAGAACTTTCAAAAAATGAGAAAATATACAGCTCCCAATCAGTGATTCTTTAAAAATTGTTTCAATGCTGTGTTTTTTTTTTATTTACCAATTTCTTCACTGCAGATTTGGCTCATAAAACTTTTAAATCCCCATGTATTGGATGGGGGAAAAAATGGATTTCGGGAGGAAATATTGATCAATGCTCATTATATGTATTTGAACCCAATTAGAAAATCTTCAAACATATACAAACATATTTATTCGATGTTCAACGTATATTATCCTAGGTATAATTCTGTCTTTTTTTTTACGTTTTTCTTCGAGTTTGCCGATCTTTTAGGCTTAAATAAATGCGAAAATTATTTTAATCGTCGAATTTTTTAAATAATTTTCAAGTATTTGCGTTATTTGGTGTTGGGTTTCACGTCACTAACAATTTTTATCTTACCTGTATTCACGTATTTTCGTATGGAACAGGGAAAAAGTTGAGTCTTAATGAAGAATTTAGGTTCTTATGCTACTTTATTATTTATTTTTTTTTATTTTTATTTTTATTTTTTATTTTTGGCTACGATATTTTACAATTTTCTTCGATCTCATTTCCGGATTTTATCTTGATATTTAAATCGGAGAGTATACTGAAATACCTCACCTGAAACGCTTCAAGGCTGACGAGTTGGGCGAAATCCAAAAAAAAAAAAATTACTTGTGTCATACAGCCAGACGAAAATATTTATTGCGGTTGGTCTTGGAGAATTTATCGAGCGATAATATTCTAAAATTATGCACTTGAATCTTGAAAAGTACTTCATAATTGCAGTCGAAGTGTAAACGAAATGAAAATTATCGGTAGAAAAAATAATTATTTGCACAAGTGTTCTGAGAATCTATACGTAGTGCGTAAATAAATTGAATTTTGCGGGAGCTGAAAATTTTTTCAGTTTTTCCAATTGGCGAAGAAAATGTAGGTACCCACTTAATTTTATTCCTCTTCGCGTGCAACATTTTATGGGTAGTTACACTCGAAGACGAAAATATTAAATTTTTGTAACGTGTATATGCCACGTTTTCGACAATTTTTATTCAAATTTGGCATCTAGCTTGACGATTTTACTCGTCATTGAAAAATATTTTCATTTTGACGGTCTGTGAAAGAGAGCTCATGTGACAGTCGCTATGACTGGGATAGAACAGTATGTATATGTGACTGAAGGCGAAATAAAAGCGAGACTGCCAAAAGTCCCGTTCTTTTTGATTTTTTTTCCTTTTTAAGGTCATATTTGGCTTATAAGCTCTTCCTGCACTGGAACGAAAATATGGAAAAAATTTTCTTATAATTCTTTGTTCAAGAATCATGCTGTTGATTCATTTTGTGATGTTTTCCATCTGTATATTGAATTAGTTTTCTCCTTTTCTAAAAACGTTATCAAGCTGACCCAAGTCAAAGTCATGAAAAGAATAAGCCTGTATCAGCATTTAATATTACAGTAATCTGTTTAATCTGTACGTATTAATAATCGCGTAGGAGACTATTACTTTACCTACCTGTACTACTTCCTCAAATCACAAAAAAAAACACACAAAAAAACAAAGATCAAGTTCTCCTATTTTACCAACTTCAAATTAAGTGTCTGAAACCAATAAAAATGTCAGAAATTAACGACTTTTTTTTTGGCATTCTTATTCATTTTCTGAAGGGGGGATGGGTTACCGGTTAGTATCCCGAATCCATTTACCCGAATAGACAATTCCCCGAATGTCAAACCCCCGAATTTTTTTTGCCCGAATCCATTTTCCCGAATGCTGTTTCCCCGAATGACAAGCCCCCGAATTTCGATTTTTATTTGCTCTATTTAAAATGATATTTAGCAGCTGTAATTTTATTTGTAAATAAAGTTTCTATTCGTAGGTGATTTACACTTGAAATACCAGGTTTTACTAGATTACTCAAAGGACCAGGTGGTGTCATTTATGACACCACAAGAGTAACTTCAACGGACCAGGTGGCGTCATATGACACAAGTCAGTGGTTCTCAAAATATTGGTCCTTTGAGAAGTCCGCATCTCAAAATGTTGACTGGTGTTGTACATGACACCACTTGGTACTTCATTCGGGGAAATGGATTCGGGCCAAAATAATTCGGGGGTTTGGCATTCGGTGAATTGTCCATCCGGGGAAATGGATTCGGGATAATGTATACCGTAACCGGTGGGATGTTCCCTCTCTCTATTTCTTCGTTTTTTTTTCTTATGTTAGCAGAGAGATGTGACGAAAGGGTTTTGAAATAATTAGCGACTGTGTTTAAAAAAAAATGATTTAGATTAATAATAGCAGCTAAAAGAATAACAACTCGATTGTTTCTTTGTTCCGTGGTACCTAATTGATCGAGTCGTTTCTTCGAAAATTCAGCCATTTTTCTTCAGCCTGCGGGAGGGGTGGGGGCGAGAATTCGTGCGTTGTTTTTTTTCAGACACAACTTCGGCCACTATATACCTTCTCATTAAATCATTAAAATTACGAAATATTCGACCCTACGAATTATTACACGAATACGTCGCAAATTTATGATAATGAATACACGGTGCGTGAATGTCGTTTTCTGGCAAACCTGTCCTTTCACCCCGCGTTTCTCTATGTACTCCGACGCTATAAATACGTACTTATGTTTTTTTATTTTTTGAAAATTCTCGATGGTGAAACACTGTCTGCTATTTTTTTTTTTTTCCAAATATGAAACGACATGGTTGTTAATATATGTACCTATAGAATAGGTAAGTAGGTGAACCAATTCATCGAATTGGATATAAAAATTTCAAATTAGTTTAAGTAGCTCATTACGAGTATTACATCACGAGTTAGAATAGATTACGTATAATAAAATATTTTGGAAAAATAAGGTTTGGTAAAAAAAAAAAGCCGCGATGGAATTTGTCGAAGCTCGTGCGCTTTCGTAGCTCTTATTCAAACTTAAATCAAGTTTTATGAATACATCGCCAAAAAGAAATGTACAGCTACACTTACATTGTAAAAATAAAAATTGTCAATTTTTAAACGATGAGATTTAAGTGTATATGTTACAGGCAAATTGTGAAACTCCAACATTTAATTAAATGACTAGGCATTTAGTTAAATGACGAATGAGCTGTGAACTGTACGTCATTTAATAAAAGGACTAGTAAATTAATTAAATGCCGCAACACAGTTTGGCAGGTTGTGAAAAGTTCATTGTTTCTACCTTATCGCGCCCCCCATTCTGGTTCTTTCTTATCTGATTTTGCCTGCCAATACCGATTTTTCACGAAGAAAAATTTTGAAAATATCAAAATTCAAGTTGAATGTCCACTCAAAACTTTCCTCAGACTCAACCGATTTGAGTGGTCAAAAGCTCAAGTAAAAGGTATCCACTGAGTGCTCTTAGAGCAAAACAAATTCCTTAACTCAATTAGAACCTGAGATATAGATCTTTGAGTGAAGAAAAATCTTGAAAATATCGAAGGTCAAGTTGAATGTCCACTCATAACTTTCCTTAGACTCAACCGATTTGAGTTGTCAGAACCTCAAATGAAAGGCCTTAATCCATTGAATGTTCTTAAACCAAAATGAACATTAGAACCTGAGATATTGATGTTTGAGTGGTGGAAAAATTTGGAAAAAGCATGAATTTTGAGTATAACTTGAGTAAGGTCAGAGGTGAGTGAATTCCAATGGGTGATGACATATCTACACATAAATACCTTTCATTTAAAAAAAAATTAAGCAAATTGGCTGGATAGAACTGCCGGACAAACTTGTATTAGATTCTTTTCATATATAGATTTCATTTTGTACAATTTGCCTAGTTAATGTTCGGCATTTAATTAAAAGCCTAGTCATTTTAATAACTGCCTAGTCAAATTATTGAATTTTGTTCGTGATTTTACAATGTGCCTGAAATCAAACGTCATTTAATTAAATGCTGGAGTTTCACAATTTGCCTGTAACATATATATTTCTTTATGTAGGTCCAAAAAATTTTAGCGGGGAACAATATCTTTTGAAAAAAAAGAAATTGTCAACTATTCAGTGACGTTATAATGTATTCACTGAAGCTATAAATAAAAATATAATTACTCAGGTGCGGTAACCGATAGCCGCTATGATTGGTAAAACGAGCTGAATTGTCTCGAATAGAGTTTTTTGTGGAGTATGAAAAACATTTTATTGATCGCTATGAGCGAAAGAAACGTGCTTGTGAAATGTGTTTGGAATAAGAATAAGTAGGTTTTCTATAGTGGAAGCCTGCTAAAAATTACGACAATAATTTATGCGAGTTTATTTTTATATTTTTTCTATGAAGACTGATCATCAATTTAAATATTTTTTCCAATGTGCCATGTATGAGTACAGCAACTAAGGTTGGAGACATTCTTGTAAAATTATTATCTTCGATGTACACTTGTGTTTCTTTTTTTTTTCTATGTTTTGTCTGTAGTAATGCTCGTTTTCGAGAAAAAAAAAAAAACGGTATTTGTCTTTACGCCGAACCTAAATGTGCCCGGTATTATTCAAACTTTGTATTAATAATTTTTTTTTCTTTTTGTTACAGGTAAGTGTCACACAGTTAAAGGATCGCTCTCGTACTTGTATTTGTGTTGGAAATGATGGTAACGTACAGACTGTTCATTATTTTTATCTGGGATATATATGCATATGTTGGTGCGTTACAGTCATCGACGTGTTAAGGGGAAAAAATAAAAATAAAATGAAAAATACCAAGTTCCACCAATTTTAGCAGAGATATGAAAAAATAGTAGAGCGAATTTCGCCATCGACTCTTTTTGAGTTGAAGCTAAAAAATGACTAACTGATGCTAACTCATTCTGGAATTGAAAATTGCAGTTCTTTTATCTTTCATTATTATCGAGATACAATTTACAAAAGAAGTAGGGTAAGTTCTCATTGGTATTTTTGCATATGAAGGGTGCAATTTCATAGTAGTGCGCTGAGTGCAAAATTACACCATTTTTAAGAAATGAGAAAAACTTATATACAGCTCTCAACCGGTGATTTTTAAAAGGTTGATTTCAATGCAGTTTTTTTTTTATTTGCCAATCGCCCATAGATTTTTGCAAATAAAATTAATTTCAGTCTTCATGTTTTTTTTTGGAAAAAAATAAATTTCGGGGGAAAAATTGATCACTTAGCGCAATTTGGAATCTGAGTTTATGTATACTTAGCTCACATTGAAATCTGGCTTTATTCTTCATAGGCCGTAGTTCATGCACTTAGTTCTCTGTGGAATAGAGATTGGGCACTCAGCGCATTTTGGCGCAGATGTAAGTTTTACAGAGTTACCCAACTCTTGATTCACTTGTAGCGCACTTTGGAAACGGGTAAAAAATTTTATTTGGTTAAAGACGATATTATAGATGTGCGCGGACTACATTTTTAGATAGTTATATGCAACAGTTGATGGGGGACCCCTTCTGTCCCCAGATTATTGCATTATATAAAAATTCGTTTTCTTTTTTTGTACTCTAAGCGCATTTTGCAGTTCGGCTTTTTATGTATTTTCAAGAAGCGAGCTTTTATTGCTCATATAAGAAATATAAATTGATATGTAATATTGTCCAAGTCATTGTCCGTGTATTATTAGCGTTGCCAACTTGCAAAGTACTATAAGGTATTGGCATATTGATACATTCATGTAAAAAGAAACTTTGTAATATTCAAAAAGCGTTAGTTCAATCATTTATTTTAGCCAAATGTTATTTTGACACAGACCATGTAATATATTGGCCCTTGATTGTTATATGAGACCGGATTTTTTGGCACTGAAGAATCAAAACAAGGCAAATTTGGCTTTATCCGGCAAAAACATTTGAAAATCAAAAACAAACATTAAATCATTAAAAAATTTAAAAACAAAGGCATTTTAGTCATTTCTTACAACTTTTTCTTGGTAAAATTTTCCCTCGAGCACCTGGAATTATGCTCATTTTCTGACAAACATTGTCAATAATTTCAATTTGAGCATGTAGAGTCAAACCTCTTTTTTCCAAATTATGAATAGCATCAGGTAGATATGCCAAATGCATGTTGATGAACATCAAATCAGCTAATTTGGCAGTTTTCGTCGTTTAACATATATTTCGGCATTTATTTCTGTTTCGGCAATTTTTGGCAAAATAAAATTTTTTTCCCAGGCCCTTACTACCCCATAACGTATTTCTTTTTCATTTCTGATCTTCTGCCTTTAAAGGAACTCATTCAGCAAATGCCAAGGAATCCGGTCTCTAGTTATATATAATTCTCATAAGAGCTGGTATGTGATATTCAACACTTATACTTTCCATGTACATATTATCTATTTGGTATTGCCAACTTTCAAATACTGTGAAGTATTGATTTGAAAAGTGAAAAAACGTAATTTTATTTGAAAAGGGCCTATCCAAGTATTCACTTCTGGCGAATTTATTTTGATACAACGTAATCCATCGGCGCATTAATATGTATAAAACACGAAAAATCGCTTATTTCTACGTTATTTTGAAAAAAGTTACCAACGTTTGAATATTTCAACTGCATTTTTTTCAATATCATCTTTTGCAGATACAAGCTAGCTCTCCTTGAATAAAAGCACTAGATTTTTAAAATTTTTTATTTTTCGGTAGACATACACCCTGATGTATATGAAACCACATGAACTGGACCATTAGAGTTGGCAAAAAAAAAAATCAAAGTCGTCATGTAGCCGAAGAAAATTAGTCTTGAAAGTTGAGAAAAATATAAAATTGGTACGAAAGAGTTCACGCCAATAATGTGATGGGGTGGTCCAAGGAATCGGTGGTAAAAATTCTCTGCCCCGCCCACCCCCGAGAGGCTCATAAGTGTTCAACTTTTACGTTTTTCAGCTATAACCCGAAAACCATATTAGATTATATTTTATAACTATTCGAAAGTTCAGTAAAACTTTATTCTCTATCGAATCTCCTATCGATTTAAAAAAAAAAAGCTCAATTGGTGCCATAAAAATACAGTAAATGAAGAAATATAGGTTCTCGTTATTAAAAAAAAAAAAAAAAAAAAAAAAAAAAAACTGAAAAGTATCATTTTTCAATAATTATACCTATTTTCAATCTTCATAAATTATAATACTCTTCTATGTATGTCCCCAATTGAGGTTATAATTTTTTTCTATCTATAGGAAATTTGATGAAGAACAAAGTTTTACTGAAGTTCGGAATGGATATCGAGCTTATAATTTTCATGTTCTATAGCTGAAAACCGTCAAATTTCAACACCTGACAGTCCTCAGCAGGGAAAAGCAGAGGGGGTCGTGAGCGAAGACTTTTCACCACAGATTCTTTGGACTACCCCCCCAACATATTCGAGGCATAAAATCTCGTGTACCAAATTTTTTTTCTTTTTTCAACACGATATATGTATTAATTTTCCTGGGCTACTGCAAATACTTGGGCACTTTATCGTATTCGTTGATAATGCGCGTGTAGCTGGCAGTCTATTGTACTTCACACCATTCAGTCAGCAGTCTGTCTGTCTATCCATCAGTCTTACTATGGCCACAGGTAACCGGTCTTCTCGTGATATGTCAACGGCGGCGGCTTATTCGGCCTCGTTGCGGCCTTCTACACGATCATGAGAGAGAAATACCTTTCGCATCTATAGATGGTCGGCGCATTCGAACTGGGACAGTGAAAAAAAAAAAAATATAAATATAAATAATACGGCGAATTAGACATAAGCTAAATTATGGTGCGGATTGAGAGAAAAAGTGTGAATGAAATGGGGTCATCGGCGAAGGGGAGCGTTGCTTGACCGTAATTCAATTCATAATTTTATTTCTGTTTGCGCTGAAGGAACCGGTTGCGCAGAGGTGCAGTCGCATTTTTTTCGACCTAGACAGAGGCCAACGCATCATTTCTCTATGATATTTTGTTTAAATGGTTGTGCATCTTCCGCCTGCTTGGTATACTGAAAGATGAAGATGCACTTTGTCCTGGTTTTCTGTACGTTTGGTAGATGTTATCGAATGAGGTGGTTTTAGTAAATTACTGACATTTCAAGTCGCAGTTTCAGTGTCTAGTTTGTTTGAATGGTGGAAGTTCGTTTTTAAATGCATCACGTATACAGGTCAAATAGATTATAAAATAAATTTGTGAACTTGTGTCAATGAATGCAGTCACTCAGATGTACTCGAGTTATCAACTTGAGGCATCGCGTACCCTGACTAATGCGGTGTAGTACAGCTATCATGTTTTTTTTGCAGACATTCACAATATTAATTCTACTTCTCATTTCTCTAGTATTTAATGATGTGTCCGTAAGTCCAGTTCCTATAGTCGAATCGGGGCAATAGGTACCTTTCAGTGATTAATGAATATAAAATCGTAATACACTATAACTTACGTTTGCTAAAATGAAACGTTTGTGTTCACGCAGTACTCAGCTGAGGATGCAATGTATCGTCCTTCGGCAATATCTCAATGAAGTTTCATTCCACCAAATGATAATATCAATAAAGTTCTTATTTTAGTCAATTTCGCAAAAATATGTGCTTACTTTCTTCCAGTTTATCAACCTTTCAACTGCTGCGATTCAAAAACTACCTACCTGATTAATTTTGGCATTCGCTGGATGCATTTATGGGATCATATTAAGATGCAGGTACAATAACGTAATGAAAATTTAATTGAAATCGATTCAGCAGTTTTGGAGAAGAAAATTTAAATTTTTTGGTATATTATCAATTTAAACCTTGAACTTGATTTTCTCAGAAGTACGATTTTTAAATACTTATTGAAAAGTTTAAATTGTCATTACTCAGTTAATTTTAAACCGATAGAGAAAATCTATCTGGTGAAATACTCAGCACGAAAACTTTCGTCTATCAAAAGCAATTATCAGCTTGAAAATAATTTTTCTGACTCCAGTTAACATTTCATCGGTCACGTCACTTATCTAATAATTATGCGAATGTCCATATTCATGCGCCGAGCTGATAGAAATTAATATATAGTATTAATCAGAAACATTATACTCGTAATAGTAACTTTTCTCATCACAATATTAGGAAAACTACATGTTAATTATTTTGGTCATTCTTAATATTTTTGGTACTTATAACCGTTTGAGACGATGATAATTATATTTTACTATTTTTTCATATTCGAGTAGGTAGTGATTTCTGTTACAAATTTTATTTTCCCCGTTTTCATATTCCAATTGAAGACTATATCACTTTCCAAAGTGCGTCATAAGAGAATTTCAGGAAATTTTCCCACAAACATGGTAAATACCGCGTAAGTCGAGTATTTACATGGTAAATACCGCATAAGTCTTTTGTTTTTAGGCTTTTTAGTTACTTTTTTTTTCGGTTGCTGATTTTAGTCTGGGACGATTTCTCAATTTTTTCTGCTTAGGAATCAATAAAAACATGAAAATCGTCAAAATTAGACTTACGCAGTTTTGCAAGAACAGGGACGATAATTATGTTTGATAATGTATCGTTTTTCATGATTTTGTGTAATTTATGGACTTTTTTTTGGGTATTTCACTTACATTTTTTTTCCAAACTGAGTTAAGTTCAAAAGGTGGCCCACTTTTAGATCGCATAAGTGGCTAATGAATAGCGCATTACTCTATTTTTATGAACGTACCTTTATTACTCAAGTTCTGCTCAGACTAATACCACTATATGAACCATCAACCTTAAATCCTGCAATTTGGCGAATGTCTTTTGTTCTTCCTGAAAAATTTCTTCAATGAAGCGTTGACATGGAAAACAGTGTATGTTACAAAAATCAAATTTTTCTGGAAATGAAAATAAAAAAAACGGATCCTCTCCTGTCTCAACATACACTAAGCGCTATCTTGCGGGCTCGTTTGAACCACTTACACAAATTTCCGATCTAAATACTTATTGCCAATGGATTGGCAAAAGCAACTTTTATAGGATATAAGCCAATAAAACGAGGTGTGAAAATTTGTAACATACACTCTTTTCCATATCAACGCTTCATATTGTTAAAATTACTACTGCAATTTTTTCTGTATGAAATTGGTGAAGTGTGTAAAAATTTTAGTCCAGCTGCGCTATTTCAAATAATGTATGGCGATACTTCGTTAAGTCGCTTATTAAGTGGCTGCGTCACAGATAAATTATAGATTCGGCGTGCATGTTGCTTAAACTGAACATATTATACTCGTAGTCGAGAGATTTAAATGAATATATAGGCACCGGTCAATCGGTCGTTCGATGTAGAAGTACTCGTGCTTTCTGTCTGAGAAGCGCTGAGTGAGACACAGACAGGTACCTGCGGATTGCCATATAATACTTGAATACTCTCGAGTGGTCGCTGCGTCTCGTCGACGCGACGTAACTTTCGCTCGTTTCGCGTTACCAACGAATCCGAACGAAAACCGCATTCTGACACGCACCGCTGCTAACTCCATATTCGAAGTAGTCTCTGTGATACTTTCACCTAGAACACATTCTCTGTCTATATATATAAGTCTCGTATCTTCGAACGCAGTCGGTGCAATGTAGGTCTTCCCGTCAGTCGTCCAGCAGATAGTGCCTCAGGAAGTGTTTCTGGCTTCGAGAGGCTGTCGACTGTCGTGTATGTGATGGGGAACGAATTTGGATATACTACGTCCACAATGCGATGATCGAGAATGTCGTAAAATTGGCGAAGAGAAAGAAAAACGAAACGTAAGAAAAAGATAAGAGAAAAATAATAAGAATGTGGGAGCTGGAGCAGGGAGCAATCGCGGTGAAAATAAATAAAATGACTAAAAATGCGGCTATACCAGCGCATGACCTGGAAGAATCTTGGTGAGGTGGAAATGTTATACGCGGCGTGATGGAATATGTTTCATAATACTCTTCGATAGGTCGACCTTATTTTTTACCAACAGCAGCAAATATTTGTGGAATCCGGCAGGCGCACCTAAAGTTGAGCTGGAAAAGTATGGAATCGCTATAGGAATCATTGCAGAAATGAGGAGGGTCATTCTTCTTGCCAAGCTCCTATTGTTAACGCTAGAAAAAAGCAGGTTTTACTCGATTACTCAAAGGACCTGGTGGCGTCGTATGACACATATAAGTCAGGGATTCTGAAAATATTGGTCCTTTAAAAACTCCATCTCAAAATTTTGAGTGGCGTCGTATACAGTGGCGGATCCAAAGGGGGAAGGGGAAATTTCCCCCCATCCAAAAAAATCAATTTTCTTGAACCCTTCCCCCTTTATGCTGAAAAAAAACACAATCTCACCATTTTAGCATTTACCATGCTTTGAAAAAATTTGGATACCCCCCCCTCCCAAAAATGGAGCTCTGGATCCGCCACTGGTCGTATATGACGCCACCTGGTACTTCTAGTGTTATTCCTGGCCCAATGATTATTTTGTCTTTGAAATACGTACGTATGTATCGTTTTTGTAGTAATTTCTGCTACGCAAATCTCGAATCGTCCCGGTTTTCTTATAGCTAAATCGTAAAAATTACCTTTGAAATATTGTTCTCAGTGTAACCTAATCTCGTACTTATCACAATTTTGGTGGTCATGGCTCATGTGCAAGAACAGCCGTTTGAAAATGGAAAATCGATGTGCTAATTTTTGTATTTTTTTTTCCCGCTGAAAAACGAGAGGAAAGAATGAAAGGGAAGCTGAGATGAAAAAGGCGACGAGATGAAAAATTAGGTAGCCTAATTTGCAACGTCAGTTTTTTATACGGCCGAGTAAACTGCAACGGGGGCAAAGTTAAATGCTTTTTTTTTTTAAAGAACGACATCGCGCGAAAATGTACGTTCCGTACTCAAAGGTTCCGTATGAAAGTATATATTATGGAGAGAGAGAGAGAAAAGAGAATGCGAGAATGGGAATAAGAGGAAAAGAGATGCAGCCGGCGAAAGGGGTGGAAGAGAGGAAGCGAAAGGAAAGAGATGGAATGCGCAAAACACGCGTGCCGACGACCTTCACACACATTTCGCCGCGCTTTAACGCATTCGCAAGGTGGCCGCGTGGCGGCAGAAAATGGCGCAGTGGTTGGTGGGGGAAGGGGGGAGGGGTATTCACGCGTACCTGTCCTCACGCACATGCACCGATGCACATTACCGGGACCGTGTACCATCTTTAGCGGTGAAAATCGATTTGATTTTGTGGGATCTTGAATTCTGCAGGCGATATACTAATATGCGACCGTATCTAAGGATGCTGCGGTTGATGGTTGACAAAAAATGAGATTTTTCGCGCCGAATCCATTGGGATTTAAGCGAGGATGCGCAATCGGTTTTTACCGTGCTTTTTTGGCCCTTTTCATGTTTCCTCTCTGGCGGAGGCTATTATCGCTAGCGAGTTGAAATTCTAAAGGCTTCTTTACCCAACCTTAAAGTAAATTTCTACACAGGGATATTGAAATTCAGTTGGAACTTGAAAAATTATAGCCACTTTTCGAGTACCGTCGAACGGGGTGACTTTACATTCAAGGGGCGACTTTACCCACTTCGTTTTACCCCAATAAATAAATTGCCAGGCAAAAATTAAAACCAAAATACGATTTGGATCGAAGCAGGTAGAAGAAGGAAAAGAAAAAAAAGATCGCCGCCCCTACCTCACTTCACCAAGTAACAGAACAAGAAAATAAATCGGCGATATGGTTTTTTCCTTTTTCTTATTCGTCTTTTTTTTTAAGCACAGACACTCAAAATATTCAGTTCGGTTTCACACGGTTAAAGTTGGTACTTGACTAGTTTCTTTTCAATCGTATGTCTGAGTACAAACATCCTCAAATTTTGCCTCCCTACCCATCAATAACCCGTCAATAACAAATTGATGGGTAAAGTCGCCCCATTGAGGGGTGACTTTACACAAATTTTTTGAAAAATCATAAAAAATAGAAGGAAGGCTGCAAACTCAAACTTTTTTTTACAATTGTGTTGAGAAATGTTGGACCTAAATTTTAAAACCAAATTCACTTCAATAGCTTCAAAATTGGAGGAGTTATTAAAGGACAAAGTTGAAAAACATAAAAAAGTGTGTAAAGTCGCCCCATTCGACGGTACTTATTCCCTTTAAAAAGTGCGTTTTTTTTGGACATGAAAAAACATACAGCGC
The DNA here is from genome assembly GCA_038050395.1 of Parthenolecanium corni. Taxonomy (NCBI): domain Eukaryota; kingdom Metazoa; phylum Arthropoda; class Insecta; order Hemiptera; family Coccidae; genus Parthenolecanium; species Parthenolecanium corni. The sequence continues at coordinate 10,132,002 of JBBCAQ010000003.1, read as the reverse complement.
CTTGTAATCGTGCTAAGAAAAAACGCCTGTGTCTGTCTGTGGAGTACAACTGTGGGGAAAAAAATGAAAATAATATCAACCCAATTAGAGCATAGTCAATCGTCAGAAAAAGGAACATGAGTGTAGGAAAAGCATGTTCTAAAAAAATAACCCTTAAATTATAAGATAAATCCCTCATTGTTGAAAATATAGCATAATTAATGAGAACTAGCTTTATAATGCGATTAATCTGCATATTTTTCAAATTTTCAAGTTCCTAAATAGCATTGATATGAATTTGGCTTCGTTTTGAATAGTTGAGTATTGTTTGTTTGTTTTTTCAAATACATGGATTTTTAAGAATTTCTTTCCCTACAAAATCACAATTTTCAGACACTCAAAAACTAAATCAATGACAAATTATAACATAATTCTGAAGAGAAAATAATGAATAATCAAAAACAGTGGAAAACTCAAATTTTATTTTTTTGAACAAAATGGATGCGCATCCTCCCTTAAAGTTGAATTTCAAATGTTGGCAGCCGTGTGTGAATTGAGCTTACTGATGGGAAGATGTATGGGTGTACAGATTTTTTCTCCCATATTATAGGTAAACCATGACATATTTCTGATCATGTTTAAAAATTCACCAAAAATGAAATTTACCGAATTTTTGCGCGTAATTTGAATGAAATTAAACCTTGAAACCTCAAGAATCATTAAACCAAAAAAAAACAACTTAAAACGATCATAAGAATCGCTCCAGGTGAAAAACATAATTCTCTCAAATCAGTGCGATTTCATCAACGACATTATACGTAAATTGACCACCCATTCGTTTTTATCGTGTTGTGATTATCGATTAGCTTTAGCGCGATCTGGTTGACGTTTAAACCCCCATTGATGGATTCGCCATCTTCATCCTAGCTCTAAAACTGAGTGAGTTATTGCAAGTTGAAGTTGAAAAAAGAAAAAATGGGAAATCAATTTTTTTAAGGTCCTGAAATTGGTCTTCAAAGTTGAGACTGTTTTCCTTTATAAAAACCCTCTCATTAAACTGCATTCTCTTGTGTAAAATATCATGCTAAATTTAATGATTGTGTATTAATTAACCTGGTGCAGCTATGCCCTAAATTAGGGTAATATCGGCCATTTTTGCACTTTCTTTGGTATTATTAAATTCTTTGGTAGAACCAAAGTATTTACTCGTATATACAAAATTTCAGCTTCATCAAATCATAAGAAATCGTTGAAAATAAATTTTTCACAAAAATGATAACGTGTTAGTTATAATGTATTCTGTTCAAGCTAAAAGTTCCATGACGTCATAATTGAATCAGGGCTACCCTGAATAAAATCTCTGTGGTAATTTAAAACTGGGATCATTCAAGATTTACTCGTTCAGTAGAAATGACCACAAAAATTGTAAAATTTACCATCTAAGATTAGAATGTACTATCCAAGATAGTACAATGTTCTACAAACACTAAGGATATTTACAATAACTCGGGAATTGTCCCTGCTTCTCTATAAAAATTGTAAAAATCACTAGTCGATTTTTCGAGTGTAGTTTTCATGTTAGAAGAGAGGGTTCTGAGATTCACTATAGATAAACAAACTTGAAGCCGGTAGTTATGACGTCATTGAACTCTTATCTTGAACGGCACAATTATTATAATAATAATACCTGTACCACTTGTACCTGAAACATAAGTGTGAAAACAGTTTTCCCACTTACTTCGATGAAATTGTGATCATTGAAAGCCGAAAGAATAAATTTATCCATATTATATAAAATCGAGATTTGACCTTTTCTACTTTTGTAATTTCAGTTATTTGAATTTGCCCCTGTGCTTTAAAAAAAAAATCAGTTTGACTCTTTTTGCGCAACACAGTCGATGTATTAATAGCATGAGGAAGGAGCACCTATTATTCATTTTATAGATATTTTTCGTTAGTCTCTGTACTGTTTATATGCATACTACGATACTCGTAACTATGAGGCCAAATTCATAATGTAGACTTATTCGTTCATACGACACACTTAGCACTTTTATTATCTGTCTCGTTGTTGACCCATTTTGCTGACAGGATGTTGTCATTTATTGACTTCAGAATTATTTCATCAGTGTCGTGCGTTTAAAGAACACGAATTTATCGAAATTGTTGGCTCACATACGTATTTTAAAGTATTAAATATCTATCTGCTGTACTTGAACAAAGACTTTTCCTTAATCTATTATAATTCATTCCTAATACACTAAAATTGTAAATCATAGTTGCTAGAAATGGAAAGTATTTTTCGTCCAAGAAGTCGATAATTATAAATAAATCTGTTTGTTGTAATTTCCACAATTTTAGACAGGAAAACAGAGACAATTCAAGACGTATGTTTGAAACTATGTGTATATTATACGACAAAAATAGTAACAGATGTTTTTGTCACTTGTGAGACCCAAAACAGATGAATCATAAAACTTGCGAGACCCTTTTTGACAATGCGAGACCCTTAACCCTTTTGTGGGTCTCACATGTCTATGAGGTGTATGTATAGTTTTTCTTACTCCCCCCACTCCGCAGACCCCAAATCTGCATTTTTTGTTTGGGACTCACAAGTGCCCCAAATATCTAATGTATGTACACTTGTGGCTCACTCATTTCTTTTTACTCCCTACATAAACTGTACTGTACACCTAACCACTAGCTGTGGGCTTCATTACATAGCCTAAGGCATCTACAGATAGCCACAAAGCCATACGAAAACGAAGGTTCCATTTATGAGTTTTTATAAGGGAGGGGGGGGAGGGGGACCTCGCAAGTGTCATACTTTATCTTGGGTCTCACATGTGACGTAAAATAACAATACATAAATTTGTATTTTCTAAGATGGTTAAAAATACAACAAGATTAATTTCTGCAACAAATCTCGAATCGTCAGCGCTTTCCCATATTGACAAATTTCTATGCTAATTTCCCGCAGTATGGTTTACATAATAAAATGCTGAGATTAAACAAAGGCTACGGCAAACGTGCAGTCGAATGTAAAGTAAATTTGATAGTGCCAAAAAGCTCTCGTCCGAGTTGAGTCGTTTTTTTTTTCTGCCTGCTGACGCATGCTCTCATAGCTTTTGACGATGACAGGACGACTTGCGAGTATAGGCCTTTTTGCATTTGTGCGTTTTCCGCGGCGCAAAGGGGTAGTGAAAAAGCTTGTGCAACGGTTGCGGGATCGAGGCGGTGTTGTTGTTTTGTCGGAGAACCGATGGCTGTGGCGGGTGACTGGAGGGTTGAAAATTGACGACGCGTGAAGTAAAATGGATTTAGTCGGCCGTCGAAATAACCATCGGGGTGGGGTGGGGGAGGCACATTTTTTAAGCGGCATTTGGGCTAACGACGCTTGATATGAGTGTGTGTGTGTGTGTGTGTGTGTGCGCGCGTTTTTATGTGTCATTGTGTCTGCGTAATGGTGTACATGATTCCACACTGTATAATATAAGCGAGATACAACATCTCACCCCCCCTCCCCCCTACCCTGGTTTTATACAAGTAGTAGAGTATGGAGAAGAATACGAGTGGATAGAGAGTAGAGAAATGTGGCGTAGACTAGTGGCTGGGGGTGGGGGGCGAGGGAATGAGAAAGCAACAGAGGGAAAGGTATGTATACACATAGTATACACTTATACCAAATTATATTCTCAAGTATATGGTGAAAATCTGATTGGGCGGGTGCGGGGGAGGGTTAAGGGTGGCGGGAAGACTCTGGTAAAAGTGTATAACGTGGTGTGGGTGTTCTGCAGGTCTTTTAGTCGTCTTCCTGTGTAGTCACCGTTGCCCCCTCCCCCTACCCGTCGGATCAATATGAGAGCAGAATTTTATCGCCACCGTGTATATCGTTTCGTCTTTTTCTCTTCTTATTTGGGAGCACACGTGACGAATACCGAGTAATATCGAAAGTTTTTCTTCTCTTGCTTTCTATACGTATATTTTTTTTATTCTTCGGGACGTGTGTCTTTTTTTTTTTTTAGCGATGCCGGTTATTTTTCCTCGTTTTTCGAGTTCTTTGGCGCGCGGGAGGCAGGGCAGGGCGAGTGAATAAAGGTGGCTTTTAAGGCGGAAAAAGTGTTTTATCGTTGTTTTGGACGATTCTGCGCTTTTTTTTTTTTTCCCCAGAAGAACGTGATGAATGCATCTTTTCTTGTTTACTGCGCCAGATGCTCTATTTGTTTTTTTACCTCTTCACTCGATGGTTAACTCGATTGTTGGCTATAGTTGCTTGTGACAGTTCAATGGGAAGTAACTGACTGGGGCGAGCTTGTAATCAATTATGTCGAATTTGAAGTTATATTTATGGTGTGGAGTGCAAATAAGAGGGTACGGCTCCAAGAATTCAATTCCAAACTTGAAAATGAAATAGCAAATTAGGCAATTTAAAATGAAATATTATTTAAATAAAGGCTATGTAAAGCCACGTCAATGCTATATTTAATTTTGGATTCTAACAATTTTAATAAGAACATTAAAATATTAATGCTTTGTCGGTAGGTGGTATACACGCGTGTCTACATTCGCGTACAAGCTTTTTCAAAAGAAAATGATGAGTAATATTATATGAATGTGTAATCTTACCTAATAAATATCCATGCGAATATTTGTATGAGTCGAATCGCGTAGTTTTGGTATAAATTTTGTTTAATAAGTCAGTCACCTCCATGAAAATTCAAGTGAATTAATTGTAATTATTTTGCAGAAGCATTATTTTTGCTTTAACTTTTTGCTGCTGTAATATACGCGTGGTACTAACTTAGTAGTACATAATTACTCGAAAAAGTAAAGAATTATGAAGCAGTTATTAACGAAAAACCATGTTGCATTTCAAACTGCCTTATAGTAGAATGTTTGGGATTTTTGTTTTTGTTATAGATGTGTGTTGCGTATAGCCAATGAGTGGGTAAAAAGTGACTGTTATTAATTGAAATTCAATGAGAAATTACATAAGGATAGTTTCAATTAGTGCGATGAAGTGAAAAAAAAAATTATATTTGGCCTCCGATCTAGTGTAGATAATGAAACCTAATTGAAAATAAAATCAATACATGGTCAAAAATACGTTTAATTATAACAAATAGTGTTTGATATTCCCTTTTTCTAGCTAAACGTCAGCATCCTTGATTATGAAATTTTAATTTCAATTATTAATTAATATTCGTGCGTTTAAAACAGATATACCTAGATTGATGGCTGAATGTGCTTTCCTCTTATTGATTTTATTTGTTTCTTAGCTTCTTCCGAATGTAGCTCCTCTCTGTATTTCTTATACTGGAATTTTCAAATCGACTTTATACTACTCGTGCTACAACGTCTCAAGTATCACTCGAAATTTGCACCATTGAGATTTCTCCTCGAGTTTCACATTACGATCAACCCTTTAATTCCGCCGTGTGAAAGTCGATTCGTTCATTCGTCGCGTCAAATAAAATTATAAGAACTTTTATGTATAGGCTATTCTTTTGTCTTGTCAATTAGCTGCTTTCCAAATTTTAAAATTATAAAGACAGTGTGACTAACATAAAAACTGGCTTCGAAGGGAAACGTTTAAAGATGTAAAAATTTACAGCCATTAAAGCTTGCGCCGATGTCAATGTACTTTTACGAAAATACGTCAACGAGAAAAGTTTACTCATTTTCCTTGTTCGCTCTTCACCTTCACAACAACCTGCTTTTTCGAGAGCAGCTTTTTTTTTTCGTATTTTCAATGGAGGTTTCGTATATCATCATCATACATGTATACGAACAAAGAAATTTGTTTCGTTTTTAAACCTGAGATGGTATTCGTTATAACGTAAAGTGGAGAATATTTAATTATATTTTGCTAAAAATAATGTCGTTGTAATTTATCAAAATCTAGAAACTGCTGATGATGATTGCTTCGGTAAAGCCGAGAATACGATAAATGGACAGTTAATTGTCGCTTTGGGCGCGATCGAACTTGGTTAGTCGAAGGTATATACATATAATAGCAATTTGGGAAAACCATGCCGATAATCATTTTTTATCGATTGTGGATGGATTTCAAGTCTAAATTAGTTAGATGAATATATAAGGCGCAGTTGCTCGAGTGAAAAGATACTCCTCGCCATCATATGGTAGACAATTTATGGAAATATAATGCCTATATTCCTTCAACTTGTGAAAGAAAAGAACTTATTGACATGTGGAGTGTCATTGGAATTAGTCCAAGATAGCAAGTGTTTTGCCAGTTCCACGTCATTCTCAATTACTCACCATTATACTTAGGATAAATTCTTTTTACTAGACGTTTAGTCGAAATTTTGTGTGTTCGTGTGTGTCCTATATGTTATTGTATGATGACGTCATCATATATAAGATTTATGACGTCATCAAGCATATGTAAATTTGATGACGTCATCATAATGAGACTTTAAGTTGATTTTGTGCGTGTCCTTGTGTGTCCAATGTTATCAGTTGATAACGTATGTCCGAACGAAGCTTTTTTCGCTCCCAAATTGAGCTGTAAAATGAACTATAAATTGAGCTGCAAAGTGAGCTTCAAAATGAGCTACAAATTGAGCTGCAAATTGAGCTACAAATTAAGCTGCAATAGTTGAGCTTAAAAAATTGAGCGTAAATATTGAGCTTACAAATTGAATTCAGTATTTTATATAAAATATAAAAAGTTGTATATTATGCTTCGGGTTTGGTTTGAAAATGTTTTTTCTCAAGAAAGGTCAACACTAGAAGTACCAGGTGGCGTCATTTACGACGCCACTCGAAATTTCGAGATGGATTTTTCAAAGGACCAATATTTTGAGAACCCCTGACTTGTGTCATACGACGCCATATGGTCCTTTGAGGTTATTCTTGTGGCGTCGTATATGACGCCACCTGGTCTTTTGATTAATCGAGTAAAACCTGGTTTTTCTAGTGTTAATGAACCTTTTTTATATACTTGTAAAATTGATGTAAAAGTGAGAATTCTTCGTGAAAGCCACAGGTATTTTCCTTATTACGAGTTCGGTGAGACATTTGTCTGATTTTTCCTATGAATTTCTATGTTTACAGGTGAAATCCAACGATAAGGTACGCATGCAAATCGAAGGCAAATTGGGCAGATTCGACGAAGTTAAACACCTTCTAGACCAAGATCTATACGGCATCGATGGCCAACCACCTCCTAGTCCGGCACCGAGCGGCGGCTCATCTTCAAATAATTCGACGACAAATGCTCACGAATTCAAAAAACCGAATGCTTGCTCACAAATACAGCCAAGTCGTTCCTCGTCGCATCACCACCATCACCATCATTCTGGTTCCCAAAGGTGAGCACTCACGATGATGCTTTAAATTCTAGCTGTCTCTGTCTTTATTTTAATTTGGGCGCTGGGCGAAAGCATTGCCTAACTAATGAAGCTGTTCTCCCCCCAGTAAAATTTATTCTCTAGAATGAGGGGTAGGGTCCTATTTCTCTCCTGGGTATTAGATTTGCCCCCTCTACTACTTTGCCCTAGCTTCACTAATCTGTGTTGAAATTTCCAATAAACTATGCAGCTGATTTGTAGAATTCACTTCTATAGCCTTCTCACGATGTCTCTTAAGAATAAGCAACTAAAAGTGTCTACTCTGCATATTTCTGTTGATGTTTGGCTCAATAACCAGTTATGATATTAAAAAAATCAGCCACCCAACAAATTATTGACATGGACATGCCTTACGGAAGTGTGTATCGTTATCTACAAAAACGTCAACATTTTTAAATTTCTAATATCTGAATCTAGTTATTAGTATTTGACATTGATCAGGATTATGACGTTATTAATGTTGAATATATACCGGTTATAATTTGAGTACTGGATAACTATATAGGAGGATGAAGTCATCGTTATAAAACGTATCAGAAATTGAATGACATGAAACTATTGATATCTAAATAGTGAATGAGTTGGGAGATACCGATATTCATTCCTATAGCCATAAGACATATCCATGATCAATCGTTTTCCTTAAAGGAAAAACAGTAATTCTAATTGGTTGGGTGGATGTCATGACCTTTTTTTTTTTTTTTTTGTATTATTTGATTCGCCGCCACATACGAGTAATAGTTCGTAGAACTGGAAGTGATCTAGAAAATACCCTATGGGCAAAATATTTTGAAAACGGATCCGTTTTATTTCGGGTTATAATCCGTTTCTGGATTATAACCCGGAATTTTCCTGTTTTCTGGCTTCTAAAACGGATTTCGAACGGATTGTAATCAGTCTTGCCGGAAATGAGTCCGGATTATTTTCCGTGAAGGCTGTTTTATGATATTTGTTGGCCCGGGTTATAATCCGTGAAACCGTTTTACAAGCGGATTTAGAAAAATTGCCCAAAAATTATCACTGATTATAATCAGGAAATCCGTTTTACAAACGGATTTGGAAAATTAATCAAGATGACAAAAATAACTGCAAATTTTCAGATCCGATGATCGAAAATAAAAACGGACTGACAACGGATAAAATTCTCATTTTCCTGATCATTTTCTCATTTTTTGCCCATCGGGTATGTATTTTCACAGCCCCTTCTGGCTAATCACAGTGCTGCAGCTTAGGAAAAGCTAATCGGTGCTAAGGTTATAATTGCATTAATAAGTAATCGTAACTGTGCCAACGGCTTCAGATCACAGCTCTATGACTATAATAATCGTCGTAAAAAGGGTATATACGTATACGAGAGATCAAAAGGACATACACATGTCAAGACCTCCTAAGTCGACGACGATGGTGCCCCCATTATGAATACACAAACCTTTATAATAAACCGTCTTCATCGTCGTCGTCGTCGTCGTAGTCGTCGGGTGCAAACAAAATAATTTGAAAAGTGTTTGCTCGACGTTTTTGGGTGCAAACGATTTGGCCTGCTGCTCGTGTATATGGCTTTAGACAGCGAAACGATGGCGTCGGCAGCGAGTTCGAATAATACATTTTAAAACGCTGATTAAGCCCCATTTAAATGCATGACGCCGAGCAGCAATAGACATAATACTATGTATACTATAAACTAAAAGCGTCCAAATGAGTGCCGTTACAGCGTGAAATAGATGAGCCGTAGATGCGAAAGTAACTTGGCTTCGATATCACCTGAGGATCAAGACTTTGGTTCTGGATGAGGAATGTTGGAGAGGGTTGTGAAAAAAAAAAGCGCGCGGCTAAAAATGGCGAAGAACAACCCATTGAATGATTGAATTTTTATGGGCATTGCAAGAGTTTTTTTTATTTAAATTTTTCATTTTGCAGCTTTTCTTTTGTTTTTTTTTCTTCCTTCTTCGGTCCGCTCTTTGTTTTGTTTAAATCTTCCCATCAGAGCTGGGACTCAACGAGCAAACGTTAATTTGTTAAATAATAAATATACTCGTAGTTTTGGTGATTAACCATCATCATTTATAAAAAAAAAGGTAGGTATACCTATCCTAAACTTATCAGTGCGAAAGAAATGATAATTCGTGAATCACTCGAATAAAGCAAAACTAGTTGGCAGCCCTGCGCGTGGAATCCCTACTGAAAACGTCGAATGGGTGTACGAATTCGTTCTCCCATGTTTCATCATTTTTAAAAATTCACTAAAAATTTAATTTGAAGAATTTTTACATGCGACTGAAGCGAAATTGAAGCTTGAAATTTGCTCTTCAAGAATCAGCTAACAAAAAAAAAAAAAAAATCAAATATTACCTAGTATATGTATGAAAAAATTTTCAGGTAGTTTCTTGCGAAATTGGCCCATTTTCATTTGAAAATTCGCGTAAATTGACCACCCATTTGCTCTCATTCAGTGCAGTAAACATGGTCAGCACTAGCGCCACCTGGTTGACGTTTATACCCCAATTATGTAAAGAATAGATTCTCATTTAAAACCAACCGCACCCGTTTCTTCATCTTTTTTTTTCTGCATATACATGTATAAGAGTAAGTTGTACAGTTCTCAAAGATTTAACGATTTAACGTTTTTCTAATCACAGAAATCGGAGGTTTAAAATGCGTTAAATCGAGTTTAATCCACCTATTTCGACTTGAGTCGTCACTCTACAACTTACTCTAAGTACTAAATGAAAAAAAATTCGAGCGCAGCACGCCCCGCTAGAAAAGCAGGTTTTCGATTCGTAGCCCAGGATCTCCGGAACCGCTGAACCGATCAACTCCAAATTTCTATCTGCACTTCCTCGCACCAAAACTGTGACCTCTGGTGCAAATTTTAACCCTATTGGTTCGGCGCGCGGATGGAGAAAGAAAGAAAGAAAAAAGAAACACCAAAATGCGAAATAGGTATTTTTGGAATCTGGAGATTGTGAAACGAAAAACTATCATAGACTCGCGCCCCGTATAGTGAAAGTCAGACCAAAATTAATAGAAGGTTTTCTGTCGAAAACCTGCTAAACAGAAACGTAGCCGATCATTTTGCCTTACCATATACAATCTTCACGCTTCGACGTATTGACTTGTCTACGTTCCCAAATAGTTTTTTTTTTTTTTTTTTTTTTTCTTTGTTGTCATTATTGGCGTAGGTAATTGTAGCGAATGGCTGTATAGGACTTAGCTGCAAATATAACTGCCCTTTCTCAGCGAATTATACGAAGTTTTTGCTAAAGAACTTGTTTTGCATGTCTCATGCTGGTGAATCGGATAATTGTTATCTTTTCTGATATAATCATACGCCTATTTACCTATTTATTATTTCTGTTTTTCACTTCAATAAGTAGTTTTTATAATGGCGAACGCGTAGAGGGAAATAAAAGGAAAAAAAAACAAAAAAAAAAAAAAACAGAATATTCGCTTAATATTTTGTTGATATTGGAACAACGCCAGGAGTATAGCAAAATTGAGGGGGAAAATTCAGTATCGTGTTGTCGTCGCTGAAAATTGATTTGCTACTAGATGAAAAAAATTTACTAATATAAATATTCAGTCGATTTGTCGCGGTGTGAAGAGGAAATACCGCGTAATAGCCTCTTTTCAACAGGTCATGGCCAAACGTTATCCATGAGCTGTCAACAGGTTGTGTGGGTTTTTTTGACGAAGTTTTCTCGAAAACTTCCTGCTAATGGCTTGTTAGGCAACTCATTAGACATTAGAGAAAGGAGAAACGAGTCGAGGATTTCGCCTTAATTTCTTCGTTTTCCCCGAAAAATACTTCATTAGGTATTCTTTATTACATGATTATTAATTTCGTGAAAATTGTATTTGCCTGAATTTCAGTTAGAAGGCTGAATTTTGTGTCCGCCAGATGCTTTAGGTTTTTACAATCTCAAATTCTGACTATCTCTTTTATTCTTCCGAACTCCTGGACGTTCATAGTAAAACTGAATAATGTCTACTTATGATTTTCAATTTTTGTTTTTTCCGCAATTGGTAATAACCTGTCTTTAGGGTCTGATTTCTGTATGTTTGAAAAATCATTCCCAGGATCAATTATATGCACTAATAGATCTGAAATTTTTGGCCCATATATAATGCTATCAACAGATGTCTGTGGGGTACTTGTTTGGTTGAATTTTAAAATTTTATTTATAATAAATTTTAGAGGGCTGTAAAAATTGATATATTTTCGCACGATTAATTCATAAATAAGACTGAAAATCAGAATTCCACCAAACGAGTACGCAGAAGACATCCTTTGAGAACAGATTGGTGGAAATTTCAGATCAATTGGTACAAGATTGAGCCATTGATATGCATTCTTGTAAGTGCATTTCTCCATTAAAAAAATTGAAAAACAGTCTGTTATGAAAATTCGAATTTTTTTTAAAAGAAAAAATAGGGTGGCTTTATATTATAGGTACTTCTATTCAAATATTGTTTCATTTTAAATTCCCCAAGTTGCACTTTCATTTTCCACATTATGTCAATTTTGGTATTTTTAGAAGCAGTGGCGGATCCAAGGGGTGGTGGGAGGGGGAAACCCCCCTAATCCAAAAAAAAAGACCGATAATCCACAGAAAAACCAATTTTCTTGAACCCCTCCGCCTTTATGCTGAAAAAAACACAATCTTACCATTTTAGCGCTGCAAAAATTTGGATTCCCCCCCTCCAAATGGAGATTTGGATCCGCCTCTGTTTAGAAGTGCATTCTTAGTGTTCAACTCTATTTTGTACTGAATCGAAATTGCTTTATGATTTCGGATTCGGTTTTCGTTCGTTCACCGAGAAAGTGAAAATACTTCGGATTAGTCTCTAACAAATATGGGTTCGGATTTAACGCTAGAAGTACCTGGTGGTGTCATATACGACACCACTAAAAATTTTGAAATGGACTTCTCAAATGACCAATATTTTGAAAACCCCAGACTTGTGTCATACGACGCCACTTAACTGGTTCTTTGAAGTTACTCTTGTGGTGTCATATATGACACCACCTGGTCCTTTGAGTAATCGAGTACAACCTGCTCTTTCTAGTGTTAAATTGTGAATTATCAGTAGTTGTTTTGATATCGTTTTGGTAGAAGGACCTTTTTTTTTTATGTTCATTTATTTTTTGTGGAATCTGATTCGAAATTGAAGAAAATTCAAATTGTGAAAATCAGTTTCGAATTATATGTAGATTTATGAATCCAAATGCCAAACGTACAAACTTCCTATTTGCATCCCATCACCCTTGAAAAAGTTTCGATTGTAATACGAGTAACTACTCGTATTATTATTTGTACAAGAAAACAGAAACAATTCAAGATTTATAGAAGACGTCATTACCACAAATATAGTATCTATACTATTTAAGGTGTTAAAGAGTACTGCAAATACTGCGAGACAATGTGTGATAAATCTTGAATTTTCTCTGTTTTCTTGTAAAAAGTAGGTAGTGAAAATTACTCTAGCGACTTCTTCCTAATTCACTATAATTACCGAGTTCTTGCTGCTTTTCATTTGTTGCAGAAGCGGAAATGTGAAACCAGCGGACGGCAAACCAGCGTACGGTGGACGCGGTTTCTATCCGGGCCAACCAGTCACTACTAGTTCGATTTCCAGCAACGCTTTTCGTAGTAGTGGCATGGTTCCGGGTAAGGGTCCACCTTCCTCGTCCAGTGCAGCTGTGCAGAGTGGCAACAGCAGCAGTAATTCGAACAGTAGCAATAATAGTAATAGTAATGGCAGCAGCATCAACAGCGGCAACAATACCAGCAGCAATAGTAATAGTAGCAGTGGTGGTAGCAACAGCATCTCCAGCCATCATTCCAATAATTCTTCGTCCAGTAGTAATAGTAGTAGTAATAGTAGGTCATCTACCTCGCACGAATTCTCCAGCAAACTTCACGCATCAGCTCGCAACCTACCAAAATTAAACTGCGAGGTAAGAAACTTATATATAGCCTCAATGGCTGAATGTTTTATTCTTGGTTTCTGTGTTGTGTATATTTTGAAAAACGTTATAGTAACCATTGATTCGTGTGCTTTCAAAACTGTATATTATATATAACTACTCGAGTATATCCCGAGTTTCAAATTTTACAGAAATCGTAAAAATAACTGTCACTTTTCGTTTACCTATCGTTGGGGTTTAAACTTAAAAAATGTCAACCAGATCGGACTAGTAGCTGACCATGTTACAGCACTGATAAGAGCGAATGGGTGGACGAATTCCACGAATTGTGGACGAAAATGGGCGAAACTTGGAAGTTTTACGTAAAATTATTTGAAACTGATTCAGCGGCAGATCCAGAGCTCCATTTTGGGAGGGGGAATCTACATTTTTTCAAAGCATGGTAAATGCTAAAATGGTGAGATTGTGTTTTTTTCAGCATATAGGGGGGGGGGTTCAAGAAAATTGATTTTTTTGTGGATTATCGGTCTACTTTTTTTGGATTTTGGGGGAAGGGATTTCCCCCTTCCCCCCCACCATTGAATCCACCACTGAACTGATTTCATAATAATGTTTGATTTTTATTTTGTCCACCGATTTTTAAAGAATAAGTCTTGAGCTTAAATTTCGCTTAAATTGCATGTGAAAATTTTTCAAATTCAATTTTTGGTCAATTTTTAAAAATGATGAAAAATACATTATTGCGTTACTTACATGGGAGAAAGAATTCGTGCCTACACCCATCCGACGTTTTCAGTGCGCGATTCACGCAGGGCTGCCAACTATTGAATTTTAACTTGAAATCCCTATAGCGAGATAGCTTTTTTTTTTGGGACAGTTGGTAAAGCTGCTATCAGCGGGAAAAATAGAAATGCTCTGCAGTTAACATTTTCTCGCATTTTTGTAATTTGAAATTGTCTTCAGCATGGTTTGAAACGAGACATTTGGTATTTAGCAAGTTTTGAAGAAACAAAATCATTTCGCAAAATTTCAACTTATTTTTTTGCGGTAAGATTCAAAGCGTGCTGAAGTGAATTGTTTGTAAATTTTCGAAATGGAAGCTCAAGTGAATTCTTTGCATTCTTAAAAATTTTCAAATATTGTTGGTATTTAGCAATGTTTGAAACAAATTCTTTGTGTACACGGTGTATAGTTTGAATCGATACGACGAACTTTCAAGTTTTTAATAATTTGTTTGGATACAAAACGTGGATTTGACCTCGAATTCTCAACGGATAAAGTAATTTAATAGTGATATGCAAGAAGGGTTCAAGTCTACTTTTTTCTAAAAGCTGCGTTCTTCTAAGGTTCAAAATAATTGTATACACCAGCGATGTAGCCCGAGTGTTTTGATAGGGGGGGGGGGGGGGCGGCAAATAAGATTCTTGAGTGAGCAATATTGTCAAATAAAATTTTTTGATGGGGCAAATTCTGAATACTGCACGAAGGCCAAAATTTTCCCAAGGGGGCAAATTTTGCTAGGGGGGCGAACGAAGATGCCAGGAGGGGCTGAGCCCCCCCAGTCCCCCCTGGCTACACCCCTGGTATACACTAAGCTTTACTTACAGTAAATATAATATTATCATGTTCCAAAATGCACGCATCGTTGAGAAAATTAACTCTCAAGTTGAAGTGCTGTATAAGAAGGCTATGTAACATAAGTGTTTTTTTGCTCTATATAATTTGGTCAAGTGGACTTGACTTATTTTTTCATATCACTGTTCGATTTCAAATGAAAAAAAATTATGTCACCATCATATTATTCAGCAGCCTTGAAAATGCATAAATCAACGAAAACATGATTTGGCACTTGGTAGGTTTTGAAACCACACGAATCAATTTTTATCTCTTCATACTTTGATCCGTAGTTTTTATTCAGCACTTACCATAAAGCCCGAGTATAATTTAAAGGGGATTAATTTTCTCATTTTTTCTGAATTATGAAAAATGGATATAGCAATTTTTTTTTGCTGTAAGGTATCGTCGATATCTAATATCCTAATTATTATTTGCTTCTGATCTTCTCCCTTATATTTTGGTATTGTTCTATGTCTCCGGATTGAAATTTTTAATGTCCCAACTAGCTCAGCTTAAAGCCTTTTCTACAATACGTATCCAATATACTTGGACCCTACGTAGCTGATGTATATGTACTGGTGTGTAAACGTGCGCATGTAAGTTGATTTATGGCTTTAGAAAATCTTCTCAATTTGAAACGACGCCGAATCGGTTTAGTGTGTTTTTTTTTCTCTCTCTCTCTCTCTCTCTCACTCACTCGTTCCTATTTCTTTTTTATTCGGCTCCGATAACTTGAAAAAATGGTGTGTTTTTCCCGTTTCCAAGTTGAAAAATAAGTGCATATCCTTCTCTTTTTTTTTTTGTATTGGTGTATTTGTGTGCGTGAGTATCGAGATTTCCTTATCGACATGTGCCACCGACAGATTTTCTCGAGCCCCTTATCGACTTATTACCGTTTTAAATCTTTATTTGTACCCTACGCCAATATTGTTTTCTTCAAAATAATCTGGTAGGCTTGGCAGTAAGGTAGCAGCTATATGCTGCTCGAACATTACATCAAATTGGTTATCCTTGCTCGAGAATAGCAGTTGGGGACAGCTTTTGAATTATTTTGTCGTGGCTTAAAGTGTTATTGAGTTTTCTTGCCATTCTTCCACATACATATAAGTAACCTTGTCTTCTATGTAAGCTGAGCTGTAAATCTATCCATTCGCCGAAGCCGTCCTCATTTTTTCTTCTCGACAAAATGGAGCATTTTTATGTCTCTGGGAAGAATCCTAATTTTGGGACGCGTGCGAAATTTATACCGACGAAAGTTGCAAATATGTATTTATTTCTCTTTTACCAAGTATCTTCTAAAGTCGCTGTGAAGAATTTTTAAAGCCTTTGAAAAAAGCCTGAAAATTCGAAATTTGAAGAATTTAAATTCGCTGAAGCGGAGGATGTACATTCAATGGCCACATATATTTCTTTTATCTGAATTTCTGGCGCATTGAATGATGAAATACAGTTCTCTAGCTGGAAGACGAGTCAGTTTTATATGAAAAATCATAGTTTTATTCATTTGTGTTGTGATCTATGAAATATTGGTACCCAGTATCTACCTACCATTTATTGTTTTAAATTTTTTCTTTCTCGCTGAACAATTTTCAAACGTGGTTGTCTTGTGAGTTTCCTTCTTCCCCCCCCCCCCCCCCGTCAAATTATATTTACTCCTCGCAAAACTATAAGTTTACTCCGGTTTTAAGGGTACACGGACGCGGAAATGAATAGATACCTAAATGTGAACGTAGAAGAGTGAATTACCCAAACCGCAGCGAAAAAGAATATAGCGAATGACGTTAATTAAAAATTAGCTCTGGCGAACGTTTTAATTAAACAATACGAAATTCTTTCCACTGAAAAGTGGCAACAAAGTGTAATTTTTCGCAGGGTGAATAAAGAAAGAGCAACAAAAGCAGAATAAAGAAGAATAAAGAAAAAGTTTCTGAATGAAAAAGCAACTTTATTGCAACAGTTAACGTTCTGTTATCAAGTTCTCAGTGAACTTTTTTCCACTTTCTCTTGCCACCTTCAGTTTTTGGCTTTTCCCTCTCGTTGATCGTTAGTGTCGGAGTAGTTGAAGGGTTGAAATTGAGAAAAATATGGGTGCTTAAAGAACGATTTTTTCTCAAAGTTCTAAGTCTCTTTATGAGAAGGTAGAGAATAAACTTGAGATATTATTTAGAGCTTGAAAAAAATTCTCATGTCACGACTAGGTACATTTTAATGTGTAGATATATTTTCACTCGTACTATTTGGTCAACACAACAATTATTATTAGCGATTTTACATTTTTTGACTTATTTATAAGTTAGCCCTGAAGTAATCCAAACTGTTTTTCTACTGTTATGAGATCATTAGTTCGGAAGTTTTTGAAATTCTATTCCCAAACTATTACTGCTATTTATTTGCTCAGTTATGAGAACTACCTACTTGGTGTCTCGAGTGTTGTTCAACTTGGCCCGGAAGTTAAAAAGAAAAATTGTAATCAGGGAAAATTTCTGAAGAGTCAAAAATTCCATTTATATTAGATTTTAAAGGATTTATTTGAGAATCTATTATTGAATTATAAGAAATTAATTGAATAATGATAATAATAATAATAATAACGACATCGTCTACTCTACCCAATGATATTCCACAAACCCTCCTACGATTAGTATTCGAAAGGCATGGGTACAATCAAAATTTTGAAAAGCAATTAATTTTACGGGTACTTTTTCTCCGATTAGATCTCACATGGAGTCAGAAATTGTAGCTTGTACCCATTAAACGAACATAGAAAACTTATTTTTCATTTGTTTATTGCGTTGGTTTCGTTGAAACACAGTCTTGTTGCTCATTTCATTTTCATACTGATGCCTGTAAGTCCTGTTTATGCAACTTATTGAACTGCCACTGATTATGATGTTGTTTTCGGAAAATCGAAGGCGTCGTCAATAATTTCAAGTCTTTTGTACAGAAATTTTTTTTTTTTTTCATTTGTAATTATTGATTTTATAACAAAGTTAAGCTTCATAATGAAAGACATATTTTATGAAAATAGAAATGATAATTTTTTATTCCTCATGAATGTTTAATTTTCGTTTGAGCGTAAGAATGTTAGTACCTGATGAGGTGTTTTCTTGGTTCCGTTTTATGTTTCACTCGCCTTGAAATTTAATTAATTTTTTAAAAATTTTACTTTATCCATTTTTCGTATAATGATGAAAAATTGATTGATTCTTCTTGGATTTCTTCGAACTTTCTATAATTTTTTGCGAGAAATGTATTTCGAAAGTTTGATGATCTTATCGAAACAAAACTTCCAAGAAATTTCTACTTGTTGAGTATTCTCAGTTCGTGGTAACTAATTTCATTAAAAAATATTTCTCTGCTTGATAACGTGAAAACTCGCGCGCATGCGAGAGTAATGGCATTTCTTGGATTTTTTTTTACCAATTTTCCCCATAGCTGTTACCTTTGAGTAAACATTCGCATGATGACTCACAAATGTATCTATAATTTTTTTTTTAATTTTATTTTCAGCCTCGTGAGCCATCATTACTTTCATCAACGCTTAGTACTAGTTCATCGACAGGAGGATCTCAAGCCAATGTTGAAAACATTCTGGATGTAAGTTGAAATTGATTATTTCAATAATATGGGGAGGGAGCTCATTATGGGTACTTGTGGCTCGTTGTGTCTTTTTTAAAAGTCTATTTTGGCGAATTTTTGAGCTCAACGATGCTCAACGCGCATAAAATTTTAATTTATGCGAATTAAATTGAATACCATAAATCATAACTGAATTTTGTATTTAATTTCTAATTATCTGGGTTTATGCTTTTATTAGCCGCACATCTTTATATCAGTGTTTGGGCTTTAGCTTTTTGAGTAATAATTCGATTGTTTAAATAATTGACTGCGATCATACAAATTTTAGTTGCGTTTAGCGTTTTTGAATTGCTGAATCGAAAATACTTGAAACTTTGAATCAACGTGAGGGTTGTTTTAAAACGTAAATATTAATACCAAAGCTAAATAAATAATTTTAATATTCATCGATTCGCAGGAGATGACATCTGCTGTGCGGACACCTCTAACGGCCATCGCTGCAACGCCAAGACCAAAAGAATCAGAATCAAAATTTACTTTTAATCCAGTCTCTGGCAAGGTAATTTGTTGTTTTTTTTTTCATTAATTATATTATTTCTCTCCAGTTCGCGTTGCGTCTCAATTTTCCAACATCTTCGTTGATGAATTCAGCTTAGAGCAGAGTAGGTGCTGTTACTGTCCTGAGGTGAACGTGAGCGTTTCCCCCTCCCCGCGCTTAAATTTTGGGATTATCTCGTTGTATTGTAAAATTAAAATATATTAGACAATTTCTAGATGAGATGAGTGAACGGATAACGAACCAAAGTGAGATTGTTCGTTGATGCATTTTTCCCAATCCTTTGGTATGTAGTTGTAACTATAGACGATAAGAAGATTTAGCGTAGTGATGATATAATTTTTAAAAGGGAATTTTACATACCAACAAAATAATTTTTTTAATCGATTTCCGTTCCTATCTGTGTCCAGATTAATTGAATATTCGCCGTGATCTGGAAATTGAGTGCTAGGGTAATGAGTTTTGTGATCGTTCATTAAAATGAATACTTACTTGATTTTCACTTTCTCCTGTACCTTGCTGCACTCCCTCTTTTTATAAAAAGTTACGAACCTAATTGTTCTTATTTTTTCGGACCTCTCATTTATCTTGAAGCGAATAATAATGCCTAATTGACTGTCGTATAATTTTTTACTCGTTTCATGCGCAACGTTTTTTCATTTTTAAGAACATTATCTGAAATACATTCGTGTTTACGAGATGACCACTCCTCGTCTTTACTATTTTCTGTAATTCGATATTCATTTTTTGGAATCATAATTTAGCCAAAGTGTAAGTAACAATAACAAATCGGATAACTGAGGGATTGGTTTTGAAAACGAACGTAGTCCAATTTTGTAACTTTGTAAAAATCAGTCACCAGATATTTTTATTAATGATAATATCAAAATTTTATAAGAATAGTTTGTATTTTTCGTTCAAACTATTCCAGACTTTTTGTTTCAACATCAATTTAAAAAGAAGTTTTTACAAAAATTATTTACTATTATTGAAAAACAAATTAAATTTTTTACGATCGAAAGTAAAATTAAAAAAAATTGAAAGTCAGTGATATTAATTGCCATGAAACTTAGATGACTTACCTGAACATGGGTTTTAGTATTCTAGTTCTACCCTTTTTGTGCAACCGAATGAACCGATGTTTTTACTACATTGTGGACAAACTGGGCATATATGCCGGATCTCATTTCTTTCTCCTGTTCTCATTTAAGTGAAAGAAGTTATATGAAAATAGTCTTGTATAATATTATCTATGTAGCAAAAAAAAAAATAATAATAATAAATAAATATTTTAACTCGATTTGGTACAAAATTAATATTTCTTAAATGAAACCCATTTGACAAAGAAAGTGTGTACACGTACGTATAAAACCCCTCCCTTCGATTTAGGTAATTATATTTTTTAGAAAACTAAAGTTAAGTATTAATTATTATCACCCGACAGTTTTTACGGCTACTATTTCGTTTCTGGCCTACGTAAAACTTTTTTGAGAACTTTGAATGATAATTATTATTTTCTTCCCTGCTATAACTTAAAATAAATTAAAATAGACGTAATTTTACTTTTTATAAATTTATTACTCTTCTAATGCGTCCGATGTGTTGCAGATGTGATCGACGATTAATTTACCCTTTTTCTAATTGAAATTTAAAAAGTTATTTCAATTTTTCATCGAAAACAGTTGACTGCCGATTTTATCCGACTGTAGAAATGAGAAGTAAAGACGAACAAATCGAAATTCATTATCGCATTTTGCCAAGAGAGTAAATTAGATCAAATTAGCGTCGACCCAACTAGTGAAATACATTTACGAGGAAAACGAAAAAGCTGAGAGCAATGGAAGTTTTTCCACAAAAAAAAAAATTATGCGCCAAATTAAAACACTAAATTTGGTTTACTCGTTCGAATAATAACTTTTATGCAGATTGAAATTCATTCTGTGTAATTCAAACTGAGAAATCTCCCGTTTTTCGGAAGTGAGTGTGTGTGTGTGTGATTTATTCGAGTTTGTGTTGATGTTTCTTTCTCGTAGCCACCATTTTTGTTTTCATTTTCGCCTCTTTGAAAAATCTACTGTCTGCGGTTTTCGTTATATTTTTAATCCCTTTTTTTGATCCCCTAATTTTTTTTACTGCTGTCGACCATCTTGACGATGTTGATGAAATCATTTTTTTTCCGCTGTAGAATATTTTTTAGCATTAATGCGTTAACAATTTTTTGGGCTTTAAAAATTTGAACTTTTCTTTTTTGTTTCATCATTATAATATTATTATGAAGGCAACTTCTAAAATATGACCCAAAAAGACGGATTTCAATTTTTCCTCAAACCATCGTTTGTTTCGGTTGCCTTGCCTTTATAATTTTCTTCGTTAATTTTATAAATTCGTTCTTCTAAAAAAGTAAGCAAAGTTTGACTGCCAGCATTTTGGCTCCTATCCGTTTTATACTTCGCTTAAAACAAAGAAAATCAATTTCTCGGTCTGCTATGTACTTTTTGGAACGTTTAGCGTTTCATTTTTTCATTTCAATTTTCAAAATTTTCTAACTATCATTATTACATTATGACTGCTTGTTAAATTCTGAGCAGTTTTACCCAGAGTTCGGAAGCCGTAAGATATGGCTTTAGCTTTCGGCTTTTAGCTTCTGACCTTGAAAATAAAACTTACGCTTTCAGCTTTTGGCTTTTATGATAAAGCTTTCGGCTTTTGGCTTACCAGTTTTTCCTTAAAAAATCGATGGCTTTTGGCTTTTAGCTTTCGGCTTTTGGCTAGCTTCCAAACTCTGCACTTTACACTTTACTTTTGTGATTTCATTTCACTGATTTGCTGATTTGTGATTTTTTTTTGTAAAAACCTAAAAAGCCGTATAAAAGCCATAAAAATACAGCTTTTGCTTTCAGCTTTTGGCTTTTTTGATAAAGCTTTCGGCTTTCAGCTTACCGGTTTTTTCTTCAAAAATCAATGGCTTTTGGCTTTTAGCTTTCGGCTTTTGGCTAGCTTCCAAACTTTGGTTTTACCACCTTCTTAAAGTTGGTATGTAAAAGGAGCGCATCTGTCATTAAAGTTGACTTTAACACTACAATGCAGGGTTGCCAACTCAAATTTTTGAAAATCCCCCCTTCGAACTAAACATCCTTGTAACCATTTTCTCATTGGAAATTCGAAGTTTTAGGGCTAAAGCCTATTCGTAAAGCATATAATTCAATTAAAAAAAGAAGTTTTTTAGAAAAGTTGATAGTTGTTGGTTGTTTGTTGTCGATCGAACCTTAAAAGTTCTAGTGTCGCACTTTTTTTTTTTTTTACAAATAGAGCGAGAACTTATCAAGTTGGAAATCGAGGAAAATCTCTGAAATTCTTGAAAGCTCAAAAAATGCCTGCTTTTATTTCCATCATTTTCCTAAGCAATGAAGAATTTCTGGTTTCAAGATTAAATCTCCGCAGTTGGCATCCCTGCTACAGTAGATGCACTGCCTGGGATCTTCCCAGTACTCGTAATCTCGTCGATTCTACTGCGCTCTACTTTTTAAACGTCAATAGACTTTTAACGTGAATTTTATCAGCGGTTGAAAAAATTTCAAGTGAAACCGAAAACCATTAATTTTCTATTCAACTCATCGCCCCGCTGCTTTCGTCTATATCAGTAGGGGAGGGTCGGGCAATGGGAACCACCTCCATTACTTCCCTGCTAACCGTCCCACAAAAACTGCAACACTGCACGTTAATAGTGCTTCAGGTCCGCCACACTTTGAAGCAAAAAAATTTTCCATTGCCCGAATTTTTTTTTTTTGCATGAATAAACTCAATGCGTGTATGTTTAATCAGTTAAAACAAAAAAATTCAAACCAAAATCATTTTTTACTGGCTATAGAGGGAAATGCGCGCTACGTCTTGTTTTATTCCAGATTTCATCACTTTGTCATGTTGATTAAATGTTTTTTCATTTACCTTGTTTTAAACTTAATAACAATTAGGAAGTTATTTCTGTCATAAAAACAGAAAATTAGACATGGTTCCTATTGCCCGGGCATTTTAGAAATATTTCAAAATAGGAAGGCTTAGAATATTCAATTTTTATAGTGAAAAAATGTCTCGTATGGCCTGCTACTGTATGTTAATGGATAGAGGAGGGTTTTTTCTTTAAAATGAAACCAAATTCAGGTTTCTAAGTATAATAGTTGATGAAATACAAGATTAAATAAAAAATTGGTTCCTATTGCCCGACCCTCCCCTACGGTTGAACTAGAAAATGTAAAAGTTTCGACAGCGTTCCCAAACTCAAACAAACATTTTGTAGTTGATATGTGATTATCGAAGACAATTCAAGGTTCAGAAAGTTATTGTAATCGAAAAAAGTCGTATCTAGTAGCTTCCATGGGTATATTTATGTTCAACGTCGAACGTTTCTTGACGCTTAAAATCGTAGGTCAAGGATGGACTAAATGGTATTCTAATATTATTCTTTTAAGTAAAAAAGAATTTTTTTTTTTCACCTGATCCTTTGTATTATCCTTTCGACTTCCGAGAATCAAGCCGGGTTAATATTATTCATAATTTTAATTCACAATTCCGGTCTTTGGATTTGAAAAAATTCGTAGTAATAGGTACCTTCACGTCCTCCTTTGCGAGGATGCTGAAAATCATTAAACTTGGAAGCTTGTACCCTCAGGCTGAAATTTATCCCAAACTTTTTTTTTTTGGTTTACGAAAAAATTAGAAATAATACGAACTAGGTAATACCAGTTCATCACTCATTTTGGTAATCTATAATCCTTTATCCAGCTTGTTTCAGTTATCCTCGACCGTTTAACTGATCGTTCCTTTTTATTGTTTCATACTTTTTTGATATTTTCAGACTTGTGGTTTTAATTTTAAGACGATTTCTTACACGGCCTTAGACTACCTACTATATATTGTTAATATCACTCTTTAGCTTGGTTCAAAATTTTAGACTATGAGTATTGTCTTCAATAAGATGATGGTTAATTTAATTTATTTTTTTCATTTCAGATGGAATCTTTGTCGCCAATCAAACCCCTTGCAGCAGATAAAAGTAAGTACTCGTAATATTTTATTCATACTTTATCGGTATCGATTGTTCCTGTATCTTCATATTATTAGCGCACCCAACAACTTTGTGGGAGTGAGTCTTGAATTTTTTACTGAAAAACCTTGGAGGGATTTAGCCTGCATAGCTTCTCTTGGGTGCGTCACTACTTCCCACAAAATATGTGAATTACATTTTTTTACGTCTTTTGCGAAATTATTATAATAGGTACTATATGTTCGTATATTTATATTTATTCGAAATGTACGATTAGAGAATAGAAATATCAATATTGTGTACATGCGGTATTGAATAAGCATATTATGTGTAGTTATGTAAATGGTGACTACAATAGGCACAAATATAGGAAAACTGGGGCACCTATACCTAAAACGGAAATAATTGATGAGTGTAGGTACTAAATGAAGTTTGATCGACGTTTTTGTTCCTGCCTGTCGACAATTCGATTTTCACGGAAACTTTTGCGGCTTGGTGCTGTGAAATTGGACGATAAATTTATCTGTCACAAAATTTTCCTCGTTCGTTCGGGGAATTACAAATACTCGTATGTTAGCTCTTCCCCGTTCGACGATTTGGTGTACGACTATATGGAGTTGCTCTAGTTATTGTTAAGAAAAAAAAAACAAAAAAAAAACGAAGAATCTAGGAAGTGCTAAGTGAAGATGTCATAGGCTGTAAACAAGTTGACCTAATTTCTGATTCTGAAAGCGATCGTGTGATTTACTGAATTAAATTCGGTCGATGGGGCATTTATAGAGCGTTTACAAATGACGTCAAATTGTATTGTTCACTTTTAACTGCAGGTGGGAATTTATCTTTGAAAAATGATTGGCAGATAACTCGTTGTATGAGCAATATGTGGATTGGTGAATGATAAATTCCCACCATAGTGAGATGTGAACAAAGAAAGTCTCTATACAGGACATGTGATCTTTTTCTCTTTTTATAATACCTACTCAGAAAGTCGATTTCTTGCAGTTAAGAGAAAAATCTGTGTAACTAAATCTGTGCGCGCATTTTCTTGGTTGAATCAGAATATAGTCCTCTACTAATTCATTTTCAATTGACTTGTTATTATTTTATAAATTTACTATCGTCTATTGTCTTTTCTTCATTGTGGTTCATTTTTACGGAAAAAAAATTATTGTTTGAAAAAAAAAAATTCATAAGAAGCTCGATTTAATTAAAATCATCCGAAAACGAGTTAAAACATTTTTTTTCCCCCAATGAATGAATGAATGAATGAATAGATAGATAAATATATCAATAGCCTTACAAAGTACTTCTATCAGCATTGATCTTGCGAACGGAAATGGAAAAAGAAAGTTTAAAAGCTGGAATCATTTTGTATGGTTGCCGTTTCACAAAAAAATTAAGAATTTTCAATTTCCTTATAATTTTTGGAAAATCGTATCGATTTACCTACCTCTTTCTACAGTACGTTTTAAATTTCACTGGTCGTAATTTTCCCAGCATCTTTGTGCTGCTTGAAGGTCATTCATGACGATAAGAGTGTTTCGTTTGGTTGAATTTGACATAACTCGTATTCGATGAGCTCGTTACCTATCTGCAGAATTTTTCTTTCCATTTTCTTGGAAAAATCGTTGCGTCTCATTAGGAGAAAATTTTTCTAACCCTACCGAGAGTCAGATTCTAGCGAAAAGATGATTCGAATGCAAAAATTAATTAATAAGTAAACGTCTGAAATACATAAATTGTTGGGGCGTAGGTTTGACAGACGCGGCGCTGGTTAAACGTACGTTAGCTACCCAATAAGGCTGGAGAAATTTCGCAAAATTCTGGATTCAATTAGGTTGCACCCACGTTCGTTTCAATTTGTCAGCTGAAATTTGAGCAATAAAATGGCGTATCTATATCTTTCATTTCTCTTAATTGGAAGAAAACAAAAACAAAAACAAACAAAAAAATGAAACAGCTAGAGAATTTATTTCCATCTTGCTGCTGTTAAATAATATGGGGTTTTTAAGGCTTTCCTTTTTCGTTTGTTTACATTAGACTAGCCGCTTTTGTAATCGTAAACCCTCTCTAATCTAATTGGACCAGGTTAGAAAAGTAAAATATGGAACTACAGGAATCTATAACTTGTAACACCCACGATGAAGGGTGATATTTTTCAGTACCCTGTTTGTCGGATTATGTGTGGTCGTAGGATATTCATTTTCGCTCGCTATATGGAGGTAGAATATAGGGGGAAACAAATTGAACTACAAAGCTATAATGTAGGTACTGAAGACCATATCAAATCTTCACTGTTGAACTGAAAGAAACCTCGATTATGAGCTGCGGGGGTTAGAATCTCAACTCTAAGCTAGGAGGAGTTCAAAATTGTTCACAAAATCGACTTTTAAAATTAATGTTTTGTGTGGAAAGTTGTTGGATAGAAAGTACGAAAGTCGTAGTGTCCTGTGTTCGGATGCGAATTTTTTCAGATGGTATCTGAGAAAAGTTCTGTAGGTGTTGCGTACAATTACGACAGTCTATTGTATTGTTTTAAGATGGTTTATTCTATACAGAATGAAAATAACTACCCAGATTGTGTTGGTAATATAGATTTTTTTATTTTCTGAATGCTCTGGTTTCTCCTTCTGCACTCATTCTGCAGTATAGTGAGGGCTGTGAGAGTGTGTGTTTGGATACCTTTGAAGAGCAAAATGTTGTTCAGATGAGTTTAACAAACGACAAATCATCAGCTGTGAAAACGAGAGAAAATGAAAAACAAAAGACGTTTCGCTACATATTTTACCATTTTGTGAAATATTATGTCAATCTAAAAATTAGATGAAACGATGTCAAGATTGTTAAATGTACCATTTGAATTGGGATGAAATAAATTATTGCTTGACAAGTTTTATAAAAATTGATAAAATTTCGTGTAGTATCAATAAAAACGAGAAAAATTGACACCTTTTTTTGGGTAGAATCAGGTAGAATGATTGATTAATCATAGTATACGTGTATGTGCGGCAAAATATCCGATCATTGCGATTTTAGATTAGTCTAACTGAAGTGCCCGGTGTCTGTTTTATAACTCGGTTCTTCTGCAGCGTGCTTTACTCGCGCCTTTCATGATAATATTTTCATGTAAAGTTAGAGAGTTGCTGACGCAATTTGTTGAATGGAGCCAGACATTTTTTCGTAGTTCAACTCGGGCCCCTCGAAAAGGACACGCCAAAAGTTCACCTGTAGCTCTGCTGTGTGGTTTTAATTTATTAAACCACCTCAGCATAAGCACCTTACTATTTCTCTCTCTAAGTTTTCGCCTGCTGAAACACCTCGCAGTGAAATCTCCAACTTTGAAAAATGAAAAAAAAGTATATAACAGTATAATAATAATAATGAAAGAAAAATTCTTCTCACGTGCTGTCAGAGAAAAAGAAAGGGAAAAAATACCTAAACTTTCTTTTACATTTTATAATAATTATAAGATGGAAATAAAAAAATAAAAGAAGTTCAACCGCTGTATGATTCGCGTGTTTGATTGGAATATATAATGAGAAATATAGTAAAATAAAAAAGGACTCCAAGAAGCAAAAAGTATAATTCGTGTATGAAAAAACCAACTGGAATACGATCGAATTTGATTTTGCATAACAATGGAGTCAACCTTTTTACTTTTCGCTCTTCGTACTCTTTTCGTCTTATTTTTTCTCTTCCTTTTTTTGGCCTTTTAATTTTTTCAATTATTGTTTTTTTATTTTTCTTCTTCGTCGCTTAATTCTATTATATATAATCTTTAATATACGTGAGAAAGGAAAGAGGTTTTAAAACCGTTCCGCCTAAAACTTGTTTTATATGTGTTGGCATTTTTTTTTTTTTTGGGGGGGGGGGTTGTATTTTATTTTTCTTGTAGCCGCCTTTTTTTCTTTTTTTTTTGCTATATTGAGGGGACGCAGTTCAATTTTTTCCGCCGATAATGTATATTTTTGATTTCGATGCGGCGCGCAGTAGGTACTCATATGTTGTCATTGTGGAAGTGAGAAACTGAGGAACACCGAGAGAAAGATTTTAGATTTTATAGGTGAGAGGGTTGGGATGCTGGAGATAATTGTGTCGAAAACAAAACGAATGGTAACAAAAATTCAACACGAATGACTTGAGTGTTGTGTGTGCCTACGTGACTCTATATAGATGATGTAGATGTTGCTGAATGTACCGAATTTGAAAATGGTTTGAAATGAAAGAAAGGTTTGTGGAATAACCCACTTGAAATTGAGTGCATTTTGTTGTCTCAAAACGGACTATAGTGGTCTACGTATGAATTATGAATTCTGTTTGAAAAAAAATTGCTGCCTACAGTATTGAGATTATTTCGAATACTATCATTATTCAGAACTGAAGGCACTGTGAGTGTGAAAAATACAACTTAGTGATAAGCGTATTTAGCTTAACACAGTTTGTTTTTAGGGCTCCAAAACGGATAGGTACGTTGGAAAATTTCAAACGATTTTTTTCTAAAATTAGTTTACAAATTTTTTCCAAACCACTTGATATACTTCTTCTCGTCGTTATATTTTTGTAGCAGCCTGTTTAAGACAGTCTTTTCATGGTAAATATCGACTTTTCTCTTTTTTTTTTTCTTTTTTCTTCCAGACAATTTTTTCGTACCTATTAAAAAACGGTAAGAAATGTCGAAAAGACACTGTATAAGCTCGAGAAAAGCAGAAAAATCCTGAAAATCTAATCGGAAAATGTCGGCTGTATACCTACGCGCCACAAAATGTAGGAAATTATGTGCCCACGAGCAGGAAAGGACGAACGAAAGATACTGGCGAAAAAAAAAAAAAGAAACGAAAAATAAAAACTTTTTTCCTTTTGTTTGCGTATGTGTGCGTGTGTTGCGGACGTGTGTCTGGAATGGAAAATGAAAAGAATCGAATGAGAATTTGAAAGGGATAGAAAATAAAGGAAAGACAGGAAAATTGACATTAAATTTTTTATTGGTGTATATCTTGTAGAGGAAACGTGAACGATAACGAAAAGAGGAGCAAAATGAGTTCTCTTTTTTTTTTCACTCCAATAAGAAGAATGCCAAACTAAATTTTTTACAGTGATTTGTGTTCGAAAAATGCGAGAAACGTTTGAAAATTTGACGATATGGAAGAAAATAAACGAGGTTAGGTAGTTGTGGATATTGATAAAATGTTGTTGTTAAACGTAGACGGTTTCTGAATTTATTTTTTCATAATAAATGGTTTTTCAAATTTTCAATTCAGCCCATACTCAGGTAATCCTTTTAATTGTCTCTCTTCAAAAATTTTCTTCCCCATTTTATAGTTTATCGTGCAAGTATTAACTTGGTGCTTTTCTTTTAATTTACCTATACGTACCTTCCACATGCATTATAATATGGAACCATCGAACCAGGTGTTATTCGATCAAGTGCAGCTGGTTGATGTATGAAACAGCAAATAGGTTATAGACGTTGTACGTGATCTTGTTTGGGTGTCCCTCCATTTTGCCTATTCTACTTTATTTTTTGAGCCAATGTCATAGTTAGGTCATTTGTGGCGGGAATTTAGTTTTCCATTCCGTTTATGCAAATATGTTTTATGAGAAAGCAGTAACTTGAAAGCTAAACAGTTCAGTTGAATGAGCGGAAAACCAATGTAAAAAGAATATTTAGCTAACGATTTCTATGTAACACTTTCTTATTTGGACTGGTCACTTTAAGTAGTATACTAAAAGAATTGACCCCACCCCCCTCGCACTTGGGATTTTAGTTGGGCATCTTCTTATCATCTTATTTGAATGCCAGGAGATTTGAGCTATTATCTGTAATCAAACTGATACTTCACGTGTTAGTAAATAACCCTTCAGAGTTGAGGTGTATGAAGTGATTTGAAAATTCAAGTTTATGGTAACATGGAGGGATACAAAGTTGACAATCTTACCTGCGGTTTGCGGAGGGTGCAATTTTGATTCCGTCGAGTTGAAACTTGGAGATAAATTTTTTACCTCCGTTGAAGATGTAGAAATTTACATAAGAACATATTTTATAGAGTTACTTATAATTCTAAATATTTTTTGTCTCAACACGTTTCGTTTTTCTAAAATCGATACACTTATATGAAAATATGGGTAAGCGAAAAACTGAATTTTCGGGTGTTTCAACTACTCTACCTAAAATCTCAATGGGTGGAGGTACAAACTTTTGGTATGTTATTCGGGCTGAAAATCCTTAAGGGTTAGAAACCTTGTGCTAATTTTGTCTTAGTAGGTTTTCGATAGAAAACCTCTTATTTTTTACATTGTTTTTCCGCTCATTTGATTAGACTACAAAAGGTTATTGGAAATTACAGTTCATGGCGATCAAAAGAGTGACCATTAGGGGGAGAGGAAGGGTGATGAGAGAGATATGTACTTCGAATCGGTAAATGATTTAACCCAATTGAATTTTGGGCTGAATAAAAAAGAGGAATATGTAACAAATTATACGCTAGTGATCGTATTTCAAGATTCGTCTATGTAAATGTTGCAGTCATCAGAGCCATTTATACCTGCTTTCAGTGGCTAGCTGAGTTACGTTCTGTCAACATTTTTGCTGTGGAGAAGGTTAATGACCGTGGAGTTGAAGGGTGTTAAACATAAAACATAATACTTCCGTTCAAAGCCTCGGCGACCATCATGCTGGCAGATTTATTTGAAAGAATTTAAAAGTTTTTTCTTTGTTTTTTTGAAAATGAAAAACTGGCTCCTTTATTCGAACGCACTGACATCGTTGGCTTCTAAAGCTTACCTACATTAGGCCATTAGTAAATGAGTAAATGTAAACAAACTTTTGATGGCATTAAAAGCTTCAGTCTCAGCTCACCAGACTGACGAAATTCCCTTACGCAAAATCTAACGTGAAATCGAATACTTCGTTCATTTTTCTTTCGAAAGACAAACTACGTAATTAGGGCGATTTTCCGGATGTTCCAATTCAAAGCAAAAAAAAAAACAAAAAAAAATCCGTTCCAAAATGACGATGCACGATGAAAAAAACACCAGTCACTGGAGAGAGGTTATTGAACTCCACTAATATTTCGTTTTTGTCGGCTATAATAAATATAAAACACACATACGTACACTCCGAAGAGAAGTAAAGATACCTACTAGAAGAAAAAAACAGAAAAACATTTCGACGACGAGAGAAGAGCTAGAAAAAAAATCGTCGTCAACGTTGCATTAATAGCGAAAAAAGTAATTATTCTAGCAAAGTAAGAAAAGCAAAATAGAATGCAAAAAAACGACAATAATATTGATCCAGAAAAAATCGGTAACCGTTTCCTTATCTGCACTTTTTTCTCGTTTTCATTATTACATTTTTTTCATGCCTTATGCAATCGTTGAAATTTATGTCGAGTATTTTGAACGCTTCATTTAATTTTCAAGTTTATAAGCATATTATTTGCAACGTTCCTGTATTCAAGGAACTTTTTCGTGGAGTTATCGCATTCGACTTTTCATAAAGTTGGAAAAAAAAAGCTTGTAGGTAGTCCGAAGATATAGGCACAGTTTTTAGTAAAGGTACGAAGTGTTCCTTAATTATTAATTATTGTAATCTTTCGCTGGCGTAATTTCACAATCTGCTATAGCCTTTCCCCTCCCCTAAAAACTAATTTTTTGCACTCAAATGATGTTCTGATCCCTGCTAAGGTAAATTAGTTAAAATAATCCTCAGAAAAGACTTACAGTATTTTATAACACGATTTGATAACTAACGCCATCTAACACATCGTCATCGTACTAGATCGTGGTTCCTAAATGCAATGTTTGTGTGCGCGTATTTGTGTGCTGTGACAAATATAGCCGACTAAGTTCAGAACCTGCTAAGTCCGAAAAAATCAATATCTCTTAATTCTCTTTGTTTAAATTATGTTTTAGTACGTGGTAATGCTAACTCAGCTAAGATAATTTTTTTTGGACTCAATTTTTTAATTGTGTTTTTTTTTTCTGATTACTTTCATGAAATGCTACATCCACGTGGTATACGCAAGGGAGAGTTAGAGGGTTAAAGCTCCGCCTTAGGTGTTTCATTTTATCAAAAAAAGACCTAATTCAAACTTTTTGAGCACTGCGTGGATTTTTCATGAAATTTATGACTTTCTGTTATAAATTCGAAACTCAGCTCCTTCTTCAGAAATCTATTTGGTACGTTAGTGTGTATACTCTGTGTGGTGCCCTAGCCCATAATTGTTGAAGTTGTTAATAGGGTAAGATAACAAAATTGTTCTGTATTTTGATTTTTTGATTAATTTTTACTAGACCTGTTTTTGCCTGATAATTATAAGAAGTGCTGAAATGAAATTTCTGCCCTTACTTGTATCTGTTTACGTATAACTTTGAAATTTGGTCGGATACTTATGACACAAGACCAAAAGAACGCTGGCCTCCATTTTTCTAAATACTGCTCTATTTTGTGGTCGAAGTGTCGTGGTAATAGAGTATACGCAATTAACCGTTCTTTTCCTCATTCGTTGGCATAAAATTCAAATCAATGCTAATGGAGACGTGAGTTTACCATGTAATTATAGTTGTCATGTTCTCCACGTATAATAGTATAGCATGGTCTTGTATTTTTCTGAAATCATATTCGGTTCTCTTGCTCTACTTTCTGAATATCAAATCAATACTAGATGATGCATAGTCGCTCTATGGATCGTTCTGCATCGTGTCCCGTGAACTGCATTTTTCCATTGGAAAATTTGGCTCTGTGTAATTGCTATACTGCCGATCTGCGTCTAAAATCTGCCAAGTTTCAAGAAATGTTAATTAATTTTTCGTTGATTTGGTACTTAATTGAATCTAATAGGTACATCGGATCATATTGGAAAAGTTGAATTTAATTCTTCAAAATACTCGTAATATTATTGAATTTTTCGTCACCAACGTTATCTCCTTCTGTCTTTTTTATAACCTTTGCTAAGATATTTTTGTTCTCAGTTAGTCCTATCAACCAAGTCAATCCTCTTTTGGACTGAGTTGAAAATGAAGCTGCCAACGGAGGTGCTAATAAAAATGTCTTACCTACAGTCAAAAATACGGTTTCATGAATATTTTTCAAGTGCCTTATTTAATGAGAAATATTTTTCATTTGCACAATCTAATAAGTGTTTTTTCATAAAATTCTTTCATGGGCTGAACAAAATTTCACTATACTCGTACCTCATGTATGCCCTGAAAAATATGTTAAATTTTTATTTAAAAAAATGGTTTTACCTGCTTGATAATTTTTTTGATTTTCAACAAAATTCCATTATAAATAATTTGGTGTTAGCAGTTGATTTTACGTCAGCTTATAGCATTTTCATAATCAACAACGAGCATGTTCATCGTTTATTACGGCCATTTGAAATTTTTTCAACTCACTTGTGTAAAATATGACGAAGCTCCCCCACTCTTTTTCCACGTGAATTTTACCAAAAAAACAGTTCTACTTGTATTTTTAATGGAATTTTTGTCTTCTATAATAAATTTGGAGCTCGCCTCACCTCAGGAAAATTTCTAGGTGCGCTGCGCTGTGGTTCTTTCTCCGCTGATCGGTTTAATAAAAAAATTTTCACATTAAAAGAGCATCCCAATTACATTCTATGGTGATCCTACCTAACTTTAATTCTAATAATTGAATGATTCTTGACGTCGTTTATTGCGTTTTCATTTTACCAAAATTCAGTTTGTTGACTTTGGAACTACAACCTGAAGTCGAGTATTACTGACTTCTGCGATGACATCGTTTTTAAATGGCCACTACGAATTATTGTAAAACACAAAACGCTTATGGTAATGAGAATAATGCCTCGTGTTATCAAATCAATATTACGACTTGTGTATGGACTGATGACGATTAGACTCCCTCCGCGACCCTCCCCGCCGGAATCTATTAGCCGCTGCGAGATACTGCGTGCCTGTGTGAGTGTGCAAGTGGTGGTCGTATGAAGAAGCTGGTGACGAAAAGGCCGATTGAAAGGCTAGTAGACAAGTGATGAGGGGCATGCGGTAGGTAGGAGCATTGCTGCTGGAAAAATATCGCAGATTTTTCTGTTATTTTTGTTTCCTTTTGATATCTTTTTCTTGCTTTTTTCGTACGCGTGCGGTGGGAATTAGAATTCGTTGGATGCGGTAACACTGCGTAGCGACGAAAGC
This sequence comes from Parthenolecanium corni, assembly GCA_038050395.1. Taxonomy (NCBI): domain Eukaryota; kingdom Metazoa; phylum Arthropoda; class Insecta; order Hemiptera; family Coccidae; genus Parthenolecanium; species Parthenolecanium corni. Next base: position 10,097,755 of record JBBCAQ010000003.1, on the reverse strand, counting down.
GTCATTTGTCTTCTCCCGTCTCGGTTGAGGACGTTGGTGCGAGTGAGAGGAACCGAGTGGAGCGAGTACAATAGCGACGGCGCATGCGTTCGCCCACGGAATATCGTTGGCGGAGGGTAGAAGGGATGCATCTGCAGCGGTGACGACTGCAGCATTATCTTATTAACTGCTTGATAAGTTAACGTTTCGGTCGGTCCTATTCCACGGTCGAGTTGATTGGCGCGTCGTGTTTTGTATTTTGGAGATGACGGTGGCGGTGGTGAAGTATGTATGCGAGTAAAACAGAGACGATATTATTACTTTTCTCTTTCTTTTTTCTCTCTCTCTTCATCTTCTTCACCATCGCGTTTTTCGTTTCTTCGCCTTCGTTTTTTGTGTCGTCTCTACCGGTATGAACGGAAAATAGTGTGTACGTGTGTGTGTTTGTGTGTGTATTCTTGCGTATGTACGCGTATTTTCGTTCGTCAGTAACTTCGTGTTTTTCTTCCTTTTTCTTTACGTCTCTTTCTCTACTCTTTTTTTAAAATGCATCATTTATTTCAGTTTTATGAATTCGTGTGCGTTAGTTCGACGTTCTGTCGCGTTGTTCTCTCTATCATAGTCTGGTAGTCTTGTAGCGAAGTGTGTGGTGTGGCGTTATTTTCGATTGTCGGTGTAAAATTTTATGACGATCCCTCGTGCCACTTGCGTGGTTTTTTCTCTCGCTTTTTTTCAATTTGACCGCTGATTACGTAATTATTTTCATCTGTAAATACGCCGTAGTGAAAAATTGTGCGTGTGTTTTTCTGTGCTACTGGCACGTTTGCGTAAATTGAACCCCCTTCTCCTCGAGTTCGTTGATTCAAGAAGAAAGTCTTTGAAGAAGCCATAGTTTTGTTTTGTGTCCGTCTGCTATTGCCGTCAGACGTGTGTTGGTGTCCCCTTGAATATTGTGAACGAAGTGCGTACAATTTCCCCCTTTGATACACATTCATTTTATACAATATCATATCGCACACGGAAGTGCATCCCTGTTCTACAGCTGCTGTAGTTGTAGCGTAATACATTTAGGTATTGGAGATTTTGTGTTCTTCATATTCTTCGTTATTCGCCTTTACGATCACTCCAAAAATACGTTTTTCGACGGTTCGTGTTTTGTTTGGTTTCTTTTAAATCGAAGTTTCTTCATTTTTTTTAACGCCTGTCAAACGTGAGAATTGAGGAATAGTTTCAGTGTATTCGACTCGACGCCATCGTGTATCTTACGTGTAGGTTCTTGTTGACTGGACTGGTGTTTTGTTTGTTTTGATGATGTGCTATAAATCGAAATAATACTGTTTTAATACCAAAACAAAGAACGTTATTGTGTTGATAGATTGTTGGTGTTGTGGTAGTTGTGTGATCAATGTTGACGGCGGTTTGGATTTAACGTTTATTTAACGTTTCTTATTAGCAGGTAAAACAGAATTATTCGTTGATTATTATAAGTGCCGGGCACATCGCCCAACGATACCAATATATCGCATCGATATTGATTTCAGAAATATCATATCGATATCTATGATATTTTCTTCCTGCTTCAGCTTGATCCCATACCCAAAAAAAATGGGAGTATGAACATTTTAGGTTGATAATCGATTTTTCGATGTTACGGAGAGGAATACCGTTATCATTGAGCAGTGAGCGCGTTGGAGGAGATGAAGGTTTGCAACAGTGTGTGCAGTGTGTCTGTTAACCGTACTAACAACACATTATGGATGCGCATGAGACATCAGTAGGTATACTCCAAAACAGGGCTGTTGCTAAGGCAAAATAGTAAATGGGACAAATCAAATTCTTAGGGGGGCAGAATGAATACCTTATTCATTTCTATTTCGGAGGGTAAATTTTCTCTGGGCAGGAGCAAACAACTTTGTTTGAGAGATGCCCCCGCCCCCGGAGCCCCTATCATCAGTATTAGGTTCGTCAAAATTTGATTACTAGATGTATGGTGGTGTATTCAGATTTTCATGCAAAGTGGCTAACATCTTGTAGATTTTTGTGTAACTGTTATTAGAGGAATGAGGCATAAATTGAAAAATGATTTTGACAGGTCCATATTACCTCATGCTAGTCACGTGACCGTCCATAATGTCCTTTCATTTTTCTATTACGAGCCAATCACCAACCTTTGAGAATAGCGCACTCTGAATTGGTAAAAATTCCAATATCGCAGGAGACCTTCATGCCACGAGGTTCCTGGTCAAAATCCCGAATAGAATTTCCCGAAAGGACAATATCCCGAACAGAATTTTGTAAAGAATTAGGGGGTGGCGAATTTTCTTTCCCGAATGCCTATTTCCCGAATGGTTCAAAACCCGAATTCGGGACCCCCTTATGTTTGTTCTCTGTCAAAAAAAAAAAAGACAGAATAGTTTTTTTTTTCTTCTACAATTATTGTTGAAGTAATGCAGTGAATAAAATTGATTTTATTTTAGCTGTGCAACCTCCGCTGCACATTCTTCTCTGTTGGGCGGGTGTTGGTGCGATGACTCAGTTGGCCCTTTGAAAACATGGACTTGTCCACCTGGGACAATAACATTTGTTATAGCCCGTGGTGACTAGTGATGTGTAAGAAAGAGGGGGCCCCAGATTGGTACATTCGGGAAATAGGTATTCGGGGAAAAAATTCGAGAAAAAGGTCTTCGGGAAAAAAAATTTGAGAAAAACGTATTCGGGGGATAGTCCATTCGCCAAATAATCCATTCGGGAAATTCCATTCGGGATTTTGACCCGGAATCTGCCACGAAACTTTGACTGTGAAAGTGAAAGTTTCCTCTGGCATGTGCTACCATGCTTTTGGTATTGTGTAACAGAGGAAAACTTGTGAAAATTTCCTTTAATATGTGCCATTGAACAATGGCAGGTTTAAATTGTAATACTAAAGGCTAGTGAGTTATATGTATAGATGACAAATCTATTTTTTATTATATTTTAAAAGTGCAGAAGTGCTGCTTTCATTCGTTTTATCATTATAAAGCTTCATCATTCTCTTATGAACGGAAAAGATTGATAATTACATTTATGTGATGCGATCTGATAAAAGGTACTCTACTGCAAAAATATTTTTTGAGATTGGGTACCGTAGTAATAGCAGACGGAGGCCAATCCAAGAAACATTGTAAAGAAGAAATTTGTGACTCGTTATGGTTCTATGAGTTAGAAGTTCCTGAATGCAATGCCAAGAATTATAGTGTGCTGCTCACTCAAGTTTGATATTAACTGGGTGCGGTGGTCCTGACCACCTCCCTTTCCAAAGTACTTCCTTCCACGCGACTAATTTTCGTTCATGTTGGTAACTCGGTTCAATTTCTGCAAGTATTGACAGAATAACGGGATGTAATTTGTTTCGCTTTGTTGCTTTTATGTAAGATTTTTTCCCCCTTTCAATCAAGAAATACTGATTTCTTTGCGAAATTACGCACAAAGTTTAGTAATCGTCTCGAATGGAAAATATCGCGTATAATAATATGATAAACGAATCGATGGGTTCATTCTGTTTTTGACGGTGAATTTGTTGGTAAAAATGTTCATCAGATTTGACCCTGAAAACACTGGTGAACAAGACTGTAACAGCTTTTTGTTCGAAAATTAGACTAGAATTATTGATGAACTGTGTAGTGAATTTAATTTTCAGATGACCGAAGAATGAGTAAAATTGAAATTATGCAAGTTTTTGCCTTTTTAGGTATTGTGGAAATTAATCTCACTTTTCCTCAATTCTAAAAGCATTGGATAACCCTATTGTGGAAAATTTCAAGGATCAAAACCACCATTTAAACTCGTACATGGTGTATTCCACTCGAGCCGATAGAGAGAAATAAATCTGTAGTTCTTGTATGTTTATACATGTTTAAACTCTTAACGAAGTGACACCCAGGTTATTCAGCGTCATTGTGGCACCCATGTATTGAAAATGTAAGTAAATGTCTTTGTGACCCACTGTAAGTAAATGCTATTGTGGCACCCATGTATGTAGATTAGTGAATGTCATTATAGCACCCAGAGGCGTTGCCAAATATCTACCTTTCAGGGTGTCACAATGACATTTATTAATGCATATACATGGGTGTCACAACAGCATTTACTCAAATAAATTTGTAGCCTAGCTCAGTAAAGGTGGCTCCAAACGAACCCATAATGTGACGAAGTCACACTTATAAGTACTTACATTGAATTTAATTTAAAAATTTTTAAAATACATACAAGATAAAAAGGTTCAGTTTTGATTCGCCTGATTTTATTTAAATTCCCATTTAGCTAGCTACGCAGTCACGAAAATTTAAATTCTCATTTAGCCAGCCTCCAAAGTTTCAAAAATTCAAGTTCCCATTTAGCCCGCTCCCGCAGTCTTTAAACTTTAAATTCCCATTTAGCCAGCCTCCGCAATCTCAAAAATTTTATTTTCCCATTTAGCCAGCCTCCTCGTCCTCAGTCTCGATAATGCAAATTCCATTTAGCCTGCCTCCGCAATCTCAAAAATTTTATTTTCCCATTTAGCCAGCCTCCTCGTCCTCAGTCTCGATAATGCAAATTCCATTTAGCCAGCCTCAGAAATTTAAATTGCCATTTAGCCAGCCTCCGCAGTTTCAAAAATGCAAATTGCCATTTAGCCCCTTCCACAGTATTTAAAATTAAAATTCCCATTTAACCAGCCTCCGTAATCTTAAAAATTTTCTTTTTCCATTTAGCCAGCCTCCTCGTCCTCAGTCTCGATAGTCCAAATTCCATTTAGCCAGCCTCCACAGTCTCAGAAATTTTAATTGCCATTTAGCCAGCCTCCGCAGTTTCAAAAATGCAAATTGCCATTTAGCCTCTTCCACAGTATTTAAAATTAAAATTCCCATTTAACCAGCCTCCGTAATCTCAAAAATTTTCTTTTCCAATTTAGCCAGCCCCCTCAATCTTGAAAAGATAAAAAAATTACTGATTACAGAGTACAGACTAAAGACTCATTCAAAAACTATATAATTAATCTGATGAGTGAAAAAAAAGCCAATATTTAACTAACCCTATTTGCAAAATCTTATTTTGCATTGTTGTCATGTTTCGGGTGCCACATTGTATCTTATTATCAATGGGTCACAAAGACATTTACTTGCAGCTCATGTATGTTTGTATGTAACACTCCGCACTCTGGTGGAACATACAGGGAACCCCCCAGTATGTAGGATGAGTTTGGATGTCAATGTGACACCCGGGGTAAAATGTGGATTTGCATCCCTCATGCCCCCTAGACCCCAAAACCACCAATTTTAGCTAAAAACGTTGTGGCACCCAAATCCGGGTGCCACAAAGCAAAAATGGGTGCCACAAGAACATCCAATAAGAAAATTGGGGGTCACAATAACGCTTAACAAAAATATGCTTATCCGTTCAGGAATAGCGTCTCAAGTTTCTTTCGCTGTATAGTTTACTTCAAATAAGAAAGATAAAAACGACTCGTTGGATAGTCGATTAGATGTTGGAAGGAAATGCAGAAAACCTAAATTTGTGTTCAACTTACCAAATGGAACTATTTGGAAGGGTTGAAAATTTGCCGTTAGATTTTTAGCTTTGTGTTTGTTGGTGTGAAAGTATCTAACGTTATTTAGACTTCCTTTTCGACGTAGGTAGTAGGTATTCCAAAAGTGACGTCAACACAATGTCTCGACTGGTGGGGAAAATTGACGAAAGAAGAAGCAAAAAAAAAAAAAAAAGTTTGAGCTCTTTTTCATACTCATGGAACGTTGAAGAAGGAAATTTATAATGAAATTGTTAATTTTTTGTCTAACAGTTCAAGCGAATAATTTTTGTAATTAATTGTGAAAAATCAGTCATATTGAATTATAAGTTGTTATGGTCTTTTTTCCAAAATCGGATGGATAAAATGAAAAATGTGATTTTTGAAAAGAACAAAAAAAGTGGGTCAATATGATAAGACTAGCTGATTAGATATTTAAAAACAAAACTATCGCATTTTCATTCGAACAATGATATGCAAGAAGCGGATTAGTCCATTTTTTCAAATTTTACAGAACAAAAATACACATTTATGTCACATTATAGCCTCCTTATGTAGCACATCAACTTGACAGTCTATTTTCTCAACAATGGTTGCATTTTGGGACATATTATTTTTTTACGTCGCGTTTATAGGGCTTGGTGTATACAGTGGGACTTGAGAAGAATTGGATTTTTGAAAAAAGTGGACTTATCCTTCTCTTGCATATCACAGTTCATTTGAACTAGATTCGATTTAAAAATAAATAAACAAAAATAGCTACTATAGGTCCTTACGTTGACTTCATTATAGGTTTAAAATGAAAGACAAAATTATTTAATTTTCATCCCTGTGACGTGTTAGTATCTCTTATCATTTGAGCATCGAACCATTCTCGTCGAAGAGACAATAGCACTTGCTATGTTGCTTTTTATATTTTTTGCCGGGTTAACTTGAAAGTTTTTATTTTTATTCTATTTTCTGTTTTTTCCCATTTTTCCCCCGATCCTTACGAAGATAGTAGTTGACAGATTTTTTTAATTTCTCTCATTTTGAACTATGAATGAAGTGTCACCTCTGTTGAATTGTCGATTGAATAATTCGTTCTTTCCGTTTGAAACGACATTAAATACAAACATTTCCGGTTTATTTCATCTGTATCAGACTATCAGATCTCACTTCTATAATTCATTCTATCATATAAATGATGTTGTTTTGTTTTGAAACTCATTCAACATTTGATGGAAATCAAACAGGTGTAGAGTCATTGATTGTTCGTTGAAGATTTTCTTTGAAAAACTTGGTTTTAGAAGTGTTGTGGTTGGAAAAGAAAGAGGACTTGAGATGATTTGCTTATTGAAATGTAAACTATTTTTGATCCTACGAAATTTTTCGTTTTATTCCCTCGACGTCTTTGAAATTTATTTGTTGAAACTGTGGAGGTCACATTGAAAATTCATAATCTTATGCAATATTGAATCGAATTAATTCGAAATATTCGAAGGACTGATGATGAAGAATGTGGAAGGAATAATTGCGCTCCTTGAATCATATGCTGCTCACCTTCGTGTTACTGGGAAATATAATATCTTCTCGGTACGATTTTGGCTGTTCAAAAACTGAGATAAAAGAACTTCAGAGAACAGCCTATTTAATTTAATTTCAAGATATTATTTTTGGTAATACTAGTGGATTCCCCCAATGTGATTCGTTAAAATTATAATTTGCATTCTAGGCCCTCTGAACGAAACGTAGATATTTACAACTGAACATGAAAAATAAAAAAACTGCACCTACTACTTACGAGTATAACGAATGCCGCGTATCAAGAATGGCTAAATGAGAAAAAGTATTTTGAAAAAAATGCATAACAACAATGCGAGACTTACGAGTAATGATAGTATCTATATAGTAGGTATTTATAAAAGTGTAGTGCAGTGATGCAAAAGTGTAAGAGACAGAGAATGAAGGAAAAATGGAAATTTAATTGGAATTATCGTCGTTAATTACGTTTCAACGCGTTATACTTTTTTCTTTTTGTTTTTTTTTTTCTTCAGCATAAATTGTTGAACGTGAATTATGGATTATTTACTAACATTAAAACGATAAAGAGTCACAAAAAGGTCATGAATATGAAAGAAAAAAAAAAAAAGGAATAATATTATGAAATGACCTTCGTTACAAAGAATATAACCCTCCTATATCATTTCAATCAGTTTTTCGTCAAATTTTTTATTTATTTTTATGAAACACTTTCGTGTCACTCGGCATTTTTACGTATGTACAGTCGGACAGTTGCTAATGAAGCTTTTTATGTATACATGCGAGTAATAATAATTCTTTTTATGAGTTATATGCGCAGTTTTTTTTTTCTTTTTCGTGAGCCAGTTGTCCATAATAGATCGTAACTTCAGACCTCAGTCGAGATGCGGTTGAAAGAGTTCCGAAATTCATTCCCCTAACAGCCTTTCAATTATATTATACAATCTGCGAAACAGTAAAACTCTGATGTAAAATTAGTAGCATAAGTAACTTTATACAGTCTAATTTGTATGAACAGTTTATAAAAATGGAAGCTCAAAGGAATATGGTAGGAGGCCTTATTAGATTGAAAATATATTATGTTTTGAGCGGATTATAAGAAAATAGCAAATTTTCTGAACTTGATTTATTTTAACTTGGATCAACAAATAAAATTGAATTGGTACTGTTGTGACAAATTAGTAGCTGTAGGTAATAACTAAAGAATTATACTTGAATTTTTGATGCGAATATAGCTGAAGCCTCGTGGATGAAAAATTAGAAATGACTTTTCAACGCATTCTATAAAATAATCAAAAATATTTTCTCTCAGTTTTTCCGCCTAGAGTGGTTCTTGATATTCGTATCAAACTCATTTTTCTGAATACCAAAAAATGGATAATGATAATTAGCTTATTGCATTATGTAAACAACACCTTAATTGGGTTGCCTCTGACTCCGACTTCATTGTTTTGCTGAAAAACTCCATCGCATACCTTCACTGATCATTATCTCGTATTTACCGCTTTCTGTAATTCCTTTCTTGAGCAATGCACTCGCTTCATGTGGAGAGGTATTCATTGTACACGTATCAATCATAATACCTGGTTTTAAAGGTGAGATTAAGATAAGGCATTGAGTGTTGACTAATATTAAGTACACAAAGTCGATAATTTCTTCTTTCAATTTCTTATCTCTACCTTTCTTATAACGATATTGTTGCGTTTAAGATCTGTATTTAATACTTCGTTTTACTGAATTCAAAAATGAACTGTTCAGTTCAATTTTCAATCGTATCCCTGTTATACATTTAGATTTCAGACATTATATCACCCTCGAATTGAGTGTTGAATCAGTAGGTAGAATCGCTTTTATAGCTGTGTTGTAAATATTTTCTGGCGTCACTGTATTTCTAAATGGGTTGTTCAGGTATGCGATGTGATGGCTCAATTTGTATTTTGCACGACTGATGAGAACAAATAATTGTAAGAATTAGTAGTTGCATAGGTACGAGGGGAAGTTCGCAAATGAGTATAATAAATGAGTATGATCGCGATTCCTGCGTCATTTAACTCACTTTTGAAATATGTTGCGCCTCAATTTCGAGAAATAAAGATAGTTTGATCTAGTTTTTAACGTGTAGTGAAGCATTTGATCGAAGTCGTCAAAATTTCTAATAATTTTGTTTTTCTTCTTTTTTTGTTGCAGGTAAGTTGTAAGAAAGTCAAAATCTCAAATGTAAGAAGTATAGGCCTATGTTGTTTGACAAAAAGGTCGTATGAATCTTGTGTATTATTTCATCTAAACTAAAAAGCACAACTATCTTTTAGTTGCCGCCGATTCAAAAATTTTTTCCTTCACGGATGTTGGTTTGTACATTTATGTAGATCAAAATGGGGTCTCGCCGTCAGCATATTGAGCAAACTTTGGTGCTGGTATCTCGAGGTTTCGATGTTAGTTTTGATTTTTTCATGATTGGTTTATTTAGAACCAGTTTGACAATGCTCGTTTCCGTGACGTGACGCTGAGTTAACCCTAGAAAAACCTGGTTTTACTCGATTACTCAAGGAACCCGGTGGCGTCATATTTGACTCAACTGTAAAAGAACCTCAAAGGACCACGGAGAATGTCATGTATATGACGCCACCTGGTCCTTTGAGGAATGACGCATCCAAATTCAAATGGCGTCGTATACGACGCCACCTGGTTTTTCTAGTGTTAAATCGTCTAATCCTAAAGGTGGGTTAACTCAGAATTAACTCTCGAATTAAACCACTATACAACGGACCCTCAGAAGACTCTGCGTTGCTATCAAAGTGTCCTTAATTTTCAATAGCTTTCATTTCACCTTCAGTGAGAAAGTGGTGACGGTGTATTATCGTTCATGTACCCAATGAATATCTCATTATTTTCGAACTACAGCGAAAATTATGTTTTTTTACTTTTCTAAATGCGACCCCTCACGTATACTAGTAACACACCTGCCCTCTCTTCCATGCCGGTGGTATTAAGAAGAGGTGGATGGAGGGTACCACAGTGCTCTTGTAGAGTGTGTAGAAAACTGATACGCGTTAATTGGGTGGATGAAGTTAATGCATTTATGGTATTTATACGTCTTCGATTTTGTATTTTTGTTATTTTGTTCACGTTTTCCTGGTATGTGGCTTGCAGGCGGAGGGAGAGTTTGTCGGTTCATAAATTTGATACGTTATATGGCTAAAATTTGAGGGCAAAAAAGAAGGAGCAGTTCTCACCGAAAACGGTTGAAGTACACATATATTATGACCATATTACGTATACCTATATTGGTGGTATGATGCCTGTATCAAAAGAAAGAACTTGAGTGCGATTGTTCGATGTGGGCTGTAAAATAAACTTATACTGTATATGTTCGCTCCTCCCCTGGCCATGTCTGCGCCACAATCCACATTTCGCGTGTGACATTCGAAGATGAGTGCTAGCTTCAAAATATTGTACGTAGGTACGTCCACATTCACATTTTCTGTCTCGCTCGATCTCGTCGATTTTGAGCTTGGTGAATAATCATATTATTCGTTCGTTTCTTTTTTCCCAAGGTTCCTGTCTTGCTCGTCGTCGACGTTATTCGAAAATCGAGGAAAAAAATGTACATTTTTATTCGTATCAACGTGAATGAAGGGGAAAAAACAAAGCAAAACAACAAAAAAAAAAAACACAAATATGTCGAAAGAATGACGCTGATACTACTGTGTTCTTAATTTGATCACTGTCGACTCGTGTATTTCAAAATGGAAGCTTCCTCTTCTTGTCCATCTTTCTGTCCTCTCTCTCCATGAATTTGATTTTTAAAGCAAAATGATTGCAAGCGCGAACGTAATTATGGAAAACTTTTTTTTACTCCGAAAGAATGCAGTAATTCTTCTGTGTAATACCTATTCTACTCGTATTTTGGTTACTAATTTTCTGTCGTTTGTATTTGTTCCCGTAGACTTCGAATCGGCTGAAATATATACGCTAATGAGGCGGTCAATTTCCATAAAATAGTAGACTAGAGACAAGTTACGTATAGATGCGTTCGTCGACTGTCATCTCGTTCGGATTATTCGAGAATAGAGTTTTGTGAAGTGGCCAAGTTAATACGCCCTTAGTATATTTATGTGAACCTTTTGATGATGGCGCGATCATCTTGCGTCGCGTCGTTGGTGGTTCAATTTTGGCCGCTGAGCGGGTTTTCCGGCCGAGACTGAAGGCGGCGAAATCAATCATTTTTTATTTCGGACGCGATAAGTTCATACCGACTAAAAAAAAAACCTCATTTGTTGTCATAGACGTGCAGAAAATGAAGATTGAAAATTGGTCTAATTTCCCTTAATTTTCGAGTTATTGAGGAAAAACCCTTGAGAAGTATTATTTTTCAAAAATCGAACCTATTTTCAATCTTCATTTACTGCTCTTCCATGGCACCAAATGACGTCATTTATTAATCGATAGAAAATTTGATGAAGAACAAAATTTTATTGAACTTGCGAATGGATATTCAGCATAGTTTTCGAGTTATCCTTGAAAAACGTCGAATTTCAACACTTATATGAGTCTCCAGCTGGGGTGAAGCACAATGGGTGGGGGTGGAGAATTTTTATCACGCACATTCCCTGGACTACCGCCAACACATTCTATTGGTACAAAATCTTCTGAACCAATTTTTTCTTTTTTGAACACTATAATTTTCCTGGGCTATATGTGTATGTATACTCGTATGAAGAAATTAAGTGATAACTTCGTTGTTTGATAATAGTTTTTTTTTGTCGCAAAATTGTTTTTGGCTCTTAATCGTTCTTCTATGTACACAAGCCGCTTTGCAATCATTCGCGTTTGCTGTTCTCCGAATTATCTTGATGTATTTTTCTATCCAAATCGTAATTACTCGATTGATTTTCTCCCTCGGGCCTCGTTTTTGGCACAGTTATCTCTTGAAGCGAGGAAATGAAGCACACGTGCAAAGATAAACGTTTACTGCGTCGACGTCGTGATCGCCAGCATCTCTTTTTAGTTATCCATCGCTACTTTTGTTTGTTGACGTTTCATTTCTCCGTAGAAGTTAACGCACACTTAGATGCAATAAAGTAAATACTATAGTACTAGGAGAAAAAAATTGAAACATACGTCTTTGCCAGGATCTGGTGCATAATAAAATGAAACCGTGACTCGCTGCCTCGGCTGATGAGTTTTATATACCTGAATTGCGTTCAACTAACGCTTCATATGCTGAATATAATAAGCCTATGTACGTAGAATGAGACCAAAGTTTTGATGCACACACACGCATTATACCTTTACCTTCTAGCTTTTCGCTGTCGTGCGACATTCAGATCGTCGTAGGCTTCTTTTCGCCAACCGAGGAAGTTGTTATTAAGACTTTTAGAAAGCGATCAGGAACGGTTTTCTGGAATAGAGTGAGAGTGAATAGGATTTTTAAATATTTGAATTTAGGTCATATGAGCTTAGTGAAATGAAACAATAATTTGTCTCGAGCCAATATATTTCCAAATACCTTTGTCCGGAAGGACAACTCTGTTAAAATGATCACAATTACGCGGAGGTAAATATGATTGTCTTCAAAATTGTGCTATTATAAAACTGTTAATTCCCTAAAAACTACTAGTGGCGCTTTTTCCTCTGTCTTTATTTTCCTTTTGTTCTGTCCTCTAGCTATTTTTTCCTTCATTTTTATTTTACTCTAGTTGCTCTTTCTTTTACCTGTTCCTTCCTTTCAATTTATTTTCCTCTCCCCTTAACTTTCCTTTACGTTGTTTTCACCTCCATTCTGTATTAACAATAAATATTTGTTTGCCTTGAAATGCAGTTGGTAAACCTGTATTTAATTCGACTTGATGTTCCATTCGACTTTATGCACATTCCATTACGTTTGTTTTTTTTTTTTTTACATCGATTCCTTATCACTTTATTCCTCTACATGTAATGTTCCCAATTTAATGAGTAAGTAGCGAAAACTGGAAACTGCCTGATCTGGAATTGAAAATGAAAGGGATGTAATGGAGTACAGTGAAGAAATTAGAATATTTTGACAAAATAAAAAAACAACAATAAAATTTTTATAGGTAAAGAGGGCTGTACATATTTTATCATTAAGAAAATGCAGCAGGAACAAATATTTATTTTGTCTGTTATATTATACTGTATGGCATGGCATGGAGTTGAAAACTAGGACACATTACGAAATCGATGGTCGATGCCTTCTTTTTTCTCACCACTTTTTTTTTCCCTTTTTGTTTCGTGGGTGTACGAGTACGGCACGATTGTAATCCGGCGCGATTTATGTTGAAAACTCTTCAATTTTCCCATCACAAAAGATTTACCTACTACAGAGAGCAGAAAACATCTACAAGAATGGAAAGAAAGAAAAGAAACAAAATTCTAGCGCAGTACGTCGCACTAGAAAAGCAGGTTTTCGATTTGTTGCTCGGTGGTCTAAAAACTAATTAAAATTTGCCACAAGTTAGTGCTTCTGGATCTGGTCAAGAGGAGGTATGAAATTATTTATGCATATTATAAACTGCAATTCAACCTAGCCAGTCGAGAATGAAATGAAAACGCTACATACCTACATAGTAATAAATATGATAAATATTTATTGAATCTTATTATTGACTGGGTCAGCAACACTGGATATGAATTTTGTCGCACAGTATTCTGAAGACTTCTAAAAACTTGCCACAAGTTGGTGCTTTGGGATTTTGAAAGAATAATTGAAAAATGGGGCCAAACTAGCCTATTTCTAAAAAATCAAACTTTTGAACAAACCACTCTCTGAAACTGCCCTATTTTCTTTAAAGTTAGTTCGTAGATGGTGCCAAAATGAAAATAATAGCCTATATTTAGACAAAGTTTCTATTTATACTTCACCCGACCGATTGAATTTCTAGATCAATAATCACCTGTAAAAAATGGTGCGAAATTTTTGAGCAATATTGTTAAAATTTGCCACAAGTTAGTGCTTCTGGATTCTGTAGCAATAATTAAAATAATTAACTCGTCATTTTGTCGCACAGTATTCTGAGGACTTCTAAAAACTTGCCACAAGTTAGTGCTTTGGGATTTTGAAAGAATAATTGAAAAATGAATTTGTCGTTTTGTCGCACAGTGATCAGAATAATACAAAAAATTTGCTACATGTTGGTGCTTCGGGTTTCTGTTACAATGATATAAAAATTAATCTCTGTCGAAAACCGCCGAGCCAATTTGCAAAAATTACCCTTCGGTTTCAATTATTTTTGGGTCACCATTGTATTACAATTAGTATTGAGAAATTCAAAGTTTTTATGTAGCGAATTTAAACGATAAAATAAGTCATTAACCAAATTTTATAATTTCTCAATACAAAGGTTGTTATTACAAGAAATAATGCTTAAATGAAGGCAAACATATATGAAAATTTTCCCTCCATTTCAAAAATTTGTATCTCCATTTATGGTTACATTTTGCTATCAACAAATAATCAACCATGTTCAAAATATCGTATAAATAATTTATTTCGTATCTCATAAGGCTGAAGGATTTAATTTGCTAATTTTTGTGGATAATGATAATTTGATTCTTAGAGTATTTGATGGGTAATTTTTGCAAATTGGCGCGGCGGTTTTCGACAGAGATTAATTTTTTTATCATTGTAACAGAAACCCGAAGCACCAACATGTAGCAAATTTTTTGTATTATTCTGATCACTGTGCGACAAAACGACAAATTCATTTTTCAATTATTCTTTCAAAATCCCAAAGCACTAACTTGTGGCAAGTTTTTAGAAGTCCTCAGAATACTGTGCGACAAAATGACGAGTTAATTATTTTAATTATTGCTACAGAATCCAGAAGCACTAACTTGTGGCAAATTTTAACAATATTGCTCAAAAATTTCGCACCATTTTTTACAGGTGATTATTGATCTAGAAATTCAATCGGTCGGGTGAAGTATAAATAGAAACTTTGTCTAAATATAGGCTATTATTTTCATTTTGGCACCATCTACGAACTAACTTTAAAGAAAATAGGGCAGTTTCAGAGAGTGGTTTGTTCAAAAGTTTGATTTTTTAGAAATAGGCTAGTTTGGCCCCATTTTTCAATTATTCTTTCAAAATCCCAAAGCACCAACTTGTGGCAAGTTTTTAGAAGTCTTCAGAATACTGTGCGACAAAATTCATATCCAGTGTTGCTGACCCAGTCAATAATAAGATTCAATAAATATTTATCATATTTATTACTATGTAGGTATGTAGCGTTTTCATTTCATTCTCGACTGGCTAGGTTGAATTGCAGTTTATAATATGCATAAATAATTTCATACCTCCTCTTGACCAGATCCAGAAGCACTAACTTGTGGCAAATTTTAATTAGTTTTTAGACCACCGAGCAACAAATCGAAAACCTGCTTTTCTAGTGCGACGTACTGCGCTAGAATTTTGTTGAATTTTTTTTTTAGTTTGATAAAATCAGTAATAATATTTGAAACACTGATTAAATAAGTCTTCCCTTAAAAATTTTCTATCTCCTTGAAAAACTATGGTTCAAAACAATTTTTAAAATAGGTCCAGCAAAAGCAAAGATTGAAAATATTGGTGTCAAAAAGCAGGAGATTATGTCTGTATTTATAAAAATAAGTTAGCAATTGAAATTTTACAACCAAGTAGCTGGTTCGACCATTCATCAGTTATTGCATTTCAAAGCAATGTAGCTCCTAATTGCACCCAAAAATCATGATCTTGAGCTACATTTTTGCTAATATCTCTAGACCCACTGATCAGATTGACCTCAAAATGTATACAGACCTTGACCTGATCAAGATTGACCTTTGGTGAAAATTTCATGCCTATTGGTTCGGTCTTTCATCAGTTATTGCGTTTCAAAGCAATGTAGCTCCTAATTGCACCCGAAAAAAATCATCTTGAACTACATTTTTGCTAATATCTCTAGACCCACTGATAAGATTGACCTCAAAATTTATACAGACCTTGACCTGATCAAGATTGAATTTTGGTGAAAATTTCATGCCTATTGGTTCTGTCTTTCATCAGTTATTGCGTTTCAAAGCAATGTAGCTCCTAATTGCACCCAAAAATCATGATCTTGAACTACAATTTTGCTAATATCTCTAGACCCACTGATCAGATTGACCTCAAAATTTATACAGACCTTGACCTGATCAATATTGAACTTTGGTGAAAATTTCATGCCTATTGGTTCAGCCTTTCATAAGTTATTGCGTTTCAAAGCAATGTAGCTCCTAATTGCACCCAAAAATCATGATCTTGAACTACAATTTTGCTAATATCTCTAGACCCACTGATCAGATTGACCTCAAAATGTATACAGACCTTAACCTGATCAAGAGAGACCTTTGGTGAAAGTTTCATGCCTATTGGTTCCGTCTTTCATCAGTTATTGCGTTTCAAAGCAATGTAGCTCCTAATTGCACCCGAAAAAAATCATCTTGAACTACATTTTTGCTAATATCTCTAGACCCGCTGATTAGATTGACCTCAAAATGTATACAGACCTTGACCTAATTGAGATTGACCTTTGGTGAAAATTTCATACTTATTGGTTTGACCTTTCATCAGTTATTGCGTTTCAAAGCAATGTAGCTCCTAATTATACCCGAAAATCATCATCTTGAACTACATTTTGGCTAATATCTCTAGACCCACTGATCAGATTGACTTCAAAATTCATACAGCTCTTGACCTGGTCAAGATTGACCTTTGGTGATAATTTCATGCCTATTGGTTTGGCCTTTCATCAGTTATCGCGTTTCAAAGCAATGTAGCTCCTAATTTCACCCAAAAATCATGATCTTGAACTACAATTTTGCTAATATCTCTAGACCCACTGATCAGATTGACCTCAAAATTTATACAGACCTTGACCTGATCAAGATTGAACTTTGGTGAAAATTTCATGCCTATTGGTTCGGTCTTTCATCAGATATTGCATTTCAAAGCAATGTAGCTCCTAATTGCACCCAAAAATCATCATCTTGAACTACATTTTTGCTAATATCTCTAGACCCACTGATCAGATTGATCTCACAATGTATACAGTCCTTGACCTGGTCAAGATTGAACTTTGGTGAAAATTTCATGCCTATTGGTTCAGCCTTTCATAAGTTATTGCGTTTCAAAGCAATGTAGCTCCTAATTGCACCCAAAAATAATCATCTTGAACTACACTTTTGCTAATATCTGAGGAATCGCTGAACCAATTGACTTCAAAATTTATACAGACCTTGACCTGATCAAGATTGAACTTTGGTGAAAATTTCATGCCTATTGGTTCGGTCTTTCATCAGATATTGCATTTCAAAGCAATGTAGCTCCTAATTGCACCCAAAAATCATCATCTTGAACTACATTTTTGCTAATATCTCTAGACCCACTGATCAGATTGATCTCACAATGTATACAGTCCTTGACCTGGTCAAGATTGAACTTTGGTGAAAATTTCATGCCTATTGGTTCAGCCTTTCATAAGTTATTGCGTTTCAAAGCAATGTAGCTCCTAATTGCACCCAAAAATCATCATCTTGAACTACACTTTTGCTAATATCTCTAGACCCACTGATAAGATTGACCTCAAAATTTATACAGACCTTGACCTGATCAAGATTGACCTTTGGTGAAAATTTCATGCCTATTGGTTCTGTCTTTCATCAGTTATTGCGTTTCAAAGCAATATAGCTCCTAATTGCACCCAAAAATCATGATCTTGAACTACAATTTTGCTAATATCTCTAGACCCACTGATCAGATTGACCTCAAAATGTATACAGACCTTAACCTGATCAAGAGAGACCTTTGGTGAAAGTTTCATGCCTATTGGTTCCGTCTTTCATCAGTTATTGCGTTTCAAAGCAATGTAGCTCCTAATTGCACCCGAAAAAAATCATCTTGAACTACATTTTTGCTAATATCTCTAGACCCGCTGATTAGATTGACCTCAAAATGTATACAGACCTTGACCTAATTGAGATTGACCTTTGGTGAAAATTTCATACTTATTGGTTTGACCTTTCATCAGTTATTGCGTTTCAAAGCAATGTAGCTCCTAATTGCACCCGAAAATCATCATCTTGAACTACATTTTGGCTAATATCTCTAGACCCACTGATCAGATTGACCTCAAAATTTATACAGACCTTGACCTGATCAAGATTGACATGTAGTGAGAATTTCATGCCTCTTGGTTTGGCCGTTCATCAGTTATTGCGTTTCAAAGCAATGTAGCTCCTTATTGCACCCAAAAATCATAATCTTGAACTACATTTTTGCTAATACCTCTAGACTCGCTGATCAGATTGACCTCAAAATGAATACAGACCTTGACCTGATCACGATTGATCATTGGTGAAAATTTTATGCCTCTTGGTTCGGCTGTTCATCAGTTATCACGTTTCAAAGCAATGTAGCTCCTAATTGCACCCAAAAATCATCATCTTGAACTACATTTTTGCAAATATCTCTAGACCCACTGATCAGATTGACCTCAAAATGTATGCAGACCTTGACCTGATCAAGATTGACCTTTGGTGATAATTTCATGCCTATTGGTTTGGCCTTTCATGAGTTATTGCGTTTCAAAGCAATGTAGCTCCTAATTGCACCCAAAAATCATCATCTTGAACTACACTTTTGCTAATATCTGAGGAATCGCTGAACCAATTGACTTCATATTTCATACAGACCTTCACCAGGTCAAGATTGACTTTTGCTGAAAATATCATCCCTATTGGTTCAGCTGTTTGTCTGTTTTCGCGTTACAATCAATGCAGCCCCTAATTGCACCCAAAAATCATCATCTTGATCTACATTTTTGCTAATATCTCCGGATCCGCTGATCAGATTGATCTCAAAAACTATACAGACCTTGACCAGGTCAAGATTGACTTTTGCTGAAAATATCATCCCTATTGGTTCAGCTGTTTGTCTGTTTTCGCGTTACAATCAATGCAGCCCCTAATTGCACCCAAAAATCATCATCTTGATCTACATTTTTGCTAATATCTCCGGATCCGCTGATCAGATTGATCTCAAAAACTATACAGACCTTGACCAGGTCAAGATTGACCTCTGGTTAAAATTTCATCCCTATTGGTTCGGCCGTTCGTCTGTTTTCGCGTAGCAAAGAAATATATGTCCCAGATATCGAAGGAAAGAAAAAAAAAAAAAAAAAAAAAAAATAAAGAAACACCAAAATGCGAGATAGGTATTTTTGGAATCAGGAGATCGTGAAACGAATAACTGTGATGGTCTGGTGCCTATTGGTTGAAGTCAGACCAAAATTAATAGAAGGTTTTCTAGTCGAAAACCTGCTAAAAAGAAAAAAAAGAAAACGGAATTAGGTGGGTAGAACAAGAGACATGAAATAGCTATAGTATACTAGAAGTTGAGAAACAAACCTCATCGAAGATGAGTGCGGATGATGCACGGCCGGATATATGAGGCGAGACAAATGTAATTTACTGAGTAAATGTGTTTAAACATGAAGAGGCAGAATGGTGGAGAGCCCAGTGATCCGTGGTGAAGCCACAACTATGCGTCAGCGAATCACCTTTCCAAATGAATTTTAATCGAATTAATGTCGGAGGACGAAATACTTGGTTCTGGCTACGTTGACGGGTGACAATGTCTAAAACTGACACAGAAAGACGAAGGATCAGTTGGAAACCGCATTGCAGTAGGCTGACCTAACCGCTGAGGCTCAGGAGACTCTACACCCGCCAGAAGTGTACGATGAGTAGTTTGTGCTTTTAAAAAACGTGTGTTTGTTGTGTTTCCTTGAAGTGAATAGTCTAGTTGAAGTTGGTAATATTTTTCTTGGACAAAAATCTACAATGGTTTTTGCAGGGTTTGCTTGTTGCAGCGAATCTCGTTATGACGGCGAGATTACACATACGATCAGAAAATTCAACAATACCTGCTCGTCTAATTGGAAGTCAAAGGTAATCCATGTTGAAGGTTTAATCGCACTCGAATGTCTCGCAAGTGTCGCGTGCCTCGACTTCTCACATTTTTTTATTTTATTGATGAATTATTTTTTCAAAGCACGATTTCCGTATTCGTCCTCCGATGGACATCTACCTATCAGTCATTCTTGTACGTCACTATAGGGCTCTGCGATGTACGTGTCACGACTGACTCGACGATGCCATGCCGGTGTGCAGTTTGTCCTGATGTCAGCTTGTGCTGATTAATCGTCACGACTATCGGTTCCACATAACATAATTTTTATCTTATGGTGTGTTTAGTGCGACCGACTGACTGCTCCGTTCAACCTACACTTTTTTGTTTTCCTTCCTATTTAACACTAAGAAAAAATCCGGTTGGTGCATAAGTCCCCAATGGGTTTTATTTATTTCCACTGGCTTGATGTCCCTCGGGGCTCGGGTTATTAATGGTTGAAAAGTGTGAAAATTTCTTCCATTCATACAAATTTATAGGTTTAACTGAATCCTTTCACCCTATTCGTTATAGTATTTTAGTGATATTTTATCGTACTTGCAGCACAAAAATTAGTATTCAGAACTTATGCTTAACACTAGAAATACCAGGTTCTATTCGATTGCTCGAAGGACCAGGTGGTCTCATATATGGCACCACAAGAGTAACTTCATAGGACCAGGTGGCGTCGTATGACACAAGTCAGGGGTTCTCAGAATATTGGTCCTTTGAGAAGTTCATCTAAAAATTTTGAGTGGTGTCGTCTATGACACCACCTGGTACTTCTAGTGTTGAGAGGCAGTCCATAAAAACGCGTGGGTAAAAAATTTCTTCACGAACATCCAGAATGAATCTACGCCTACGTTTTCATACTAGTAACTTTATGTGGCCTTGTCAATTCCGTATTATATGTACTCTCGCAAAACATTACGTCTCCATTTGTATTGTAATTGTATTTTTAGTCACCTCGTGATGCTTGAACGCATTTATCCAGTTCGTTATTTTCTTGAAAATTTATTTTCTATTCGATTATATTTATTCAAGAAAGTTAAGGCCTACCAGTATATTCGCTCCTGCTTGAGTGTTGGATAGTGGTAACAACTTTTCGTAATTTTGCATCTTATACTGTGCATACATGTAACCAAGCTGTTTTTGTTCTTACCACATTTCACCTAAGTTCTCCGTGTCATATTGAAGACTGTTGGAGAAATCTTGAATACACAGAGATACCATTATTGCTCATTCCATGTTATGGAATAGCTGTCTGGAAAACTATTTTCGTCATTTTGTTCTTGGCTGAATAGCTTCGGTATTGACCAAATATCACGTTTTTTTTTTTCGATCGCTCCTTCCAAGTGGATAACTTTGTAAAAATACATTCAACTGGACGACTTTTGAGTGCCCTGAAAAATCTAGCGCCAAGTGTAAAATATTCTTCCTAAAGTGGAAAATTTAGAAAGCGAACGTAATGTTCGTCGAGCTTTTCCACTTGGGGTATTCGCGAATACGACAACGTTGAATCCGATGAAAAATCGTTGGGTGTTGGCGGAGATTATGCGTTCGATGTGTTGGTGAGAGTATCTGTGTGTGGGTGATGAGGTAAGCGCAAGGAGGAGGGCTGGGAAATGTGTCTAATTTCCATAAAATATCATTCACTTCTAGTTGCGTGTGACGAAAAGCAGTAAAGGTGCGAATATTATTTCGCATTATAAAACGCGTGTGGGGGACGATGTGTAATGTAACGATTTTACGATAAGCCCACTTGAAAAGCTGATTTTATTATGGATTCCTTCGTTACGTACCTATATTTATTATTGTTTAGTTTCCGCGCATAGAGAGAGGTGATGTTTGTTTGTCATTCCAGCGTCTTGGAAATTCGTGCGAAATAAATTGGCCGGATGAGACAGATACCCGATGTAGGATGAACATTATTTTTTTTATGACTATGCAAACGAGCAAAGCTGAATTTAAGCTTTGTAATGAACGGTAGACGACGAAAGTTTAGCTTTCATTTTTCAATTTCGAATTGAAAATTAAATTTAAAAAAAAAATTAATCTCTGTCCAAAGAATAGTCTTGTATCAATACCAAGTACATAATATATGTACAATCATTTCATTCTCAAAATATAATTTTCTGATAGATGTGGCTATTTTTATCCGCCCGGTTTCTCATTTATCGAAGGATAAAAATTGAAATATTTTTTAATTGGATCAGAAGCCTCTCTTTTGGGTATTTACCCCCAATAAAGGCTTGATTAAAAAAAAAAGACAAGTAGTGACGCATCTGGCAATTTTTAATCGAAATTTTTGTCTGTTGTTGATGAATTTCAAATTAAACCCTTCCTTTGAAAAGTGTCTGGGTCTGTTAAACCGCAAGCGCTCACTTATTCAGTGAAATTGGTTTTTTTGGTAATATGAGGACTTCTGCGAAGATACTGAAGCTTATGGTATTTTGGAGGCAAGTGTATACTTTATATACGTACTCGTAGTAATACGGTTGCATTGAAATCAATTCTGTCGCTGTTCATATTTTACTAACATTCGTATGCCAGTAACATAATTTTTTTATCTTTTTATTAATGATAATGTACTAAGTGGCCATTTGTTATTCCGACTGTCACTGTATAGCCACAGAACCATCTCTACCTTTGTTAGTGAAATCTGAGACAAAAAGTAAGAAGAAAAGCACGCAAGTTTCCGATATTGATGGTTGTTGGCCTTACGAGGAGGTGACCCCACGCTTCCCTCATCCTCGCCCTGTCCTTGTGTACCTGTGGGTCGTCTTAGTCAGTTCATTATCGTTTTTCATCGTTGCTGTGACCGACCATTTTTTTATAACCATGGAACATATTTTTTCGGATTCTCTCACCCCTTCTACCCGTTCGTTCGAACAGCTTTTCTCTCTCGCACTCGCTCGTTTTGCTCTTAAGCCTTTACGCATGCACAGACCGATATCATGATTTCGAGATAATGGAGCATGTAACCGGTTTTCCAAAATGCACGTCAATATTTCACACGCCTGCCCACATTTCTTCTTTTAGTCGTTGTAAATACGAGTATATTATTAACATAGATATGTGATTATTAATTTTGAAAGTCAATTTTTCCTTTTCGACTTTTTTTGTGATTTAATTTTCTCAAACCATTGAAATGAACTGCGAGAGGTTAATTCTTCTTGTGTGTGCTAGAAAATTCGGTTAATCAATCAGCAGGTATATTTTTGTATGTGTGAAGAGTTAAGGGCTATTTCGTCAATTATTATGAAATTTTATCTTGAGGAGATGCAAAAAATATAATTGAAACAAACCACGAATCAAATTAGTTATCAGTAGCTGGAAAAAGTAAAAATTTACCTCGATCCTTTCTTTCAAGAAGCTTTTATTCCGCAATTTTAAGATAACTTGGACCTGTCGTATAAACCTTCGTAAAGTATAATACGTGGTCTGGATTTTAAAGCTCAGTTCTTCTTATTTCTTAACCCTGTTTGGCTTTCAGTAACTTCGTCGCAGCTATGTTATTATTCGGAGAAAAACAAACGAGTTTCTTACAGATTGCTAGGTGCTCTATGAAAAATATACATATATGGTTCGTAGAACTATAATTAAACTTGAAGGTGGTGAAGTGAACCTGTATCCTTTTAAATTTCCCATGAGGATCTGTTTATGAGACAAAATTGTGCAACAGGTTGTCGATTAGTTTTAGGTTGTACGATTCTCTATCGATCGTTCAGTTGACTTCAAACCATTAATATAGAATTCAAACATTCAGATCAGAATAATCCGAATTTTTCTTTTGTTTCTTGCAAAATTTTCAAAAGTGGAATTATTTGATACTTCCAGGGTAGCATATTAATTTGTATATTTTAATTGGATGCTTGAATGGAAGAATAAACAAAGTGATTTTTTTATTTGTTTTATTAGAATTTTAAAGTTTATATTTGCTTTAAAATATTTTATTTATTATATTTTCTTTCGCGACTCTACTATTCGTCGGAAAATGGAATTTTCAAGAGCAATTTAATAATTGAAACTGATTTTTAAAATTTACCTACCCGCAGCAGCTGGGCATACGTTCAAGTACTTTTTTCGATAGCACATGAGTAGGGATCGGATTTATATGCTCTAAAAAGTGGAAAATATGCGCTTAAAATTCAAGTATGCATATTTTTTCCAAAAATATGCGAAAAATATGGAAATATTAATATTGGTATCGTTTTACTCAGCTAACTGAGCTAAAGCTAAATTTGACCTTCATACCAATTACCTAATAATTTAAGATACAATTTCTGAATGAACGAAACAAGAAAACAATTTTATTGAGTAGATAATTCTTAATTTTAAAATGTCGTTTTGGCATAAAATCTTGATACTAACATCACAATTCATGACTACATTAGAGATCAGATCACAAATTAAAGTATATGAAAATAGTAATTCGTGAAATATGCATGAATTTTTGTGAAATATGTCGAAATATGCAAATATACCTCAAATATGCGAAATATGTGAAAACAAGTTGGGCTTATATTTTAATCAGAATGGCGTGAAACGAAAAACTATCTGACTCTCGCCCCCTTCCATGTGAATTACAAAAAAATATGCATTTTCATATAAATCCGATCCCTACACATGAGCTATGGGTAACTAATATGGCGCATATATTGACGAAACACCTTCCTTTTTTTTTTTGTTATTGCATTGTTTGTGCGAATTTTTTTGTTTATTTTTGTTTCTCCAATTTCTGGAGCAATTTACACCTCTGTGTGTGTTCAGCGGTGAAAGACGAAAGGACGACGTTGCTGACGAGCAGCGACGCGACGTTGGCCTAAAAAAAAAAAAAAAAAAAAAAGCGCGCGAGAGTGAAAGTGAAATTCTCTTCGGAAGACGTACAGGCTATATATGACAGAGGTGGAAAGAAGAAGTGTCCAATTATTGCCGTTGGGTAGCTTGAAAAAGTGTTCGTTTGCAGCTCGCCTAACCGTCGGAAAAATAGGCGAATACATTGTCGGAATGCGTGTTTCGGGTGGGTGGTGGACGCTCGAGTAACATTTAAATTGCTTTCGAAATGATGTGAAGAAAGTTTTGTGAAAAGGAAGGGAAAAAAAAGAAAAAAAAAAAATAGCACCTACACGTGTTACGCCGATTTTTTTTCGCGTCTCCTTTTTTTTTTTTTGTATACTATTTGTACTTACATTATTTTTCGTCGTAAAATTGATTACGGCTATAACTATTGAACTCAGTTTTTTTGAAAAAGTAATCAACGATACTGCTCGGCGAATGACCAGAAAAGCGAAGAAAATAGATAAATAAATAAAATATATTAAACTCGACTGATTGTGCGTTAAAAACCCGTTAACCCATACTTACGAAGTAATATAGGCTACATTTCGAAAAGCTATAGCGTGCTTTATACTCGTTAGAATAATTTTTTTTCCCTTCCGAATACAGAAAACGAAGATTATTGCCCAAGTGCAGAGAATGGTCGAAAAATGTTCGAAGAGATAATAAATTCGTGGCATTTGCCTCGTTTTTCGTATTTAGGAGTACGAACGTCTTGAGCATTATTTGCATCACAGCAAGGTAGTTAAGGGTTGTTATCTAGCCTGCTATGTTGTTTGCGGATTTATCCATCCCCATATTGACGAATTTTATTTTTCGCTGCTTTTATTTTAGCTATATAGTTTCATCGACATTTACTGGGAATGACACGTCCATCCTTGGCCAACAATAAAACGGTTCCAATCCTCTATCCTCATGACCTTATGTTCATTATTCAGCAAATTTCCATGTAAATTCTCTCCAACGAATGCAATCGGCCTTTTGGTTTTTTTCAAGGAAATATAATTCCACCATAAATTTCAGCTCGATCCGATCAGTAGTTTTGCCGACATTGCCGTAATTAGCTTTCGAGGTCGAAATTTGTAATTTACATAGACTGACACCTCTCCCCTCCCCCCACATACTCGTGCATAAATGAATGAAGATGAAAAAGTGAGATGGGCATTGTTGGATTCCTGAGATCATGAAACGAATGATGATAATGCATGTTCAATTATGACTATTTGTGAAAGTCCGACCGAAATTAATTTAAGGTTTTATGTCGAAAATCCGCTAAAAATAGTTGCTACTTAGGTTTATACAGTACCATAATTATTTTCCAACGCTGCATTCGTAGAAGCAATTTTCTGTACAAGTAATGATAACGCTATTTTCGTCCCGAAAATGATGAACATTGTTTTATTTTAAATCCTCTGTTCAAGTAAAGTTTGTAAAAAATATAGAAATAGTTGAATAACCATACTTGGTGATCTCGAAATATCCGTGACTGTGTTGGCAAGTGTCTCGTACCTCTTTTGAAAATGTGTTTGAAATATTATCGATTCCTTACAACGATTAGGGGTTATTGTTTTACATACTCGTGCGTATTTTCTTTAGCAGTGTTTGGCGATCTTTGTCGAGTGTATAATAGCTAGGTATCGATGACTGAAAATTCAGTCGAGGTTTCGTATAATTTATCCATAAATTTACCCGGGTGTTCTTTCCATTCGTTCAGCTGGTTTATGGTTTTTTTTTTGAGTGTGTGTGAAACCTGTCGAATGCCTAAATACTTGTAATAATTACGCGATTGAAAACTTTAGCGGTGTTGCAGTAGCGGTTCAGTAATCAAGAGAAACGTCGATTGTATTTTGACACCTGTGTTCATAAATTTTTTGCATTTACATCGAACTAGGAAAATTTAGTGGTTTTTTTCTGCTGTGATGATTCATGATTTAGATTTATAGTAAATCATTTAGAGCGTCAGGAAAGAAATATTCTGGCGCAGAAGCTATTATTAAAGGTAAATCACAATCCTTTAATTAGATGCATCGAATGCCAGCGTATTTGCAGGTCAACCCGAAAGTACGCCACCTGGTGGCGAAAGTAGTAAACAGGATATTGATAACGAATAAGGCATGAAGATTGAAGAATGTTGCGTGAAACGTAGCATGAAATGCATCGTTTTTCAATTATGTTTTGATCATCAACAGCAAAGTCGAACGTTAATTCGAAAAAAGGTTTATGGAAATAGATTTCTGAGAGTTTTTTCTTTCTAAAGAGATCCAATTCAGCTTTCTACGTTAACTAAAAGCAGAGTAATCGCGAAATGAAATATTCACTTACCGTCGAATGGGGCGACTTTACACACTTTTTTTATGTTTCTCAACTTTGTCCTTTAATAACTTTCCCAATTTTGAAGCTATTGAAATGAATTTGGTTTTAAAATTTAGGTCTAACATTTCTCAACACAATTGTAAAAAAAAGTTTGAGTTTGCAGCCTTCCTTCTATTTTTTATGATTTTTCAAAAAATTTGTGTAAAGTCCACCCCTCAATGGGGCGACTTTACCCATCAATTTGTAATTGACGGGTTATTGATGGGTGGGGAGGCAAAATTTGAGGATGTTTGTACTCAGACATACGATTGAAAAGAAACTAGTCAAGTACCAACTTCAACCGTGTGAAACCGAACTTAATATTTTGAGTGTCTGTTAATGGTGTGGTTCACTGATCCGGTTCTACCAGTTTTTAACTGGAAATGGTTCGGTTTTTTTTTGCTCCGGATTTTGCTCCTCCGTTTTAGTTTGCTCCGGTTTTTATTCTCAGGTTAACCGGACTTTAACCGGTTAACCTGCAGTCGAAAATCTTATCGAGCTTCAAACACTTAACTAAATCAACAGTTCAGTGGCTTCGAAGGAAGCTCGATAGAATTTCCGACAAACTTTAAATAGGTACTTAATAACAAAATTATAATTATTCCGGTGGTTTTTCGTTTCATGATCTACAGAATCCAAAAATACCCATCTCGCATTTTCATAATTCTTTATTTATTTTATTGTTATTATTATTCTGTCATCCTCCGCGTGCATATACTTCTTTTGAACGTGAGAACAGACAAACGACCAAACCAATAGGGTTGAAATTTGCACCAGTGCCTCGGAGTGCCTTGGATTGCCTCGGATTGCCTCAGATTGTCTCGGGTTGCCTCGGATTGCCTCGGGTTGCCGGATTGCCTCGGGTTGCCTCGGGTTGCCTTGGATCGCCTCGGATTGCCTCGGGTTGCCTCAGATTGCCTCGGGTTGCCTCGGATTGCCTCGGGTTGCCTCGGATTGCCTCGGATTGTCTCGGATCGCCTCGGATCGCCTCGGATTGCCTTGGATCGCCTCGGATTGTCTCGGATCGCCTCGGATTGCCTCGGGTTGCCTCAGATTGCCTCGGGTTGCCTCGGATTGCCTCGGGTTGCCTCGGATTGCCTCGGATTGTCTCGGATCGCCTCGGATTGCCTCGGGTTGCCTCGGGTTGCCTCGGATTGCCTCGGGCTCAATCTCAGCCAGATCCGGGTTTGATAGAATATTTATTTTCAATACGCTTAGTTGGGCGTTTTTCTCTTTTCACGTACCTACCTAAATCAAAGATTTACTGGTTTTCTGTTGGAAGCAATGTATACACGAACAGATCGTAGCTGGCACCGGAACCACGGTTGATGAAAAATGGTGGAAAAAAAAAGAAAAAAAAGATGTTTTATGAAATATTATATTTCTACATTATTTTAGTTGCAGAGTATTTGATGGACTGTTTACAGGACAATGTACCAAAAAAAAAAAAAGAGAAGGTGCAATTTTTTAGCTCCCCTTCTCCACTCTCGAAAAGAGAAACATTGCCACTTCTTTTTCCATCATTATTATTAATGGTTTGGAACGATGCCCACAAAATCTTTTCTATGTCTGTGCCTCGATTCGGTGTACAATTTTTTGTTTCATTATTTTTTCTGATTTGTTTTTCTTTTTGTTGTTGTTCCACCTTTACTGTAAGTTATTCTCTTCACACTGGAGCGTATTTGAACTTGCTTCGTGTTTCGTATTATACTTTTCTTTTTATTAATACAGGTGAGCTCAAGCTCAAATATAACGCCAGCTACGAGTTCGTCCACACAGCACACACTGTTGCATCTCGATGTGCATTCTTTCGTTTATGTCTGTAATTATACTTTCGTATAGTGACTGCGTCCTTCGGCCCACGGTCTCTTCTTGCACACGTACCCCTCAGCCTGTAATGATGAATGCCAGAAATGTCATTGACTTCTTTATCGCTTTTGTTCTCTATTTCTTTTTTGCGCTAATTTCTTTTGTTTTGGCGGCCGAAGCACTTGCGGATGGTTGCCCAGCACTGGGTAACTGTTCCTGTGCACGCACACATATTTCGAGAATGTGGAAGGACACATTTTCGTTCCATAATGTGTGCAGAGCTACTGATCCAGCGCTGTGCGATTGATTCTTAGAACGGATTTCTAATCGTGCGAATTGCCAAGTGAAGGTTTTAAAGAGTGAAGGCAAAAAACGCAGTGCCATGAATACGGTCGGACGAATATCTTTGAAGTTTTGCTAAATATATGTTTTCAGTGTGAATCTGGTATTCTGGAAGGGGACAATAGATTTGGAGTTATTTGAAATCTTGATCAAAGAGTAAAAGCTCTTATTTTATGGAATATTTTCTCGTATTCTAAATGTGAAGTAATTCGCACGACAAGGACTGAAATACATTGTGTCGCCTGTGAAACGTAATCCTTTAGAAGAAAAATTTATAAAAATTTGTAACATATGTTATTAAAAATTCACATAAATCACAGATTATTATATAATAAATGGTGAAAATGAGTGCCCAGTTGAGATTGACTAATCATAGTACTGTACTTCCATTTGCTAAGCACTTTAATTTTTTTTTAAGCCCCTTCGTTTTGAAGCCGCGCATGCACTTATCCAGGGTTGCATTTTGTGTGGGACATATACCGTCATTTGCCAATGGCGGACACCTTCCCAATGGCGGACACCTTCCCAATGGCGGTCACCTTCTTTTTCATTTTTGTATATTTAGTGTTTAAACCGACTTATAATGAAACTGATGATGTCACATGGTAGCTGTTACCCATGGTAATGCGTTGAATCACTCAAGTAAATTTTTGCTCCATCTAATAGAAATATTTGGCCATTAATTATGTTCTTGTCAATTAAAATATTCAATTTCGTAATTATTGCAAAGAAAAAGATTAGATAGTAAACATTTTTAAAACTGATAATATCTATTCCTGTGATTATTAAATAATGTTCCTTCAAAGCATCAATGATCCTAAACCATTACAAACATTGAATTTTACAGTTTTAGAATTATTTCATCTGTTTCAAACGTTTTTTTGAGGGTGTCCGCCATTGGAAAATTCAGTCTCTTCGAAGGTTTCCAGTGGCGGACACTTGCTTTTATGCACAACTTGAGGCTGGAATAAATCCTATACCTACCATAAACCCAAGGTATGAAGCCAAAGGATGACTGCCATGCCTTGTGACATCATTGAGTTTAATTGGATTTGTTTTTTTTTTGTTCATTTAATTATTTGAAAAATGAATATATCTGCACAAATGTGCATGGTAAAATGTTTTCAATTTGTTTTTTATGCAGTAGTCTCTATAAGTGGATGTGTGGAGGGGAGTTGAGCCCCGGAATGGACAGAGGGTGAAGCCCCTTACTAGTCAACATCATAATTGAAAAATAAAATAACAATTATTCACGTTTTTTTCTACATTACAAATATTTTTCTAGGTGTCCGCCATTGGTGTGTCTGCTACTGGAAAAATGAAAATTTTGATGTCCGCCATAGGCAAAATTTAGATAGTTGGGAAAAATGATAGGGTTTAATATGTGTATGGGTTATGGGGGCCAAAAGGGGAAAAGTTTTTAGAAGAAGGTGGGGGCAAATATTCAAGGCATCAAGCAAAATAATTGAAGCATTTTTCAGCAAGCTATGAAAAAATTAAGGAAAAAAATGCCTTAAGGTGTCCGCCATTGGCAAATGACGGTAATTGTACTTTTTTTATTAGGATTATTATTACCTGCTTCTTTCAAATCAAATACGTTTTTGTTATAAACTATAATATATTATACAATCCAAGTAACCCTTCCCCAAATGCCTACAAGTCTTTAGTTTCTGGCTGTGCATATTATTTACTCATCCTGCAGTTAACTACAATACTGTGCTCCGAAATTTTCCAAGCGAAGGGCTAAATTCGAAGATAACGTTGGGTCTGATGAAGTAACTGGAATGGTGTGACTTTGATTTCAATTATCTGAATACTGAAGTGTTGTAAGTAGATCGTAAGCATCGGTGTCAAGTCACCTTCCCTATAGCATAATACGTTTCACAAACAATTTGGTGCAACACAGTGTAACCTACGGTTAAAAGCGAATCGAAGAAAAACTGCGAAAAACTTTCTGTTATTTATTTTACAAAAAAACATTGTAATAAAAATGTTGACACGCGAAAGATCTCAAGTTACCACCACACTAATGGCACGAAGCTCGAAATATTTTTCTGTCGATAAAATGTACTAATGACTCCTTGAAATATCGCAATAATAGGTTAGGAGGCAGTTATTTTCTGGGCAGCTTTTGGTGTGAGTGCAATACAAGGTCTGTATGGGTAATGGCACTATCACTGGAGTCGGACCTCGTACAACGAGACACCCCTGGCTGCTTTCGGCCGATAAAACAGTACTGCTGTGCCTGTGTGAGCGTCGTAATGCCGTTATAATTTGCAGTTTCCGGTTCTCTGTGCGCGTTCTCGCCGTAAATCACTGGCTGGTCGTATGGCTTGGCCTCACGATTCGTCTCATTCCACTCTGGTCGCATCGTGGCGGAGGAGGAGATGGTGGTCGTCGTTGCTGTCAACGCGATTCTGTTTCGCTTGTTATTATATGGTTCTTCGGTTTTTCTTTCTTTTTCCTACCTCCCCTCCCCCAACCACTGCACCCACAGCGTGCAACTTGCCATGTTTCGCTTGCTTAACGGGTGCCATGTTTCTCGATTCGATGGCCACTGAATTAAAAGTTGGAAATGCCAAGATTTACGATGTCGTCGGCTGTAAACGATGATTGCAGTCTGAGTTTTCCCATGATAAATACCTGCATATAACGGTGGTTATTGATGATTGATAATATCTTACCCGTGCTATTCTCCGCAGTTGGTGAATAATGTTATCTTATTTATAGTCTTGATGTTTATTTTATTGCGCATCCTCTGTGAGTGCTTATCAGTATTTGCGGTTGTTTCATTGAATTACTTTGCTGCTTTACAATATACCATTTCTTATCAGTAAAATTTATAATAACTTGATCATTGCCAATTCACAGTATAATATTATTTCTTGATTGCAATCAATGTACCAATCAATCGTTCAAAAAGCGAGTTGATCACTGCACTTAATTTAGATATACGTAATTTGAGCAAGTCAAACAACTCTTTCTCTGACCACGTATCTAGAGTACCACGGAGTAATAGTATAAGACATAAGTCTCGTATAACATTCTGGTTTAAAATAGCTTTTGGTGTTACCAGAATGTTTATCGAATCTCAACGTTAATGACAATTTGAAAATATGCGTGGTCTCAAAATACAAGGAGCATTACTAAGGGCACAATTTTTTCAACCTTTGGAAAAATGTTATTTACTATTGGTATACTTTTTCCTCCTGGGAAGGTAAATATAAACTGTTACTCGTATCTAACTGCTTCTGCTCCTCATTTCTTTTTTGGCTTAATCATCTACATTTGAGTATCCTCTTCTTGTGTGTGTGCCAAGTGTGAAAAGCCCATGAGTAAGAAGGAGTTAGAGCAGCATCTTTTTCCCTACTCGAAATCCCTTGAAATCCTTTTGGCTACGCGAAGACCTTGCCGTTACTTTCATGTGGTCCTACCGAGCAACAGTGCTATTTTTAGCTTTCAAGTTTTAGCTAAGTGCTGCGTGTTGGAATACCAAAATATACCCTCCGACCGTGATATTTATACAGTAAGCCTTGTCGCTTTCTTCGTTCACTTGGGAATCAATTTTAAAGCACAGTGAATTGCTTGCTTCACAATAATACTGTGAATAGTGTTAAGTGTGGTTGCAGTATTACTGATATAATGAATGGGGGGGGGGGGGGGCATTTCCCTGTTTAATTCGATAAATTTTTCATTATTTTTAATTATTATTGTTACTTTTCCTTTATTAATTGTTGTTACTGATGTTGACTTTTTGCATATTTTTGTGCTTACAGATAGTCGAGCGAATCTTCTGAAGGAAATTCTAGCACCAGTTTCACAAGTTCCTATATCAGCGTCCGTCTTCAAAACCGGAAAACTCGATAATCCTATTACACCGCTTACATCTCCTTCACATTCGCCAGCTACCGATTCAACTACTATTGTTCCCTCCAAATCGAAATCGTCTAACTCCTCCGTGAATAGCGCTTCCACCGTTTCAACGGCCGCAACCAGTTCCTCAAAAACGGCTTCTACCAGTTTACCGTGAGTTATCTTCATATTTGAATAATAACTATAAGAATTTATGTGTTCAGGGAATGGCGTTGGGAGCAGGAGGTCGAAAGTGATTTACTGAGTTTTAAATTTCGCAGACTGTAAATTATGTAGGTGATGAGTTGAATGATTCTATATTTGCTGGCCGACTAGAGTAATATGTATTTGATTTAGAATATTATCAGTTTTAAGTTGAAGCATGCAGTTTCTTATGACCCTACAGCTCCGAAACTTATTTTTTGCATAACAGATGAAGAGCTGTATTGCGTAATGAACCATATTATGTGCTAAAAGTAAATTTACCTTAGTGCGAAAAGACGAATGGAATGAGTGCGAGGGGGGGGGCACTTACAGATTTTGCTTAATTTAACGGGATAGAATACCAACAGTTTTTTGAACAAGCTGAGGAAAATCTTTTTAATCGATGATGCAAATTTTTCCAAGAAAGTCATTTTGTCAAAAACGGCACTTATGTTAGCCCATTATTATAATAATTATGTACAACGTGGCTCTTCAGTTTTTTTTATATTTTTTTCCAAGTTTCAAAATTAAGTTATTCTGTACCTATCGAATATTGACAGATTGACATCTAGGGTGGTCGTATTTGATTCGTCACACTTATTTACCCTACCAGCCAGTAAATTTGTTTTTCTGTTCAACTCTGGTCTCCCTTTTTTTTCCCCCTTTTATTTTTGTTTAAGCGTCGTATTCCCATATATACAGTAATACGAGTATATATATTCGTGTAGCTTTTCAAGTGCAACAGAAATCGTCGACGACATTGGCTCGTCGGCGTATATTCAATATTTACACTTTCGAATAATGCTGTAAAGATTTCTTCGATAGAGTCATGTGTATGCAAAGCGCCCCGGGACCTCCTCCTCTTCGCATCACGATTCTCATTTACTCCCGCTCTCACCAGTCTTAAGTGGGTCATCGTAATTTCCTCTCTTCGTTTGCTGCCAGAAAAGGTTGCTCGTCGGTTATTCGGTATATCTTTTTCTCTGTTCCTTCTTTTTGCGAGTACATATAATATTGTTTTTCGAATAGAAATATTGTTGCCAGTAATGTTGTTATTATTATTATTGCCATCGTGAACTGTGCTTTGTGCGCGCTTCATGCAGCAACGTGGATAGTTTATTTTGGAAGTGACGTGACGCTGTGAGACGTGACACAGCATATATACGTGCCTCCTTTGTCGGGTAGTAGAAACATTGCGGGAAAGCATTGCGACTTACGAGGAAGTAGGAAACACCTGAATTAGAGTAGGTATTCCAGCAGTTATAGCGTCATAATTTTGAAAAATGTGAGAAAATAATGAAGAGACGTGCTCGCCCAGTTCATCAACCTCGACGTTGGTGGACGAATTTGCAGTCGCTTCGCTGCTGAAGTGTCTTTAGAAATCCAAGACTCGAGTTTAGCTCGTCACGTTGCCACTCGCCAATTCTGCGGGGGCCTATTCATTTTCTCTTTTTCACTCATTGCGGTTGTAGGTATTGTTTTATGATTGCTGAACGATTAATACCTACGTGGACGGTGTAGTGGATCCTCGCAGTGAAATACGATGAAGCTTTGCTGCGGGGTAAACAAGAAAAGATATTAAATAAGGTGCTATAGTTGGCGGATCCATAAGGGGGCGGTGTATAGTCGGCGACAGTGAAGATCGCGTTAGTTTTTGACATGATCGTAAGAAAGGTACTGGTTAGTTTCCAATAAATATATTTACTGTGTTGATTGAGGATATTGTATGGGTATTTTTGGAATCCTGAGGCCATGAAACGAACAACTGATTACTTTTGAAATCGACTTTCGTTACGAGGTCAATTATAATAGTAGGTTTTATAGAAATCCTCATAAGGGCTTTTATTTTTAGAAAAAACTATTTATTCGTAAAATATTATGTACCTATTTTAGGTACTCCAAATGCGTTTTTGTTTTATTTTGAATCATTCATTTTTTATTTGCCAACTTCACTCAACAATAAGTTATTTTTATACAAAAGAATTTTGAAATCCGTTTTTTTTTCCACAACAATTATATACTGGAAATCGATTTGTCAGCAATTTTTTCCTCATAGTCGTATGTTTTGGTCGAGTGATGTGTATATATATACGAGGGGAAAAAATTGATTTTATTCTCCTTTAATATTTCTGTGAAAGTTTTGTCGGCGAATTTTCGTAGTACTCAGTAGTGGTCGGATATTATTGGAAAAGTGGGCAAGGGGAAAGAAATATTTGCTTCGCTCTTATTCCAATTTCTGTAAGTTGTGCACGCGTATTAGATTTTTTTTCGTCTGTTCAGGACTGCTCCCACGCCCAGTTTTCCCCTCCCCTTCCTCTAATCCCTCTTTCTCGGTATATGTTTAGTTGTTTACCCGCATTACGGCTGTTTTATAGTCATTTTGTTATGACGTCATCATAAAAAAAATTTTCTACCTCGTCGTCTTCTTTTGCATGCTGAAAGTCCAAATTTTTCCACATCTATCTACGCTGTTCGTCTGTGTGGAAATTGTTTCCAGTTTGTTTTTTTCCTCTTCACTTTTGAGCAACTACATTACTTATTTGATGAATTTAATAATGGCAGCCGAGAGGATTGCTAATTCGAATAGTTTTAAAATGAGTAAACTTACAGTACAATTCGGGCTTCTCATGCTATTTCGATTGAATCATGTCAAATTTTTCGAGTTGTTGGAAGTCGACCATGCATACGATTAATTTTTGATAGCTGTAGTATTTTTCTTACATCTGTAAAAAGTCTGAATTACAAATGAATCGCTGTTACCGACTAATTATAACTACGTTAACAGACAATGTTTGATGTTGGACAGTTGCTTGTACTTCGACTGTAATCCTAAAATTGCACCATAAAATTGAGGTTGAAACATCTCATTAGCAATAATGTAGTTAGGAGCCAGGTAAGGGCAGAAGGAGAAAGAGCCAAAAACAACAACCAAAATCACCGATTATTCATTTTCATTCGCCTTCTGCCTACTTAACCTTGATTTGTTTATATTTCCCTGCTTAGACGAGGTTC
This sequence comes from Parthenolecanium corni, assembly GCA_038050395.1. Lineage (NCBI taxonomy): Eukaryota > Metazoa > Arthropoda > Insecta > Hemiptera > Coccidae > Parthenolecanium > Parthenolecanium corni. The sequence goes on along the minus strand of JBBCAQ010000003.1, from coordinate 10,061,339 downwards.
CGACCGCCGCCGCCTTGATAATTTTCAATGCTATTCATAATCAAAAATGCTTCTTAGAAAAAACCAATCAACTTGGCGTACACTGGAAAAAATGGATGGTACTTTTTACGATTTTGTGAGAAAAATATGACCATTTTAAGATTGTGGTAGAAATGAGTAGAAAAATATAGTGACAAACTTCATGAAATGTACTAAGTAGTAATTTTTACTACTTTTGTCGTGATTTTTATCCACCACAATCTTTGACACCAGAAATACCAGGTTTTACTCGTTTACTCAGAAGACCAGGTGGTGTATGACACAAGTCAGGGGTTCTCAAAATATTATGGTCTTTTGAGAAGTCCATCTCAAAATTTTAAATGGCGTCGTATATGACACCACCTGGTACTTCTAGTGTTGAATTGTCGCTTTTTTCTCACCAAAAATTACTAAAAACTACTCACTATATTCATTTTTTACAGTATACGCGATACCAAAAAAAGTGCTTACCGATTGATACTTTTTTGCATATTATTGTAAATTAAAACGAAAACATACTGTATAAATATTACGAGTAGCACATCGTTGAAGGGGGCATTCTTTTGACTGAAACTCCCTGTTGTATTGTTTGGTTGCCATTCATTGTATTTATTCATTTATGCAAGCATGTGTAGATATTTTTTGACCCTTCTCTCTCTTCCCTCTTTCACCCGCTCTCCGTACGATTACTATAAACGATTTTTATAGGTATACTCTTTTCATCTACCTCTACCACATGTTCATGTTTCTCTATTTTGTTTTTGTTTACTTTCGCTTTCGGAAAGCTAAAGGATTTTTTTCGTTGAATATAGCCATTTACTATAGTTAAGCTGAAGGATAGTAGAGGGTTTGCGAATGGCAAAAAAAAATAAAAAAATAGCCGACTAGTTTGGAGGAGTATATGCCGAAAACTACGCGAAATTATGTCATGCAGAAAAGTTGTTCGGCTTCTTCTTGAAACTGCCCTTAATCGAAAAAAAAAAAAAAAGTAGTACCTACCTAGGATGTTCGTGCATATTATATTGTTTCGTATTTTCTTGAGAGGGAAAATTCCAGGTGTTTTATGAAGGTTGGCGAGCTGTTTTTTTATTCAATTTTTTTTCTTTCTTTGTCGACTTGACAGGTGATACGCTGGAATAAAGTATGTGGTGGTAGTTGAGATCACTATATACTTCCCTTTTTTATCCACCTCTAATCTGTGTGTGAGTGTGTACCCTCGTCCTTTATTTATGTCTTCATTTTATAAAAGATGGTTTTAATTTCTGTTTTGTAGTTTACTGCTTTAGATCCCCTTGCCACAACCTGGTCGTTTATGTAATTACTTCCTTCCGTCGCTCTATAACGTATATTTGTTGGGAATTTGTTTTCCTGTGACCCAGAATTGTGATTCTGGATGATTGATGCGAAAAGTTTTAATTTTGAATGGCGTATTTGTATACGTAGGATAAATTATACCATCGCATCGTCTTGACATTTTGGACATGCACCCTGGCAATCAGGTTTTCATTTTCAGTATACCATCGTAGGTACTTGATCTTTTTCGCGGACTGTGTTTTTTCTTTCCATATTTATGATGTTCGTACTTGAAAGCTCGGTCCACGCATTTGAGTACTGGGCAAGTATAGTTATGGTGTTTGACAACGTATCGGATAAACTTGCTAAGTATAAAGAGTGTATAGTGTATATCAAACCAGAAACATCTATAAGTCAATTTCATCAGCTGTTTCATCCATTTTTCTCTCACTTTTTTTTATTTTATGGTTGTTTCGTTCCGTGTGAATTTCGAATAAAACAACACTGACACTCATTATTAAGGTCCTAATTATAACAAACTCTGACATTAAACAAATTCTACTCTTACGTTCAATGCTCCGTTGAATCAGTAACCAGGACTATAATGGACTGAATAAGCTTTTACATAGCTAATACACCAAAATTCTAGTTTCTACTCTTTCAAGGTTCATTTTTAGCTTCGGGTGTAAGTATTTCTTTTTCCAATGGCCGTTGCTTGACCATCGTGAAAAGAGACGTGCAGAGACAGACGATGAATTTACCGCAGACACTTCCCAGCTGAAAACCCAAACCTTGTATCGTTACAGAACCAGTTAATGCTATTGGAGCATAATAATTGCTATCGGAGTGTGGCAAATTATCTACGAAAGCACCTAACACCTGCTTCGAGACGACAGGTTGTCGAATGAAGAAAACTGTGGGCACGAGCTTCATTAAAAATAAAAAAATAAAAAAAAACAGCTGTGCCTAGTCCAAATTAGTAATTATTTGTTTTTGATTGGCGTTCGATCTTTGTCTCCGTCACTCTCGTGTTCAGCTTTTTTCATGAACATGCGTTTGTGAAAGAAGTTGGTTTATATGTATAGTGCCTATATTTGCTAAACATTTTGGATGAAATTAGGAGTTCTCAGTCGGAGTTGAATTTTTGTTTTGTGAATAATTCACTAATTGCACCGGCCGATATATACTGTGAGAAAAGAAACTGGAAATAATTGTGGACAAAATTTGATGTATAATATTCATTTTTAATGTGATATCTTTGAACACGGCTGTTTTTTACTCAGCTCCTTCCTACAGCTGTCACATATGATTTTAATGAAATTCGCTCGATACTAGTATCAAACACTTTTCTATTGATTCGCAATGTTTTTTTTTTTTTTTTTTTTTTTCCCATTAGCCCGAGTATCGTTTATTATGGGGTAAAAATTTTGTGTAGTGGAGCTGCAGAAATTTGAAACATCGCATTTTTAATCTGCTTCTAAGAGCCAGTATATAACAAACATTAGTTACTAATTTAACAGACTGTAGTTATTTAAAATCCTGGATATTTTCAATTATAGTGGTCCGTTAAATCAGTAACCGAAGTTTGTAGTACTGGCCCCAAAATTTTTGTGCGAAAAATATATAATTTTAATGAATAAGAATGTATGCGATTCAAGTCATTTCAATCATCTTTTTAATATTTTACCCTATAATTATTTCTTAATGTGAAACTGAATTGTCCTTTAGTCGCATGCTGCATATGAAAAATTAGTGTACTATGAATTGGGTGCACATGTCGAATTAATTCATTAATAGAGGGCAACTTTTGTCTCACAATCGAACATTTTATGGTTTACGGTTTACCTGTCATCAAATTTGTATTTATAGTATTATGAAAAAATATTGTGGCGGTACTGCTCAGCATGCAATCAGTGAGTATAGAGCCTCGTTTAGCGATAACGACGGCGTGTAATGCCGTAATGGTTTTTTCACTACGCGTGTGTTGTGTATTCATTATGGCCGGTTCTTAATTCGGTATTTATACCTGTTGCGCGAAATATTGCAAGTTTTTCCGAAGCCGACTATAATCGTCGAAATGAGCGAAAAAATATCGCCTCGTCATTGCGTCAAAATAAAGTATACAACGGGCACAAACAAAGTTTGTTGTTATTCTGACGCGTGAACTATAGGTACCTGTTAAGTCACCCGAGTTCGTGTTTATCCGCAGATAACGACCTTAGTTGGACTAAAAACCGTGTCGATTGAAATAATTTATTCGTGCATTGTTGCGAATCCCGGATCAGCGACCATAATTTAAAAAAGATGCGTCGAATTACCTATATATATGTACTAACCACGGATAATGCTCAGCCATATACTCGGAAAGAATATACCTATAATCTTCTACATTTCACGTAGAAATTTTCACTCTTCCAGTCTTTGTTCGTGAAAACTATTCTCCGTTCTGATAGCTGCGACGAGTAATGTTCAGAAAATTTCCAAAAATGCTACGCCTGTTTACCTACATAGAGATACCAAGAGCTATATATATGGAGTGAAAGAAATTTTTATCCAGTTTCCTCTTTCGGAGGATTTATATTGACTGACCGACAATTTCCAGGTAACAAAGCTACGACTCCACCGGTTGAGCCCTTGATTTTTAAAAACTTCACCATATTCGAAGCACCCACTCAATTCGTATCGACATTTTATTATTAGAATTGAAAAAATGAACACAACTTTGTAGTATAGTTGGTGATAATCTAACATGGTGAACACAAAATTAAAAACATCTGATCAGTAGTGCACCCAAAAAGTTTCCAAGGTACAATCAGAGCTTAAGTGGAGCTCAAACGAAAACCAGGTTCAGGTTCGATTTGAAAAATTAGGGTGTACAATGCGAGTTCAAAAGTTGGGGGAGACTTAAACCCGGTTCAATTTAAGTGGACTCCGATCGACGCTTAAGGCAAGTTCAACTAAAAACTGAGAGGAATTCTATTGTATTCCCACAGGTTGGGTAAACTGTGCATTGCAAAGTTCCTTTTTTTTTTATCGATGTACAGTATATGGCTTTTGCGCCGGTAGTTTGGACTCACTGCGATACCGCAGAACACAAAATAGACAACCACAGATGCGAATAATCAGAATTCTCACTATTTTGTTGCTACGTCAGCGATTATGATGGTTTAGCTAAACCACCGTCTAATTTTGTTTGTACTCTCTCTTCATGCCTAAGCCAATCAGGTTCGTCGTTTGAACCTGGTTTCGTTGAGGGGAAGCTTAAGCTCTGATTGTACACTGGGCCCTGATTGTACGCTGGGCCCTCAGGCGCACGAAATCCTGGATTCATTAGTTTACCAAAGCGAGCACAGAACGGCAATCCTGTCGAATTAGTTGTCAACCGTTGCAACCGTTGGTCAGCCGTGTCAACCAACCAGCTGGCTGTCCAGAAGATCTTGCCTCGAATTTTTCTGTCTGTAACTTGTCGATGAAACTTGGGAAATGCCACGAAGGATTTTTGAAAAAGACCGTCCTCTTCAACTGTCGTACTACAGTATAATGGCAATGAAAGGTTCTTAATTTCTTTCACTCGCGGCGTTAGTTGTTTTGCTTCGCTATACTCTAAAATAATATGAAAAGGCTAAACGCCATAAATACTCTTATTTTTACATCTCGTGTGAATTGTCAGTGACGTTGTAAACGCCACCCTTTTCGTTTAAACCTCATTAACGTGTTATCGGTTTCGATCCCCTTTCCGACGAAGTCCTCTTTAGGGCTGCCATTCGCATCACAAAGCTTTTTAATTTCATAATCGAAAACGTCGAGAGAACGGATTCATCGTACGTATTAGTTGCGATTTTTTCCTCCCCTTTCTTTCATCTCACTCTATCACGTATACCATGGCTAAATATGAGAGATTGATAGTGGCCAAAAGAAAGAAAGGCATCGAGTGCGTATTATTCTCGCCGTGGTTGTGAGAAATGAATATTCGTGTGCGTGTAGTGGTGTGTGCATTGGTCCATGTGCATAAACCCATGACTCATGCAAGTCCGCGTATAAAACTGCTGGTTTTTACGTGCCACTTGCCGTCGAGCTTCTTCATGTAATTTTTTTTCACTCTCTTTTCACTCTTTTTTTTTTTTTACTGCAGTATTTTCTCCCCTATTTTGTTAACTACATATATATATATATATATATATATATATATTCACTTTTTGATTATCATTCCAATTTATTGATCGGAATCGAAAGGCGACGCTTCACTCGCAGAAGATGAGGTCAGTAATGTACTCGGTAAACGACGAAGCAGAATTACGTACGTAGGAAATTACGCAGTTAACCCCCCACCCCAACCTCATTCCACACACCCGTCGTTGAAATTGAGTTCCCCATTGCTTGCTTCTGTCCGAAACTGTGTCTCGCGGTGTGACAATCGTAAATTCGCGTCGACAATTTTTGCTCCCTTCGAATTAGAGGGTATCTTCTTGTCAATTAGTGGTGACCAATAGAATACAATTTAGCTGGGCAGGGTTTCAAAATGAATTCTCTCCGGAGTACGATTATTCGAAAGCGAAGTGTTACGATATGCTGTGAATTGAGAGTAGCTGTACCTATTTCGTTTGGAAAAAGTGTGAATGGCGGTTATTTACGGTTACGGCATTCGATTTCGATTGATCTCCGCGAAGGTTCTGCTTGCTTGGCCTTTCTTTTCCTATCCTCGTCGAAATTATCTGGTTCAGTTTCTTGAAAAGGGTCTGGCCGGGTAAGGAGGGGGTTAGCGGCCCCAAGCCGGATTTCAATTTTTTTTGGTTCCAGTTGTTGGTCATGTTGAATAACTATTTTGACCCAAGTTTCAAGTCTGTAGCTCCTCCGGTTGCAGAGATATAGCCTTTTAAAGGTGTTTTTTAGTCATTTTAGCCAAATTTTCATTTTAGGGTTTAAATGGACAGAAAATTTTAAAATTTTGGTTAGTGCTAGGTATCAGTGAGGTAAATCTATGGAATTTTTTTGGTTCACCTGTGTTCATTTATTTTGGTGTTTTTGACACATGCAATTTTCAACAGGCCATAACCCTAAGATTTTGGGGGTGGTACTCAAACAACTTTATATCAGGAAGATTTCTATCAAAATATACTTTCATTTCATGAAAAAAAAATTTAAAAATTTTCATGGCCGCTCTATACAGCGCACTTGTGAAAAATAGAGGATGTGTGATATTGAGATGGCACAAAAATATTTTTTGGCTTAAAATTATCATAAATCTATATACTTTTAATTTATCAAAAAAAATTTTTAAATTTTACTTGCGCACCACTTTTACAGCCCATGTAAAAATTCAGTATATGCTTCTTCAAGGCATACTTTCTCATATAAAACAATATAATGGTTAAAAGGGTCAAAGTATCACTTTCCAACATGAAAAAACACTAACTGATATTTACCCTTCCTATCTATGCCCCCCTCCCCAACACCGTTAGTTCATTATGTATAAATATTAGCAAGTATTTACAGTGTAACACTTGGTTTTCCATAAATATGTAGAGGAAGTGCTTGAAAGTTTGAGAAATATTCACAATATGACGATGCTAGGGGGATCTCATTATTTATGCTCAATTTTCAACCCTTTCCAGTGGAATTGTATTGAAAATAATCTTAATTAGTCTAATGCAGTGTTTTGTTCTAATAATTTCATGCAATTCTCAGGTTTTAAGACAATTCAATAAAAATGTATACTTGAATTAATTAATATTTCTAGAAAATAGATCTGGGGGGGGGGGGGTTGATGGGGTTTGGACATACTTTTAAGATGACTAAAAAATCACTGTCATGTCTTTCTTGTTGAAAAATTTTTTCTTATTGTCAATGGCAAAAATGAAAATATTGTGAACAATCTTGAAAAGAAAAACTTCCTCTGCCTCAACTACCCCCCTCCATTCCATTCATCCATTGAATCTGAGTATTATAGTTTTCAAAACCACGCTAAAAAAAATTATTGGTGAGAAATATATGTGTTCTTTCTTGATTTACAAGTATCTTTATTGAGTCGTGTCCTTTCAGCTTGTCAACAGTGCAGCCCAAATAGGAAAAACAATAAGTAAATTCTGTAAAAGGTATATTCTTTACTCATGGAGGGTACTCAGATGTCAGTGGATAGTATATAGATTTATGATAATTTTAAGCCAAAAAATATTTTTGTGCCATCTCAATATCACACATCCTCTATTTTTCACAAGTGCGCTGTATAGAGCGGCCATGAAAATTTTTAAATTTTTTTTTCATGAAATGAAAGTATATTTTGATAGAAATCTTCCTGATATAAAGTTGTTTGAGTACCACCCCCAAAATCTTAGGGTTATGGCCTGTTGAAAATTGCATGTGTCAAAAACACCAAAATAAATGAACACAGGTGAACCAAAAAAATTCCATAGATTTACCTCACTGATACCTAGCACTAACCAAAATTTTAAAATTTTCTGTCCATTTAAACCCTAAAATGAAAATTTGGCTAAAATGACTAAAAAACACCTTTAAAAGGCTATATCTCTGCAACCGGAGGAGCTACAGACTTGAAACTTGGGTCAAAATAGTTATTCAACATGACCAACAACTGGAACCAAAAAAAATTGAAATCCGGCTTGGGGCCGCTAACCCCCTCCTTACCCGGCCAGACCCTTTCGATTGCTTGTATCGCGGGTCTCATTTTGCGGGTTGATGGAACTGCGTGAGAATCTCCCGTCCCTCACTCGGTAGTCGGTGGAGTCTTGTCAGCTTTTTGAAATCAACGTGAATGATTTCGTTGGGGGTGTACCCGGCGCTCTAGCTGTTCGAAATAAGGTTACGAATATCCGCTCTGAACAGGATGGAAGCTTATATTCTTCGAACAATTATAGCTTTATCAGAATTATTGAATACCATATATATTTTTTTTTTTTTGCATTGGATGGATGGCAGGGAGTGCTGAAAAAAAGAAAAAAATATTTTTTACGGTATTACGTCTTTCAGAATCTTTTACTCTTGACTTCATTTCAACAACCCACCTTTGCTCGTAGATATGAATTCCTCGCAGAGGTTCGATGACGCAATAGAGAAAACCTTGCTGAATTATATTATGACGCGAAGGCTCCCTCTGGCGCAGGATTTTCAATACGGATGATTATTATTATCTGCGTTTAAATTATTTCATTTTTGGTTTGTTAGCTTCTTTATTTTTTGTCGCTGAAAATTATAATGAAGATGTTGATGAGTATTGAAATATGTAACAGCGAAGCTCAGAATTGGATATTTTTTTAAAGAAATGACAAATTTACGAAAAAATACATTTCTATAATTTTATTTCGAAGTTGACAGGCTTTGAACTTCGGCCCTGGGCAATGACTTTAATTGGGGTCTCAGGTTTTCAATAAGACTTGAGCTGTTTTTATACTTTTTATTTCTCAAGGTTTTTTTCAAAAGCCCGTTAATGCTACTATCGTTCTCTCCTCCCTCGCCTCCTTAAAAGAAGAGGCGACATAAGAAAAAGAAGAAATTATCTCGAGAAACGTAACTGTACAGTCTGTAGTCGCTATACCTGCATTAACATTTTTCTAATCGGTGATCGTGATCTTGGCCGAGAACACCAGACAAGGACACTCCCCGATGGGCAAAAAATGAGAAAATGATCCGCAAAATGAGAATTTTATCCGTTGTCAGTCCGTTTTTATTTTCGATCATCGGATCTGAAAATTTGCAGTTATTTTTGTCATCTTGATTAATTTTCCAAATCCGTTTGTAAAACGGATTTCCTGATTATAATCAGTGATAATTTTTGGGCAATTTTTCTAAATCCGTTTGTAAAACGGTTTCACGGATTATAACCCGGGCCAACAAATATGATAAAACAGCCTTCACGGAAAATAATCCGGACTCATTTCTGGCAAGACTGATTACAATCCGTTCGAAATCCGTTTTAGAAGCCGGAAAACAGGAAAATTCCGGGTTATAATCCAGAAACGGATTATAACCCGGAATAAAACGGATCCGTTTTCAAAATATTTTGCCCATAGGGTCGTAACGGGGAGCTTTTATAGCAACCGCGCTTACTCGAATATACCAGCATACGTTTCAATTAATATTTTATTCGACATTCGAGCCATTTGTACCCAGCAGTAGCTAACGTCTAATCATTGCCCTCATATTATACGACGTCATGGTCTTATAATTTTCATATTTGTGGCGCGTTAAATTTGAAAGCAAGCAACGCATTTATTAGAGGTATATATCGTAATTCATTTTGTTATTTTTTTGACATTCGAAGCGAAAATCAAATTGTTTTTCATAATTTTACAATATTCAAGTACCATAATTCCCTATAGTTGAGAGCGAAATAAAAGCTTTTATAAGTTGTGAGAAATGAAATATTTACGTACTTACATAATATTTATAGATTAATTCAGCTGTTGAATGTGGTGGCAAATTAGAATATTATTAACGCTAGTCGAGAAAAGAGCTGGTAGACCTTGTATATCTTGATTTTAGTACCCACTGAGGAGAAAAAAGTTGATTGTCTTTTATGGGTCGCACCCTTCGCGAATGTACACGTACTTTTTTCGGCACTGCGTTTGGAATGGTACTATTCCGATTTGTTTTTTTTCTCTTTTTTTTTTTTTTTCTAATGATGAGAGCAAAACCTTACAAACATTATTGGGGTGAACCTTAGCATTGTTCCCCTTCGTGCAACGGCCCCCTTGCCGCCCGTCCCCAAAGCGTCAAAGTATCGTCTGAGTTTAATCGTTGTAGGAGACTTGGTATGTCTTATTGAAAGGGTTTTTACGAAGGGTTGAGAACGAAAATGCGAGTGAATAGTGCGACGAACATTAATCGACTAATCTTTACTGTACTGGACTCCGTGCAACGTGAAAGAAATAAAGAAAATAGAAAAAAAACTCCAGTTCATATTCTCATCATTATCAGATTTTAATGTGTTATCTATACATCTTCATGATATTCAAATACCTCAGGAATAACCAGCAAAAGACTTTACATTTGATGATATTCTTTGTACTTCATCATTTATATCTAAGTTTATCCTTTTTTTTTTTTTTTTTTTTTGCCAAATTTCACCATCGATTCTATATAGCCTACATGTATGTTTTCTAAAATAATCGACATCAGAATTTTCAAGTTTATCGTTGTGAACTTGAAGATTTTAATGCATCAGAATCGTCAATAGGTACCTTATCTGTATTTTAATACCATTATAATTCTATTTTTTCTGTTATGCGCCCTACAGGTATAACGTGAAAAATGTCATATTGTCGGAGGAAGATAGCGAAGATGACGACGACGACAATGATGACGATGATGATAGCGAAGAGGAAAGTAGTTCGGTAAGTGTATGACATACTATTATTTCATAATATTAGTTATATTTGCTACTCGTAATAAATGTTCATAGCTAGCTGTGAGTAAATTTAGAGATTTATGATTGGAAATATTGATATTTTTCTTGTGGTTTTGGGATATACACGTATCAGAAATTCTATTTCTGGACCTGAAAACCCGAGGGATGCAAGTCCAGATTTTTATTCTCATAGTAATCGCATAAGAATGCTTGAAAAATGCATTTACAGGATTGTATTTTTCACGCACACATGTGCACCATATACTCTCGAAGGATATCTCCTGGTGGCTCATTCGGCGGAATTTCAAGATTTTGCTTCAGATAAATTTTCAGGAGCTTTAAAAATTGAAATTTTTTGACATTGTACAACTGCACAAACAAAATCAAAATTCTGCCGAATGAACCACCTGGAGATATCCTTTGAACACGGATTGACGAAAATTTTATATCAATCGATGCATAATTGAGCGATTAATTCTTTGAAATTGAATAGTCTGTTCCGGGTATTTTAATCATATTTTTTTTTTTTTTCAAATGAAGCACTATTCAAATATTGTAACATTTCAAATTTCCTCATTTGCATTTACATTCTCTACAAATTGTGTGTGTGTGATTTTTAGAACTACATCCTCAAGGACAATGAATGGTTACTTTGCAACACCAAAAGCTATAATAGTCAGTACCTTCTTCTGAAATCCATTATTATAAAAATTAATTTTTCCAGATAATTTTTGGCTATAACGTAATCGAATGTACAAATACGAGTACCCTAAGGCGTAATAAGTAGTTGAAAATACACGATTCTCCGGCGATATGCAGTAATCAGAAGATGGTATCTTTGTGAGCGATGAAGTAGGCAGTTTTGAAACCGCAATTTGCTCATTAACGCTGGAAGATATACAATGTTCATCTTCGTTCATGAATAATGAAGGGGGAGGAAGACGGATGAATTGAAGTGAGCCAGTGAAAAAGAGGAAAACACAAGATGAATGGCCGTGGTTGTGTACGCCTGTTGTTTCTTTTAGTGTACGTGACGTTGAAATTTTATTGTCTTTTAATCGGCTCCATCGATGGTAACTTACTATGTTGCCTTTTCGATTGTACGAATTTTTCTAGTTCTGTGTCGAGTTAGGTCGTTAAACCAGAGAACCGTGCAGGAGAATAATCCTATGCAGGGTGTTGTTCGCTTAGTATGAAAGGAAAGATGACCATTTTTTAAAATCACTGTTGACCGTATGACCTTTGTAGGGCAATGATAAACTTCATTTTTTTGGTTAGTGTTTTTATTAGGAAAGAATATACGTTGGTCGATCTAATTAAGAGAATTGGCTGGTTAAGGAGGGCCTCACCTCGGTCGTCACATTACCTACTCTTAAATGTTGATTTACAGTGTTCGCTTTTTCGTCTAGAACTTTATTCTAGTATTTCAGAGGTAGGTATTTCTCCAAATCGTAGTGAGGCTGAAAAATCGATTCTGAGAAAATCGAGAACAATATTGTTGAAAGTGGATCTGTGTTGGTATTTCTTTAGTGATCGCCTTTTTCCAGCACGTTGGAATGATTGCGCCCAATTTCGGTAATCTTTTTCTTGGACTCGATTAAATTCCTCTTACTGCTAGTACACGCATAAAAAATTGGTCTACGAAGGGACAAATCTGTAATAATTGTTTTTTCGACACAGTGAGGCTAGGTTTAGTCTCTCTCTCCCTCTCTCTCTCTTGGAATTATTTTCATGTTTTGTAGAGTTGCATTGCTGCAAACGCTATATTTGCGTATGTAGTTGGTACAGAAAAGCGAATTCGCATGTTTTTGTTGCTCGTTGTCCCTAAGGTTTACGACTGACACTTTTTAGTGGCCATAAATTTTGTAACCCATAAGACACACAAAATCGCTTACTCTCAAAGCTCTCAAACCACCGGTTGGGTATGGCTCAACGTTTACATTCTAGTACACATACACATACGTGTTCGTATTTTTCTCGCCAATTTTCGGTTCGTCTAGCAGATTCGTTGCACTAACAAATAAATTCTAAAACGGTCGCCAGAGGTTCCCAGAAATTTATCTTGTTTTGCGCGAACCTATCGTGTATGTCGACGAGGGATATTAATCATAAATTACTTTTGGAAACTATCGTAAGTGATGGGAAGCGGGAGAGAGAGAGGAGAGAAATAAATATTTGAAGCATAGGTTGGTGTATTACATATTCTGTTGCTAAGTGGGGAAAAAAAAAAAGAAACGAGAGAGAGAGAGAGATGAACGATCAAGTAAACAAAATGAAAATGGTAATTTTTTTATGAACTTGAATGTGTATTCACATTACTACCTGCTGATTAGGGTGATGTTATAAATAAACGACGGAAAGAGAGAGAAAAAATATAGATAAATGAAATCAACGCATCACCAAGTCACGTCAATGATAGCAGAGGTGGAGTTGAATTGAATTCCACCGGTAAACAAAAAGACTATATGATTGAGTCAGCCACGCTTATAGACTACTAACACTGACCAGTCTGCCGTGCCATGCAAGTTGCATGCTCCTTATTATAGAGAAAGAAAACTCTTTCACGACCATTCCCCATTAATTGCTGGGTCATCAAGGGGAATATTGAGACTATACCCGTGTATCAAAATAATTGATCATGGAGGCCTGTCCCATTGGGCGGACCTGAAACATTACGTTTCAAGGCTGAATAAATAAAAACAAACAGCTACAAGGACCAAAGGTTCATTTAAAAAATAAATGCTTTGATCTGTGGGAAAACAAAATTTTGAAAGTCGAATGAGTAATAAATGAAACTAGATGCCAAGCTGAGAGATACGACTTTCATTTTACATTTTGAAAGTGTCAATCATTAATAGTCGATATTTTAGATATGTTATCTGAATGATGGTTGGTTGAAAATTCGTTACTCGTTATAATGATATTTTTGTAAATTTATCAGAAGATCCATGCCAACGCGTTGTTGATATTTGTTTAGTTGAGAAATGAGATATTGGCAATTTTATCTTATCATTTTTGATTTTCCATTTATTTTATTTTTTTAAATGAGGCTTTTTTTAGGAAAATTTATTATGATAACTATTGCGAGAATGGAACATTAAAATCTGGTTATTGGATAACAATTTGATTTTTTTCATGACCTCGGTTCATGTTTGCATAGGCTATAGTAAGTTACATCATTTTCATTTTTGCGAGTGTATTTTCATCGAAATTTGATTGATAAATTTTCCGTACGAAATATGAGTATTAGGTGTATTGCTAGTTTAAGTCGAAAATCTGTCAAGTCACGAAAAATGAAAATTTATTTTGTCATTCATTTGGCAAGAAGAATCTGATATATCGTATTAATATGAAAAAATTGCTCAAAAGTTGAATTAAACCTGAACGTACTTCAAATCGTTGCCACTTTTCTAAGAACTTATACCCTATTTGTTTTAATTAAGTTGAGCATCGATAAAAATAGTTCGATACTTTCTCCATAAACTATAAAGTTTCTGTCGCGTAAGGCGAATGAGGATTTTCATCTTCGTTAATCGAAAGCAACATTCTTCGAATTACCCAATTGGCAAAAAATTTTTCAATGGAATTTTACCAGATCATAAGTATTAATGAAAGTAGTGTGTGTATCGGTCTGTTTTATCATTTCCAATAATAATGCATGTGTGTGTGAGTGGTAGCTACAAAGTCTCTTATCAGTGGAAAGTATTCACCTTACCATTCGATAAATATATGTTTCTTTAATTGTTTTCGGTGTTGCAGATATATGAACCGTGAATACTATTATATTGTCTTTCTTCACAATACTTATACTAATAGTTTACGTATAGAGTCCTTTCATTTTTTTATCTTTACTGAATCCATCATTAGATAAATTACACGTTCCATCAATTTGCTAGGGTGTTGGTATACATGTATTCTTATTTACTGCAGAGTTTTTAGTGTTTTCTTCCTGAAAACGTTTTCTTTCTAAATATCGTACCCCTCTAGTATGGATTAATAGACTTTACATTCACCTAGCGGGCAGATCTTTTTTTAACCTATTGCTTAGATTAAGAATTGGATCAAGAAATTTCTACAATTTCTATGTACCCACTCCAAGAGACTTAGTTCTCGCGTAATCTCGCGCCAAAGCAATCGAGCCCATTAAAAACTTTCTATGCTTTCATTTACTCGGTGCCTACTCATTGATTTCTGTATTATTTGTTACAGCGTAAGTCAGCTCCCAGCGAATTGTCGAAGAAGGTTGAACCTGCAGCTCCAGTTACGTTAGAAAAGTGAGTTAATTCGCGTCGGTTTCTATCGATACCTCCCTAATTACGTGTCCATATTTTCGAATTTATACGCAAAATGTATGTTACCATCACGGACTAATAATTGATTCGGCTTTGACCACAGTTCGACCAATAAATCCGCTATGCCTGTGGAAGAAGAACGAGCCAGCTCGTCGAGTGATGACTCTGAAGAGAGTGACTCGGGTTCCGATAGCGAAGACTCGAGCAGCGATTCGCCATCGCCTCCTTCTTTGCCTGCTCCAGAGTTACCCAGTCAAGAGGATAGCAAACGATGGAACCGGCTGAAAAATTTTATGCTCCCGACGGCGCACGGTAACTCGACACCGACGCCTCAGACGCCTCAAGTAATATTTTTCAATGTGTTTTTTATCCCCCCTCCTGCCCCCGGCCCGCGCTCTCAACCCTTTCGATTTACTTCGTTTTCATTTCAAATCGGTATTCTGAAAAAAGTGTAGCTTTTTTATTGATGAATGAAGTAAACGAAGGTTCTTTACGCTCTCATTTTGTAACTCTTTCTTGCGCCTCCCAAGACTTTGACTTGCCCCCTAAATATTTTGCTCTAGCTGCAGACCTGAAAGTAGGTAAGAGAAAATGTGTTACGTGCGAAGAAAAAGAACCTGGGAAACTGTAAAATGTCTACTTTTGCTCAAAGTTGAAATAAATTGGTCTAACTAACCAATCCAGAGATATCAGTATTACGAACAAGAAAATCTTCTATTCAAATTATTAGAAAATCCCCAAATTATAAAACTGAAAAAGAATTCAAATTTTTCTCTTGATTCTTCTTGTTACAGTATCTAAGTAACTTATTTTAAACCAAGTGTTTCTCTCTCAGTATAAATTATCAAAAACACTGCGTATTCATTTTACAAATAATTTGCAACATGAGCATCGATTAAATTCAGTGCATATGAGACGGTATGCAGCTGGGCTGATACTAGCTTGAAGTATTCTCTAACCATCTCGAATAATGTCTGAAGCCTCATTTTTGTTAATCAATCATAATTATTCGTCATTACTCGTAGTCAAAAGGGGAAAAAATTGATTACGGTCTTTCTTTAAAACTAACCCCCTCGATTCTTAGTGTGCATGTTTTTATAGTCTACTGTGACGCAAGTCTTTCAGTTGTCTGGTAAATCCTAAATGCATGGCCCTTACGTACCTTTATTGCACCAGACAGTACCTTGTAATTGTTTTCCTTCGGCTGTTGTTTAATACTTGGCATTTTGTCGCTTGTTTGGCGTAGGCTGGCGAAAATAGTGAAAAATCAAAGACTGATGATTCGGACAGTTCGACGACGCATAAGTCGCAAAATGCGTCCTCCAGTTCGTCCGACTCGGACGCGGAAAGCGTGAAGTCGTCGCGTGACAAATCGTCCAAGAGTGGCGGCCGCAAAGTGATACCGAGCTTGAGCTCGGACGACTCGAGCGACGATGACGATGAAGACGACAAGCAGACGCCGAACCACCGTAAGCGCCGGAAGCACCAACAACGACCTTCGTCCGCCTCATCAGCATCGTGCTCGTCCGATGACTCTGACGACGACCAGCAGCAGCAGCAGCAGCAACAGCAACAGCGCAAGAAGAAGCTGCTGAAAGGGCAACCAGCGGCGGTGACGGCGGCGGCGCCCAAAACCGTAGGCGCTAATGCCAGTAGCAGTGCGGCCAACACAGGTGGCAGCAATCCGAACATGAACAATCCGAGCATGACGGTGGTGGGCGTAGTGCGGCCGCACCAGCGTCGCCCGCCATCGCCACCCGCCTACGAGTCGACCTGCCGTCTCTCGCCGCAGACCACTGCTGAAGAGCGATACGGCAGTTACGTGCAGCAGCAGCAGCAGCAGCGATCGCTGTCCATGAGCACGGCCTCCGAGTTACCTAGTCATGCGGATGGAGATGGCATTATGGGCCGCGTCGGCGGCCATGGCCGTCTTTCCAACGCTTTTCAGGCGCAGCACGTCGCTGCGTCGGCCGCGGTGCGCGGTGGCAAGGCCCCGGTGAACGCTGACAAAGCAGGGCCCGCGGCTGGCGTCGCCAACCAGTCGACCAAGTCGAACAAAGGTCGCAAGCCCAAGTCACCAGCGATGGCCACCGCCGACTCGGCGACGCGGGTGAAGAAAAAACCAGGCCGCAAAAGAACAAAAATACCAGAGCTTTCCGACAGCGAAGACGAAGAGCAACGAAAAGTAAGTTGCGTTTATACCTGATCGCCATCAGTTAGCAAACAATCTCGAGTCGTCCCTGGAAGGTCTAAATTTTTTGTAGTTGGTTCTTACTGGAGGGAAAATGAAGGTAGATTCGATAGTGTAAATTAAACTCTGATTTGTGGTAAAACAAAAATATCGCGTTCATCGGCTAAATTCCGAAATGAAACTCGCTGGTGTGATCGAATTGACGTGAGGAGGAATTGTATTTGTCCGTTTCTAATGGTTTTTTGGCAGCTTAAAAATGTACAGTTGGGCTCATTTTAATTTTCGTTTCTTTTCTTCCACTAGGCAAAAGTTCCTGAACGCAAAAGACCCGGTCGACCGCCGCTGAAACGCGCCGATCCGGACGACGTCGAATGGACCGCTGGATCGCGCAAGAAAATTTTGGAGAAATTTCCGGCGAATAACGTGTGGGGCGACAGCCAACGGCGTCGCAGCAGTCTGCGTAGCAGCTTCACGCCCATTGACTCGGACAGCGACGAGCAGTCGATGGCGCCGGCCAAGCCGACCGCCCGAGTCATACCGGCCATCTACAAGAAGGAAAGCAGCGGCGGCAGCACCATCAGCGGCGGCTGCTCGAGCCGCGTGAATCGCGACTCGAGCTGCGACTCGGCGCCCAACGACACCGACTACGGCCTCATGTCGAGCGGCGGTGCCAAAAGCGGCGGCACTGGCGCCGGTGCCGCCCACCTTCATCACCACGGTGGGAATAACGTTACCAAAGCGGAGGACAGCCCGCCCAAGCTGGTCGTCGGCATTCCGGTGCAGGACAAGAAGAAGAGCGACACGTTGCGCAAGCTGTTCTCGCGGCCGCAAGAAGGCGGCGGCAAAGGCGGCGGAAAGGGTAAAGGCGGCAAAGGGAAGTGCGGTGTCATCGTGATGGAGTCGGAGACCGAACGCAAAATGCTGCAGCGGTCGATGAGTCCGGCGTCCGGCGCCAGCACTCCCGGCAGCCTGCATCGGCTGAGCGACCGGCTGGCCGACATTCCGCGCGACAGTCTGACCTCGTCACCGCTGCAGAGGTCGCCTCGCGTCGGCTCTAGTACCATTGGCAGCAGCAACAAGAGCGGCTGCGGACTGAGCGGTGACACGCGGACGTCATCGCGTCGGCAAGACCGAGTACCGGAGATGGACTCGCCGAATGCGGCCGCCGTGCCGACGACGCCCTCCACCTCCGTGGATCCGCCCATATCGTTACCAAAACTCGTGTTCAACGAGCAGGGTCGACCCTCGTTGATGTGCAAAATTGATCTCTCTCGCATACCGTACATCGTGGCGAAGAAGCGCTCCGAGGAGATGCGGATTCGCTCCGATCTGCCGGATACGAGGCAGCAGCAGCAGCAGCCGCCGCCACCTCCAGTCGTCGACGTGCCGCCGTCGTCGGCGGTGCCGCCAGTCCTCGATATGGTTAACGTGCCTGTGATTGAACCGATGAGCAATGGCGAGGAGAATGATGCCATCGATCGGGCTCCAAGTAGTAGTAATAATAATAGTAACGTAGGTTGTAATAGCAGCAACACCAGCGCCAATAGTAATAGTAGTAGTCGTGCGAAAAGACTGTCCACCAAGAAATCAAAGACTGGTAAACGTAAACATCATGCGCGAGATGAGTCGCCGACGTCGCCGCCGCCGTCGTCTCAGATCTTCAAGTCGTCGTCGTCAGCAGCGCACACGCCTTCCGTCGACCCGCAGTCCGACTCGTCGTCCAGCGATTCGGAGCCGCGCAAAAAGAGCAAATCGCAGCGATTGCTGGCGCGTACCGCCGCCGATTCCATGCATAATCTGATCAGTCCGTAAGTTTTGCACCTACTTCCTTATTTTGCGGTTTGGTCTTGCTATGACCGAAATTTTGCGAGTAAACAATCACACAGGTCCATTTTCGACAGTATCTCTTGATTTCATCTAAGTCACTTTTTCAAACGGGGACCCCATTTTAGAAAAATGTGTCGTTAATACTTCGGTTGGCTGTCAAAGAGCTATTCTGCGGTCCATTTCTTCGATATAGCTTTTAAAAGTATATTATCAGAACAAGTCAAAATACTACTGTGAAACAAATTAACAAAAACGAATAGTTTTTTCAGAAGTAAACCTTTGAAGAGCCCAAAGTGCCAGGTACCTAATTTTTTTTTCCTGTTTTGCTCGCATGGGGTGAGATTTTCTCTTCAACGTTTGAAGCGTCTTTTCTTGAAAATAATGTGCATAATTTCGAACTAAACTCGGTTCGAAGCACTCATAAATAGTAGAAATGAATTTTTTTATTGATAAGTGTAACCAGCTCTGTGTCGGAAGTTTAGAATCGTTCTATTGTTGGAGCATGACGAAGAGGTAGTCACAAAATTTCGTGGTTTTTGAGGGTTGGTGTTTGAATTTTGTTACAAAAAAGCTGCACCTTAAATACCTACGTAATATGAAAACAAATTTTCCGAGCCATAGTCTTATGGCTATACCGATTCCTGTATTTCATTCGTAGTTTATTGATCTTTCTTTATTTTTTAATCGTTTAAAATTGATTTTTTGGTTTTTTTGTTGCAAACAGGTGTTACCAACTTCCCATAGGTCCTGTTTCGCAAAATAGTATGTGCGTCGATCAAGGTTCCGACGAGGAATCCTGGAGAAGCGACGTTAGCAGCTGTATCAGTTGTTCGTCGCCCCCGCTGCCCCTCTACGGTAATCACAATAGTAAAAGGCCGTCCAAAAATCATCTCACTAGTCGATCTTGGAATAAACGTCGAAGTGAGCATAGTCAAAGGCACACTAGTCTGGTAAGTATTCTGGTTTTAAAATTATACGTTTAGCCGCGTTTGAAAAATGTAACTTGAGAATCGAATTCGAGGCAGTCTAATCTTCTATCGAATGTTCACCCTCTCTGAAAAATAATCTAATACTGTTGTGCTTCGGTGACATAATCAATCGCTAGAAAAGCACGCGCATAAATATCTGTATTCATTGAGCGTGTGTAGTGCGACCAGTGGCGGATCCAGAGCTCCATTTTGGGGTGGGGGGGGTGCGCGGAAAATCCAAATTTTTTCAAAGCATGGTAAATGCTAAAATGGTGAGACTTGTGTTTTTTTCAGCGTAAAGGGGGAGGGATTCAAGAAAATTGATTTTCTTGTAGATTATGGGGGGGATTTCATCCTCCCCCCCCTTGGATCCGCCACTGAGTGCGACTGGTAAAAATTCTCGAGTTCTGATCCTATCGATTCGAACTCTTCGAATTAACTGAAGGAACGAATGGCTCCCGCTTTTGTTTTCTTTTAGAATATTGAATGCTTACTTGAAATTTTAGCTGTATATGTTTAGAAATTTGTTATTTTTAAATCATCCTAAACTTGTGATGAAAGGAAATAAGTACATTTATCAAAAATTTGTACTAAAATGCGAGATTTGATACATCTTTTATCCTTCCTCCAAAAAGAACGATCCGATAGAACTCGGGAGCATGATTCGAAAGGCTGTGAAGGTCGTTAAAAAGAAAAATTGAAAGAATAGTTATTTTGCTTCTGATGACTTGACTAAAAAATGAAGTACCTACCTGTTGTGATTAAGCTATTCAATTCAAACATTGTCGGAGTAAATTTTATTTTTTCAAAATTTAAGTAGATAAATGTTTTAGTTTAGTTGACTGTGCTTGACATTTGTCTTATCAAATAATTATTTGTTTATTTAGACCGATGCAACGTCATCACTACTAAACGTACCAACTGGCAGTTACGACAGGAGCATTCCAGATCCAACGTTAAATGCCTTTCAAATCGCAGACCTAGTGAGGCCGGTTGTACCCACTCATCACGGCATTTATTATTCGTATTTGGAGCACAAAGCTTCGGAAGAGACCAATGCGGAGTCTGATACGTACGTTTGTTTAAATTTGCTTCTTTTTTTTTTTCTCTCCTCGCTGGAAACTGTTTCCGAGTTGACGGTTGCTGCGGTTGCATACTAAATTTTGGTGTTTTTACTCCGTATTTCAGCGTGAGTCCTAATGTATACCTGTCGGAGGCGAAAAAATTGAAATACGCCGCCGATATGGAACGTGATCGAGTTGCTCAGGGTATGAAATATTTGGAGGCCATTCTATCATTTTTGCTGACTGGACACGTGCTGGAACGCAAAAACCAAATGGATACGGCGTTCAGCATGTACAGCGAAACGCTCAAAGTCATAGTGTAAGTACCTATTTTTTATTTATTTTTTATTTTTTCATTCATTTGGGATTGCAAATAAGAAACGATTAAATTTTATATTTTGTGTTGAAGCAGTGTAGCTGTGAATCATATCTTGTATTAAATTGTATAATCATTTTACCTTGAAAAAATAGTTTTCTAATTACTCTTGTTTCTTATTTACAGATATATTTCTAGTAGATTTCGTCAGTTGAGTGCCAATTCTCCTCAGTCCAGCATACCGAATAAAATAGCTGTGCTAAGGTAAGATTGTGACCATGCCAAGTGTTACTGGATTGTTGTAAATTGTAATTGTTAATTAAGTAAGACACATTCCTTTCTGTCATTTTCTTATAGTTTGCGCTGTGAATCGATATTAAATTTGAAACTGTTTATGATGCGTGATGTGAACTGTCGAGACATTCATAACTCCGTCAACGATTATTTTAGCAAGGTTAGTATTGAAATTTTAACTATACTCATGTTGGAATATTATTATAGGAATTTGAGAACCCGAGGATATGTGGAATTTTTATTTAGAACGTGGGGCAAGATTACAGTTTTTCATTGGGATGGGAAAATAGAGGATAGCCACAAGCCTGGAGCAGCTAACGGAATTCGAGTCTAAATTTTCATTACGAGCGTCAGTCATGAAATTCAAATGATACCAAATCGATGTTACCTGCAGTTTTTCAATGTTTTTACGATTTTGGTTTTTCTATTCGCTTCTGACGCCTTACAAACATTTTAGTGTCTTTCTTATTGAATACAGAATATGAAATTTGTGGGTTGAAACCTGCCTTCCCATTCTACCATCGCCGCTCGTGATCTAACGTTGCCTATATTTAAAGTTCCTCGTGATTTGGATTTGAAAATATTTGTTCGCTAATGATTTGAATGTTCGTTTGTTTCCTCTGTAGTCTGGACCAATGGAAGCGTGCGTCGTACCTAACCAGAATATTCCTAGTCCTCCGACGCCATCGCCTGCCAGCTCCGTGGGCAGTAATTCGTCCGGTTACAGTAGCGGTGATCGTCGAACCAGTGCCATGACGCCGTGTATTATGGTGCCGGTCAATCTGCATAAGAAAATCCAACAACAGCATGATCTCTTTACGAATTTGCTATCGTCGCACACCTATTGGGAAGAGGCGGACAAATTAATATTCTCGGGAGGAAGTAAAGGTAATACTGCGCTTACCCTTCTATTACACGTTTTGAGTCCCTCTACCGCCGCGTAGGTTTTTGAATGATTCCCCACCGGTCAGTATCTGATCCTTGGAAAACTGTCCCTGCTAGAAGCTTCCGAAAATTTTATGAATTTTTTATTTACATTTTCCCGAAGACGCCTGTCCATTGAAGATACCTGATTAAGACTACAGGGAATATTTCTCTGAGAAGCGAGAAATGGTTCAATGTCTGAATGAAAATACTGAAAATGAATTTGGTAGATTTTAGAAGTATAAGAAATTTCATTTAGTTTTTTCGTTTCTGTTCAACATTGTCCAGATGTTTTGAAAAGTTTGTTCAAGTGTCCTGTCTCCGACCAGGTCACTAACGTACGATTTACTTGATAGATTTTACGAATTTTGTGTCAAATTAATTTCTCACACAAATGTACTGGGTAAAGATACAATTCAGGCATTCACTGACTTTTTCTCTTTTTTTTTTTTTACTAGTAGACGAGGCTTGATTTCATTGACAAAAATTTTTTTTCTCCAACTAACATATTATCTATTCTATTTTTAGTTTCATTGAAATTTAGTAGAAAGAACTGTTAATTCGACGAATCGAGTTATAATTTTTCGTTTTTTTTTTTTTTTTTTGCTTTCGCAGACTTTTTCATCGAACTGGATCGATTTTGCGGACCACTCACTCTTCATAGCTCTCTGAAAGATCTGGTGCACTACGTGCGCGTCGGCATTCAAAGGCTAAAAGCCATTATCAGCCACCATCAGCGAGTATAAATAATCGAAATTCATATTTTCTTTTTTGTTTTTTGTTTTTGTAATCGGGTAGCAGTAGCAGAAGTCAAATCAAAGATAACGTTCAAAACGTATGAAACTAAAGAAAGACTATGAAAAATGAATGAAGAAGAAAAATTATCGAAACTTTGTAATTTGACTTTCCATTTGTGGTTATTTTTATTTGACCTTCCTTCGTGGAATTTCGTACGTTCATATTGACGTGTTTATTATTTTATTAAGGCCTCTATCTTTAATTTCCACAGTCTCCATTTTTTTTTTCTCCCCTTTAGTACGGTAATTTAAGAATTCGATGACGAAAATTATGCTCGCTTTATTTATTCCTCCATTCTCGCGTTACCTGGTTGATAATCTCTCGTGGAATTGAAGGTATTGAGCGCTTTGTTCCGCGCCAAAAATTGATCAGGATTAGTAAACATGTTCCATTTTTCGCCATAAATAATTAATCATCGCTTGAAGGGTATTTTTTTTAGGATTCTTCTTTTTTCTGTCTCATAATATTCCACAAAATTAACGAGCTTTTTTTTAGTTGGTTTTCGTTTTTGGCTTTCTTCGTTGCTGTTCTGAAAAATGTTCTTTTTTTTTTAATCATGATTATTTTGTGTTTTTTTTTTCGTTCTTTCGTATCCCGGATCAGTGTAAACTGTAAAACGTAGATACAATGCTATATTATAGAAACACAGGGTATTCCGGACCAGAGGAAATAAGTCAAGAACTGAGTTAACGATTATTTCCGCCAATTAATTTAGCGCTTCGGAGATTAGTACAAAACACGTCTGCCCTTTATTTAGGTAATATTTCCTCTCTTCATCGTCTATTTTATGTTTTCAAAAGCTAGCTTATTATTATTTTTTCTTCTGACTATTTGATTAGTATCTCATTTAGATAATTATATTACTTAGGAGAGTGTTCCAAAGGTAATGAATGGAATCTTGTCTACTTATTTGAAATAGTCTATTTGTAGTTGGATGCGAGGCTATGTCTTTTCTTTATATTTCCAAAGATTCGCGATCAGTTTATATTTTTGTGAATAATTAGAAAATTTTGGCCGATTCATCTTTTAGTTCGAAATATAAGTTTTTGTTTAGTGAAATAGTTTGGGAAATCTATGTCTAGAATGTAGGTTAGTCCATTTTCGACAATTAATTGCTGCATACGACCAGTTTTTATATCAGTGTATCCATTTTGTGTTGTGTAGAAAATTTTGTTTGCTTAAGAAGTATCCTACCTTCTTGAATTGATTTGTTGGTGCCCATTGTAACGTGGGAAGAGATTTTCTTCCAAGTTTAAGGTCGTAGTGTAGGTATTTCATCGTGCAGGAAGTATTACTCGATTCTAATATTATTGACTTGTTGAGCTACTGTATGAAAATCCTCCGCTGGGTGCAAAGAATTTTTCAGCCGAACGATTTCGAGCAAATCAACATTTTCAAATCCTCGCACTAAAAATGGCTGATAAAAATCTACTTTCCTTTTGTGGATAGAATGCGTAAAATATCAAAAATCACTCATTCTTGGTCCCTCACTAATAAATTCGATCTGTAGTTCCTTAATCTGTACAGGGTAACGCGTGTAAAAAGTAAATTCTTGTTAAAAAATTACACTCGAACAGATTCTCTTATTGGTGTACGTTTTTACGTACGAGTATGTTACCTTCGGTAAAATAATTTTTTAAAAATGTTTCGTTTAGGAACCCCCAAATATTTTATTTGGTGTGTAATACTCTACCCATGTTTATACATCCATTTTCGAATTCCTCATTAAGTTTTGGTAAAAAAATGTTTAATATTGATAAGTACATATAGGACTAATTGAAAAGAGCTTAAAAATTTTAAAAACTGTAAAATTAATTATGACATATATTTTTTTGATGTGTTAACATCATTGTTTTTTCGAGTTGATTTTGTGTATCTTCCATAGTTCCATTGATAATATTTGCCTTCTATTTGGTGTATTCTATTTGCGTGATCTGTATGCTATCTGTGTCTTCACAACAGCATTGCACTTGTTTTTGAAACTCGTAAGCCTGAGGTGGGTTTCATACGGTAGCTAACATAAATAATTATTATGATTTTTTAATTATCTTCAATTGATGGTAACTTCTATTTTGGCTAGAGATTTTTACAAGACGTAAAAAGTAAAATATAGAGACGATACTTACAGAATATAATAATTATTATGTTAAATTGAGAATACTGATAAAGGGGTGTTTTTTTCCAATTTCAGAACAAAATTCCATTTGCGTTTGGTATGTTGTGTTTACTGTATTTTTATTTAAAAAGTTGGTCGATTATTTTTATTATTTTTTTTTTCATTATAAATGTCTTCATCAACAAAACTTGGCTCATGCTACTCTCGCTTTCTGGTGAATTAGGTAATCTAAATACGAGTGTATTTTTCTTTTTTATTCAATTTATATGTTTAGGTAATGGCTGTGATTTGATTTTGTGCGGATTTTTTTTTTTTCTAGATCAGTGGTTAAATCTAACTAGGTATTTCGAAAATAAGATAGAAGAAAACACGTATCTAATTATTTGAATAAATAAAAAAAAAAAAAAAAAAAAAAAAGATGAACAGTACAAAAATGAATTTTATAGTAGTTGTTTTGTTTTCTATTAGTCATTTTGTACTCATGTGATACGAACGTAATTGTGGATTTTTTTTTTTGTAAACGTTGAATTTTATGTGCCTAACGAATTTTATTATCCTATACGTTCGTGCAAATATGATTTTATTGTAGAGGAAGTACTGATCGATTTCTTATAGGAAAAAAAAAAAACTATTGAGAATTGAGAGAATAATCATTTAATTCCTCTAATTCAAAGTTTTCCGTGCCTTATATTGTGTATTTTTTAGTATAATGAATTTTAACTTCTTGGTTTCTTCTCTTGTATTTAGATCAATTTTCATTTTATAAGTAGTATTTTAGAATGGCGACAGTGAAAAAAAAGAAAAAAGAAACGAATTTAATTTCGAACATTTAATTGCTTCAATTTTTATTTTTAGTTACCAAAATTACGTTATCGTTAGGGAAGGGAAACGTGAAGAGTTTGACGCAAGACATCCAAATGTGTTTGATCGAGTTAGTCTTGAAATGAGTTTCTCTAAATTTCATGTAGATTGTTCTTCATAAATTTGGTGTCGGATTATGGTTAACTCGGGAGTCGGAAGTGTATTCAGAAAATGAGTTAATTTTTTTTTGTTGAAGGGAAAGTTGAAGCCTGTTGTCGGAGAATTCTATTTCTTGGTGATGATGAATTGAATTAAAATCAATGTTATGTGTCGGTCAAATTTGAGTTAACCTTCTTGACTTCGTTATGTTTGTGTGTATGAACGCATTCATATATGAGAATATTTGGTGCGCAATTACCCGTATTACAAACACATTTGACAGAATCGATAAATTTCTTGAGAAATGAGTGAATTTTTTTCATAGAAATCGCACTTCAAAAGCATTTTAAAGTTCTTGCATCAAGCTCTTCGCATAAAAACTACTTATAAATTCTACCATTCTTTTTTCTTCCTAATACTCAATCCCCCCCCCTCCCTTATACCGAGAAAGAATACCATTTGTGAAAAAATACGGAAATTTTATTCTTTTTTTCTAAAAAGAAAGTCGTTTCAAGTTTTGTTTCTGTTTTTATTTTAGCTTTTTATTTTATTTTTTTTTTGTCTATCCGATTTTAGTTAAACAATTTTATTGTTCTTGTTATCCACTATTTCTTCCTTTGTTATTGTTTATTTTTAATTTTTTGTTTTTCTCCTGCGATTTTACAGTTTTTAGTTAAAATGTGACTGAGCGAATTTGTTTTCTCTTTTTTTCTTTTTAGACCTTATTTTTACTCCTCTCGATTTTCGATAAATTGAAACTTTCGTTGAAAAGCACAATACTATTATGGAAATGGGTGAAAACCCCGTGGAAATCTTAATTTTCGACTATTCATCCTTTTCAACCAGAATTACTAAATGAAAGAAAGTTCTTGCGAAAATTAATAGTAATTGTTATTTCATCATGCTTTCACCTTCCCCAACCATTTTATTTTCTTGAATTTTTTTTTTTTACTATTTATGTAATTGTGTATTTTGTCGGCGATCTCATAAACAAAATTTTTAAAAACATTTTGTCGCATCATTCGTTGTAAAGTTACCAGTGGAACATTTTAAAAAATAGTATTGAGAAAATGCCTTTGTTCTACGTTCGTTGTGAATGAAATGTTGCGTTAACGTAATTTTTATTTTTGAATTCGTTATAGTGTTTTAATTATTTATTTTGTACAAAGTGTGAGATTTCGGAAAAATCGAAAACATTTTCGTTTTATTTTTATAAATCTTCCGGTTTTTTTTTTTCGCTCAGCTTTGTACAATTTAGAAGAAAAAAAAAATCTTAATCATGAATATTTAATTTGTAATTAATGAATTTGTATTTTTAAGTAGCTTTTTGAATCTTTTTAATATTTTTGAACATATACGATTGCCATTATTATGTACATTTTATGTATAATTTTTTTATATAGGGTTAAGGGGTTTAAATTTTGTTATCTTTGAAAATGGATTTTAAAAATGTGTACAAAGTGTTGTACTCGAAAAATTAAAGCCTCCAGTTTAATAACCTTGTTTTATTATGTTATTAAATGAATTTCAGTGAACACATTATTATACTGTAATATTGAAATATACATAAAAATAAAATTTACGAATTGCAT
Organism: Parthenolecanium corni; assembly: GCA_038050395.1. Taxonomy (NCBI): domain Eukaryota; kingdom Metazoa; phylum Arthropoda; class Insecta; order Hemiptera; family Coccidae; genus Parthenolecanium; species Parthenolecanium corni. Next base: position 10,033,325 of record JBBCAQ010000003.1, on the reverse strand, counting down.
TGAATTGAGATGTTGTTATTACTGATAATTCTCGGTACTTTTCTGGAGTCTCGTAGTAGGATGAAGATGCCGATGCCTTATAGACTTATACATTTAAATCACGACTTCTGGCATCTGGACGTGTCGCTCAGAATTTTAGATTGATTCTCAGTCAAAAGACTTAATCAATGTTGAAATTTATTTTTCACTTTTCAGTGGAAGTGAATCGCTGAATTAAACAGAAAACTAGGAATCGTTGATGGCTGTACCGAAAGTGTGCAGATGTAATTATTTTCAAGGTTTTTTTTGTACGTGCTAACAACGTTTCTTAAGGTACCTATAGATGATTTAATTTTGAAAAATTGCTTTTGACTAAGACTATCAATTTTTATCCTGTCACCTGATGTAAGTGTGGTTATAGTGATTTTATTTTCAGTTTTGAGTATGCCTCATACCTGCTTGTTTTTAACAGAATGTACATTTTTGTGGACTAGAACAATTTTTATTGGGCAAACGGCAAATACCAAAATATGTGGTAAATGGCATCGCCGTCGACGAGGAAGAAAAACAATTATTTTTGTTGTTAATCGTCAAGACGCCTACCATTACCTTAGCAGACAAATCCAATCTAGGATGCACTATGATGAAGTTAACAATTAGATATAATATTGCGAATTATGTAGATTACCTAATCTTTTGCCTGAATCAAGAAAAATATGTTGAAAAATATTTATCAGAATTTGTTGCAACTGCAAATGACTAAATTATAGTATTCTTTTGAAGGCGTTACCGGTGATGGGGCGGGGGGCTAATTTGATTCTCTAGCGAAATAATTTCAGCCTTGGGAGACATAGCTTTTTTTGTTCCGCTCTAAAGTTCGCCTTTGTTATTCGGATTACATCATTTCATTCATTTTGACTGCTCGCTTCCAAGTAAACGGGTGCCTGTTGATAAAAATTTTCTCTTTGGTTTTTGATCGATCAGTGAAGGGTTCAGTCACTTGACTTCCTCTTTATTCTCAAGGTTGAAAAAAAAGTTTAAAAAAACGGCCGATAAATTGGATTCAATCAATTGATACTTGCTCAGCTATATTTGATAATCTGTGCTCTGGCCTCTGGAGTTTGGAGTATGGAATCTGGAATCTGGATTCTGGATACCTGCAAGAATTGAGTAGTTCGTACTTCGTGGTTTTTATTATCAACTCATCTTGTTTGTCCGTTTGTCGTCGTGGGGTCACGTGACTGTCCTTGACGATATCATCTTTCGAAAAGGGTTTTCTTTGATGATAAAAAGTTGTAAAAGTTCATCTTTCTGTGATTACAAGAGTCAAGAGCTCTCTAAAGTAATTGAATTCGCCTTTGGTGATCGTAAGTTTTGAATGTTTTTGGTTTTTCGAGGCTCTCGAAACGCTTACTATGTGTTAAATATTCTGTGGCTCGTTCTAGCCATTCGTAAATCTTCACTAACCGTTTCTTTGCACAAGACTGCTTACATTTTTCGATTACAGTTATGAGCTCTCGTATTGAGGTTCGTTCATTTGTTTTACTATCCTAGTATTTTTCACCTTTGCTCAATTCTGTCAGGTTGAATACTTGAATTAATGTGTTAATTGTACCTCATATTTGGTTTGGCAGGATACTAAAGATGGCAGCGACGAAACTGCTGCGCCAGAAAACAGTACTCAAGCATCCGAATCACATAGATTAGTGATCAGAGTTGGCAATTCCCTCACACAGTTGGAAAATGAACCAGTTGCTGAATGTGGCACATCTCAGGTCACTGAACGTTATTTAATTTTAAAAATGCTGCAATATTAATGAATTCTGGAACGAAAACTAAAATTTACAATTCTTATTCAGTAAAGCCACCCTGCTTGATCAATATTCAAATGAATGATAAGCAATTATGCAAGAAGTACTTTAGTGCATCCTTTAGGAGAGAAATAATAAATTTCTGAACATATCCAAATTTACAAGTGGTTAATTATAATTTTATGTACGATTAAGAGCCAAAAAATGGTCGAAACATTTTTTCCAGTTCTGAGTTTTGAAGGTTCATTGAAATGATAGAAAATTTGGTTTCCAGAAAATTTGGTTTCCAAAATTAGTTTTTCCATTTATCTAAATAAGAAAAATGAATTTTCATGAAAATACTAGAGAAAATTTGAAATTAATTCTATTTTACGTCCACGAATTAAACAGGGTGTCGCTGCTGGACAGTCATCTGGTGTACCTCCAACTCAGCTTTCCAATGAACGCTGTACTGGAATTCTATATTCTACTATCTCGCCGCCAAATACCGGTAAATTAGTGATTATCGATACCAAAGGATTTGTTCCTGCTGTTGGAAAGCCTCAAGAATTCAGTTTCGTAAGTATAGATTCGTTTTTGATGAATAATAAAATTTTTTACCGCTTATTATCTCAACTGAACTGATTATATTTTTGTTTAACCCATTTAAAAATGAGGTTATCAATGTACTTTACGTCACATTCAACTCGAGTCCTTTTGACCAATTTTCCTATTTTAAAAGTGAACCATTTATGTGATAGGTAATTTTTTTCTCATCTTTGTTTTGTTACTTTAATGATAATTTTGATTTTTTCATCAGAATTCTTCTCAAAATGTGGCTGCTCGTTCCAGAAGTGATGATATAACCATCAATCTTTCAAATTTCTTGACCCGTGCTCGACGAAATAATTGTGATATAGTAATTCCAGCTACTCGAAGTGTATGTATGATTTTGAAGTTACACTATTCGCATTTTTTTTGGAGGAAGATCGCTAAACATTACTTAGGACATTTCTCATTTTACTACATAATATAATGAAAGTAGACCTAAGTGTGTTTGATCAGATATATCTAATCGAGTGAAACTGGAAATAGCATAATTTGTGAATTTTCATCTTTACTAATGGATTACTTGGAAAAAATATTTTTCAGTCGTCTTCTGAAATATTTTTCTAGCATAAAATTATGTAAATTTAGAAAACCGTGTCAAGAATTAACCAAATTTTCAATGAAATATGATTTTCATGAAATAATAAGTTGATATTTTAATGAAAATGATTGTATTATTCCGAATATTTTAAAGTTATCTTCAACATTTTTTTTTTTTTTTGCAGTGTTGCTACCCGAGCTCTAGTTATTTAGACCCGGGACATAGAATCGTGATTACAGAGCAGCAAAATTTTACGCGACCCTCTAGCACCGCTACATCCTACCATCCCAATGAGTTTATCGGTTTAAACCGCGTTTCCCCTCGCAATTCAGTGCTGATGCCAAATTTAGTAAAGAGAATTCTGTAACTTTATAACAAAATAGTCCCCTTGAAATCGTTTGTACTTATGCTGGGACGTTTGTATCTATTTCCAGTACTCGGGTCCTGACGACATTCGACCGCCAGTTGTTGATTTCAGTGCTCCACCACCTTATGATACCCCTTTCAAGTTACCCACTTACGAAGAAGTACAAAGGGAGAAGGAGCTGGAGGCTGATAATACGATTTCTGGTCGAGTAAGTGGATAGTGATAAGAATGTCAAAACTTCCATTCCCGATAGTGATAAGTGATTAGAATTTAAGAATAAAGTATTTTTAGGGACGAAAGTAACTAGAAAGGACAATACGTTGCATTATTTTATGAGGCAGCTTGAACAAAGTGTATATTTGATTAATGTATTTTCATATTGAGAGAGGAAAAAGTCAAGTTAACCCAAAAATTATTCTCTTTATTGGGGGTTGAAGAAAACCTATCTTCGTCATTAACTTTTATTGAAAATGTAACATTTGACACTCAGGTCCTTGCCAGTTTCATCTCATACGTACATTTTTATCTCTTTATCTGTCAATATGTTTTAGTAACCCCTTGTAAATAAACTGAAACCTTCACAAAAAACAATGTAGACGAATTATGGGCTAACTCGAATCTTCTCTCTGGTTATTGAAAATTATAAGAATGAAGGATATGATTTTTTAAGTATTCAAAGAAAGAATAATTTATAGTATAATGTATAGATGTCCATAATTGTCTTAGTAAGTACACCAGCTAGTGCTAAAGCATATTTTGAAAATAATTATTCAATCCGTGCTAATGAATATTTTATAAATTTTCACTCACCAATTTCCTCTTGCTTGTCACAAAAAAAAAGAAGAAGAAGAAGAAATTGCTCTTGAAGGTTGGTTTACAATGTGAATTCGCTTTAGTTTTTTTATGCTTGTGATAGTATGAGTGATCAGATCACACAAACAAGAGCTACGAAATGAATGCTATTCCGTATTGAACAGGTTTCAATTTAGAATAAAACTCATTTAAGAAGTTTGTCCTTACTACCCACTGTGTAGAAGTAAGCAACCAGAGTAAGTCTTCAGTTCCAGGGTTAAAGTTATATTTTTCAACAGGAAAATCCGAATACATTGTCATCGCGCACTTTATCTTTATTGACTGTTGATGGAGAAGCTGCTGCAGCCGCCGCCGCCGCCGCCGCCGATACAGAATCTAAACTTTTAGGCACCGATTTTATGTTCATCATCTCGTTTTTCTGTGAGCGATTCATTTTTACTTTTTCACTGTGCGATGCATTGATAACGAAGGAATAATTTACTTTTGAATTTTATTTTTACAGTGGCTTTGATCTTTAATTGGGTCGGATTTCTGTTACTTTTATGCTTCTGTCACACTGTGGCAGCTCGTTACGGAGCTCTTTCTGGCTTTGGATTATCGTTGGCAAAGTGGACCATTATCGTGAAGCAAACATCAGCAGCTCCGCTGCACAATGTGTGGTTATGGTGGCTTATCGCAATATTTGGTGAGTAATTGTTTATGGAATAAAATAGACAAAATTTTAAGAAATTCCTATCGAACGATTCGCACAATTGCCAGAAACAGTGAGTAATAAAAAAATCGTGTTTCTCAATTCGGTTTTATGCCTTATGAGATGTAGGATTCTTGAACTTTTCCATTCTTAATGTTTTTTTTTTTTTTTCACTTTGATCCGTCCATGTAATCTATAGTCAAAGTTTTCACTCAATTAACAGGATCTTTATCCTAGACTTTATTCCTCAGTTCATTCACACCACGAACTGAAAGAAATTATACGAACAAGCCAACAATTTTTATGAGTTTTCTTCTACTCGTCTTGTGCCATTTAGCTGCTACTACCAGTTACTTGCACTATGCTTGTTTTTTATTTATCAGCGAGACTTGTTACTCCAAAATGAGACTGTAAATTGTCAAATTAATTTTTTTTTTCTGCACATAGAAGTTCACATTTTAAATATTTTCATCTATTTGTTTTACAGGTTTGCTAATATGCATAAGATCCTTATTTCAGTACATTCATATAAAACGTGGATGGCGTTTGATGTCCGCCACCATGCAAGAACGGCTTTTGGTATATTATTGAATCGTATTTCTGCAATTTTTCAACGATTTATTTTATTGTAAAATATTTTTATTTCTTCTTTTTTCTAATCCACCTTTCAAAAAATACTTTCACTGTTCACCTATTCGTGGCTTAGTGAAAATCCCAGTTTGATATCCATTCCAGCGTAGTTTTTTTTTTTATTATTTGAATAGACTTTAATATTTTTAGTTTCTCCGCTTTTACACGATGGCTGTGGGAGACCATCTTGGATGAAATCGCGTTTTTTGTTTATTTTTTGCTTTCATTTAACGTTTTATTACAGAAAATTAATTTCGTTAGTACTTTCATCAATTTGCTATTACAAAGATTGATTTTATTTTCCTCTCAGCAACACTATTTTTCTCGTTACCATTTATTTTTTGTTGTCACTCTATTTCGTCGATGTTGACGGTTCAGTTTTGTGTCTTTCGTGTTTGCTTCTTGCGCCGTGTCAGTACTTACTGTTTGTAAAATGACTACATCCTTTGAGGATGAATACATGAAAATGATGTGGGATTAAGTCCACTGAAATGGAATTCAGTAAAAAATCCCAGTTTTTCATCCAGAAAACAGCATGAAAAGATGAATAGTTTTACATTTATTACTCAAATTTCTTGTTTAAAGAAATGAAATGCACTGGAAGAAGTCTTCTAATTGATATTAGAGGCTAGCCAGTTGTTACTTGCTCCTCTTGGATTTGCTACAATTGTGATTTTGTTTTCCACTGGTGCATGGTTATCTTTTGCAATGTTTCGTTGATTACTTTTAGCAAACCAAATACATCTCCATAAAGTCGATTTAGTCGATTTGAATTTTTCTAGTTTGTGGCTCTTTCATTAATTTTTTGTTGAATTTTTGTTTTTGTATAGATTTTACGATAGAGATGATTGAAAATAATTATTTCTACAAATTATTTCCATTCTGTTCAATTTTGTAAAAATAACTGTTAACGATAACACTTATGAGAATGAAAATTTAGAAAATTCTTAATTTATAACTATTCTGTTAATTTTCTAATCACGAAAAATATTTGGTCTATTGAAAATCACAAACTATAAAAATACAAATCGTCTAAATTAGGGTGAAGCTTTGAAAACAGGAGGCCAATTTGTTTGAATAGATTTTCATTTGCTTCGACAATAATAGGTTACACTTCTCTCTCATGTTCATGTATTCTACTCAAAGGTAAAGAAGGTTATGTAAAGAAGTTTTTTTCCTTTTTTTTTCTTCCTTAAATTCTTTTCAATTCTTCAATTATGAATATTGTACAAATTATCGACAAGTTTTTGTTCCCCGTATTAGAAACAATATTCCTTTACTTCAAAGTAATTTCTTAATGAATTGAGATTTTGCAGTTTGTTTGTCCATTTGTAAAGATTTGTATGAGTAAGATTTTTGTGGGAGATCATGGAGTGTTGAAATTTTTTCACTGTTTTTTCTGTTTTATTTATAAGTACTGTAAATTCTAGAATTACAGATTTGTGTTACAACTGTTTGTTTCTTGTTGCCAGCATTTTATTACAAATTGAATGTTTGCTGCAGATGTAGGAGACAGTATAATTTTGCAGAGCAAATAATTTTAAAATAGTAAAATTGATCTACATCCTCTTTTGAGTGAAAATCCACTTTACGTCAACTTCGAAATTCTGGAAATTGTCATCGACAATGTCAACTAATTCTGGAGAAAATAAAATTTCTTAGCAAATTTTGAAGAATTGAATTCTAAGAGGAAAAAATTATTGTTCACGAAAATTTACGAGACGAATAATGTTTCTGTCTTTCCCACAATAATGGCCACAAAATAAATTGGAACAGTATAATTATTATTTGTCAGTAGTGGCTGCACTGTAATACTGTAATACCATTTCTGCTTTGACTATACATTTCTGTTTTCAATCGTAATACAGTAAACACTGAAAAATTGACATCTTGATTCTGCGCATGCGTGAATTTTCGCCATCTTAATTAGACTTTTGACAAAAATATGCTTTAGTTATTGAAGTTTTGAAGATAATTTCCGATCAATTTTTTTAAATGTATTTCGAAACTCTTCAGAACAATTCACCATCGGATTTATGAAAAAATGAAGTCAGAAATCTGAAGTGATCACACGAAAAAATGAACTGGCCCAGGTACGTGTTATTTATTTCGTTCTTTCCATTCAGTGCGTTATTATCAATTAGCGTTTTAATTTTACTCATCTCTTTGAAATGGTTCTATGGCATAAGTGCTAACCGAAGTTAAGTTAGAATACTGTTACGGGATTATATTTCGAAGGTATCTACCGAGTTCTTTGTCATTGTTATGCAGCAATGACAGAATCGGGAATCTACTCTGATTCATCCAAACAATCCGTTGTTCTGCTCTGTAAATTTTCGTTTATTTAAATGTATATTCCTTTACTCGTTTTGAATGCTTATATTCTAGCTATTGAATTTATAATATCTCCCATGATTTTCAAGTTTTTGAAGCCATTGCAAGTCTACTCTAGGTTTAACTTGTCAGCTATGTGTCAAGCTTTGCAGTTTTCTTTATTCATACATTACTCCTATTACAATCAAAATACTCTAATCTTGAATTGATATTACGAAGTACAGTTGATGTACTCAAATTATGTCACGTCAAATCTAATCGTTCGTAGGCATTTTATTGTTCTATAAAAATTGTAACGTAAAAGATCCAATAATATTTAATGAAGACTTCTCGTATCTTCGTCTAACCAAGTAGATATTTTAATTATGTCACTATGTTACTTTGCAGGGCTTCACCAACCAGCACCTCTCACGCCATTTAGTTACAGCGTTGCTGAAGTTCAAATTCTATTACATTTCTTTGGATCAAAAGATCATGCCATCAGTACCGAGGTATTTACTTATTTGGAGTCCACCTTACATATTCAACGGCCATTAAAAAAAGAACAAATCTTAGTTTGCTGTTCATTAACACTAACCTTCGTCAGCATTTCCAACGAAATGTAGTTTTATCGCGTAAATTATTACGCAATCGTATTTCAGCTTTTCGTCAATCTTAATTTAATCTTTAGTCATTTTAAGAGGACGATTGAAAAAACATAAGAAGTCGATAGAATGTGTAGACCTTACGAAGGTATTCTATGAACTTATTTTGTATTTCAGGCCAGGTAGTCTAAAAGATCCCGAAATAGCCGAATTATTTGATAAGGAAGATCCGGATAAAATTTTCGAAGATTTACGAGAAATCGGTCATGGAAGTTTCGGTGCTGTGTACTACGCAAGATGTTTGCTCACCAGAGAAATCGTTGCCATCAAGAAGATGTCGTATTTGGGAAAGCAGAGTTTGGAAAAGTGGCAGGATATATTGAAGGAAATACGTTTTTTAAGACAACTGAATCATCCGAACACTATTCAATACAAAGGCTGCTTTCTGAAAGATCATACAGCATGGGTAAAAAATTTAAGCCCAACGATGCTCGATTTAATATTGTTGAATTTTCTCTAACCTGATTGTATTTCCTCTTAGCTTGTGATGGAGTATTGTTTGGGATCGGCCTCCGACATCATCGAAGTACACAAGCGACCGTTGAAAGAAGAAGAAATTGCTGCCATATGCGAGGGTGTTTTACGAGGTCTTCATTATTTGCATAGTTTGGGCCGAATACATCGTGATGTGAAGGCTGGAAATATTTTGCTGACGGAGAATGGCACTGTGAAATTAGGTAATTATGTCTCGTTGATGGAAGAAGTCAAAATTTGGTTATGGGTTTATTACAAGTACCTAACCCTGTATCAAACTTTGGAAGTTACATGAAAAGTTGTGAATCACTAAGATTTTTAGTTGGTTTGTGTCTTCGTCTATAATTTGGCTTTCATAGCAGTCTAACCAGAATACCATACATACTATGAACATTGTGTGAATGTTGACAGTTCAATACTGATAGAAAACTAAAATATGCTAATCTGAGAAAAAATTTATTCTTCAAAGTATTTCCTGTGATAACGGAATGTAGTGTATTACAATTTTCACCCCTTTCATTTGTTATATCTGTTTGATGTGATTTTTGTTTAATCATTTTTCGTGTGTTAATTTTTGAGATAATTCTTTCTGTAATCAGAGAAGTGAATTTTAAGATTTTTTTTCTCCCTAAATCGTTGTACTTATTGTACTCTGGAAATTAGTAAACTGAGATTATTCGGTAAATGAGAGAGTTTGAAAGCTTGAAGCCCTTTTCATTTGAAGAAAATCTTGAGTAGCGAGCAATACTGCCGCTGAATTGAATATCTTGAGTCCGATTCGTAGTTTCTTGGAGGAGGACTGAGGGATGGAAGACTAAAAATTAATGAAATGTACATTTTACTTTTTTCTTTGATTAAAAAATGTTAAAAGAGAGTTACGAGAGCCCTTGTTCGATCTTCATTTTTCTATTATAATTTTCTAGTTTGGTTGGTAATATTGATAATAACTGTTTGTTATCAATTTATACCATTTTGTGTTACAAATTTAGTCAGTCGACCATAACTTAGCTTGAAATGTACATTTTCCAACATATGAAATTCTGTAATCACAATCATTGAAAAATGGCTTAATTTTTTCATCAAAAAATATTTCCTTTGCCTTTTTAATATCTTTTTATATTTTTTTCCACGCACTATGGCTCGAAGCTATAATTTTTCTTTCGGCTGCGATCGGTTATTGATACACATTTTTAGGTCAGTGATGGCAAAAGAGAATGTTATTATCCTTGAAAATTCAAAAACGCAAGACTTATTTTTGAACAGTTTGGATTTACCACCTTTTTGCTGTAAGGTGACGAGATTGTCACTGAAATTCTCACGAATCCAGTCAAATTTGATCACGATTTAATTTCATTTTTAATTGTACCAAAACAGTTAGGGTTTTTTTATGAAGACTAATAATTAAAGCTTCAATCAAAAACAAATCTCATCTGACATCAGTTACTCTCAATTTTATTACTGATAAATTTCGATATTTGTATATTTTATTGAAATCGTTTTTTCTCCAACATTTCCTTGTCGCCAAATAGTTTTTCACTTCCGTATAACTTTTCCTGTGTTTATCTTGTTTACATTTTACTACCTAGTTTATTCGAGTGCTTATGATTTAATTCAATTGCCAAATTTATTGCGAAGAAAATATTTTTTCAATGAGATTGCTTATTGATATTTCTCTTGTAAAACACGAAAATAAAACTGCCCTATATTAAAGCTAAAAATTGAGTTATGCTCTTTTCTTTCTCTTTCATAAACTCTGATACTACTCTTTCCTGTTCTAGCTGATTTTGGTTCCGCTAGTATCAAATGTCCTGCCAACAGTTTCGTCGGTACGCCATATTGGATGGCTCCGGAAGTGATTCTAGCTATGGACGAAGGCCAGTATGACGGAAAAGTGGATGTCTGGTCGTTGGGTATCACGTGCATCGAATTAGGTTCGTTTATATTTTATGTCTCATCCATCCGACATATTTCTCCAGCAATCTTGTTTATATGTAATATTTTCCATTTATAGCCGAACGAAAACCTCCGTATTTTAATATGAACGCCATGAGTGCGCTTTATCATATCGCTCAAAATGATACGCCAGTTCTGCAGTCACCCGAATGGTCTGACATGTTCCGACATTTCGTCGAGTCGTGTCTGAAGAAAAATCCTAACGAACGGCCGACTGCGGGAAAATTACTGAATGTTAGTATTTTCTTTTTCGGTGATCGTTCAGATTTGTTCAGAAATTTTACGATACAATGATAATTGCTTACAGCATCAAATGATTACCCGTCACAAGTCTCCGCACGTATTAATAGATTTAATTCAACGCACCAAAGCGGCCGTCCGTGAGTTAGACAACTTGAATTATCGTAAAATGAAGAAAATTCTGATGAAAGATGCCTGTGAGACGGAGAGTACAGTCGATGCCGATGGTTCGATTAGAATATACTTTTAATAGTCAGTTGACTCGTACTTTTTCTAAATTCAATATGGTTTACAGACACGCCAGACGATCAGACCGGTGGTGAGAGCAGTAAGAGTAACAGTATCACATCCGAACACTCGGTGCAGTCAATTGGTGTCAGTGCTTCGTCACAAAGTAGCTCAACCAATAGTATAACGCCGACTGTCGATAACAGCAATAATATAGAGAATAGTTATAGTAACATCACAATCAATCGAAGTAGACCTAGGGTACGAAGTCATTTTTCTTACTTATTTTCAGCATTTGAAGGTATTCCTAAAGCATATTATTTTTGTTTTTACATTAATTGAACAGATGGGTATGGCGATGGGCGAACACAGTGGTATAAATAATTTCGCTACAATACGGACGACATCAATTGTGACCAAACAGCAGAAAGAGCACATGCAAGAGGAGATGCATGAACAGATGACTGGATATAAGCGTATGCGACGTGAACATCAAGCCGCTTTATTAAAGGTAAAGAGTTTGGTGATCGAGATGGTACATTGGCTAGATGTTTAACTTGGATGAGTCTTGAGAGTTTCTTTCGAGTATAGTATCTAAGACCGCCAGGTTATTTGATGTACTGTTGACCTTTACCAAAGGCTGCATTAACCCTTTCGGTCACTGTGTCCACTGTAGTGGACATGTTTTCAATCGAATGTAGCCTGATGACGAATTAATGCAGAGAACCGCGCATGGGCTCATTCGAAAGTAATATTCATCTAGTTTTTCATGAATTAACTCCCAAACTCTCTGTATTATAAATGGAATCACATTATGAGCACATGGTAGGAGAAACGAAACAGAAGAAGAAAAAAAAAAGTAAAACTCTAACTTCAAACATCGACGCGAGTTGGAAACTGTCGGCAAGCTGGAAATAATTTTTTTGTATACGTTTCATCTGTCAGATTTCAGGAATATTACGATTTTTATGCTTACTGCATTAGGAAATTCTGCGATAAGCATTGAAGTCGTGGCTACTGTAGTGGACATGGTGACTGTTGAGAAATATATGAAGAGGGGTTCTTGACTTTGAAAAATTTTTTTTGTCGAGATATATTTTTTTTAAATGTGTTTTTTGACCGTGCCCCCCTTCCCCTACTTGAATTTTCTTCAGTCAGATAAAACTTGGAAAATACATTATTATCGATTATTTAACTCTGATTTTTTCACACATGTGTGGCGATAGAAGCCATCTGTTTTTTATTTACCTCACTACACATCATTAAAACTATGATAAGAATTAGTTAATGGCTGGTGAACCAAGATTTTTTACAGAAATATTCATCCAGTGATTTGTTTGTTCAAATACATTGGTAATTTTTATATATCTATCTCTATTTTTAAATAAGAATGTGAGATAATGAAAAATTCAAAAGCTTGTTTTTGTAGTCACCATGTCCACTGTAGTGACCAAGATATACCTCAGGTTCTAAATATTTTCCCGCGGTCCTTTTTTTTTTATGTTAAAAGAAGTAAGAAAAAAAATTGAAGAATTTTGGTCCTGCTAGTCACATTGTCCACTACAGTGGACAAGCTATATCTCAGGTTCTAATTAGGTTAGAGAGTTGCGCAAAAAACTAAAATTCTCAGAAAAATCACCCGAGCTTAAATCTGTAACTCAAAAAATTCTATCTGTCAAACTAAATAGTCATGACCGAAAGGGTTAAGTGGTCGTACAGTTGAAGTCTTCTTAATATTGCTTCTATTGGCAATTCGCGGATTAACTGACTTGTAGGAGCGTTGAATTCGAGCATAAAATATACTACATAATATTAAAGTATTAATTTTTTTTTAAATTATATCATCTATTTGATAGATAATACCAGTGAGATCATGAAGCAAAGTATGTAGAGTTGAAAACACTTTTTCAGGCTTTTATGATATCAGTTTGAGGATTCTCTTAAGGACATGCAATTTTTTCATTCTTTGGTGCTCTTTGAATTGCGTGCCAAGAAGCCGAAGACTTTCAAGATCAGATACTTCTTATGCCAAATATTTTTCGCTATAATATGTGCCATCAAAGTTCATTTAAGAGTCAGTTAGAATTTCCATTTGTTTTTTGGCCAAGGTAAGTAATTCGCTTCATTTAAAAGAAGTTCGTGAGTCACATTAATGAATGATGTATGTTTTGCGAAGGTAAATAGCCAATTACTCGAAGGAATCAAAACAAATGAATTGAAACGAATTATTTGTCAACAATATTACAGATTCTTTTATAATTACTCGTATTATCGATTCTTCTAACTTTGTTTATCTTTCTTTTGTTCGCAGTTGGAGGAACGATGTAAAATCGAAATGGATAACCATAAGCAATTATTGGACAAAGAATACGAATCTTTGTTGCATCAATTCAGCAAAGAACTGGAAAAATTAGAGTTGAAACACAGTCAGGACCTCGAACGAAAGGTAATGTAGTAAGCGCCGCTTTCTTTCTAATTTTTAGCTGGCTCTAACTAATAGTTGACTCATTTTCAGAATAAACAAAATTCAGCCTCGGAAAAGAAACTAATTAAGGAAATAAGTAATAGACAGATGGCTGAAAAAAAATTGTACGACGCTCAGAAACAAAAAGAATATAAAATAACCAAAGAACGCTGGAAACGAGAACTTTCATTAGACGAATCGACTCCGAAACGACAACGTGACGCTACTTTACAGTGAGTGTACTTCTGCCAACGTAATCCTAATTTTCTGAAAATTTTATTTTGCAAAAACGCATCGCTTAAATGCTATCAATTTTCATGCTGTTTAGGACGCAGAAAGAGAATCTGAAACAAATGGACGCTCAAGATGAACAAAATTTACTACGTGGGCAAAAGAATTATCTAGAAATCGAAATTAGAAAATTTCGCAGAAAGAAATTACTGTCTTATCACATATTTGAACAAGAGCTTTTACGTGAAGTAAGTGTGCCTTGATAATGCGAATGATTTCTACTTATTATAAAGTTTTTAAAATTATTTTCGTGTATGAGAAGAAAAGCGTACGTAGGCATTAAGAAGAACATTTTTTTCATTTTTCCTCGATCATTACTTTTTCGTAGATCAAGCTAAGTACGCCAACTGTGTATTTAGAGGTTGGAGAAATTCTTCTAATGCTTACAAACAAGACTGAGTAAATCTTTTTGGTCAATTCAAAAACATGAGTAATAATTCTTTTCACCCTTAGACACTGAACTCATTGCAAACCTTGAGCTTTATTTCTATTCGAGAGAAAAATTATCTGTATGCGTGCGTAGAAGCGAGGATTTGCTAATGCATTCGTTTCTTCGATGCAGGAATTGAATAAACGTCAACAGAAGTTGGAGCAAGCGCATAATATGCTGTTGAGGCACCACGAGAAAACGCAGGAGCTCGAGTATCGGCAGCAGAAAGCGGTGCACCAGCTTCGCGAAGAACAAGTCCAAAGACAACACGATACGGAACTGAGCAATCAGCACGAGTACATGCAACGAGCTGAACGAGAACTGCGCAAGAAGCACGCACTTCAGCTGAAACAGCAGCCCAAAAGCCTGAAGGTAATAGTTGCTATTCATTTGATTTACGCGCAGTCAATTATTATTATTTTTGTAGTAGAGTACGTCTTGTCTTTTCGATCATTGTTTTTAACCAACATTCTGTATCCCCTCACTCGTCCATCGCGGCGTCGAGTGGTACTCGAAAACATCGAACTCACTCCATCTGGCACCTCCTCGTACGCTTAAATATTGTGTGACCATACGTGCGCGCACGTACGCATTTCTCATCGTATGCACCCTAACTAATGTTTATTTTTACCGCATTAGCAAAAAGAAATGCAGATTAGGAAGCAATTTCGCGAAACGTGTAAAATACAAACTCGACAATACAAAGCGCTTAAAGCACAGGTATTGTCTACCACGAGCAAAGATGAGCAGAAGACTGTCATTAAGAAACTGAAAGAGGAGCAGCGAAGGAAGCTAGCGTTACTAGGTGACCAATACGAGCAGAGTATCGCCGAGATGCTTCAAAAACAATCTGTAAATATTGTTGTCACGTTTTTTTTTTTTTTCTTTCTATCGTATACATGTATAATTATTTTCTTATCGTTACTTAAACGACTTTTTCCTTCGGATACCCTCTTTTCCTCTGTTCAATTAGTCATAATTGATGTTAATATTCGTCTCGTGTAGATACGTTTGGACGAGTCCCAAGAATTAGAATGTCATCATTTGAACGAGAGACTGCGTTACGAGTTAGAAATTTTGATGGCGTATCAGTCGAAAAACAAAATGCAAGCCGAAGCTCAACGTAATCGCGAAAGGAAGGAACTCGAAGATAGGGTTTCTGTCAGGCGAGCGCTACTCGAACAAAAGGTACGTGAAAATTGAATAGACCATGAGGTCGACTTACGTACTTCTTACCAATAAAATTGCCTCGTCGCAGATGGACGCGGAGACGCAACAGTTTTTGCAAGAACGTGCAGAACGAATTCGTCTGCTCCACGAACGTCAGGAACGTGAGCTGGAGCAATTCGACGAGGAGTCAGCTCGATTGGGCTTCAGGTTCGTTGGTTTATGAAAAATAATACTAAATGTTATCTATTTTTATATTATTGGAAGATTAGATGAACTAAAAGAAGGTATCTGAGTGTACTTGAATGCGTGCACATGAAAAAAAGCTAAGCGTACGTACAAAAACGTAGTTTTGAGAAAACCCCCCCATTTAAAGGTGGCAGTACTCCTAGGATTTCTGTTTTCCAGTCGCCTGATGCCAATTGATTTTGAGGAAAAATATTTTTATTTACTGAGGAATTTTTCTTTACTGTTTCTGACTTGAGTTCTGAGTAGTAAGTTGTGATTCTTGGTTATGTTATCCTTGAATATTGAACTTGAATCCGTATGGCATTGGATTTTCAATTTCTGATCTGGTATTGCTTTTACAAAGGTTAACCCTCATAGTGACTGAAATTTCAGTTTTAGGAGAATGAAAATCAATATTGTTATTTTGTAAAACTTGAAGTACACTGGTTTACAGCACATCGAAAAATCACGACTTTCTGTTGAAACCAGAGCTACTAACAGTCGGAAAAATGGGCGTATTTATTTTTTTGTGGAGAATTCCATTTCAAGCCAAAACTAAATTCGAGTATTTTATAAATTGGCCGAAGCATCCATCCCTGAAAACTTTTTTACCGAAATTTCATCGGCCAACATTGCGGATTCCGCTCGTTTTGTTATGCCTATTTCGTTCCGAGAATTTATTGAATAGAATCTTATTATTTAAATACATCGTCTTCGCATTACAGCGCCATGGCCATTGCTGAAGCGTCGAAAGAACCATATCCGGACGAAGATAGTCTCTCTGGTAGTGTGTTGAGTCTGGCCCACAGCAATAGTTCGTGTTCCTTCCCGGATGGCAACCTGTAGTACCAGCCTTTTCAGGTATACTGAGATGCAAGCGTTGAGCTTCATTGTAGTTGCCGCTTAGTTTATTTCGTGTTTCTTTCATTTGGGGTCATCCTTCGAACGTTTAAAAAAAAAAACACAAAAATTTAGTATTAACTCTCGAAAAACGTTTCTAATAAATAAAAATATCAATCGCGATTGAATGGCAAGAAAATAAAGGAAAAGAAAAACTGAAAAATTTTGAAGATTAAAAAGTTGTGAGAATGTAACACCAGATTGATCTCATTTTGAAAATGAACACCATGAGAGAGGTGTAACTATCATGTAGGGGTGTATAATTTGTTAGGTTTTTTTTTTTTTTTCTCGTTTCCCTATTATTATATTTATATTTATTATTATTATTTTTTTCTTTCATTTCGTTCAAGCGCTTCTCAGTTACCATGTGTATAAACGCGTTTTATGTAGCTAATTTTTTTTTTTTTTTTCAATTTTAACAATTTTTTCCCTCCTTTCTTCCTTATGTAAACAAATTTTTATACATTATTGCATACTGATGTCAGTATGAATTTTCTTCAACGTATAAAATACCAATAAATAATTTTATAGGACATTAAGATTATAATCGTTCGTATTTTAACGCCAGTGTCTGCTCCATTTTGTTTTTCTCTAGTTCAAAACGTGTGTGTATATTATGTTATACTGCGACGCATTTTTTTCTTAACTCCATAATTCAATGGGTTCGGTGTTTTTTTTTTT
Source organism: Parthenolecanium corni (assembly GCA_038050395.1). Classification (NCBI taxonomy): domain Eukaryota; kingdom Metazoa; phylum Arthropoda; class Insecta; order Hemiptera; family Coccidae; genus Parthenolecanium; species Parthenolecanium corni. The sequence goes on along the minus strand of JBBCAQ010000003.1, from coordinate 10,015,871 downwards.
TCTCGAAATTTCCACTAATTTATTTTCGTGTACCTCTAAAAAGCTTTCGTCACGTTCTAACGTTTTCTTTGTAAACTTTCTGAGAGCTTAATTTTTTGTAACCATGCAATAGTTTTTACCTCGGAACGATTCGCGTGTTTTTTTGTTTTTTTTGCGCTAGTATTTGAAAAAGAAATCGCGGAATATTCGTAACACATCTTTCGTAACAAAAGAATAATTTACGTAAATTCGAAACAAACGTAATGTTGTGATTTAAATGGTTTTGAAAGTTGTGTATATTTTGTTATTGTTGTATTTGTTACTCGCGCTCGTTGAATTATTGATAAATAATATTATCTACTACATTCAATATTGACGATTTACATTGTTCCCTATTTTATATTCCAATTTTATTATTTTTACTCATTAATCTTGTACGCATTAATTATGTATTTCTTTTCTTTTGTTTTGGATAATTACAACCGTTTAACTTACCCACCCCTCCTCCTTTTTACTCACTTTAACCGACGCCCTTAGTTTCGTTTGGAATGAACAAAATTAATTGGCGAAAAAATATATCACTTAAAACCAAAACTAAGAACATAAAAATATTGTCATGTTGTATTCTGTTGTTAGTTGCTGATTGGGCAACTTTGTAAATAATTAGTTAATAGATGTTTTATAATGAAGCGCGTGTTTTTATGGTGATTTTTTAGGACTTGTTTTGGAAACAGTTTGCTGTTTCATTGGTCAAGATTAACGTCATCAGAAATTCGATGAACAGATATAATAAGTTGGCATGGTATTTTTGCAGGGATGAGGTTACGTTGAGGAACATTCGAAGAAAAAGAAACCTTTTCCTCTTGCCTCGCCTTATTTTCTAATATTGTATTCTGAAATATTTTTTCAAGAATCGGGCGAATTTATGTGGCTGAAGAAATGACACCTCATCTTATTTCTTGAAAATTTTGTCCCCCTGCAATTTTTTGAACACGTCTTTTCAAATTTTAGTCTGTTTTACAAAAACTTATCCAGATTTTTGAAGGCGCAATATCTTCATTTTTGTGATGTACTCGTATTATTGACAAATCTACTAATTATTATCTGTGTAGCGAGTTGCAGAGGATAAACCATCATGCGGATTTTAATCGAATAATTTCCCTATTTTCGCCAACTTTACAAAAAATATAGCGAGATCAGGACAGAAAGGTTAAAACGATGATAAACTTTAAAAATGCGACTTGTTAAAAGAAAAAAGAATTTTTTTGTTTTTTTGTTCTTTTTCACCTACTTTGAGCAAACAAATAAAGAGATGTGAAATTTTATAATTTTTTTGTAGCGTTAACATATTTATTTATTGATGAATAAGTTTTTCTATTTCCATTACATCTTACAAATCGAAAATATAATAATATGAATACATTCAACGAAAAGGACCCAAGGATTAAAAAAAAAGATTCAATCCTTAGCGTGAAGTCGAAGCTTTGGTTGAAGAGAGAAGAAACCTCCAGGCTCCAACACACTCGTTGCTACAAGTTGATCGGAACATTCAATTCGGTTCAGAAAATCGAATATAGATTTGAAATAATTATTACAGTAATTTCCATTATTCAAATATCCAAAGTTTGTTCAGGACAAAATAGTAGTATTCAGTTTTCAACGTTTTCATAATTTTTAATTGAATTTTAATCAAAGTTCTTATATTTTTTCCCCCTGCATTGTATAATTTTTTTTTTGTTGAAAATCATAACTTCAAAAAAGTTCAAACTAGTGAAAGAACTGAGAAAAATTCAAAAAATATGCAATGCTAAATTTATTATTTTGAAATCGATTTTCGAAAGAATGAAATATTTTTATTTTATTTATTGACACAATAGCGCTATGGCAAATATTAGAACTATTTTCACGAATCCTCATCCTATTCAGAAATCTTACTTATTCTATGATAAAAAATGCAGCTGTGAGCTGAGCTGATAAAAGTGTACACGTGCATGTGAGAGTAAAATTTCTTTTTTTTACTCAATACTAGGGGACTCATTTTCAATTGAATTGAGTAAGTATTTTCTGATTTCAATCATATTAATTGTCACTTATACAAAGTACGATTCTCTATCGTAAACTGATGATCATTGTGTTACAGGAACACCGAGAGAATATGGCCTCAACCGAATCAATTACCCTGAAAGATGTCGATCAGCACAAATTCGTCCAAGCCTTCGCTTCTTTCCTGAAAAAGTAAGAAATGATGAGTTCGTATTAGTTATAACATCTTTTAATCTTTTCGTTACGAATTTAATGTATTTTCATCGTAGAACGGGAAAAGTTGAACTTCCTGAATGGACAGATCTTGTAAAAAGTGCCAAATTCAAAGAACTAGCCCCTTATGATCCCGACTGGCTGTACACAAGGTGTGCTGCTACTTTGAGACATATCTATTTCCGAGCACCTGTTGGCGTTGGAACTGTCACAAAGATTTTTGGAGGTTAGTCTATTTTGTTAGTTCATTATTCGGTATCGAGTATTAATTGAATGTTTGGAAATGGATGGTAGATTTAAGTTGAGGCCAACACCAGAACTCTGTGAAGATCAAAATTGAGAGTTTTTTTTATTCTTGTAACTGCATTGAATGCGATCTGAAGAAGCTTGAAAAAATTCAGTTATTTGATAATTAGATTGGTAGGTTTTTCTTATTTACTTATTCTTATTATTTAGAAGTGATGAAGATCTTGATAAAAACATAATGTTTGCCTGAAAACTTTCTCGTCGATATTAATTCAAGATGCGACGATTTTTATGACCCTAAAAACCTTCATCAGAGAAATTAATATTGTTTTTTATTTTCTTATTGGTATGAGAAACATTATTCTGCTTTCTGAACTCAATTTCTCAAAATCTCAGAATGAGTAATTTTTCATTTTCTTCACCATCGTAGTCATTTTTAAATAAACCCTTCGAAGGATAGCCGAATTTTAATGTTTTTGTCGAGTTGTGAATTAGGTATAGAAAACGAAAGAAAAATTAAACTGACCGAAAAATTTATAAAATCTATACTTCCATTGGGATGTTGGAGAATTCCGTAAATACGTTTCGAAAGAGTGGGAAACTGAAAAAATGAGTAGCTGATATCATATTTCAGTTCATTTTTTTTTGTTTGTGATATTTGAATATCATGTTCAAAAGATTTTCAGTTTCATTGATATGATCAAAATTTTATTCGAACCAGTTTTTTTAAGCTTTCAGAAAAAAAAAAAATCTCATTTAGTTTATAAATATGAACTTCGGCCGATGAAAAATACTTATTATCATCATCTACCAAAAGTTTCCTGCTTAATATCTAGTGTTGAATTCGTGTGATTTTTAATAACTTTTAGAAAAGGCCGAGTTGAGTCACCAAAAAATATTTGCTAGTATAGTGTAGGAGTGAAATCACGTGATTTTTCCTGGGTTATAAATTTCACTACCTATTTCTATAAAAGTGATAGTTTTTAATCTAATTTGGGTGTTTAAACCACTTTATAATACCATTTAGAATGTCTAAATTTTGAACAAATGAAAATTCAGCTTTTCACATGCCATCTTTGTAAATTAGGAATTACGCACGTGGATTAGAAAATTAGAATTCTTCGCTCACTTTTTCTATTTCTAAAGTAACTGCCAATGAATTTAACTAAATTACAATGTTCATTATTTCATTTATTCTTCGTGCATTTAAGAATTGATGAAGAAATAAAATATACAGTTCAGTTGATCTTACTGTAGAGGATGTAAAAATGCAAAAAAGTAAATAATGAATTCAACTTTTGGACACTAATAATGTTTTTTGTCCGAAGCTAAAATTGAGAAAATAGTTGTGTAAAATGTAAAATCATTTTGATGAAAATTAAGGCGTCTAGAAGCCAAGGGGTGTAAGTGACATTTTCAAAAATGAAATTAAGCTCTGCGTATAGAAATTGTAAACTGACGGTTGTAAAAGGTGTATTTGATGACATTTTCTCTAACGATTTATACTCGTAATACTAAATCTCACTTCGTTACATACTTTTTTAAGTGGAGGCGTATTTTGGACATAACTCTTTTGTACTTTTAATGATGTCTCAAACGATCTTTAGCAAATGAAGGCTTATCGCTTGTCTTAGAGATAATTTTTTTGGACTCGAGGTAATATTGTTAAGACAAGCTTTTCGCTATAATTTCGTTTTGTTTTCATCTTTTGATTGTTAGGACGTAAACGAAACGGTGTAAGAAGATCGCATTACTGTAGAAGTTCCGGAAGCGTTGCTAGAAAAACGCTTCAAGCTTTAGAAAATCTGAAACTGATAGAAAAGGTACCGGACAATGGTGGAAGGAGATTGACGGCTCAAGGCCGACGAGATGTGGATCGTATAGCTGCTCAGCTGAAAGTTGCTTCGAAAAAAAAGCAATTAAGAAAGAAACAGCTAGAAGCTGGAATTACAGTTGTCGTACCTCAAGTTTAATTTCAATTTTTTTTTTTTGTATCGTTCATTGTTTTTACGATATCTAAGTAATATATCAGCTTGATTCAAAAGGTGTGATTTTTCTCTAGTATCGTATCTATTTCTGTAATGAACAAACAAAAATCATGTTTGATGCTTAATTAACCCCGCGTAAAAAGTCAGTGTGGAAGATTTTTCAGTTTAGGAACTTTGTGAGTACGTTTTATGCTTACTACCTTTTCTCTTTGGGACGCCAGTGGTAATATTATGATAATGAAATAGTGATACTTTACAAATGATTGCGGTGTCAATTTTTATATTATGATCCGAGAACAAATTTATTAGAAGAAAAATGTAGCTTAGCTTAAATATTTTTTATGTATGTTGCTCGAGTTATTATTGTGATTTTCCTTAATCAGATCGTAATTTAATGCATACGTAGTAGTCTCCATGAGGTGAAGAAGAAACCAGTGAGATGAGAAATTGGTGAGATGTAGTAATATGGGGTGAAAAAGATGTGTGAAAAAAAAGTAATAAAAGATGATCGAGAAATACGGTCAAAGTATACAGTAGCAGGTTAGAGAACTCTAGAAAGTTTGGGGAAGCAAAGCCAAAGGGTGGCGCACTGGTGGTAGTAAACATAAGAATCGTCCCTCGGGACTCGTCCTCGGCACTGGATAAATCCCGGCACAGGGATGCGGCTCTGCAAACATAGAATGCAGAATGTGTTCGACTAACACGAACCTTATCAAAGATGTGCCTCAATAAGTTCATCCTACATGCAGCCCCTTTACTGCAGACGAGCCATTGTCGATGGCACAGCAGATCTATGCTGAGTTTCTTTTCATTCTTTTTTTTTCGGTTGGGATGGAGGGGGTTGTATACTGTTGCTAGTACCTCGAGCAAGCAGGGTGCAAAAAATACGATAGACGACAAAGGCTTCACCCTTCTCGGCTGCAAAGGCAAAGACCAGCGTTTAGGGGGTGCAATTCGCAGATAAGCTAAATAAAAATCAAGGGGACACATTAAAGATCTCTCCCCAGACACCTCCGACTTTCGCGAATTTCCCATTTAAAAAAACGATACAGCGGAAGGAGAGAGAGAGAGAGAGAGAGAGAAAAAGAAATGAAAATACAAAGAATGCGAAGCCAGATAACATTACCATAAGCGGTATGCCGCCTGCTTTTTTTATTTATCTTTTAAACGCGAATCGTGACATTTGTGTGGATTCTACTTTCTTTTTTTTCGTTTTTTTTTTTTTTTTGCTGTTGTTTATCTCTCAGAACTTTGGCGAAATTGTCGTATTGTTTCATTTTGAGGGGTAGTCGAAAGAAAAAGTTGCTAAAGCTCCTTCCGAAAAAAAAGTCTTAAATTTTTTTTTACAATTACAACACCCTTCTCCCCTTGTCTTGTGTGTTTTCGGATCCGGTAATGCTGTGGAATTGAATTTCCACCCAAGCTTTCTCTCGTCCAAGTTAATACCTCGAAATAATGTTGCGGGAGTAGAGAAAAGCCTACCTATTTCTACGTCGCAAAATGTGTGGCGAAGAAAAAAACCTCATCAAGAGTTTCGAAATAACTAGGTTTTTATTTTATTTTTCAAACATGAACTAAATTTAAAGGCTTAAGATGCTATACCTATTTCGAAGTAGATATAATTTGAAGAAATTTAGTATCGAAGTAACAAAAAAAAAAAGATATGCGGCTTGGCATCTAACATAAACGTTCAGGTCAAAGGTCTGGGTACACACAAAAATATGTTTCAACACTAGAAAAACTTGGTTTTACTCGATTACTCAAAGGACCAGGTGGCGTCATATACGACGCCACAATAATAACCTCAAAGGACCAGGTGGCGTCGTATGACACAAGTCAGGGGTTCTCAGAATATTGGTCCTATGAAAAGTCCATATATAAAATTTTGAGTGGCGTCGTATATGACGCCACCTGGTACTTCTAATGTTAAAGTTTACAAAATTTTACTTTTTTTGTTTTTTGTTTTCATTCCCTGATTAATTTCTCTTTGATATTTAAATTAAAGTAAACTATCGCCGAACCATTTATTAAGAAAAGTACTTACTGTATTTTGGATGTTCTAATTGAGAATGAGGTGCTTAAAAGCCAACAGGTGTAAAAGTTAAATTTTCAACAAAATGTTCAGCCAAAAAATAGGTATAAGATCAAATCAGCTGGCTTATGGATGAATTATAATATGCTAGTTAATTACTTTTATTCAATTTCGTTATGTTGTGAATTTGTGTTTTGGCATCCAAAAGATTAATTTTTACGAATTTTTAGCTTAAAAGTAGACTTATACTTCTTCTTTTTCTTTTGTTGCTAAGTTTTGCATGAAATTTTCAAATTGGGATATTTGAAGATATTCTCTGTGTCCGGACGAAGCTTTTTTTCGCTCCCAAATTAAATTTCAAAATTGAGTTTAAAAATAGAGCCTACAAACTGAGCTCACAAATTGAGCTGCAAAATAAGCTTATAAAATGAGCTTTTAAAATGAGCTTACAAATTGAGCATATAAATTGAGCTACAAATTGAGCCAACAAATTGAGCTTCAAATTGAGCCAACAAATAGAGCCTACAAAGTGAGTTCTTTCTCTTCTTTCAAAATACGAGTCAGAACTCGTCTGAACTTTGACATGCTGTACTGTGGCAACACTGAATTTTTGTTAGTGATTTTTGTCCTTGTTTTTCTGGTACCTGTATCTTCTCAAAATGAATCGTTTTGAAACATTTTAATTTTTCAACTTATACCTATTTATTTTATAAAGATTCAATTTTTGAAGTAAAACAATAATTTAGAATTTTCAAGATGATAATAAAATGCTTGTCTGCTCGTGTAAAGCAATAATTGGCATAAATTACGATACGACGAATGAATATGACGTAATTGAATTGACTTGTTATCGCTTGATAGAATTATAGTTTCAAAAAAATACAAAAAGAAACATTTCACGGTCCAAGATTTTGTTAGATAGTAAAAAGTGTGAGGTTGTGGAAGTCCTCGATAAATTAATGTATAATGAAAATGCAGAACAAATTATAGCTGATGATATTACAAAATGAGATAGAAAAATAAAAGTTGAAATTCCAAAGCCACCTAATATATTATTCGCATCATGTCCTTTGGTATTTCAAATTTTCAAAAACTTGCTAAAAATGTTGGCAGCATGTCCTGGAATGATAAATTTACACCTTTTAATCCTTCTTCGAATAATATTTACTACGCCCGCCAAACTTTTTCGTACCTCAACTTTTTCATCGTAGTTTATTTTAAAAAAATTTTACATAATGTCGGTAGCAAGAAAAAAAAAAAAAAAAAAGGAAAAATAGAGGAACGAAAATACAATAATTTGAAATGAGAAAGAAAAATTACTTTTTTTTTCCGCTGAGGCAAGCACAAGTGAGAAAAAAAATATTAGGAATGAGAAACGAGAAAAAGCGACGAAAGTTGAGGAAAAAAAGGAAGAAGACTCAAAAATTCGTTCAAAAGAAAGGATAGATTATTTTCAAAAAAAGGGAAAAAATGAGAGCATCAAGGAGTTTGGGGTACTTTTCCAACCCTGTTGAATCTGCCCGGAAAATAAGCAATCTATATGCATAGATTTTCCCTTTTCCTCCAACCCAACAACGAAATTGTTCCCTCTATTTTTTTTTTCTTCATCCATTGTCATCTTCTTTTTTTTTTCTTTCTCAGTCTCCAGCGTTCCATAAATATGGACTCAACTTTTTTCTTCTTTGCTCTCTTTCTTTTCTCCATTCTTATATGAAAACCGTAAAAACTTCCTATCATTTAGTATACCTCTACCTTATTTTCTTTTCCCTCTCTGAGACATTGTAAAGATAGAAACGTATGCGTTTATTGATTTTTTTCCACTTTTTTGAGTCACCTAAGACGTGACGAGGGCATGACAGATGTTGATATTTTTGCATGAAAAACTCTGGAGATCATTTCAAAAAAAAAAAATGATAGTCTAAAATATCCCTCTTAATTGTGAGGAATGTTTGAACAGTTATACCTAATTGTACATGTTAGAAGAGGATAAATCTATTTTTATTTATTTTTTATTTTGGGGGGGGGGGGAGAAATTGAGTTTTTCTATAGTCTAATAATTATATTGTTGTAAGTATCGAGTCCTTCCTACCTGCAGTAAAAATATTTGCTCCCAAAAGGAAAATGTATTTCAAAGTTAAGGTGTTTCTTGAAAAGAGCATAAAACATGCACGTGTTTTTTTTTGCTTTCCTGTAAAATTTGGAAAAGTGCACTTATCCCCTTCTTGCAAATCAAAGAAAATTTTTGCTGAAATAGTGAAATGTTTTGAGTTGGTAAGTATACTCAGTTTTCCAACAGAGCATACTCAAGGTGGCTTAAGGTATAGCTTTCCAGGTCTCTTACTATTTATCGTAAACATTCTTAATATTTATAGTGCTTTTTACCATCTAATATAATGTTGGTACTTTATTCAGTGAATATTTTAAGAGATTTGCACTAAGTGGCCCAAATGATTTCAATAAATGAAGTTTGAGGTGGGAGGGGGAGAGCGGAGGGTAATTAACATGAGAAATTTTTTTTTACTTGTATATACACATAAATTTTCTGAAATTTTCTGGAAAAGGAGGGATAATACGTTTTGAAAGTCTTATGTGCTATGTGGCACCATATCGTACTTAACTTTTCTATGTATAATTATGTATCTTGAAATGTCCACTACCCCGATCTGCAATGATCTGCAATGTGACGCTCATGTTGAAGGGAAATGTGACTTTTGTGACACTGATGTGACCTATAATTTTTTCACTTGGTCACATCAGTGTCACAACAGTGCCACTGCTTCTTGATTGGTTGAATTTTTGCCACATCTGCGTCACATTTTTCCTCCACATTTGTGTCACAGTTTGCAGATCGACGATTGTATTAGTTTTGCAGTAATTACTGCTACTAATTTTGAATTGTTCCAGTTTTCCATTCAAATAGTGAAAATTACGTATGTATTAGCACTAGTAGTACCAGGTGGTGTTATATACGACACCACTCAAAATTTTGAGATGGATTTCTAAAAGGACCAATATTTTGAGAACCCCTGACTTGTGTCATACGACCCCACCTGGTCCTTTGAGGTTACTATTATGGTGTCATATATGACACCACCTTGTCCTTTGAGTAATCGAGTAAAACCTGCGGTATTTCTAATGTTGGTGAAAATTTTTCCAGTGCAAAATACTGGCAGCATTTCACATGCACATTTAACAAAAACAGCTTCACTCGGTACTTCCTCTAACTCACCTTTCACCAAAAGTGACAGTATCTTATTCGGTTGCTTACAGAGCACGAGGGACGGGAAGGGGTCGGTAGCTGGCTGGTGGTGCGTGTCGGTGTAACAATGGTCGTAATAAGTTTATAATTATTGTAAAAGACTCGGTCATAAAACGGCGATAACAGATCTAAGCTGGTGCGACTTTGGCTTCGGTTACATGCTCGCCGTTTTCGTCCAAAATATCGGTCCCAAAGGATCGCCGCAAAGGGTCTGAAGCCGGCGCTGATAAGGGGTATTTTCCCCGGCGGAGTAGTTTCACAAAAGCTGCAGGTCGTCTCCGGCAAAACGCTCTTTTTTCGCTCCTCATATTGCTGTGGTGAGGTGGGGTGGGGGGCTGCATAACGCGAAAGAGGTTGTATATTTACATCAGATGTGGAGCCACGCAGAAGGGGTTGAGGGGGGGGTTGCTCGTTATATTGTGTAGCCCATTTACGTTCTTTTCCTCTCTGCATATCGTATTCGCACTCGGTCTCTCGGCTACTTTTGCTCTCTTTCTGTCGTTTTCACTCGCTGCTCCTGACGTTGATAAATATCTAAAATATTGCTCCTTCATTTAACCTGATACTTTTGTTAGATATGACTAACTGACTGCCGTTTTGTAGCGTTGATTTACTTTTCATTGGTTATATTCTCTTTTTCTCTTCCCCCTTTGCATGCCTAAAAACTTGCAGCCCTCTGCAAGTGAGAGGTGGTTATTGAGAGGAAATGCGGTTAGACGTGTGATATCTTGAAAATGGGAATAGTAAAAATGAAAGGAATTTGCAGAGAATTGGGTTGAGGGGTACATGTTTATCATTGGAATGGCTCGAGTCTTGTAAATACAGTATGAATTCTTAACTAGTCAATTAACACTTACTAGGCTTAATTTGCTTAAAAAGTTGGCCATTTACGTTTCCTGTGCAATCTTCTAGAGTGAGAAGGACAGTTGATAGATATACTTTTTGTAATAGGTGTAAAATATAAATTTTTTTCCCCGTTAGTTCAGTATAAAAATTGATTCATGAGCAATTAGTGAACAACTTTGCCAAAAGGTGCGCTGTCTTCAAAAGAAATACTTATTATTTCGATTCTACGTATTTGATAATTTGTCTGAAACTCGTAGATAATGTTAGTTTCGTTGCAATATATCAACAAGAGAATCAGTATTTACTGGCAAGCAAGCCTAGTGAAATATGTTTAATTGTGATACGTTTCATTTATTGGTTGAAAATGTCGAATTTGTGTCTCGTTATCTACCTTGGCTGATTATTGATGAAAATTGTTATACAGTCAGCCAGCGAGGTTGACGAGCACTGTCAATCAAATCCATTCGAGTTAGTCGAGTTCGGAGTTGATGAGAACGCTGAGCTGAAAGACCTACAATATCTTAATCGAAATAATCGGATGAATGTGCGTGGCAATCTGTTTTCCAGCTTCTAACTACTCGAAAGTTCCACCTTCGCCTTGGTTGTGTAGCTGAAATAGACATGTCGTTATGTCCTCCTTCTCACCCTTGAAAAGATAACCAATAGACTATAGGGATCGACTTACGATAGTATTAAAATTTATCAGTGACAAATATCATATTTTGATTCAGTTCCTTCAAATTAATGAGTATGAAACAGTATCTGAATATGACAGGGCTGTTGCCAGGAAGCTGGGAGGGGTATTTTCCCCAAGCAAAGTCGTTTGCTGCCCCCTCCTCCTCCGAAAAATGTACCCCCAGGAAGGTGGGAAAGAAAGGTTCAGTTCGTTCCGTGGGCATTTTATTTATCCTCGAAATTTGATTTGACCCTCCCGCTCCTAAGTACTTTGCTCTAAGTGCGGCCTTGGAACATGAGGAGCACATACAAAAAAAAAAATGAAAAAAAGTGCGGATCCAAAGTTATTTAGAAGTGATAAAGTGAAAATAACAGAAGTGGTTATCGTGAAATTGTTGAATTTACTGATTTTTAAATGTGGCAGTCTCACACTAAAGGTACTACTTTTTCGGCCAGCAGTTTTTTGGAAAGTCAAAAAATGACGTTCAAGTTAAAAAGATTAATTTTCGGATTTTGATGAAAATTGATTGTTCGGCTCCTTTTGAAAATCCGAATTGGGGCAGTTTCGCAACACCCTGTATGTATATTTCCACTTGAAGATCCCACTACTTATCTTTATTTTCAGATTTTTGGAAAGGTCATCACAGATTATCCTGGCTACTATGAATGGGTTCCAAAATCCTTGAGAGTATATTCTTTGCTACAAAATCAACGTCGATGTCTGAGAAACTGCATTAAAATTTTGAATAAGGCAAAATAATGTAGGCAATTTCTTTGACACGTGCGTTGCGGATTTGCGTTTTAGCAACCAAAATGACAATTTTCCCAAGTTTTTAGCTGAAAAGTACACTTACCTACAATTTTTCACCAAGTTTTGTACCAAATATACTCAAAGGCTGTTATCCTTGAACATATTTCGTGTGCCCGGATGAAGCAGTTTTTTTTTCAATTTCATTTTTTTACACCTTTTTTTTTTCAAAGTCCCATAAAAGGGTGTTTTGAGACCCTCTAAAATTGCCCCCAAATTTTAAAAATTAAACAGCGCTTTGTCCGGACATAGAGAATATGTTCAAGACTAACAAATCCAAATTTGAGCCAGCTCGGTGCAAAACTTGGTAAAAAAAAAGAAGGTAAATCGTGAACCACTTGAGAAAAGCAAAGGTAGACTACGCACCCTTAAATTTTCCCAAAAGAAGTTTTCATTATTTTTCAACTTATTCCACGACTGACTAAGAATAGGTAGTAAATGCACATTTTCCACCTACTACTGAAGTTATTTTTTTAAATCACCCCTTTCAGTTTATTTTCTTTTTACTTACACATCGTGTCTATTTTCTCAGGACACTCTGTACAGTGTAACCTATACGCCGACAATTTTTTTTTCTCTTTAAATGAAGTGGAATTAAAACAATGCGATACACGTATTCGTTTAAAGATTTTCACAGAAAAAAAAGAAGAAAGGGACATAGGTCGTGTAAATAAACGATAAAAGACGTCTTAATATTTTTTCGTCGTCCATGCTCCCTTCACCCTCTTTCTTTTACTTTCCTTCTTTTTTTTTTCTTCACTCTGCGTGGATTCTCTAATAAGCTGCGTATTTATGCCCATTCACATGGGAGAACCTATTTTCTTGGAAATCCTTACTCTGTAGTTTTATTATTAGTATTATGAGTGGAACTCAGGAGTTGTGGATTATATTGCACGTACGGTAGTCGTCGAGCACGAAGGGATAGCAAAGAGTAAATTCTGATGGGGGATGACACGTCTCTTGAAATCCAAGCTGAAATGAAAATTGTACCACATCGGAAGGTAGAATTACCGATTTTCTTGGTAATTTCCCAGCAGACATTCCGGTGTACCCAGCTTTACGAAAGTTTAACCCCCACTTTGTGTTTTTCTCACAACGCAGCCTTATTTTCTAATTTAAAGAATAATAGCCCGCCAAAAAGTTGACAATAAAAATAAGATTTGTGGGATACGCTGAATTTACTTCTTTTCTGTTCTTTTTTTTTTTTTTTTTTTTTTTTTTTGTTGGTGGATAGTTTTTGGTTTAAAAGCACACGAAAGAATGTTACTATAAAATTTGATAGGTGCATTTGGCAAGTAAATGTATTTTTGTCTTTCGCGAGCACCATTTTATATAAAGTGCACGTGATTCGTGAAACTAGTCTCAATCAGGCCATCTAAATGCATGGCGTTCCATTCTCTTTGCCATGGCCATTTTTTTTTCTCAACCGTACCGAACAAATCAGTCTGTTTCTCTAACCACATTACCACACACCAATGTTGAATTTTTTTTTCTCTCCATTTTTCTCATTTTCTTTAGTTTTTCCGTCGAATTCGCTTTTCTATTTTCTTTCAACGACTTCATAACCGATTGGCTATTTAACGAATAGCAAACAAGTTTCTGTTAATTGGTACGATATAAGAAAATACGGATCTGAAAAAATAAGCCAAGAAAAGCGTACCTGGAATTCTTACTTTTTGCAGAAAATTGTCTCATTATTTTTGATTTTTTTTTTTCTCTCTTTTTCTCTTACCTATTTCGTTTATTAAACTAATTACACAAACCAAACTATAGATCTAAAGGTTTAAATATGCGTATGGGCGTAGCAAAAAAAAAATCTAGGAAGCTAAAAAAAGTTAAAAATATGCAGATGGACCAGGATAATGTTAACGAATATTTTGCTTTAAAATTAATAATAGACGTGGAGAGTGTCGAGTGCAGTGGTGCACCGAAGAGGGTTAGAGATAGGGGTGAGTTTGAAGCTTCCCTGAGCATAAAATTGAAAAAGAAAAAAAGACTCATAGCTGTATGAATGTACTTATTGCTCCTAACTTGGTAGGACTAAATATAAGAATATAACGCAGGTGGATACTAAAAAAGAGTTGGTTTCAGTGATTAGTAATGGAGAAAAAAGGGACAGCTAAATCAAAATTACATAAGCTATAATAGACAAGAAAAAAAAAGAAAACTGCAAAAAAGAATTTAATGAAAAAATTAGTCAGAATTAGATTTTATGAGAGAAACGTACTAATTGCTAACATGAGAAAGTTGTGATTTCAGACTCCAATAACTTATTCATTTTTCTTCTTTCTAAAAACTCAGGTTTTTTTCTTGTTCTCGATAGGAAATTCTTTAGCCTCCTCCCGCCCCCTCGACACATCCAGCAAAGTCCGTCTAGAGTGAGGCCAAAATTTAGTGGTGGCAACCTAGATTTTCTCCGCGTGTAGCAAAAACCCAAAAAATTGAAAATAAAAGTCTAAATTTTTTCCGGGTGTAGCAAAAATTTTAAAGGGTTCAAACTGGCTAAAAAATAAGAAAAAGGCAGGGATAATTATCTATTCATTTCAATCACAGAAATTTTTTAGGTGTAGCAAACTTTTGTTTTTTGGGTGTAGCGAGATTTTTCTAGGTGTAGCACCTTGCTACACCCGCTATACAGGGTGTGGAAAAATGACCGGCTACATTTGTTTTTTGAATTATACGCGTAAGAAAAAAGATAAGGACTTGCTTCTAAATAAAAATTCATTCCTTAAGGTTACGTATATGAAATACTGAAAATCTTCTATTCAGCCTTTTCTCGATGAAATTGAAGGCCTAAAGGGAAGGCTTCAGCTCCATATCCCTACTTTGGTGCGCTACTGAATACAATTTCACTCTCTCATGTTGACCGTTTTGCCTAACACCTTTCTGAAGGCGTAAAACCCAATTTTTTAGCTTTGCTAAGCAATGGTTACATTATTTTGCAATTTCTTCTGCTTAATGCTGCCTGTGATGGATAAAATTGACCGGGGAGGGGAATTGTGCACGTGTAGCATTCTTCATGGTTAGCGTGTGCAGGTAAATTCCCTACCGGCTGAATACGTGAGAAATTAGTGGAAAAATATGATTATTGCTTAGAAAAGTCTTAAAAAATTGAGTTTTACGCCTTCGCAAATTCGCTAGGCAAAATGATCAACATGCGAGTGAAATTTCATTTCATACCTAACCTTAAAGAATGAATTTTAATTTAAATTGGAAAAACAAATGAAGCCGGTCATTTTGCCGCACCCTGTACAAAGGCTGCCACCGCTGCCAAAATTAATATGAGGTTTTCTATCAAAAACTTGCGATAAAAATATCAATTTGGAAGTTTGAAGATTCAAGTATGTTTTTTTTTTCTTAAATTCAATTTTCATATTTTCCCTCTTCCAATTCTTTTTTTTTTTCCTCGATTTTATGAATTATGTAGTTTTTTGATTTGTTTTTTTTCTTCATAATTACTATAATGTGAGATTTCAATTCGACTGAATGCGAAAAAAATTCGGAGTCCTTACCGTTGGATGGTTATGTGCGAGTTTTCATTAAATATTACATTTTTTCCCCTCAATTCGTGTTTATAGATACATTTTTTCACTGAGAATGAGAAATATACCACAGGCAAAAGAATTACGAATTTTTTTTCTTATTGGCTGTCGTTGGTGAATGTCGCCATGCAAAAAGCGTATAAAACGCTAACCGAGTACTCGAATGAGAAAGAAGGGTATAGCAAACTGATTGTCTATTAATGAAGTCATTTAAATGCATGATCAGAGGATATTAATCAG